>CM012441.1:607500-1812500 GCA_003999625.1 Oryzias javanicus | reverse complement strand
GGTTCATGTTTTAAAAGAAAATCTCCAAAATAAGAGGGCCCAGAGCAGTTAAGAGTTTTGTAAACTAATGAAAGAACTTTAAAATTGATCCTGAAACGAACAGGAAGACAATGCAGCGATTCTAAAACCAGTGTAATGTGTTCCCGCCCTCTGGTTCCCGTCAGAACTCGTGCTGCTGAGTTCATCCAATGGAACGTCTCGCCAAAGGATGACAACAGCCTCTTCAAACAAAAGTAAAAGATGGCGCGAACACATCAAGTCCTCACTCCTGTCTTCACTCCTGTCTTCACTCCTGTCTTCACTCCTGTCTTCACTCCTGTCCTCACTCCTGTCCTCACTCAGTCCTGGTCTTCACTCCTCACTCCTGTCGTCACTCACTCCTGTCTCACTCCTGTCGTCTACTCCTGTTTTCATCACTCTGTTCGTATCCTGTCTTCCCTTTTTTCTTCACTCCTGTCCTCACTCCTGTCTTCCCTTTTGTCCTCACTCCTGTCTTCACTCCTGTCTTCACTCCTGTCTTCACTCCTGTCTTCACTCCTGTCTTCACTCCTGTCGTCACTCCTCTCCTGTCGTCACTCCTGTCGTCACTCCTGTCGTCACTCCTGTCTTCACTCCTGTCGTCACTCCTGTCGTCACTCCTGTCTTCACTCCTGTCCTCACTCCTGTCTTCCCTTTTTTCTTCACTCCTGTCCTCACTCCTGTCTTCCCTTTTGTCCTCACTCCTGTCTTCACTCCTGTCTTCACTCCTGTCTTCACTCCTGTCTTCACTCCTGTCTTCACTCCTGTCGTCACTCCTGTCGTCACTCCTGTCGTCACTCCTGTCGTCACTCCTGTCTTCACTCCTGTCGTCACTCCTGTCGTCACTCCTGTCTTCACTCCTGTCTTCACTCCTGTCTTCACTCCTGTCGTCACTCCTGTCGTCACTCCTGTCTTCACTCCTGTCGTCACTCCTGTCTTCACTCCTGTCTTCACTCCTGTCGTCACTCCTGTCTTCACTCCTGTCTTCACTCCTGTCTTCACTCCTGTCTTCACTCCTGTCGTCACTCCTGTCGTCACTCCTGTCGTCACTCCTGTCGTCACTCCTGTCGTCACTCCTGTCTTCACTCCTGTCGTCACTCCTGTCTTCACTCCTGTCGTCACTCCTGTCTTCACTCCTGTCTTCACTCCTGTCGTCACTCCTGTCTTCACTCCTGTCGTCACTCCTGTCGTCACTCCTGTCTTCACTCCTGTCTTCACTCCTGTCTTCACTCCTGTCGTCACTCCTGTCGTCACTCCTGTCTTCACTCCTGTCGTCACTCCTGTCGTCACTCCTGTCGTCACTCCTGTCTTCACTCCTGTCTTCCCTTTTGTCCTCACTCCTGTCTTCACTCCTGTCTTCACTCCTGTACTCACTCCTGTCGTCACTCCTGTCGTCACTCCTGTCTTCACTCCTGTCGTCACTCCTGTCGTCACTCCTGTCTTCACTCCTGTCGTCACTCCTGTCGTCACTCCTGTCTTCACTCCTGTCGTCACTCCTGTCGTCACTCCTGTCTTCACTCCTGTCGTCACTCCTGTCGTCACTCCTGTCTTCACTCCTGTCGTCACTCCTGTCGTCACTCCTGTCTTCACTCCTGTCGTCACTCCTGTCGTCACTCCTGTCTTCACTCCTGTCTTCACTCCTGTCTTCACTCCTGTCGTCACTCCTGTCTTCACTCCTGTCGTCACTCCTGTCGTCACTCCTGTCTTCACTCCTGTCGTCACTCCTGTCTTCACTCCTGTCTTCACTCCTGTACTCACTCCTGTCGTCACTCCTGTCTTCACTCCTGTCGTCACTCCTGTCTTCACTCCTGTCGTCACTCCTGTCGTCACTCCTGTCTTCACTCCTGTCTTCACTCCTGTCCTCACTCCTGTCTTCACTCCTGTCGTCACTCCTGTCCTCACTCCTGTCTTCACTCCTGTCCTCACTCCTGTCCTCACTCCTGTCTTCACTCTTGTCTTCACTTCACTCCTGTCTTCCCTTTTGTCCTCACTCCTGTCTTCACTCCTGTCTTCCCTTTTGTCCTCACTCCTGTCTTCACTCCTGTCTTCCCTTTTGTCCTCACTCCTGTCTTCACTCCTGTCTTCCCTTTTGTCCTCACTCCTGTCTTCACTCCTGTCTTCCCTTTTGTCCTCACTCCTGTCCTCACTCCTGTCTTCACTCTTGTCTTCACTTCACTCCTGTCTTCCCTTTTGTCCTCACTCCTGTCTTCCCTTTTGTCCTCACTCCTGTCTTCACTCCTGTCTTCCCTTTTGTCCTCACTCCTGTCCTCACTCCTGTCTTCACTCTTGTCTTCACTTCACTCCTGTCTTCCCTTTTGTCCTCACTCCTGTCTTCCCTTTTGTCCTCACTCCTGTCTTCCCTTTTGTCCTCACTCCTGTCTTCACTCCTGTCTTCACTCCTGTCCTCACTCCTGTCTTCACTCCTGTCCTCACTGCTCCGCTGACGTCAGACCAGCACAGATCAGAGTGATGCTGCTGGAAAGGCCTTCACTCACCGGTAGATCGTGTACTCATTGGGGGGTCCTGATAGAGGGTCACTGGCATTCCTCTTTCCGAAGTTTCCCGTCCATAAGACGGTGTCGTTCAGGATCACGATGGCAGACAGAGCAGGGAGGCTGATGGGGTTCATAGTTTGTCGAAGCAAAATGTCCACCTGGACAAAATGAAGACGTCAGGTTAGAAAGACAGTTTTATTTGAAATCTTTCCATAAATTTGACGGAGGGTTTGCTTTTGATTATTCTTGAATTTGAGTCTAATCCTAGTCTGTTCCACTTGTTAAAGCATGCTCTTGTCATTAATCTGCCCTCACTGTGCTAAAGTGCTTCTTTTAAAAGCATAAATGATAGCTCCAGCAGTTCTTTTTCTCCCTTTTAACCCGACATTAATCCTCTGTAAACTGAATGGCATTTATTAAGAAGGATTTTCTGTGTGGAGAACGAACTGCTCTCACCTTTTCCAGAGCTTCTTTGAGGCTGGGAATGGGATGCTCCAGAGGGAGCGGCTCCGGGAAGCGAGGACATATGGTTTCTGATTTGGTGTTTCTTCCAGCTTCCTCGTCTGAACCACGAATGGAAATGAGAAAAGAAAAAGAAAAACATGCAAAGGGATGTCAATATGAAAGGCCTTTCTAAATCTCACTTGATGTTTGGAAGAGCGTGATGCATCTTCTGGCAGGATCATTTCTGGGGAGGTCAGTGTGGAAGTTTAAGACCAGCACAGGTTTATCCATGTTCTGCCTGAGCATGAACAGACTTTCTTTAGGTAATCTAGTCAAAAACTATTGTTTATTAGTTAATTGGTCTGTCTCTCTTACTCCCTGGTTATGAGTATTTACCTTTATTTTGGAAAGATGGGGAAGAGTAAAAAAGCTCCAGGAAAAAACTCAACAGCACAAAACAAGACAGTAATCAGCAGGTCCTTCAACCTTCTTGTGGTGGAAAATACAGTTGATAAATATTTGATGCTGAAGAACATTTAAAGTGTAACCAAACAGTGAAGTTGGAGGTTGACTCCACCCACAGCTGAATGTGAAAATCCAGTCAGAGGGGTGGAGCTGGAGAACAGGACTGTCATCACTGGAGCTGCAGATCATGACTCGAGACTTCTGAAATGACTTGAATGGTTTGACCAATCTCAAAATATAACTGTAATACCTCAATTCAACCTTTAGGGGGCAGCATACAGACAGTTTTATGACTTTTCAAGAATTAAACAAGTTTTTTCTAATTTGTCAAGAATTTGGCAACAACCAATAGACAGCACTTTTTAAACCCCAATTATGGAGGTCAACCATAGACCGTTTCGTAAGAGCTGGACACAACAAGCGTCGAGGTCCCCCATAGGATATGCATGACCTTCCACCCTCATGAAATCAGGCCAGAGCCTTCGCCATCACTTCCTGGTACGTCTACCTCAGTTGCAACCCGTTGACAGTGATTAGTCAGAGTCTGAGTCGCATTTTTAGAGGAAGTACTGTCAACCAATCAGGAGTGAGCTTGTTCTGGCTTGGTCAAAGTCCACACCCCCCCACTGGCTCGGAGGAATCTGTCGATCAAGCATTGGAGGTGGGGCCAGCGGGAGCCACATGCTTTTACTGAGGCATCTGATTGGTCAGTTTATAACTTGAATAACTAATGATAAAGAAAAAATATTAAAAAAAAAAAAATTTGATTAGAAACAACGTGTTAAGAAGGAAGCATCAGAGCAAGAATGATTATTCTGACAAATAACATGACTGAGAAATAACTGTCTGATTATCAATGGAAGTCTATGGGACTTTGACCTTCTTGCCACCCGCGGGTACTTCCTGTTTGGAACACAGAAGGGGAGGGGTTGATCTGTCCATTGATGTTCATATTAATGAGGTCAACAAAACAAAAAAGTTCACTTCGGATTTGGTTACCCTTTCAAGTTAACTAAAATATTAATTTAAACAATTCCAAAGTAAGATTACAATCATAAAGAATACATAACTTCATCATTAATGTTGTGGAAAAGATCTAAGAAGAAGACGCTGCTAAGACCTGTTTGGACAGTTCATTCTAATCATTGATCAACAGTTTAAACATTTGCAAATCAAAGCTTTGCAATTATAATTAAAAGAAAAAAACAATAAACAATTTTATTCTTTCTATTTTTAAATTTTAAATGTTTTAATACATTTTACATTTTTAAGTGAGTTTTCAAGTATTTACTGTTGTTTTTTACACAAATTATGATTTTTTTGTCTGTATGTTAAACAATATCAGACTATTAAAATGTAATTGATTACACACTGCAGAACAACAGGTAAAGTTAATGGAATGATAGCTATTAAACAAAATAAAACTCTGACTTCCAGTCAGACTCTCAGATATTAAGGTAGCTGTTGACATACTTAGCAATTTGACTTTTTTGTTCTGTTCATAAATGGACTATTTTCTGAATTAGGTTCACAAGAAGATAATTTATATCTTCAGAGTTCAGTGTGATTAGAGTTAGCAGCTTCCACTTTAGCTTCTGTAGCTGATCTACTGTTACTTAATGAGGACATTTTAATTAAATCAGCACAAATGAGGAAGATGGGTTAATATTAGTTAAAAAAAATGTAATTTTAGGTCAAAGATGTAGAGTTTGATGACTCGGTGGACCGCAGAAGACCCTCAGCGGGCCGGTCTCCTGACATCATCATCAGCCTTACCGGGCAAAAGCTTTGGCAGCTGGTACTGCCAGAGGAAGCAGCCGGTCATCACCAGGGACACCACGAGGAAGAACACCAAGCCCATCTGGCTCCATTTCACCTCCATGCTTCTGCTTTTGGAGACTTCTTCAAAGGTGAGGGCAGCAGCCGGGGGGGCGGGAGCAGCCGCGGCTGGACTCGGCTGCAACGCAAACACAACACAACTTAAAGAGAGCAGAACCGATCAGCATTAAACATCTTTATCTCTTCGACCTTCACCTAGATGTTCTCCTCCATGCCGTCTCTCTAAAAGCGGCGAGAGACCCCCGCGTCAGCGTGATCCCTGTGGCGCTACACTCATCACCTGATGCCTCGCGGTCCAGACCAGAGCAGGATTACCGTAAACAGAAATCTTCTTAGCTCGCCGTCCAAATCAGAAATATTCAGATCTCTGTGAGGCGAACAGTTCCAACTTCCCAAAGGCAGAGAGGGTTTCCTGTGGAGACCGTAATGAGCAGGACAAAGGCACCGACATGGACTAGCATCTCCGGCTTCTCACCGACTATGCTGTAATCCGGTGCCATCCGCACTCGCATTCCTCACAATTCAATTTCCTCTCTGGCAGCCACAGGCTGTTGACATCATAATCCCCAGATTTACTCCACCAAAGCGGCAGGGGAAATCTTAATCTCTAATCCCTGTGAATCAATTCACTCTAGTCAACCTCCACCCAGCAACAAGTCTCAGCAGCTCGGGAAGATGGCCTCCGCAGAGGCCAAGACGAGCTGCCAGGAGGTGTCGGCGTGGGGCTGCTCTGAGAAGGCCAGTCATTTCACTGACAGCCAGACTGCAGTTTGGTTCACTCCAGGAACAGAAACCGTATTTTACCTGCAGCCCGAAAGAAAATATCAACGTTTCTAGAAAATCTGTCCATGGAATTCCTGTTTGATCTCACAACTGAATAGAAAACTACAGCTGTTATCTTATCTTACTAGAAAGTGTGAAAGGAACATTTTGAGGGTTCACATCATGGAAATCCAAACTTTTGATCTTCTAAGAGTATCCTACTGTTCCCTCACTTCAAAGAAATCCAAAGCGTTATTTTTGATTCGTTCACACATTTATAAATACTAACTATCTCAACACCGGCCCCTCCCATCCGCACCAAAACAAGCGGGTCGTCACACGCTGACAGGAAGAGTCCGCTCTGACAGCACCGCCCCAGTCTAATACCAAGGTAATAGGTGACCCTAGGCGGCCACCTAGGGGGCCATCTGTTGGAGGGGGGCTCCCACATTACCATGATTTATTATATTTTTCTACACAGTTTAACACAACACTCATTTTGTGTAAAAATGTCAAATGAGTTATAATTAAAACCAATAATAAATAACAAAAAACTTTGACATGATCAATCATTTTGCCTGGTGCTGCACCCTACCTGACACAGCTGCTGTCTAAGCTGGGGGGGTATTTGTGGTATTAGTGCTTGTTTAAAACAAGGATGAAAAATGGACTTAAAGCAGAGGTTTGTCTGTTTGTGAACAATCAATTGCTCCCCCCCTTTTTAGGTCAGAAAACAAGGGCCAGGCCTACATAGAGCTATGTAGGGGGGCAGCAGGGCTTCTCTGTTCCCTCTTGGAAGAGATTTTAGAAACAGAGGCATTTTGTTAGGATTTTGGTGAAATAGTCATAATCATAATTAAAACAATGAGAAATTTGTTTAAATATAAAAACCTCGTCATGGGGGACTTCAAGAAAATCCCGGTATAGCAGCTCCTTTAAAGATCCACTCCAAAGAAGATTGTCTTCTTGCTGTTTCTAACATCAGGGTCCTCGCAGGGTCTTAAAAAGTCTTCAAAACATTATTTTTATGAATTTGAAAATAACACCTAAAAATGTGAAAAAGTCTTGAATTTTGATGTCTGAGCCTTAAAAATGTTTTGCTTCAAATTCATATTTCCTCTCATATTTCATATCAAACAGAAAATGTTCTAATTGAAACTATCTTGATCAAAAAATGTAAGTAAAGTAGTTATTACACCTCATCCGCGGTCGTTTTGAACAATTAAGTAAAGGAAGACATGTAAAGCACAGACCACAAACAAGATAAGAAGTTACAGTTTTGAATATAAAATGGGAATAAATCAATAAAATGGGAAATATGTAATTAAATGGGAAAAAGACTGAGAAACTGGTCTTTATTCTTGTATGGGCTTAAAAAGGTTTTAAATTTAATAGAAGTAACTTGTAGAAACCCTAAACATTGTGGAGTTTTTCTGATGATGGAGGAAATATAAAAAGAAAATAAGATTTCTGAGTTATTCTTCATTCATTGCCATGAATCAGAAGCAGATGAAAAAAATGCAGTTTGAAAAAAAAGATCGTATTTGTTAGGTAGAAACACACTGGGCGGGGCCAGAAGCTCCTTGAAACAGAAAGCTCTCAGCAACAGAGAGGGGAAGGGGGGCCGGGGTCTCTGAACACCAACAGCCACGCCCACAATTCAGAGGTGAGTTTCTAATGAAATCCTGCAACTCTGCAGAAACTGTCCCAGAAAAGGACAGGTTTTTAATTCTTTTATTTCAGGTTAAAAGGAGCATAAACAGACTTAAAGGACCACTGGTTTGAACTTCAATACTCAGACTGTTTTCTTCATAACAGACGAGTCCGATCAGTCTGATCGTGTGGATCATGTCAGGCCGCCTGTAAAACTGGGTTGAAATCTGTGAAACTGCCATCAAATGCTCTTTAATCCCTTTTAGGCTGCAGGAAATATTCAGATGTGTAAAAAACTCCTAGAGCAGCTTTATACATGTTCTCCTGCGTGTCTGAGCGGGACACGTATGCATGCGTCCCGTGTTTGGATTGGAGCTGAGAGCAGAGGAGGATCTGTGCTAACAGGATCTGTTTTCTTGAGAGCAAAAAGGACACAGCATCCCGCTCTGGGCTGTGGACATCAATTCTGATCAGTTTCAGCTTTAAAATGATCCTGATAAAACACCCAGTCAGCATTAGCCTCTGCTGTTAACAGCAGGTGGTGGAAATAAATCATCTGATGAACTGAAAATAAACAGGAAGAAGCCGAGATCCAGAGAGATCCGGATCCGACTCCAGTGATGCTCAGGGAAGCAGGGGAAGAGATGCATTGTGGGAGTTAGTGTTGTTATTTTGACAATTTTGAGAGGCTACCTGGGTTTTTTTTTTTTTTTTTTTGTCTGTTTCTAAGTTTCTATTGGTTAAATGTCAGTAGCACTTTTGGAATAAATACTTGTATATATTTAAGAATTCCATGTAGTCCATTAAAATAATTTAAGACAAAAACATCTAAGCTGCGCGTGTCAATTATTGCATGGAGTAAAAGTAAAGCTTTGAAGTCTGTTTTATTAAAGAAAAAAACTTTATAAATCCACTTTTTTTGTTGTATTTTGATATTTTACTGCGCCACAATGTCACCAATTTAAATGAAAATATCTCAAAATGAGGCTTCAGACACGTTAAAAATGTTCCAATTCAAATCAATTAATGAGATCAATTAATTACAGTTCATGATTAATTTATCTCACAAAAAAAAAAAAACAATCACATGACAGCAATAATCTTAACATCAGTCAAAACATCCACAGCTAAAAGACTGATCCGTCCAAGAAAACTAGAACACTGTAGATGTCCATTGTGGTTCTGACTGCAGCCGTCAACACGAGAAGGTTTTGGAAAGTTATTTCTGGCTTTATTAACACATAGCATGAGGTTCAGAGGGAGCAGATCTAAAATGCAATGCCTCAGTCTGCAAAGAAACGCATTTTTTCAAACTCCACCATGAGTTGGAGAATTTAAGTTAAGTTAAGAAGAGTATCACCGGTGAGATATTTAGTACAGGTGGGAAGACGTATGATCGATGTTTAAACGTCTTTCATTTACTGCTGGAGTTTTCTCCAAAAACACAACACCCAAAAGGTAAAGCCTCAGTCTCTGCGGCCCTACAGGAGGAGAAAAATGGTCAACCTCTACAGGTCATGCAGGCGACCCACACAAAATATGGAGGATTTGGAGGGCTCAGTGATCCCTCAGAGAGAAACTGTTTGGACATATTTGGTCTCTACAGGCCTGGAACAGTCAACACTTAAGTGTGCAGCGAGGATTAGTAAAGGTGAGACACAGGTGTCCCAAACCCTGCAGACTGAACAAGGATCTGCTGTTAGTGCACGTGGTCTGTGCACGCGCCTCGCTGCAGCCTGACAGTGAGTTAGAGTGTGGTTTGTGTGGACGTCTTACTGGCGTCCTACAGGCGTCCAGCGGGATCACGTGCACACCCCGCACTCGCATCTTACTGAAGTTTTGTCTTTTCATAGACTTTATTTGCAGAATTTTAACTATAACAAAAAAGGTTCCATAACACTAAAGATAAACATAAAGTACCAGAAGTAAAATTGTAAAAATACAAAATTACAGGTAATTACAGTTACAGAAAGTTACATTTTACAACGAGCATAATAAGAAACGTTAGCTTTAGCTTTAGCTTTAGCGCTTCTGGAAACAGTTAAGTCGAATGATTCAATCCATTTCAATAAAACGGAGAAAAAAGATTCAGTGTGAATTTAGACCGATAAGTGTGACATTTTGTAAGGTGAAGAACAATTTTCCACAACTGTTGGAAACTGTTTACTTTAGCAAAAAATAAAAGATAAGCAGGATTCCATTTTAGGGTGAAATCCTCATCCTAATGAAGTCGGTCACCTCTTTCCATCATTTTTTGAATATTTTCAGCTCCAAAACAAATGAGAGACAGTTTCAGAGAGAGAATGACAGGATGTACAGTTAGAGTCTTTGTCTTTAGTACACCTGCTTAGATATTGATTAGTGGGTCAAATCTCTGCAGTATTTTAAAGAACGCTGTTGTTGTTTTGTCATTTAACACAAATGTGTTTGGCATAAGTCAAATAGTGCATGTTCCTAGTTTATATTGTGGAAAAACTGTTCAAACAATAAGAGTGGACACTAAAAAAAAAGAGGAACTGAATTTTGTTGAAGCAGTTTAGGAGTTACTGGACTCTCATTGATATTATTGTTATTATCATGTTATTATGCTTGTTAATCCACAGATAAAATCTGTGAGGACAAACAACAGTTAGCACTGTATAAGATACAAGCTCTATTAAGATATTAACTTATGAATGTGTTTTTAAGGTGTTAGTAAGACATTTATTAGTACAATGAGCCAGATGAGGTTAATTAACATCTACAGTGAGACCATTGTCCATATTAATAAACTGCTTACAAGCTAAAACAAATGTAATAACTATCTTTGTCAACATTCTATCGAGTGTTTTGCACCAAAAATGATGTTCGATTATCAGTGACGTGGAAAGTAAAGCCTGTTAACGATGTTCTGAGAGCTTTAATGGGATTTTATTAATTACCTGAGCTAACGACTAGAACGTGGAGTCAGGACATCGTACGACAGCATCACCTGTATGTCATAAATGTGACCTTCCATTATTCTTACATACTTCACGCAGGACAATGGTCCTGACATGGGAATAACCCTCCAGGGAGCTGAAAGACACGCCTGCGCTCCCCTACCATGCGTCTGCTGGTCTCTGACCCTCCAAAGACCCGGACAACCCAAAACCCCCCAGAGCCTGTTCGGGTCAGCCCTCTTAAGAGTTTAGGTAAACATCAGCTTTAGTCTTTTATGTCAAACTTGCCCGGGCTGCACCCGTCCTCTCGCCTCGTGACAGCTGGGAGAGGCTCCACCCCCCCAGGATGAAGTGGGTTTGGAAAATGAATGCAGAAAAATGAAGTGTGAAAGCAAGCTGTGCTGATCTTGGTTGTGTAATCTGTGATGGGAGTGCACAGCAGCTGGCCCATTTCACCAGCAGCTCACACGCAGTTCTTCCCTTCAGAGCTCTAATCATCCCAGGTTTAATGTGCTTCCATCACCATGCACTTCCTGCACGTTCTGCATTCAGCTGCAGCTCCTGTCAGCAGACGTCTCCACCTTCGCCGGCTCTCACCTGTGCTTGAACGCCGTCCACCGACGCCTCCAGAAGGACTTTACTCCCCGCCTTCCCCATCGTGTTCCTGCAGCAGCGAAACAGAGAGAAACCTTTAGTGCGTCCATGTTTTATGTTCTCACTACAAGAAAAAAGAGGTTTTCTGTAAAACTATGACAAAAACATCTGTGTTTCCAATCTCTTTACAGCAAGGAAGCAGCTTTATCTGTTCCCCTGAAACATGCGAGGATAATAAAAGTGAACTGGGCTGCAGTTATTGCAATTGTGCCAGTCGATTATCCGCTGCCATTGAAAGGGCAGGGTAATTCCAAATGTGGCTGAAGATTGCCTCTAAACGCTCACTTAAATCAGAGCATCTTAGATCCCAGAGCTCTGCTCTTTGGAAAGCAGTGTTGATAATTAAGAAGAAGACGCTGCAGCAGTCAGATCCTCCGGATCAATTAATCCCAGAGGGACTTTCAGACAAACATCACAGCAGATCAGATTACAGATTACAGATCGTTTAGCACTACAAACCTAAAGACATATCAGGTTTAAATTGACATGGAGAGATGCAGAATAATCATTTGATCTGTCATTTCTAAGATGAACTCTGAGAAGAAAGTTCATTAGTAGATGCTAAACCGTCCGTTTGGGTGAAGTCCATCACCGTCTGTGATCCAATCTATCAAGATGTTGGCGTCTAACTGAGGTTTGTCCTGGGAAAAGTGGATGTTTAGCGGGCAGATGGTTCAGACAGAATTCTGGATGACTGAAAGAGCAGCTTGATTTACCAAAATAAAACGTTTGTAAAGTAAACATTGATTATAAAGCTTCTTTCACTCTACTGCACTCCGGCATTCTGATTGGCCTCTAAAAACACAGCAGAGAAGAGAGGAGTGCAGCCTTCACACGCAGGAACCTCTGCTTCAGATTCATCCAAGATTCATCCTGCTTTGCTTGATATTCTTTATCCAGTATAGCTGTGTCTTTCAGTGGTCCCCAACCACTGAAATGCCCCAACCAACCATGGACCAGCACCAGCCCGTGGATTCTGTTTCAGATTCTGTTCACAACATCCATCTGGGTCACATGACTTAAAGTAGCTAATTAGCATGGCTAACTAGATTTTTTGTTTATCTGGTTTTCGACACATGTAACGAGACTACGGATGCTTTGGCAAAGGAGTCCCTTTCTAGTGTTGACATAGTAATATGTTTGGTTAAACACGAGGGCTTCAGTAGATGCAGAAATCCTCTAGATAGTCAGAAGAAATGGGACAAGGAGTAGAGGGGACGGCAGCTATACTCCTGTCAGAAGTTGATCAAAATCAGCCAGCCGGCTCCAGACTCTTGCTGTGAAGATGAGGTAGTGCTCAGTAGAGTAAGGCTGCTGTGGTCTGGCTGGAGACTTATTTACAATCAACAAGCATGAAAGTGGATGTATTGATTGTGGGGAGCGAGCGTCCATTACTCATGTCATCTTTAATTGCACTAAGTATAGGGAAGAAAGGAGACATTTTTATGAAAGGCTCAGTGATTTCAATATTTCCATCTTCTTTTCAATCCATTATGCGTTTCTGATTTGTTGATTTGGAGAGCACTCGCTCATTTTCTCTGTAAAATGGGTTTGTATTTTAAGATTTAAGGAACTTCTACTGAACACCTGTGGGGGGCAGCATTGCACACGTGTGTGCAGCCTGCCGGAAAATATTGGAAGAAGAAGAAGCTAGCTAGATTGCTAAAGTAGTAGCTCAAAGCTAAATACAAAAATAAAACGTATTTGGAAAGTTTCCTCAGAGAGAAAAGAGTCAGTGAGGAATCCAAATAAGAATTTTTGACTTCAGAGAACAATAAATCTGCGGTTTGTTTGTCTGTAAGACACAGTTGTTCTCATGTAGCAGAGGCAGATCTTCAATACGCAGCGACAGACTCTCCACTGTTTCACACACAAATACAATTGGAGACAAAGTGGATTCATGTTTATATTATATTTAGAAACTACAAATTTTATGATGGTTGTGCCGTTTTATTTTGCTTTATTTATCCATCGCACCTTAATAGTCAGACGTAGCTGAAGCTAGCGTCCGGTTGTTAGCCTCCACTTTGATGTTAAAGAGAAAACCTTCATCACAAAGTTCAAACATTTTACAGAGAATGAAGATTTAATCAAATAAAGTTTCTGATTTGGTGAAACTTGTAAAAAGAACATTTGTGAATTTTCTTACAGCAAGGCTGAATTTATGTAGACATCTGTTCAGAAACTTATGCACAAAAATGTTCCTTTGTGTTGAAAAAAATAACCAATGAATGAGGAATTATGTAAAGACAAAATATGATCAATCTTTTTGCCCTGAAATATAATCGGATGCTGGATTGAGAGTTAAAATAGCATTTTAAGAGAAAAAAAGATCATCTAATGCTTCCTTTATGGAATTTTTTCAAATTGGAAACGATTTCTAAGTCAACTGCTTTGTTTCATTGAATCTTTATCATCTGCATAAAAAATATCTACTGATATTTTAGGATTTTTGAAAAACATTTCTATTAGAAGCATTTTATTTTGAGAATAGATTTTCATAAACCGGAGGCTTGAAAAGACCAACTTCAGCCCTGTTCGGACCGGTCTGTGACACTTTAGAACTTTTCAGTTACATTTTTGAGCTTTTTATCAATAGTTTCTCTGAAATAAACAAATGTCCAGGTAAATACTCCATTCTGATTGGCTGCAAGGAGACTAAAAAGGAGTGATATTATGCCAATGAAAGCCTGAAGGTTCTATGTTTCTGTCCTGGCAGTTGATAAATGAAACAAGAGAAAAATGTGGAGCATAACTTTATAAATTATTTGTTGTTTTTTAATGATAAAAATAGTTTTTTGTTGGATATTTCTTCATTCAAAGCATCTGGAAAACAGTTTATGGACTTTGTTTCTTTGACATAAAGTTTTTCTTCATCCTCAGAAACAGCAGCTGGAGCCTATAATCATCTCTAATCGGACGTTCCCAGGTTAAGGACACACTCCCCCAGCCGTATCAAAACAAATCCCCTGAAAGAGCGATAAGCAGAGCTGGGTGTCATGGAAACCCACATTCCTCCCCTTTCCACGACCTTTTCCCAAACGTTCAACACCTTCGTGAACACTTCTTGCCCCCTCAGGCTGCACCCTGTAGCGCTGTTTGAAAACACGTGGCTGCTGCAGGCCGAGCCAGCCGTGGGGGCGCCGTGTGTGTGGATCTTCTGTCTTTGTGAATCAGTGCTGCTTAAAGGTGCATGTGTTTTTGACGACACACGTCTTAGATGCTTGATTTTTGACATCATATCCTGAAGTTCCTCTTGAGTTTTTTTCGGGGCGATTAGCGCCGCCTGATCCGAGCGGCTGCTGCCCTCCTCTGGGTTACTTGTCTTTGGATGTGCTCTTCTACCACCAGTTTCTCTTGGGATCAATAACATTTATCGTCTATCTGAGCAAAAACAAGCTGAAAGAGGTTAACTTTCCCTCTGTTATGAGGGAAACACTGCATTGAAAATTAACACAGCATTGTGAATGCAGTGAGGAAGGAATAAATGCTCATTTTATTCCAAAAAACAAATGTTCAGTAGTTAAAACTCTGTTGAATAGAATCAATTCTGTCATTTACCAGGATTGAGCATTATTATGTAAATTTGTTATGCAATATGTTTTTCATACTCATTATTTCTGTAGATTTCCCTGAAATAAAAGTGTTTCTCTAAATGTTTTTGTCCTGCTTTGTTTGAAACTAAAGTCAAATTGTTATAAACTGTTTAACTTTGAGCAGAACAGGTTTCCTGCCAGGAATGAAGGAGCAGACGTTTTTACCGCTGATTTCTTCTGATTGTTCAAGGCCTCCTCAGGAGCTGGCGTACTGAACATGTTGCTATGGCAATACGTTGACCCCCCCACCAAATAGCTGTCCTTATTCCTATGAGAAAAATGTAAATTAACCCATAAAAGTATTTTTTAGATGATTTTGCCAAATCTTACCGTTATTTGTATAATCTATAAACCAGGACAACTTCACTGACAGAAGACATTTTTAAGGTTTAAAAAAATATGTATATTTTTTTTGCAAAATATTTTCATCAATTGTGGCAAGAAAACTGACCATCTTTTTTTCAAAAAAGTAAAACTTTAAACAGAAAGTCAAACTGTAAAAAGGACCAAAGTCATTTGCTGCAGAAGTTGATGATCATGCAGTCAGAGGAGGATTCTCTGAAGCACTTCAGTCTTCAGCCAGAACAAAATACTAAAGATTAGACAGGATCATCACTTAAATTCACTTCTGGATTTTAAAAACAGCCTGTTTGATCTGTGGGAGGAGTCTGTTTTCTCTAAAACATCTTCAAGCCTGTCTCCTGCAAAGATTTACTTGAAAGTTGAAGACCTACAGCATGTTCAATATTTAAGTACCAGATGATGCTGGACTTCAAACTGTCTTTTAAAAAGCATTTTAAACATATTGCTAAAACTTCTGGACAAATGTCCATTTTCATTTGCATAATTTTAAACATATTGTGATAAGAATCTGCAGTGTCACTGTGTGGATGACGCAACAGCCAGCACAGGTGATGATCATTATCACCTGATGATGAACTGATTTAAGAGGAAGCTGTGAGAGTCTTCCAGAGAGCATTCTGCCAGAGCTGCCAGCCACTCAACCTTGCGGGGAGGGTGCCGCTCGCTGCTGTTTAGGGTTGCCGGCGGTGAAGACAGGTAGAGAGGAGGAGCTGTTCCAGCGCAAGGAGGGGAGGCTGGACGCCTCCTTTAGAAAGAACAGGGCCGGGACTAGGAGTGAGCTGGTTGCCGGTGCTCCATCCTCATCTTCCTGCCACCACGTGACATTGCAGCCCAGACGCTGATCATCTCCGCCGCCCGGAGCAGTCATACCCCGGGGAGCCGGACGGCGCTGAAGCTTAGACCCCCGGGGGAGGGGTCTCGTCAGCTGGATGAGCTAAGTAGCACTTCCTCACACACGCCTATTTTAAAGACTCTTGTTTTAAAGCATCTGATGATTTTATGGAGAGGGTTTGCCCGCATGAATTTTAGTTTCCCTTTTAGTTACGGGTGTTTGCATGCAGTTCTAGTGCCTCGGCTAGAGGGTGTTTTATTGTTGCTGTGAAGTTGAACTTGTCACTGTGGTTTTACGGAATTCTATTTATTCTGCAGGCTTCCCTCTTCCACTGTTTTTAGGTGCTGCTGTTTTAGTGTTTTAATAAAGCCCATTATATTTTTACAAACGTCTCTTGTGATTTCTGGCTTCTGACTGACAGGATTATTCCTTGTCTTGGAACCCCCACAAAACATTACACTGGTGCCAGAAGTGGGATCCATCCAAAATGTCAGAGCCAGCGAATGAACCAGCAGAGTCTGGTTCAGGTGGAGAAGCTAACCCAGTCTTAACGAATATTTCACTACCAATATTCATGCCAGAGACCTTTTCAGGCTCCGGGCGGGATTGGTCAGACTGGGTTGAGCAATTTGAAATCGCAGCTGATTTAAATAACTGGGATGACTCAATAAAATTAAAATTTATGAGTCTTCTTCTTTCAGGCCGTGCACGTGAAGTATATAGCGGCATATCAGCCTCTGCCAAAGCTAATTATACTGCATTAAAAGAAGCAATGGGCCGGTGTTTAGACCCCAGTGACAGCGATGATTGGAATAGGGCCGCCTTTTCTTCGCGCATGAGACTGCCGAATGAAACTGTTCGGGAGTTCGGTGCGGCCCTCCGACGTTTAGCCACAAAAGCTTATCCATCTGTGGACATGAATACACAAGACATGTTGGCCAAAGATCATTTTATTGCACATGTGGGAAGTGGAGACTTGCGTGTCACACTGCGAAGCGTTAAACCTGCCACCCTCGAGGCTGCCATTGGTCTGGCAGCAGAATTAGAACTTATCAGAGACCTGGAAAAAAACAGTGGTGCCACTGACGCTAGAGTGCGCGTCGTGGCGGATAAAAGTTCCAACGATGAACGTGTTGATGCCTTGGTGAAGGTGGTTGAAAGTCTGAAGCAGGAAGTAAAATCTCTGCACTCGGCAGTTAAAACTTTAACAGAACCATCTGAAGCAGTTCCCTGCCGTCGCGTGAAACACCACGCTATTCTTCTGTAGTTAAGTCACACACACTTGCATCCAGAAGCAACCCAGGGCTCAATAAGGTTTGTTGGGAGTGCGGTTGCAAGAGGCACTTGCGACGTGACTGTCCTTATGTGCAGGGAAACTAGAAGGGGCGCGCACAGAGGGCCCAATGCCCGCCCTATTTCCAATAGTGATGTGGCCTGCAAAAGTCTGACAGGTGGTTCTGGCTACCTAAGAGCAAAGATCGGCGAGTTTGATTGTCATGTGCTTGTTGACACTGGAGCTTCCCGCTCTGTTATCTCTAAGAGTATGTGGTTAACTATTACCAATGGGGGGTCTGAGTTGGTGAAGTATGTGGGGAAAGCCACAGCTGTAAATGGAGGAGAATTGGCCGTCTTGGGATCCTGGCAAACTGTCTGCCAACTTGAATCATTGACCTTGGCAGTTGACTTTTTGGTGTCAGACCTAACATCAGAAGAGATACTTTTGGGTTTTGACTTCCTATCAAAGCACAGTGCCGTTGTCGACCTCGGGAGAAATGTCTGTCAGATCATGGGGAAATGTTTTCCATTGGTTGATCCAAGCCCTTCTCCAGCATACAGAGTGGTGGTTATTCAGTCTGACACTACAGTGCCTCCACGTAGTGAAGCCATCATTTGTGGTCAGGTGGAAGATGAAGGGGTGGATTATGTCAGGGGCATGCTAGAACCGTCAAATTCCCTCGCAAAACATTGTGACCTTTTGGTTGCACGTGTAATATGCAAGGTTGAGAAAGGCATGTTACCTGTACGAGTAATTAATGTGACAAACGATCCACTTGTGTTGAAAAGCGGCATGAAAGTTGGCACGTTGCACACAGATGTTTCAGTAGAGGGAGAGGACGACGATGGGACTGAAGCTGGGGTCGGGTCACAGGGCTGGACGGTTTCAACCCTAATGAAGCAATTTGGCATAGAAGAGCGAGGGTTTTCTGAACAACAGTTGAAGTCTGTGAAACAATTGTTGTTCCAACACCTCTCTGTGTTTAGTTGTGGTGACCATGACTTGGGTAGGACTCACCTTGCAATGCACGAAATTGACACAGGGGATGCTAAACCTATCAAAATGCACCCACGTAGAGTCCCTCTTCACTTACAACAGGAAGTGTCGGAGAATATTGACCAGATGCTTGCTAATGATATAATTAGGCCATCCTGCAGTCCATGGGCAGCTCCAGTTGTCTTGGTAAAGAAAAAGGGGGAGGACTGCGATTTTGCGTTGACTACAGGAAGTTGAATGATGTCACCAGAAAAGATGCATACCCCCTTCCCAGGATTGACGATGCATTGGACAGCCTTAGTCAGGCATGCTGGTTTTCTACACTTGATTTAGCCAGTGGCTACTGGCAGGTGGAGGTGGACCCCAGGCACCGACATAAAACTGCATTTGCAACCCGGCAAGGATTGTTTGAGTTTAATGTATTGAGTTTTGGATTGTGCAACGCACCGAGTACTTTCCAAAGATTGATGGATTTGATCCTTGCTGACCTGCAGTGGACGACTTGTTTGGTGTATTTGGATGACATCATAGTATTTGGTCGTTCATTTCAGGAGCATCTAACCCGCCTTGGTGGGGTGTTGGCAAAGCTCAAACAGGCTAATCTAAAGGTCAAACCATCGAAGTGCAACCTATTTTCCACCCAAGTCCAATACCTTGGTCATGTTATTTCTTCTAACGGGGTGATGCCAGACCCCTCCAAGGTAGAGGCAGTTAGGGGATGGCCGGTGCCAAGAAATGTAACAGAAGTACAGAGTTTCCTGGGGTTGGCATCCTACTACCGGCGCTTTGTAAAGAGTTTTGCGGACATTGCTAGGCCTTTGCACCAGCTGGCTGAGAAGGGGAAACGGTTTCATTGGAGTGAGGCTTGCCAAAAGTCGTTTGATCAGTTAAAAATCAGCCTCACAACGGCCCCAGTTCTAGCCTATCCTGACCCAAAAAAGCAATTTATCTTGGACACAGATGCTAGTGATGTAGGAATTGGTGCAGTTCTGTCCCAAGAGGAAGATGGGATGGAAAAGGTTGTCGCCTATGCTAGCCGGGCCTGACTAAGCAAGAGCGACAGTATGCAACAACAAAAAAAGAACTTCTTAGCATGGTGACTTTCACAAGACATTTCAAGCACTATTTGGTGGGAAAAGAGTTCGTTCTGCGCACGGACCACAATTCTCTGCGATGGTTGCACAATTTCCAGGGCTTGGAAGGTCAGTTAGCTCGGTGGATGGAACAGCTTGCAAACTTTGAATATAAGATCATTCACCGCCCGGGCAGGTTACATTGTAACGCAGATGCGCTTTCACGTTTACCAGCTTGTGCTGACCGTAGTCGGTTGCCATCAAAAGACTGTCTGTCCACCGATTCTAAAGTGTGTGCTTTACAAGAAACGCTGTCATCTGAGTCTCAGGGAACACCAGGGGTGGATGAGCTAGCCCAAGCACAGGGTGAAGACCCTGAGCTGAGTCAGCTTATTAAATGCAAAAAAGAAATCGGAGGCGTTTTACCAGACTCTCCGGAGCTGCAGAAGTTTGCCCCAGTGTGGCACCAACTGCAGATTCAGCAATCTAGGTTGGTGAGGATTCCTTCGGTTAACTCAGACGCGGCTTCTTGTATCCAGGTTGTGCTACCCAAGCACATGGTGCCTCAGGTTCTCAGGCAGCTTCACAATGTGTCAACTGGTGGCCATTTGGGAGTTCAGAAACTCCAAGCAAAAGTTAAAGACCGGTTTTATTGGCCTGGCTGGTTTCAGGATGTAAAGGGCTGGGTAAGAAACTGTGCCGACTGTGCTTCACGGAAGTCACATGGGAGACATCCTTGTGCACCTATGCAAACTTCTGTTCCATCCCGACCATTTGAAAGAGTGGCGCTTGACATCCTTGGACCCCTACCTGAAACTCAAAATAAAAATAAGTACATCCTTGTGGTGGGTGACTATTTTTCAAAATGGACAGAAGCTTTTCCACTCCAGAACCAAGAAGCTCAGTCCATTGCAAAAGTACTCTCTGAAGAGTGGATTTGTCGCTTTGGGGCTCCACGCAGTATTCACTCTGACCAAGGTCGTAATTTTGAATCTACCTTGTTTAAGGAATTGTGCAGACTCTTAAACATTCATAAATCTAGAACTTCGCCATATCATCCACAGTCTGACGGCTTAATCGAGCGTTTTAACCGTACCCTCCTGTCAATGTTGTCTCTTTTTGTAGAGGACAATCAGCTGAACTGGGACTCTCTTTTACCGTATGTGATGTTGGCGTACCGCAGTAGTGTCCATGCGAGTACATCTTTTACCCCTTACAGAGTTTTATTTGGACAAGAAATTGTTTTGCCTGTGGATGTCATGCTGAATGTTGGAGAACACAGGGCTTTTTCATCTGTTGATGAATATGTCACTAGGTTGCAAGAGACCTTATCTTCTGTGGTGGAGGCAGTCAAGAGACATCAGGCTCATGCTACCGCACAACAGAAAGCTTTGTATGATTTCAGGGCTAACTTCCAGTATTTTTCAGAAGGAGAATTGGTCTGGGTGCACAACAAGGCAAGGAAGCGGGGAGTTTGTTCAAAACTTCAGAGACGTTTTAAGGGCCCTTTTAGAGTTCTCGAAAGGATTACAGAGGTGCTTTATAGGCTAGCTCCAGTGGAGGGAGGAAAGGAAAGTGTTGTGCATTTTAACAGACTCAAGCCATATACCTCTTCTTTGACAGCCTCATCAACCCAGGGATCCCAAGGAGGACAACAGGAACGGACCCCGAGAGAGGAGACGGAGTCTAATGATGTCGACGACTGTGTGTCTGAGAGCAGCACCCCGGATGATGTTCCTGCGACCTGTTCTGGACCGGCTGAGGAAGCCAGAGTACCAGACGAGAGGGCGCGGCCAGTACGCCAAAGGAAACCACCCGGCAGATTCAAAGACTATGCCTTAGACTATAGGTCTTAAGACTTTCGGAGTAAGTCTTTTTTTTTAAGAAGGGGAGGAGTGTGATAAGAATCTGCAGTGTCACTGTGTGGATGACGCAACAGCCAGCACAGGTGATGATCATTATCACCTGATGATGAACTGATTTAAGAGGAAGCTGTGAGAGTCTTCCAGAGAGCATTCTGCCAGAGCTGCCAGCCACTCAACCTTGCGGGGAGGGTGCCGCTCGCTGCTGTTTAGGGTTGCCGGCGGTGAAGACAGGTAGAGAGGAGGAGCTGTTCCAGCGCAAGGAGGGGAGGCTGGACGCCTCCTTTAGAAAGAACAGGGCCGGGACTAGGAGTGAGCTGGTTGCCGGTGCTCCATCCTCATCTTCCTGCCACCACGTGACATTGCAGCCCAGACGCTGATCATCTCCGCCGCCCGGAGCAGTCATACCCCGGGGAGCCGGACGGCGCTGAAGCTTAGACCCCCGGGGGAGGGGTCTCGTCAGCTGGATGAGCTAAGTAGCACTTCCTCACACACGCCTATTTTAAAGACTCTTGTTTTAAAGCATCTGATGATTTTATGGAGAGGGTTTGCCCGCATGAATTTTAGTTTCCCTTTTAGTTACGGGTGTTTGCATGCAGTTCTAGTGCCTCGGCTAGAGGGTGTTTTATTGTTGCTGTGAAGTTGAACTTGTCACTGTGGTTTTACGGAATTCTATTTATTCTGCAGGCTTCCCTCTTCCACTGTTTTTAGGTGCTGCTGTTTTAGTGTTTTAATAAAGCCCATTATATTTTTACAAACGTCTCTTGTGATTTCTGGCTTCTGACTGACAGGATTATTCCTTGTCTTGGAACCCCCACAAAACATTACAATATCGTTGACAGATGAAGCAGCACATGTACATTTTCACTCATTGATCTTATCCCTCATACATGATTGTATGACCTGTTGGTAATTTGCTGGTTCCATTGTCCTCAGACCTCTTGAATCCTGCTACATAACAGCTCTGAAGGTCCTGGATGTGGAGCCATCACTGTCACATTCTCCACAAATACAAACTCCTGAGCTTTGAACATCTGCAAGCAGTTTAAGTCAGACTGTCTTTTATCAAGTCCTACATGGTTCAGCCCCCACCACCATCAGTTGAATTCATTAAGCAGAAATCAGAGACTCCTCCACAGGAACTCAGGCTGTTGTTAGAGGTGACTGGGAGGTTCCATTTAGACCAGGGGTGTCAAACTCAATCGCACAAGGGGCCAGAATCCAAAACACACCTTAGGTCGCGGGCCGAGCAGAATAAACATTTATTGAATATTAAAACTAAATTTTTAAAACTTTAAAACCGTAACTTTTTAATATAATTATAAACTAGATATATAGCATTGCCTGCGGTAATTCTAGTGTGAATGCGTAAGCTGAATTTGGCCGCTGAAAATGTTAGTGCTTATAGCTGAAGATGTTGAAATTGATAGCTAAAAACACTGAAGCTGATAGCCAGCTAAAATATTAGCTAAATGCCAAATTAGCCTAAAAAAACAAAAAACAAAAACAAAACAAAACATAGTTTAGCCAAAGCAGCTAGCATGTAGCTTAAAAAATAGCAAAACTTCAAAATAGCTTTTAAAAAACAGAAAAATAGCCTAAATTAGCCAAAACAGCTAGTGTGTAAATATTAGCCTAACTTCAAAACATCCTAAAAAAACATTTAAAAAAGCCCTAATTACCCAGAAAATATAGAAAATATTAGGTGGCAGAATGCCAATTTTTAAAACTTCAAAATGTAACTTTTTAACATAACCATGAATAATAAAAAGGCAGGCATATTATTCAACTTAAACCTGAAATAACTTTCAATATTTTACTCTCCATAAAAATATCTTTTGTCAAAACTATACAAGTTAGAAACAAGCGCAAGATAACATTGGGCCATTAATAACAATAAAATAAAATGATCTGGAGGGCCGGATAGAATTACCTGGAGGGCCGGATCCGGCCCCCGGGCCTTGACTTTGACACATGTGATTTAGACCAACCTCCTTCTCACAAAATGTATTTTCCTTCCAGAGCTCAACCTTCTGGAACAGAATACCAATAATAATAAGAGAAAGTGAAAATGTTGTCATTTTTAAAAACAGCTGAAACTGTGGCTTTTAGAGTCTCAAATCTGCATCACAAATGACCAGAAATAAGAAAACTATTACAAAGCAAGCTCTGATTTTAAAATCTTTTCTGTATTTTATTTGTTTTATTTTACCTGTGTTTTATAATTATAGGTTTAGAGTCTATCTCTTAAACTCTGTTTTATTTCTTTTAACATCAACCTGCCAATGGACTCCAGATGGAAACTAGCCTGAGGCTATAATCTGTCATATTTACATTAGTTTTAATGTTCATTAATATTCATTGTCTCTTTCTCAATAAAGTTCTATAACTCCAACAAGACAAGCAGCTTCAGAACAGACTGTAGCATTCATGGAATCAAAGATTTTAAATTAAATCATGTGACAAAACTCTCCATTGATCAGATGAAAGATAATAAAAGTCTTGTTTGAGTGTGGATGTTGTGATTTGAACATAAATCGTCTGAAAGCAGCGCAGAGCTGAAGCTGAGAGCAGAACGCCTCTGAACATGCGCTGATGTCTCCTCATCACATCAGCCTGGATTATGCATGTTTGTCTAATTCCACTTCAGAAACACAAGAAAAATGATTGCCGCTCGTCCTACATGTGCTGCTCTGCAGAGCAACCGCCGGATCTCCACGCAGAAGACTGACCCGGCATCTCGCCGTTCCCTGTGCATGCTGGGAAAAGTGAAGGATCTGTTGTCAGCAGGAAAATGAGAAGAAGTAGAACCTCCATCTACCTAATGATGGATGTGTCAAAGCTAAAATTCTTCTTTAATTGTTATTACAAAACCATCAACATGTTTTTTAGATTGAAATTGATCAAACTAATTAAAAATGTTGCCTAGTTTGTTTGATGGTTTTATGAAAAAATATTTGCTTTACTAATTCCCCCTCTTTAAATCAATGTGTAGAAAATAAAACAGTTTTTTTTTATTTTGATTTTGTTTTTATCAAGTAATAACTTGAAATCTTCAATGATTTTTTTCATGTCTAAATCCAATCAGACTGGAGGGATTCTAGGAGTTAAAGACTCTCCTGTCAAGCTGTCGCTGCTTCTGATTTTTACAGTTTTTGGTGCAGCAGTGATGAATTCAGACTGCGTAAATGAACATGTTTTAAATTACAAGACAGGAAAGGTTGTAAAATCATAAACCCAGCAGTGTTTTCTGTTTCTATTTTGTTAGTTCCAATTACAGAGAGCGAAAGCAAGAAAAGTGAAACATAACCAGACCTGTTCAATGAACCAGAACAAAGACAAAGAAACCCTCAGGCTTAAATATGGAAAAGCTTGACTGTGACAAACCAAGAATCTGAAAAATTAGGGAAATAAAATCAAGCGTTTAAGTTTGCTGAAGATAATAAACAAAAGCAAAGAAGCAGCTGTGAAAATGAAGGTTTCTGACCACTTATGACTGAGAGCAGAGAAGAAAAACATTTAAAATACAAAGCACGGATAAAATTAACAAAAAAATCTCAAAACCAAGAACGTTTTCTCACATTAATTTGAACAACATCAATTAAGAACCTCAGAATTAAAACTGTCACTTCCTTCATTTATTTGGGTGGAAAACAGACAAACGTGTCATGAAGGTGAAAGCTTCAGCTTTCCTGTCCGTCCTGACTCTCCTCTGGAACCTTCATTCATTTACAATCCTTTCCAACTGCGGTCAAATGAGCCGCCGTTCACATTTCTGTGGTCACATCAAGAAGCTCCGTGGAGTCTGGTGGAGATTTTCCAGCGTTCTCAGGACTGCTACCGTCAGTATTGGATGAAAGTCACACTAAAAATCTGTCGGAGACAGTTTGGTTGACTATGATTTAAAAGGAGAAATACTTGGAAATGCAAAAACTAAATGATTTCCTATTACATTTGTTCTCTTTCAGAAGAAAAATGTCACACAGACATGAAAAAAACTCAGAAAACAGGATTTTCATCAGAGGGAGATTTTAATGAAAAAGGAACGCAGGGGAACTGATGAATTAATATTAATTTTCTTTTCAATAAAGATTGATTTATCCATTTATCTTAAACTGAATTCTAGTTAATCCACAGTAAACATACTTAGAGAGGTTAGGATCATGATGGTTTACAGGTTATCTGTTTGGAAGAGAAGAATGAAGAAAAAAATACTTGAGAGTCTGAGATTCACATTCAAGAAATTCCAAAGTTGACTTTAGTTTATAAATTTGGCTTTAGCTGTATCGATCCAACATCAGTCAGAAGAAAAACAAAGACGGGCCACAGGACGCTCTCATCATAGAATCAGAACTGTCACTGACGACATTAGCATCTGCTACATCAGGTTGAAGAAAAAAGGAAAAGATATTTTTAAAGAAATTATAAAATAAAAAAAACAGGATTTAATATTATAGAAGTAAAAATAAAAGAGGAAACAAAAGCGTCAAAAATCCTCTCCAAGTCGGGTCCAGATAAGCTGGGTTTTGTGTTTCCTGAGGGATAGAACCGTTTTGAACATCTCGACGTCATGGATTTGTCAAACATCACCCCGAGGTTGGCTGGATCAAGGAAACATTACAGAGAATTAAATCAACTTTGCTAGAAGCTGTTGATTATTTCTGTTGTGGTAAAACAACAGATGAGCGCTCTGGGGGACATGAAGTTTCATTCTTTAATCTTGGACTAACACACTGGTGAGCAGAAAGCAAGTCGTGACATGACGACTCACAGTGAGAAGGGTTTCTGTTATCTCTTCTCTTTTTCTTTTATATCTTAGGTTGTTTTTGTTTTGTTATGAATCTAAATCCTACAGAAAAAAGACATTTTCAATAAAAAAAACAGGAAGAATCTTATTTCAAAAATATAATTTTTTGGATGTATTTTACTGTGTTTTAACATGCTCTTGTGTGGCATTTTCCTGATGATAAAGTACGGAGGAAATTAAGATTTAAACGGCATTTCTGAGTATTTGTTTGTTCAAATCGCTGTGAATCAGGAAAACACGCAGTTTGACAAAGACTGTATTTGTGAGGTAAAGACGGTGGGCGGGGCCGCCAGCTGCTCCTCTGAGCAACTGGACAGGGAAGAGGGGCGGGGTCGCTTCATGCCAACAGTCCCATCCCCAGCTCAGAGATGAATTTCTAATGAACTCCTGCTGCTCTGCAGAGACTATGTCCTACAGGAGGACATATTTTATCAATGTTGTCTAAAAACATCATCGTTCACTGAGAAAACAATGAGGAGAGGATCACAGCTCTTTGAAAGAAGCCCCTCTGGACTCTTACATCTTATCTTGTTGGAGACGTTTGCAGAATCCATTTGTTAAATGAGAAGATAAATTGTCTTTTTGCTGCATATTCTCCACGCTTTATTTCTCACTCATCATTAAACTTTCATTTCAGCGTAAAATCCTGATGTTTATCACCGTTCGCATTTGTTTCTCCATTTTTAGTTCATCCCAGAGACGTTTAGTCTGATGGAGGGGTCCCGCCATCGGCGCTGCGTCTCTCCAGACTCAGAGGTCATCTCCCACAACGACCCTCCCTTAATGTCCTCCACTCATATTTAGTAGACATTCAACTGTGAGTTAAACCAGTAAACTCGAAGTGTCAGCATGCATCCCACTGAGACCCAAACGGCAGCCGGTCACAGGAAGCCACAGAGATCCTTAAATGTCTCAGTCGTGACTCCGTAGTTCTGACGGGAGCCACAGAATGATCCAGGATCTTCATTTATCCAGAGTAAACGATGGCATCGCTGGTACATGGAGCCATGTGCACACATGTCCTCCCGTCTGTGTGAAAGCGGGTTACATAAGCCGTGGGACGCAGCGCTTCTTTTTCAGGCCGGCCCACACTTTCATTCAGTCATTCATTCACTCCTTGAACTCTTACCTCTTCTCCTGACTTCTCTTCAGTCGTGAGGGTGACAGCGAGCGTCCTCGGTTCCTGCCTGCTCTGAGCCGGGAGCTTGAAAGGGGACGTGGACAGATGTTAGTATCATGGTTGAGGCTAAATCCGTGCTTGTATCAAACCCATGATTTCAGGATTAAGCGTCTCAGCCAATGGCCACATCTGCCGTGTTTCAAAAATAGGCGCTGCGTCGGTGTGTGTGGCTCTGAGAGTTTTCCCGTTGTTTGTTTGACACGTGCTTTTATGGAGCAAAAATTAACAAAGTAAACATCCAACCGGAGCCGTCTGCTAATCTGGAAATATCGTTTCTACTGGCAGGGAAGGATTAGAGTCCGACGATGAGGCTGAGAGTTATGAAAAGCAAATTCTGCTTTGAATCTAATGAAACATCTATAAAAGTCAATTTAATGGCTCATTTTCCATCATAAATTAGAATAAATTATTGTTATTCTAGCAGAAGATAATCGTTTGTTTCAGTGGAATTCTCAAATTAAGAGTTTAAGATGAGTTTAAGTAATTCTTTAAAACATTCACAGTAAAACAGCATTCATACATTAGACAATATAGTTCAATATGTTTATCATTTTAAAAGAAAAATATGATATCTCTTTATTTCTAACCCTATTGTCAGTTTATCTAAACTGAGTTCTTCCTTTTGTATTCATTTGAAGTATTATTTTTTAATTGACATTACTTATAGGTGTAATTATTCAGTGTTTTATCAGCTTTAATTAACTGTGTGAACTTTGAACTTCCTGTTGGACAGTAATATACATGCATGTCCTAAAAAATGAAAAAAGCACGTTCAAGAACCCACTAAGCGCAGGTTATGGCTCATGGTGTTCACACTGAACCAGCAGGGAGGGGCTTCCTCTTCTTTTTCTACTGTCTACAAACACATGTTCACCCCGACAGCTGGAAGCAGTTTGGTGAAATCTTGTAAATCTTGCTCCAGGGTTTTTCTTTCACAGCTCTATTCCGATATACGATATACTTGGTGTCATAAATTTTCAGCCAACCACAAATTGCAATTAGTAATTTCTGCATTGTGATCAATGTTTAAAGATTTGGCACTTTCATGAAATGGAACAAACACCATCTATATGTCACTATCAGACCAGTCCCTGATTGGTCAAGGCTCAACCTGGTGGAACTTTTATTACATGGTATATGGCTGCATGTTTTGTATGTAGAGCCCCTGAACAGTCGTAGAAATGTACGTAGATATGTGTGAATGTGAGAGTTTTAAATTCTGAAGCACGAAACGTTCATTTGCATACACCCTGCATACAACAGCCGCCCCTCCTGTACCCAGGAAGGCAAGAGGATCCTCACATACTGATGTCATAAAGTGAGAACGACCTCTCTCAGGAAGAGCCTGCTCTGTTAGCTCCGCCCCCAGGCTAACCCACACATTCAGCTAGCTTCACGAGATCCCCAGACTCTAGGGATTTAACAATATTCAATGTAAAACCGAACCGTTCTATACATGTTTGACAATTCAATACGACACTTTTCCTATAACACATCTGATTTATTCAGTACCACTCTCAGGTGCTTTAATGGAACCTGCTGCAAAAGACCCCGCACACTCTGCCCCTCCCTGCCAGGAACTACTTGCCCTTTCTATGGTGGTTGGATAATAAAAGTTTAGCCGAATGCTAAAAACAACCGAGATACTTATTGTTTTTTTGAAAGAAACACTAAGGAAGAATGAAGTATCACCCTCTCTATTTCCCCAAAACCTCCAAACAGGCTGATTGATGGATCACAGAGCGGATGAGAATCTGATATGTTCAGTGAACTCCGGACATTAGCAGACCCAAACAGCCACTCTGTCCAGTTCAGTCGACTATTATGCTTTTGTCAGAAAAGCAAAGAGTTTTTCAGAAACTATGTTGACGATTATAAATGGATCAGTGCTGGTGTTCAACATTTTCTCTGATAATCTGCTTTGTTGTGCTGCTGATGTCCGGAGGTCAGTGAACGCACCATGCAGGAAGGCTCGGCAGACCTGTGTATCTGTTAATGTTTGTTCAGGGGAAATAACGGGAGGGGGCTGGTGCATGAGACTGAATTAAGACGTTTAAAGAACGTAGATCCACTTATAGATTTAAAAATTAGACTAAAAACAACTTTGTGGAGTGTTCTTCTGCTGTTTTTGTTATTAATCACAAAATAAAGAGACTTAAAACAGATGAAGTGCAGAGGCTGCTGGCTCGAGACAGAAAAATATCTCCTAATTTTATGTTCCCCCTCTGGTTAATATGAGACAGTTTAGAATCTTCAGTGAACTTAAGCAGCATGTTTTTGGAGTGTGGGAGGAAAGCGGAGTTCCTGGAGAAAACCCTCGCTTCTTGGGGAGAGCGTGCAACACCACACAGACAACACCCAAATGGGATTTGAACCAGGGCCTTCCTGCTGTGGGTCATGAGTGCTGACTGCTACACCACCAAGCAGCACTTTTCTAAAACCATTTCTCAAAAGAAGAGGAGAAAAACCCCAAAATCCAACACGGTTTAGAGGATTTTCTTAAACCTTTCAGAGTAAACCGTTTCCATATGATCACATGATCTTTGGAACATGAAAGAACAAATGATTCATGAGATAGGAGTTATTTTTGTGAACTGTTTTCATACCCTGAAGTAAAACGACTCGATCTCTGAGGCTCCGCCTTTAACTCGGTCCCGCTTATTTCATGACGTCATCCTAGCCTCATCCGCGTGAAAAAACCATCCAGTATTCTGTGTATTGATGTACAAACAGAGCCGCCCAGGAGTTTATCCCAAAATTCTGGCACAGACAGAATGGTGATGGTCAAAGGTGCTTTTACACCGAACGCGATTCGTGCAACAAATTTGCTTGCCCCGCCCCTCTTTCACCGCATGGGGAATTCGCTGCTCACCGCCTGTCAAACAATGCATTCATGGATGCCGCGGCCGCATGTGGGAGGAGCTACCATCTCTGTCTCTGGATATCTCACAGAATGAATGGAAGACGCATACGATGTTGAGGAATAAGGTTTATTTACTGTGAAGAGTTCTACTAAAACATCAGTAACCATGTCTCCATGTTTGGGTTCTGATTATTATCCAAAGATTTTCCCGGTACAGGGGGCTGTGTCTGTGTGACCCCCACTTCCGTGAGTCTCTGAGGCTTGAAGGCTCTCTGCTGTGGTGTGAATGTGAACCACCGTTACCCAACAATAGCAGGGATAGGCTCCAGCAACCCAGTGACTTCAAAAGAGACTCAGCGAAATGGATGTTTTTCAGAGACTTTTCAGGTAAAAAGATCTCGTGGTCTGAACTGATCTTCCACCTGCACAGACTGACAGGGTCGTGGCCTTCACCACTCTTCCTCATTCACAGCTTCATTTGTCGCCTTTTAACTGGGATGCGCAGAAATCTCCCGACAGAGGCATTGAACTGGACTGAGCCTTGTATTCCTCATCAGCTCATGGAATTTCCCACAGGGATAAAGCTTCCAAAGTGCGGAGAAGGCCACATGAATTTCATCTCCACAAAATCCTTTCATTTGTGTAAATCTGTTTGATCTGATTCCTCCATTTTCTGTCCTTTGTTCAAACTCAATTATTGTACTTTATTTGTCCTCTATAAAAACTCGGCAGCTGTTTAAGCTAACGGTGGCTCCACCTCTTTTAATAGGTTAGGACACACTCTTTGATGTAATCACGTCTGTGGGGTTATGTTTGATCACTGATGGAGAAGGCTGTCAATACACAACAAATCCCACAATGCATTGCTGATGGATCTGTGGGAGTCACAGCCTCTTAAAGACAGTGAATAAATCCTGAAATATTAATAAATTTATCTTCAAGAGGAAAAACTTAGTGTCTCAGACTGAGCCTCCAGCAGATCAGCAAACTCAGATTTATCAATTTACTTTTGCACTTTTTTCTCAATGGAAAACTTTTCAACTTGTTGTTGACCAATCAGAAGGTTTTGATTAGAAAATGCTTTGAAAAACTTAGGATAAAAAGTCATTATTAAGTTGAGTTCTATTGTTTGAAGCTCTGCAGATCATACTTTAACAAGAGAGTCAATAGACACCGTTCTGTGGATTTACAAGATTGCGGCCCTTTCTTAAGGTCAAAGGTCAAGCAGATAAACTTTTATCAGTCAGATTTCATTTGAAAACCGTGTGGAACAGCTTTTATGTCTGTGGACCAGGGGTGTCAAAGGGACCAAAACCCAAAACACACCAAACAGGATAAACGTTTATTGAACATTCTTAAACTCCATTTTCTAAACTTTAAAATCATAACTTTTTAACATATTAAGAACAAAATATGAAGCATTTCCTGCAATAATGCTAGTGTGAATGCTGTGAGCTGAATGTGGAGCTGAAGATGCTAGTGCTGATAGCTAAAACTGAAAACTAAAAACAAACAAACAAACAAAAAACTTAGGTTAACCAAAACCGCTAGCATGAAGATGTAAAAAACAGCTGCACTCCAAAACACACTAAAAAACTTTCAAAAAGCCTAAATTAGCCAAAACAGCTAGCATATAGCTACAATATGAGCTAAGCTCCAGAATAGCCTAAAAAATCTTAGAAAATGCCAAACTAGTCCAAAAAGCTAGCAGAATGCTAATTTTTAAAACTTTAAAACTGTAACTTTAATAAATATGAATAGTAAAAAGGCAGGGATGTTATTCTGCCTCCATACAACCCAAAAATATACTTTTTGCGTCCATCTTTCAACTGTCTTAACCTTTGACACCTGAGGCCTCACCAGTGACGCTTAAACACAAAATCTTTAACATGTAACTTTTCAACCTTTAACACGATAAACAATAAGTTAAAGAAGATAAACACTGGAGCTCTGATGTTAAAGGGTAAAGAATTCTTTCTGACTTTAGCATTTGTTCAATGTATGAATTCTTTTTCACAAAGACATTGAAGCCGATAGTCTTCAGCATCTGGAACATACTGGAATGGTTTCTTGATGAAGTTTTTCACATACTTCACATATTTCCTCTTTTTTTCAGTCAGTTTGAGAGAAAGTGAAGTTCTGCTAAAGTTCTGCTGGTTCCAGCTCGTCTTCCTCCTCACATCTCCCTCGCTCTGTGAGCGTCTGCCTCCACATCACAGATGGTTCAGGTCTATATTGAGACTGTTCTCTTCAGAAACACCTTCAGGTCCAGAACCTTTCAGGTGTGAAGGCCTGCATGGCAGCTTGAATCTGTAAAGAGAGATCTCCCGCTTTGGACTCCCGGTTCCTGTCTCCTACCGTTTACAGCGGCTCCTTCGCTGAAGCTGCTGATGCTGAAGCCTCACCTGTAGGGGTCAGATCTTTTCCTCAGAGTTTCTGTTGTTTCCCTAAAATGTTGAGGTGATGTGTTTTTGTCTGATTTTGTTGAACCTGAACATGTGTAGACTCTTGATAGAAATGCTCACTCTAGAAGAGTCCTGAAGCTGTTTTCTGAAGCTGTTCTCTGAGCTGTTCTCTGAAGCTGTTCTCTGAAACTGTTCTCTGAAGCTGTTCTCTGAAGCTGTTCTCTGAAGCTGTTCTCTGAAGCTGTTCTCTGAGCTGTTCTCTGAAGCTGTTCTCTGAAGCTGTTCTCTGAAGCTGTTCTCTGAAGCTGCTTTTCTTCCTGTCTTGTTCAGCTCATGTTATTAAAGGAAACACTCCGTCAGCTTTTGTGATGTTTTACACAAAACTGGGCATTTTTTTTGGAAACCTTTCTGACTTTGCTGTCATTTCTCTTTTTCCTGGCCTGAACCACAAGCTGCTGTTTACTGTTTCCAAAGCTCTCCTTGTGTTCACTAAAACTGCAATTCAGCTCTATTAAATGTCATTGTTTTAGTATTTTGCAAATCAAATTAAGAAAAAATAGGAAAATTAATTTATGTAACTATTTAACTTTTAAAAATGCTGCATTGATCCTTTTTATAAAAAGTTTTAACCCAAAGAACCAGAGTTTTAGAGCCTCTGTCAGTCATTACTGGCAGCATATTACTTAGTTTACTTATTTATTAAATTACAGAGGAAGATCATTTGAGATGATCAGAGACTTGCTGTCGTTTCCTGACATCCTGTGGACTCATTGTGTACTACACGTTTCTTTAATCACATTTAAAGTCTTTAAACCTCGACAGCACAGAACACTACATCTCTCTATAACAGAGTTGTTGGGCATCTTTACTTTAGACTTGTGTGTTTTGGATGCATTATAAATGCAACAGCTTTTGTTCTGACTTCTGTAACAGGTTCATAATGTGTATTACAATTACACAAAATGTTATTTTTATTTTACAATTGGGTCGCCTGCTAATAGGGTCCATCAGATCCCAAATATGAGTTGATGCTCCGCCCTCTCTCTTCCCTTTTGCTGTTTTCTTACTGTGGAAGAGGTGAGTTTAGCGGATATATTCTTCTTTATATTTAATTTCTGTGTTAATTTGAACTTTGTATGATTTAGTTTTGGGCACTATTGGAGCGCGGCACATGCTGACACCATATTTTGGAGACTCTCCTGATGAAATTCCTCTGGCTTCCTGGTGTAGCACATCTTAAAAACAACACAACGCAGAGCAGAGACGAAGACGGTTACACTATCCTCACATTTGTCTCTTTTGGTTTGATGGTGAATTTTTGAAAGTTCATGTTTTCGCCTCTTATTGGATGCAGATGCAAGTTTACAATATCTCAACTTCAATTTTTTTAAACAGTTACAAACAATTTACACATATTTCAATGTTTTTCGTTCACTTTAAACTGATCTTGATTTGATCCCGTAGATCCGCCTCATGGAATATCAGGGGTTTACAAAGACACAGATATTCACGCAGATGTTCATCAGGACTGCCACGATTAATCGACTAGTCGACTACGTCATCTAATTTAATATTTGACCGTTTCTTTTGTTTGTGTTTTCCTTGTTTTTTCTCAAAACTACGGTGCACACTTTCAACAATTGCCATTCTCTTTTACACACATGCGCAGTAGTGTTAATCCTATCAGTAGTGATGTCACAGAAAGTTCTAGGAAGACTTGGGTACCATAACAACAAGCTAACAGAGTTTAAAAATGTGGGAAACATAAGAAAAATGAATGGAAATAGTGTCCAATGCTGAATGTAAACGGCAGAACTTGTGTTCACAGCAGCACTGTGGTGATGCATGAACACCTGAAGAGGAATCATGTTGTTACTGAGTATGAAGAAGGATCATTATCTAGCTAAGCTAAGCTAACATCAGCACAAACACAGCTAGCTCTACCGCAGCAGTTTCACAGGTTTAAATGGATCGTGTACGGCTGCATGGAGAAAAACCAGAAGACCTACAGCAGATCCATGTCTACACGGCCTCTCTGTCTGCACAGTAAACGTTTTAAAGTCTGCGCTTTTAGAAACAAACGCCAGGAGGGCGGCACGGATTATGAACCGCTCAGCCAAGACTTAGTTCATATTGATGCTAAGTTGTTGTTTGGTTTGAAGAGTCGGTAAAGATCTGACGCAGAGTTACGGAGCGGTGTGAAAACTATTAACGAGTCCCAGAAGATAACTAGTGAGCAGCCTAAAAGTCCAGAGCTAAGTTGACAAGTGCAGCATTACATTAGCTGCATTAAGTTACAACTAAAAATGTAACATAATGTCACAAAGCAGCAAAAAGCATCAAAATAATCTAATATTTGGTCTGAGCTTGTGCAGTAGGAGTAGCTAGGAAGGATATCCAGAGCACTGACAGGAGAAAGCCACTGTTCTGTTTGTACCAGTGAGAGGGGCTTTTATTGCAGTGGGGGGCAAAGGGAAAGAATGAAAGTAGAACATTCTAACATCCTCTGCTTTTCTTCCTTTTTTTAAAATATACACTTTCCCACTTTTTAAAATGCATTGTCTCAAAGCTCTTTGTTTATTTGGGCATTCCGATTTTTTCTTTCTTTTTTTTTTGCATTGGAATATCTTGAATTCGAAGATGTCATTAATGTTTTGCTTTTATAAATAAATCTCAGAGAGCAAATATTTTGCGTGTTTATGTGGCACAGTGTGATTGAAAATAGACTGTCGAAGGTGTGGGAAGAAATGAGGATGCTTGATATAAGCTGAACTTGACATACTTTAATTCCAGCAGTGAACGTGCATTTTACATCATGGCAGAAGGGAAGTCAAAAGAGAGTTAAAACAATATTGTTGATCACAACATAAGGCTTCTGGTGTCTCACACTGCCACCTAGTGGACGTTCTCGGAAGTGATCCATTTACAATCTCATTTATTTAACTTATCAATACTATGACATAGAATTTTAAAATAGTTCCCCCCCAACCCCATTTATCCCATTATTTTTAATTTAAGTCTGAAACAATGAGTAAAACTAGTGTTATACATATCTAAATATATTGCGAGTGTTGAAAAATGTATTTTCTTTAGTACTTAGTTTCACCAGCAGAGGGCGCTTCAGGCATCAGTAGTTGGCAACGGAAAACGGAGCTCAGTCACTGCGTGATGCAGCCCTGTTGATTGTTTTATTGTTTATTTTCCAGTGTTTCAAACATTAAATCTGTTGCACAGAGAGTGAGTTGGCCCATCATTCTTAGCCGTGTAACATTTATAAATGCCAGTACATTTTGAAATACTTTATAGATGCATGTTTTAATAAATGTTTTTAAAGCTTTGAAAAAATGATTGCAGACTTTTATTTAGTTTCCTGTTGTTGATTCAGATGATCAACCTCATTTGGTTTAATCTAGTTAATGCCAGAAACAAATGAAGGAGAAAAGCTGCAGGATTCATTCAAGCTTTAATAAACTGTAGTCCAGTTAGAATAAACACTTCTGATGGTTGAGATGTTTGTTTTACATCCAGTTGAAGCATGATTTGGTTAGTCGACTAATCTAAAGAAAATCATTGGAGATTAGTTGACTATTAAAATAATTGTTGGCAGTACAAGTGTTCATGCAGGTGTTGATAAGTATGCATACGGATGTTAACGCAGGTTTCTGTGAGCGACCGGTTTTGGAGTTGAGAAAGCAGAAGGAGGTTCTGAGGCAGCTTCACTGGATCTTCTTCCTTTACCACAAATATTCCTGTTCTTCTAACAGCCGTTCCTGCTAAGGGTTATGGAGGCTTCATAGTTTGTACTTTTGTTGGTGAGAAAAAAAAAGTCACTCAACTGAGATTAATGGACTCAAATTCTATAAATCCCCCCACATGTGCACACTAAACTAATCCTGATGTTTAGAAAAATGTATTTTTATGTTTAAACCGTCACCACTGAAGGTCTCTGAGACTTGAGGTTGTAGAAACTCTCAAGTAAAAGGTATTCTTCTTCTGCGGTTTGTTAGTGGTTTACAAACGACTTTGTGGTGTAATTCTGCCACCATCCAGCCTGGGGTCCGTTTCAAGAAGCAGGTTTTGTTGGAACTCTGAGTTTGTGAACTCCAAATTCAGCAGAACTCAGAGTTTTCGGTTTCAGAAAGAGAGATAACTTAAACCCGTGAAAGTGGGTGAAACCAAGCCCGTTTCAAGAAGCGGGTTAAGCTGAACTCAGAATCAATCACTGTGGCAACTGAGTCTGTGAACGAAACCTGGTCTGGAGCAGGTTTTCTTCAGGAAACTTAGAGTTCTCTGCAGTCTCCGCCCCTTTTTAAAGTGAAGGATGTTCAAATCTGAGTTCTTCATTAATATTTAGAGAACATTCACATTAGAGACATCACGTTTCCACCAGCAGAAACCAAAATGGCATGTTCATTCATAGAGGATCATGTAGAGAGGAGGCTGGATTAATCCAGAGGAAATGTTATTTATGTCTGGAGAGGATTTGAGGACACGAGTCGATTGATGCAGTTTCCTCGATTCATTTTTATTTGAGCAACATTATAAATAGTGAGTTTTTCCAGGGATTTGCTATTGATAATAAGGAGTTTTATTTTCATCATTTGAAACCCTTAAAAATCGAAACATTAAATCTCAAAAACTGGTAGGGGCTTTCAACTTGTATACAACATTTCACGCAGTCGAAGAATTAGCTCGGTTGTCAGCGACGCTGCCTCCGCTTCTGACATCCCAAATTCAAATCCTGGCCCGGGCACGTCATTCATATGTATAAAAAACTATTTATCAGCTAAAATTTTTTAAGTCTTGAGAATTACATTTAAATAAATGCTTATTTTAACATATCTCAGGCAGCTACAGTGTTTCGTTTTAGCGTGCGGTGATATCTGTGTGTGTATGGGGGGGGGGTTGAGGAAAACGGTCATTCATGCGATTACGGAGATGAAATTATTAACAGATCAAGAACCATTCCTTACTTAACAAGTGACTAAATAACCTTCCTGAAATTCGTTTTTTTGAAATGATTCAAATGTAGACGTATGCATTTACTCTGCAGATGTTTATTATCTTGCTGAAATGTTCTTGTAGTCTGCATATGCTTGCAGGAACTTATCAATTTCCGTCGCCGGAAGTAACTCAGGTGTTTGTTCTCGTTGCCATGGTGAATCGTGCTGTCTTTGCTCCATTGATCAGGGCTTTTAATGCTCACGACGCTCGCACCTGATTCTGGTTCTAACAACTTCAAGTTGATTGAATCAAACATTTTCAGCTGTTCTGAAACCGAAAACTCTAAGTTCACGAATTTTGAGTCCACGGACTCTAAGTTCAGGTTTCAACTCTAAATTTGTTGAACCTGCTTCTTGAAACGGGCCCCTGGAGTTCTGATCCGGATTTGTTTTTCGTGCTTTCTTCAACTCTCCTCAGCATCACCTAAATCCTTCCTAATGTTATTAGAAATTAAATTTAAAAAGTCACATATAAATATCATTTAATGTTGTTTATATTTCACCTTATTCTCAGTTTCCACAATCTTTTTTTTTGGTCACATGTCATTATTTCCTGTCGGGTTGGCTCAGTGTCCAAAGCAAACACCAGAACCTGGAAAACCTTTTCCGACATTTCTCCTGCTTTCAAATGAGCAAATTAGACAAACTAAGTCCACCAGTCAGGAGCAAATCCCACATTTAAAGGACACAAATGCTGACAAGAATTTAATGAATTAAACAAAAACTCCATCAGACAGTCAGGAAAAACAAATACAACAAAAAACTCAGTGCAGTTATTAAAACATGTAAACCAAAAAGGAAAGAAAACGGAGAAAACCAGGAACTGAAGAGGAACTCTGAGATAAACCAGCTGGGATCCTGGTGATAAATGAAAGCAGGTGTGCTCTGACACCAGGAAGAAACACAAACTAGAAAATATGGGACTCAAATGACACAAAATAAAAGACAAATGTGCTGATCGTCACAACTAGAAAACAGCTGAATTTTATCAGCAGAACAGAATATTTAAACTTCAAACAAACAGAACTGTTTTTTTTAGAATCAATCAATGCTGGACTGATCATTTTCAAAGTACCAATACCACAAAAATCTGTTTTCACTTGAAAATTAATCCACGTTAAAATGTGTGTTAAATTTTACTCTATTCTGTTTGTATCCAATAAACTGTTAAAAGTTTTTTGGTGAGATGGACGGATCATGAAAAAATGAAATGTTGTTATAAGAGGACATTATAATAAAAATAATTTAATCCATTTTATTTGAAAGCACCTTCCAAAAGTAACTCAAGGACATTTTACATATAAAAGCAAAAGCCAAGAAAATCACTAAAACTATTGAAGGTTCCTTGATTTGTTTTACATCCAAAGGAGAATCTTTGGTGCACTAAGACCAAAAACATCTGATTGTTTTCCAGAGGTTGCTCCAAAAACCACAGAAGACATCTATATCTATATATATATATAATATATAGATATATATATAATTATATATATATCTATATATATATATAATTATATATATCATTTTCCTCCTGAGCAAATTTATATATATATATATTGCTAAGAGAGAAAAGTTTTTTGTAGAAATATTAAGTGGATAAGTGTTAAATTAAATCAGATGTTTATCTCATTTTTAGGACTATTGTAATAACATGTAATCTCCACTAGGTGGCAGAAGAACATCGCTTAAAAATCAAGTGGCCGCTTGAAGAAAAGAGATCAAAGAAAATGTTTTTTTTTTTTTTTCAGTTTTAATTATACTGAAACAATTTACCATTTTTGGAGAAAAAAAAATTGTAATAATGATGATAAAACTGAATAATAAAACAGGAAACTTGTCCTAATCAGAGGTCTTCAGGTCGTGTATAAAAGTTGAGGTAATCCTGGTCTGTGATTCATTAATTGCAGTTTTTCCAGCTCAGAACTGAAGTAAACAACACTGCTGGCGTCGCTGCATCCTTTCTTTTTTTCCCTCCAACTTTCCTGCGCCAAAGCTTTGCAGTCAACAAAGCCATCAAAACCAAAACCCCAAGATTTCCGTCCGTTAAGAGGAAGCTGCAATCAGGACAGCTAGCTCCCCGGCTAACAGTCAGAACGCGCTAACTTCATGTGGGTTTAGAAAAAGTCAAATCAGAAACATGTGATTCTTAAAGAGGATACGGTTTAAACCGCCATAAATTCTCTGACATGTGAGGCTTATTAACTTCAGTGTTTCCTGTCTTATTTTATGATCAATACCACATACACTGGACAATTAAAGCATTACACGTGGCTTCAGCTTTTCCTCCCCTCCGCTGTGATTTGGATTCGCTCTTTTTAACGAGCAGTTCCTCGTTATGGCTGCGGAGCCGTTCTAAACTGAGTTTGGGTTTTGCCACGGGGAGGCATTTTGAAGGAGCGCTCTCGGGAGGGGAAGCTTTCCTGGACAAACAATCATCAATCAGACGCCGAGGAATTTACCGCAGAAGGAGCTGGAGATGTCCAACTTTCCTGCAGTGGCATCAGAGCAGCGTGCCAGGCATGCTTTTAGAGTAAAGCAGCGTTTACGTAGGTTCTGTCAGGAAGAACAGGGACTTTTCACAGCTTTGACGTCAACGTAAATGTTTAAACCTGGAAAAAACATCTTCAACTGAACTCTAAAAAAAGAGGAAAAGACGTTTCTGGGGATGTTCTGTCATCGAAAAAAATCCTGAAGAGAAGAAGAAAAACACGAGGAAGAACATTTTTGATTAACTTTATTGTAAATGTCAGTTTCAGTGCAAGACATCTATTAAGACATTGTAAAAGAATACTAACAGCATAAAACATAATATAGTAACAGGCCGGGAATGGGAACAAACACACAAACAAAAGCTCATCTAGAGTATAGAAACCTGGGATTGACAAAACATTGAAGATTTGATATTTGAAATTATTTGAACCCTTTGTCACACGAGGCGTCGTCGGTGACGCTTAAACACAAAATCTTAAACATGCGGTCACTTTTCAAACATTAACACGGTCATTCCAGTGGATTGTAAAGCAGCATAGCGTCTCATGGAGCTGCTTTTCTGCTTCACTATCTACTGGAATGATTGTGTAAATGGTTGAAAAGTAAATCAAAGAACATAAACACTGGAGCTCTGATGTTAAAAGGATCAAACTGAAAACAAATTTTAAGGCATTTCAAAGCTTTTTGAAAAATGTGTTGAGTCAATATATAATTTGGCCTCCACCACTAATAATTTGGGAATTTTGTTGAAAAACTTTAAATTATGGAGGTAAAATTTAACCAGTAGAATGAAAAAGTCAATAAAATTTGAAAGGGCGTATTCTTATACTAGTAGAAGCCAAACAGTACATGATTCCAAAATATAGAAAAGGAGAGAAAACTTGTAATAAAAAAATCACAAAAGGGGTAATGCCAAAATAGATGAGTAACTGTTTCTGGAAAAAGTTTACAATGAGTCAATATTGGTTTTCAATCTTTTTTAAGATGTTTTTGCAGGGTCAAATCTGAGCAAAATGTTACAAGCAATGTAGTTTATCTCAACCTTTTCTGTCTTTAATGAAAATAAACTGAACTAGGATTAGTTTATTTCAAGTAATCAAAATAAAGTAAAAACAAGACAAATTAAACAAATATATACTCATTCTTGTACATAGAAGTGATTGAAAAGATTTTTTAAAAAGTGATATTAAAACCTGAAACATTAAATCTATTAATTAAAGACACTGGTGAAAATTATGTTTTTGTTTATATTATTACATAATATTACATATTTTTGTAGCATTTGTTAGATAATGGAGGACATTTAAAAAGAAATTTAAGTTTAAAATGTGAATTTCTGAATATTTTTATGCAAATCCTCCATCCGTCCTCCATCTCCACTCTACTAAATCCCCTCAGAGCTTCCATTTAGATGATGTTCTCCTGGATCTGCAGGATTCAAATTTTGCTTGCTGACTCAGTCATCAGCGTTAGTGGGATATTTACCCTGTAATGAGCTGTGAATTTGTGTTTCAGGCCCAATCCAGACCCTTGTTTATCATCTCCCTCTGCAGCAGCGGCGCTGATGGCGCTCCGTTCATCTGCACGGATCGCATTAGGAGTAAAGACGTGTGCACCTGAAAGTGTCCAACCACCAGCACAACAACATCATCTGTTAGTCTGTCCTGTCTTTGGAAACGAGGCAGTTTCACACCTCTAATTATTCCTGAGTCAAGCTAAACTGGAACACAGAATCTGTGATGGAGTGGGCCGGATCCCTCCCAGCGGAGCGGTTTTGGGTGGATGTGGAGTTTCGTGACTGTGGGATCATCTGTGTGTGCCTGCAGCAACCCCGCCGTAAATAAGCAGTTAAGGCCTTTTGTTCTTTTCCATAATGATCCTGGTGGATTGTGTGAACCCTTGCCATTCTCCTGACCTTTCCCCGCAGCTTTCCGATGAGGAGCACAGAGGGAATGCAGCTTTCCCGCTCCCAGCAGAGGAAGAACCTCCTCAGATGTAGGTCAGCACGCGGCGCTCCGTGTCAGCTGCAACACATGAACAGAGCCAGAAAGCCGTTGCTCGCATGTTCGCGTTGTAGCGTGCACGTGTGCGGTGAAAAGGAGAACGTTTAATTTCAAGGTTGACGATTCATGAGCGCGACAGCAAAGGGGGAAACTGCATTTGTTGCCAGTTCTGGTTCATGCAATCATTGTGTTTCATGTTTATGTTTGTTCTGCTGGATCCTCATGTATATCAGAGACTGACAGTTAATGTCTCCAGAAATCTAAATGAAATGTTAAAAAATGAAACAAAACTAGAAAAGTTACATTACCTGCAATAATGCTAGTATGAACGCTTTTGGCTGAATGTGTTATCTGAAAGTGTTTGCTTAAAATGCTGACGCAGTTGACTTTAACTGCTGAAGGGATTTGCTGAAAATGCAAAAGCTATCTGCAAGATGTTAAATTTGCTAAAAGACTTGAAATGTTGTCAAAGAACAAAGTAAAAAACAGCTGAAGTTTGCAGAAATTTCTGAAAATGTGTAGTAATTTTGTTTAAAAATCCTTAATACATGCCACATTTTTCAAAAACATTTAGTGTTTTCTTAAATATGTACTAAACTCCAAATTACCCCCCAACCAAAAAAAACCCTAAACCCAAAAAGTCTAGCACGTTGGAGCTTAACTCAACATAGCCTTAAAAACTTCAGTAGATGTCAAATTAGCCAAAAAAAAAACCCAAAAAATCTAATACATTGCTAAAATATTAGATAAATTCCAAAATAAAAATAAATTTCAGTAGATGCCAAATTAGTAAAAAACAAAACAAACAAACTAGCATGTAGATAAAATATTAATTAATCTCCAAAATAGCCTGAAAAATGTATTACGGACCAAATTTGTTAAAAAAAAAAAAAAAAAAAGCTGATATGTTGACATCATTTTATCTTAACTCCAAAATGTTATTTAAAAAAACTTCAGAAGATAACAAATTAGCCAAAAAAAGCAAAAAAAAAGCTAGCACGTGGCTAAAAATATAGGCAAACTTAAAATCCTTACAAAGCATTCACACTATAAGAAACGGTTGTGGACATCACTGATTGGATGGGTTAGGGTCGCAAGTTTCAAGCCCACGCATCGATCTACACCGGATCAGAACCATACGACTGGACATTACCCAGATTGATGTTTTTATGCAGCAGTGGTGAAGAGTTACACCAGCGAGACACAGAGCTATCATAATCAGACAGGGGGGATCAGGGGCGGGGCTACTCAGCTCAGCTCCAAAAGCCACGCCCCCTCAGAGGAAATTTTGGAAACAGAGGCTTCAGATCAATGTGAAAACATTTTTTAACACATTTAGGTTGTGAAATTTTGGTTAAAACTTCATAATTAAAACTTTTCTGAGAAAGTATTTTTTTTTTATTAAAAAAATGTTCACAGTGGGACTCTTAAGTTTGACGAATAGGGAAAGAACAATGATTTTTTTTGGTAAACTTTGTTAAATAGTTGATAGAGCAATCACTAAGCTCTGGCTGTGGGCGTGGCCAGAAATAAAAAATACAAGTCTGTGGAACTCTCAGTTTTTGTTGGAGCCATAAAAACTGGTTTATTTGTGGCTCCAATCAAACGAAGTCAATTCAGTCCTCATTTTTCTCATAGGATGAATGCCGCCATGTTGGAGCCAAACAAGGTCAGTGATTGGTCCGAGTCGATCTGAGTGAACATTTCCACGGCAACTACTCTGTCCAATCAAGTATGAGCTTGCTGTAAGGCCACACCCCTTCAACTTGAAAGTAGGTATGACAGAATGTTTTGATTGTTGGACGTGGCGGCCAGCAGTTTCCACCTACTTTTATTGAGGCATCTGATTGGTCAGTTTGTAACTTGAATAGAAAAAAAGAGGATTTCCAAAAAGATGTTGAAAAGGCACCAGAGCCAGAAAAGTTATTCTGACCAATAGAATGACTGAATGCTGAGCCAGCAGGTACTTCCTGTTTGGTACCCGGGGGGAGGGGTCTCTGAGTTCAGTTCTGTTATACAATCAAAAGTTGAAAGATATATCAGAATAACTTCATGCTGAATGTTAGCAAACATCTAGAATGTAATACCTTTACCTTTGATAGTTTCTGTTTTGTTCTGTTTTTGAAAATTTAATTTTGATTTATGGAAATTGAAGGTAACTTATTGATTAATTGTTTTGCTTCTCTACATGTGATATTTAATGTGTTTTTGAGAGATTTGTTGATGTAATTTGCCCCTCAGGGCCACCGTAGTTGGGAATCAACTAAATTCTCACAAAACAGCCTCTTAAAGCACCTCAGAGTTTCAGAATTCCTTCTTCACCTGTCATTCTGATCCGTCCAAAGATATCATAAAACAGTTGTGGTTGGTGGATGCAGGGATTCAGACCGGAAGCTGAAAGCTGTGCGGTGCCTTCATTTTTACCGTTTCACTGTAAATCTTTGTTTGGCTTCAGCGATTCATGCGGATCGCTGTGATTTACTTCAAACTTTGTGGGCAGTTCACCCCGGACGCTACGGTTAAACAGTCATCCATAAATCCCATCATTCAATGGGGGGAATGTGGGCCAGAGTGCTTTAACTGTCTACTAATCATTATGTGTCGGTCTGCATGATGTAATTGATCTGACTGAGCATTAGGACTTTCCATTTATCTGTTAGCGACCAAACTTCAGTGGGAGAACATGGACAAGATCCCTTTTCTATCTGATTTTTTTCACATTTTATTGTAGTTTTTCAGACTTTGATTTTGAATATTATTATTGTTAAACTAATTCATTTAAATTCTTCTAATTTTATTCATCATAGGACTAAGATGGATGTGAAAATTCTATTAAATATTTTGGTCAAACCTAAAAAGTTGAAGCCCAGCCACAAACTCAAAAATGAATATTAGACAAACAAAGAAAGAAACAAAAACAGGAAACTACCACAGCAGGAGAAACCATTCAAAAAATGAATGGGGTTTAAAATCTCAGAGGGTTCCAAAGAAAAACACAACACGGATATTCAAAGGAAGTTTTGAAGTTATTATGGGATGGCCACAGGAACTATGAGTTGGCAGCCATTTTGTGACAAAATGTGAAATTTAGCGATTTTCACGTTTTCCCACAATTTAAGCAAAGAAAACTATTGTTTGAGCAAACTTCCATCCTTCACCTCCAAATGCTAACGTCACACCAGACGTGGAGCGTCGTGGTCCTCCGCGGATGGCTCCCAACGTGCAGCAGATTGTTTTGGCATCTGGTCTATTTTTTGATCCACGTCAATTCTGGGAGGAAGGTACATCAAGACACACGAATAAATCTGTATATAACCAATTGTTCTCAATGAAATACCGCTGTTGACAAAAGTGATCTTATTTCTGTATCTACATCAACCGTAGAGATGCATCAGGTCCGACTACAGAACGGGGGGTGTGGTTTTGGTGTCTGATGATGGCAAAAAGAACTTTAAATAAATGGTAAATGGCGTCCTTGAATAGCGCTTTTCTACCATCCTCGAAGGCCCGAAGCGCTTTACAAGCTGCATTTCCATGATACATATGCACAAAAGACTAGAAATGTTGAAAAAATGTTTCCATTAAATTATGTGGAGAAACACAAACCATCTCACGCGATGAGGCATTAAAAACACGGCGATGGATGAGAACAAGTATATATTTTAAATTTGATTCACTGAAAGGAAGCATTTTTGTGACATCATAGCGGTTTGGAGGGGCCATACCATGAAAAAACAACTTTTTGAGCTCTTAAGTGTGTTATAATGTTTATGCCTCTCTATGAAGATCCCCAAAGTGGTATTTTGATCCGTTCACACGTTGCTGAGTAATCCTGAACTCTCAGAAGCAGTATGGCAAGCCAAAGAGATCAAAAATCACAGGGAAAAGCGGGCGCGGGAGTGCCACCTTTTACAGAAAAAAAAATTATTATTTTAAATATTTTAATGTTCCCACAGTTAGTTTCAATAAAAGAATTAATACAAAACATTATTTTAACTGTTTTATTTATTATTTAACTTAAACATTGGGTGGGATGAGAACATTTGTATTTTAAGGGATACTCCAGATAGATTTAATATTTTCAACAGAATCTTTAAGCTTTCTTTTCTCTCAGTTTTTGTAGATTTAGTCTAAAAACATGTAAATATAATCAGAAACTACATGTTCCACCATATTGTTTGTGCTCAAAGTTTAAAGATGATTGTTTTAATAAAAAGGCTTCAGTGAGCAAATGTTTTGATGTTGCAGATATAAATATTGTGCATGTGAAATACTTTATATGCTTACTGAATATATGATTTGAATAGTTTAACAAAAATATTTAGCTTTTATCTTGTTGTTTTTCGTCTTTTTTTTTTTTTTTTACTGATCCGAAAAATTATCCGAATTGTGACCCTAAACTGTGACACGATCTAAACCGTGAGTTTTGTGATCCATTACACCCCTAATATATATACTGCTCACCAAAATGAAAGGAACACTTCTTTTCTTGGTCCTGGCATGAATTGAGTGAAACCTGTCTGATAATGTTCTTGTTGGTTCAGGCTGAGGGCCTCGTTCATCAATTTATCTGTATTGGTGTTCATGAATCAACAACAGGTGCTTCAGTGGCAACAATTAGAAAACCCTCCAAACAGGACTGGTGTTCCATGTGGAGGTCATTTCAAGTTTCTCCTCTGGATCTTTTTTGGCTGGTTTTCCACTCCTGCTGATTTTGTCTTGTGTAATTCTCTCTACTGGCAGTATGAGGAGATTCCTTAACCTACAGAAGTTGCACAGGTTGTCCAACTTCTCCAGGATGGAACATCCACACGTGCTGCAGCAAGAGGTTTACTGTGTCTCCCAGCACAATCTCCACAACATGGAGGAGATTTCAGGACATGCTGGTTATTCTGGGGAGCTGGGACCGTAGAAGGTCTCAACCCTCAGCACGACCATACCTTCTTTTGTGCAAGGAGGAACAGGCTGAGCACTGCTCGTGCCCTACAGAATGACCTCCAGAGGGCCACTGGTGTGAATGTCTCTACCCAACAATCAGGAACAGACTTCATGAGGTGGTCTGAGGGTCCACGTCCTGTAGTGGGCCCTGTGCTCACTGCCCAGCACCGTGGAGCTCCACTGGCATTTGCTCAAGAACACCAGAATTGACAGTTCCACTGGCGCCCTGTACTTTTCACAGACCAGAGCAGGTTCACCCTGAGACCTGTGATAGACGTGAAAGAGTCTGGAAGGACCAGGAGAACGTTCTGCTGCCTGCACGTGGTTCAACATGACAGGTTTGGTGGTGGGTCAGTGATGGTCTGGGGAGGCATATCCATGGAGGGACGCACAGACCTCTACTGCCTAGGAATGGTGCTCTGACTGCCATTAGGTATCCAGATGAAATCCTTCAACCATTGTCAGACCCTACGCTGGTGCAGTAGGTCCTGGTTTCCTCCTAATGCCCCACAATGCCGGCCTCAGTGGCAAGAGTCTGCAGGCAGTACCTGGAGGATGGGATTGAAACAATTGAATGACTTCATCCCTGACTTAAACCAATAGAACATCTCTGGGACATTATGTTTGGGTCCATTAGGCGCCGCCAGGTTGCTCCTCAGACTGTACAACAGCTCGGATGTCTCACACAGATCTGGGAGGAAATGCCACAAGACACCATTGGTCGTCTCATTAGGGCATGCCGCCACGTTGTCAAGCATGTATACAAGCTCGTGGGGGGCACACAAGATACTGAAAAGCATTTAGAGTTACAGAAATGAAGTTTTGGAGAAAATGGACTAGCCTGCCACATCTTCATTTCACTCTGAATTGAGCCTCTGTAGACTGAAAACTTTTATTTCATTAAAAGACTTGGCATCCTTTTATTCCTAAGACACTGCCCTGTGGTTCAAACAGGTGTTTGTTACTTTGACACGCCGCTTCTTTAAGACACCCCTCCCCCTCCATTGTGTAGACTGCAAGTGTATTTGTGTTGTGAAGCAGTGTAGTGATGGCCAGACCTACTAAAGCCAGATATATGGTATGTGAATCCATCTTTAAAAATATTCTAGGATGATGTCATGAAATAGGCGACACCCACACGCAGCAGCAGGCGGAGCTTCAGGAATCGAGTCGTTTTAAGAAAAAACTCACAAAATATAACTAATATTTCATAAATAATTTGTTTTTTTAGTGTTCCAAAGGTAATATATGATCATCTACATGGATGTAGTTCACCCTGAAATGCTTAAGAAAATCATGGTGGGGCCATTTAACTGAACATGTGATGTGAAGCTTTGACCAGGCAGAGGTCGAGGGGTGTGTGATGGGGGGGTCAAAAGGTGGGTTAGGGTATCACCTGCAGAATTGATTATGAATAATATTATTAACTATTTTATATTTAATGTAAGACATTTTGCCAAAGGAGGAGTGCTCTTTAAATCAAACTTTATTCATTGATTTATGACATGAATGAAACTGAGAATCAAGTGAAGTTTTGGGGTCAGATCAGAAACTGGAACGAGGCCATTCAATGTTTGTGTCCTTACCATCACAGCTCTCTCATAACCGGCCTCTGTCGAAGGCCGTGGGTGGCCCATTGATCTGCCGCAGCCAAACAACTGATGTCTCCCACAATTCTGCTCTGCAGAGGAGATGCGTTAGCTTCATGCAGTCTGACGTTGGTTTTGTGGGCAGCGCTGCCTCAGGGGGGTGTGAGCATTGATGCCTTCATGCTTCAACTAACATCGGAGTTCAGAGGGCCAAACTCTTGGTGACCCCTGGGTGACACTCACAAATCCTCCATCCAGAGCTTATGGAAGGACTCAGATCTGCTGAAGCAGAAGCTGCAAACGAGCCGTTACCGTGTGCAAGCGCAGCTCAGGAACACAACAGCTCTGCAGGAACTTCATCACCAAGACTCACTGCAATAATGGGGAGGAAAACAGAGTGATCATGAAAATGTGTCTGTGTTACTTATTGTGTTGAGGATATCATTTCATTTCCAGAGTGAAAGGCAGGAACACGGAGGAGCTGCAGTTTGTTTTTCTTCTTTAATCACATCAACATGGGACAGAAGAAAGACACGAGGGTCTAAATGTGGAGGAGCCTGCAAACCTTCTCCATGACCTCGTGTCCTTCACTGCAGGTCTGCCCATCAGCCACCGCCGTCCCTGATGGTTTTGGAAATGACAGGGCGTGTTGGCATCAATCAATTCTAATGTCAGCAGTTTCACACCATTAGGAGGGTCAGAGGGAGCAGCTCTGGAGCTCAGTCTGTTCATCTCCATCAGAAGTCTTTGTTTGATTTTCTCTGCGCACACTTTCAGGTCTCCATCGCTGAGACGTTCACAGGAAGTCAAACACAACGTCCTGGTTAAAATGAAACCCCTGATCTCGTTTAAAAATAGAAGAAATATGAAAGAAATATAAAGTGATTTCCTGTCTTATGTAATATTATTACAAAATTATTATTTTATATTATTTACACATTTGATAAAAAAAGAGGTTTTTAATTTGTGAGGAGAAAAATCTGATCAACTGTTCTTCATGAGCAGGAAATCATCCTGATTCCTCTCTGCGTCTCTGTTTGAATAACTTTTTATCCTGTTTTCTCAGAGATGTCTCTTGTTAAATACTTTTTCATGATTCTCGTTGGTTTTTAGGGTTTTTTTTATTTCATTGGCTAGTTTATTATGTCCTAACTGTGTTTGTTTTATTTAATGAGTGTGATCCCTGTGTGATGAGTAAATGGACAGTCATGCAGTTTCCCTCCAGATCAATAAAGTATCTATCCACCCATCCTGTCTGGACTCCTAATTAAAAAGAGAATTCTGAGGAAATTTTTAGTTTTAAGTGAAAATGATTCAAATATTCAAATGAATGCAGCCAATTATAGAATCAGGTCGGAATCCTAATTAAAAAGAGAATTCTAAAGGAATTTTGTTTTTAACAAAAAAATGATTCAAATATTCAAATGAATGCAGCATCACTGAGAGGTCAGGATCGGATCTTAGTTTTTAAAATCATCAGGAACATCTTAAACAACCAGCTTTGCATCTTTCTTTAACAAATAAAAGTGAACTCTATATTTGGAAATAAGAATCTCCAGAAGCCTCTGTGCCCTGTGAGTGTCTGCCCTCGCTCTGCAGATGATAAAACCTCCACCACTTCAACACTTCATGTTGGGATTTGAAAACGGGCTTCTTGCCTGTGAAGAACATGGAACATCTGGTTTGGAGAGTTCAGGAGCCAGCAGCTATGATGGGATGAGCGGAGAATGGATGCTGGATGCTGACTGACATCGTGGAACGTGATAATCTGTGAAGAAACACCAAGGACCTCTTTAAATGACCTCATGCTTTCAAAGAAAGGTTCCAGAAATAAAACACATTCAGAAACTCATAAATATCTACAGAGTTAAACTGACAAAACAGACAAACATTTATTTCAAGATCAACGGAGGGTTTTGGAATCTAAAAATAAATAAAAATGAGGAATGATAATCATTTAATTTGAAGCCAAACAAAGAGCATCAAGGATATTAAACACAATTAAGAGTGCTAAAATAGTAATAAATAATCCATCATATGACCGCAGTAAAACCGCAGCCCCAGCTGGTCAAGATTTACATTAAGTATTTATAAAAACTGTTGTGGAGTCAAATATTTAGACCACAAGTGAAATGAATTTTCTATTTCTAACATCGTCATTAATATTGCATAATATTAATACATTATGTTAAACAACAAACTGTGATCATAGAAAGTCAGATTTTGTATTTTCTCTTCTCTAAAATCTTTCCTTTACCTTTAAAAGTTCAATTAAACACTCATAATTATTTTATTTTTGGATTTGTCAAGATTTTTTGAAATTATTTAGTTTTTTTCATTAAAGATTGGGCAGTTTGAAGGAGTCTTCCTCTGTTGCTAGGCAGAATAAAGACTGACTTATTATTATTATGAAAGATTTGCTCAGTAAAGCGAGAGAGTCTGCAGGGTAACCGGCCCCAGAACTGCCCCGCGTGCGTTATCATCCTCAGTGTTTCACAGTCTCACCAACAGCAGCTTTGGTGCAGCTTCTCACAGAACAATGTCCCACTGACTGACACACAATGACTGTATTTACAGTTTTTCTTCTGGTCTGCAAACATCTGTTTGGTTTTTTGTCTCATGATGAATAAAGAGAAGCACCAACTGTCTCACCGATTGAGGCGAGGACGCTTCAATAAAACATTTTTATTGTTGTTATGTTTTTAAGATTCAGTGAATTCATACATTTGTGATCCTTCGTAACGTTGATAAAGTTTGACATTTGTTCAATGATCTGTCACGTTTAACATGAAGATGAGGCAGTTTAGGGCGGGACGCTGGTGGCCCAGATTTAACTGTTTGGATCAAAACAGACATTTATGTTTGTCATATTAGACTAAATTATCCTAAAGGTTAAAAAAAAAAAGTGTTGATGTTTTGAGACAAAAACAGATTTTCTTAGATTTCAGAAATTGTTGGAGGAGTTCAGTCATTTGTTTGTTTGTTGTCTTCATCAGAAAAAGACTGTAAAGCTTAAAAAGGAAACGGAGTGAGACGTAGAAGCTGCTCATTCTTTAAATATATTTCTGATTTAAAGTTAAAATATCAGAAAAGGATTTATTATAGAAAAGAAGTTATTTTCTAAAGAGCAAGACAAAAATGTTAATTTATTTTCATTTACATTTTGTAGCATTAAAGTAAATAATTTAATTTAGACAAAAAGAGGCTACTATTTGGAAATTAAAATTAATTTTCATAATTTCAATAAATCCAAAATCAAGATTAAATTTAAAGCTCTTCAATAAAAATATATTTCCAGATTTATAAAAGGGAAACCTCCTCTTTGTATTGGACTATATTTAAAAAACAAAAGCATTTAATCTGTAATAAAATTGATAAAATACTAAAATAAAAAAAAGACCAATAAAAAGGCAAAACCCCACCTGTGATTTAAATTCAGTATTATGTTGTTACTAACAGTATTAATAATTTCCTTGATAAATCAATAATAAAATTACATGAGGGTGATATTAATATTAAAGAAATATTTTAAAATAAATGTTTTTTTAAATAATATTTTTAATATTGGAACATTTCCTTATTTTTATTTATTCTATGTTTTACTTTTATTACAACAGTTTTAATTAAAATGCTTTAAAAATGAGTGGCACATTTCATGACTGGATATTTCTGATCCATGAACTGCATCCCGGCCGTCTTCCTGATCTGCTCTGGAGCTGACATCACACGCTAATGTCAGCTCCACAGGAGACGCCACATGATTATTAAAAAGACGGGACGCTAACATGTTCTGACCCTGCTATAGATACGGTGTGAGGCGATGCCAGAGAGGATCCATGATCCGTCTTTCCTTTCCTCCCAGGTTTCCCACAGCGTCCAGGAGTGGTGCTGCCGCTCCCAAACAGCCAAAGCCTCGTTTTTCAGACGGCGAAGCTGGAATGAAAAGACTGACTGAAGTTTGAGCTCCGCTTGCTGAAATCTCGGGGGGGGGTCTTCTTGAATGATTTGGATTTAATAACAGCTGAATAACCGAGATCTTTCTGACAGATGCTGGAGCGGCTCTGTTTTCCCGCTGCTTCCAGACGGAGCAGGTCGTTGTTTCTGCACAGAATCGCTGTTTAAGAGGGGAAATACTCAGCTGTTCAGGCCAAGTAATCAGTTACATTTACTCAGATGTGGTGAAGGAGCGTTTATGTCAACGTTTTCAGAACAGTTTTACTTTTAGACATTTACAACACTGATCAGAATATTTCAACCATTTATCGTAAGACTCCACAATCATATCTTCATTGGATAATTGCAAATACAAACAGATAAATATTGTGACATTTCTTGACATCACTAACCTGGAAGTCTCCATCAATCTTTTCAAATCCCTGAGATGCTCTGCTTTGCTTTTTGTTAGTTTCTATGAAGCAGCAGTGATGTGGGACTTTCACATGAGAAATCCTCATTTATGTGAAGATTTGAAGTTTTATCCTCACTTAATTGAGAAAAATGCTGTTTGAAAATATCTTCTGATCCAGAAAATTCCTCTTTGACGCTGGAATATTAACAGAAAATAGGTGAATTTGCGCAAACATCTCTACAATGTTTCTATAATATGATAATTGCAAATCAAGGTGAATATCGATCACATTTCTGCCTCTCAGCTTGCAGCAATGTTTGAAAATCTTTAAAAAGCTTCAGTCTATTTGATAGTTTGTGTAGTTAAGTATGAAGAAGAAGAATCTTTATTTCTAGCACTTTTCACAGAACGATTTCACAAAGTACTTCACAAAAGAGCATAAAATCAGAAGACACAGGGAAATCATGTGATAAGTGTGAGTTTCACTCAGTTTATATGAATGTATCCGAGAGTCGGAGTTTCAAAATAAAGACTAGGTTGTTTGCTGATGTTGGCAGATCTGAAAAAAATCCTCCATCGTGCAAGAATCTGATCAGGAAGCAGCAGAACAATGTTGCTTGTCTGTTAAAAATGGCATAATTATATTTTGAAGTTCTAAATTACAAATGTTGAAGACTCTACTTACCTCTGATTGTGAGTTTTTTCTACAAACGAGAAGACATCGTTAGGCAGCAGAGGACAGCAGCGTTAGCAGGATGCTAACACGTGAGGTTCTGTAGGGTCCCTCCCGAACGGGACTGGAAGCTTTGAGGTTCTGGGGTTAACGGGAGGTCTTCATCCCTTCAGCAGTCTTGGAGGAAAGTTGATGTTAAGTGCTCTCTGCTTTGGCCTTTTGACTCTCCTCTCCCCCCTCCTCACTCCCAGATCACTGTCTTCACCCGGGCCAGCATCCTGACTGCACGGCGCTCTGCTCCAGATATTCAATTACTCATGAAATATTTGCCCAGCCTTCGGCTCGGATGCGGCGTGCTCCCTAACCTTCACTTAGCCCGTGAAGTGCAGGCTTGTATCACCTTTGCCAGGAAGGTCAATTTTTCCAATTTAGAAAGGGGACTTTACAGATGATTTCAGAAGGTATTAGTGTCACCGTTCCGCTCTCCTCCTCCCTTCACCTGTCGTAGCGCTCCTCACTGCGCTCAGAACAGGTTACTTTGGGTAAAACAAGCTGTCTGAGGCGGGGCGCCGCGGGAATGGGTAACAGGAGAAGGCGTGATCTCTCACGCTGGGCGCACTTTTCTGGTTCAGGAAGTTCATCAAGCTCAGTGAACCTCGCGGAGGTCTTAAAGACACAGCAGCAGAGTGGAGAGGGAAAGCAGAGGCTGATGTGGTGCAGCTCAACCTGATGCTTCTGCTCAGAAGGTCCACCGCAGTCTGTAATCTGTTTAGCTTTGATTTTAGAAAGGATTAAAGGAGATTATTTATTTACCGTCTAGCCAGAAACATTTTGACACGTACGGCCGATTCACAGACACCCCATGCTGGGATAGATAGATAGATAGATAGATAGATAGATAGATAGATAGATAGATAGATAGATAGATAGATAGATAGATAGATAGATAGATAGATAGATAGATAGATAGATAGATAGATAGATAGATAGATAGATAGATAGATAGATAGATAGATAGATAGATAGATAGAACTTAAACACTTCCTAAGAGATGCTATAAAAATTAATTTAACATTTTTATTATGTGTTATTTCTTAACTATTGTTGTTGTGCAATATCTTGCTTTTTAAAATATTTAATTGTGTTTTTAATGTAAAGCACTTTAAGTGACACTATTTGGAAGAGCGATATACAAATCCAGTTTATAAAATTCTGTCTGTGTTCTGACATCTTTTTTCATCAGCATTGTCTTTGTTTTTGGTCTCTTTTCACTGTTATTTCTCACTTAATTAAACAATCAGAAATTGTTTAATCAAGAACGTTCTTTATTTTTGTTCTCCCTATTAAAAATAAATTGGCAAATCTACCACGAAGAAACAACATTGTCAGGATTATGTACATACACACAATATTTGAGGAGTTTTTTTTTTCACAAAACAATTACTAAATAAAAAATTTGCAAACTTAACACAAACTTTCACTTCGTTAAAAAAGACATTTTCTCTTATTTTTCTCCCAAAATAATGATAAAAAAAAATCTAAATGGTGAAATGTGGATTTTTTTAGTTTAAACGCATATTTTTTTTCTATCTCAATAGGACTCCCTGACTAAATAAAGGTTAACGAATAAAAATATAAATAAAGACAAAATAATTTCTGGTAAGAAGTGAACTCAACTTACTCTTATTCAGGCTTTAAATGTTTTTTATTTTTAAATTTAAGAACATTTTTATTCAGTTTTACACATATATACTTTGTTTATAAAGATATTTTTAACAGTTAGAACTTTTTGAAAATGGCTACAGTTTTCACAGATTCATTAACATTTTTTTTTTAAATCAAAAACGATTTAATGAGAAACCTCTTCATCTCCTGACAGCTGAGGAATAAAGAAGCATGTAAACAGTAACAAATGAAGCGCGATGAAGCAGTGAGGACGTATCAGATCTGTGGGAAACTGGTTCCGGGGAATCGTGAGTCCATAAACACCCAGAGTTGAGGTGGTGGCGTCTGAACCTTCAAACTCTGCAGCGATTGGATGATCAAACTGGCGTTCCTGAACCACAGTGTGACGAGAGAATAAAGTAAACAAGCGTGTGCAGCCGTGATTCATTTTTATAGAGACTGTCAAAATGTCCAAAACCATATTTACATGTGTGGTTTCCTCGTTGTTTCCCAGAAAGGCTGAAGGAGATCCAAACACATTTATGTAACATGAAAAGTGGCTGCAAGCTGTGAGGTGTGAGCGGATCGCCTCCATATGTTACATGGATGCTCTTCTGTTTCCTCCTCAGTCTGGAAGCTCAGGAGGAAATGCAAACACTCCTCCAAGTTTTCCCATGTGTGCCGCCTCACTTATAGATTTCTGCAGAAAGGTGAAGATCCAGTCACCCGTGATTATTACCAAGTCACTCATGAAATCGGGAACCACGGGGCAGTGATAGAGGTGGAGATCGGGTCCTGCTTTCCATCAGACTGCGGCCGGCGTTCATCCACTGAACGCTCCTCCAAAAGCACCTTTCTATACCATAATACATGTATGAATATACACGTGTGATTAGTTAAAGATGGAAATCCTCCATCATTTTTTCACAAGTGCTTTTTTAATTTCCAAAACCGCTTCAGTACTTTAAATTCACCCCATGAAATATTTATGAAAACCAAGAAGCTTTTTCCCAAAGATTTCAATTTCCTCCAGCCCTGAATTTTTCAGGTTCCCCTGTGTGCCCATCAGCGCCGCCGTCTTCAACACACCACCCACAAGAGTGTGGGGAGGCAGACCGGCCTCCTCCGTCACCGCTGCAGGAAATGAGCGTCCTGCAAACACATCACTCCTCCTAGTAGTGCGGGGATGAGGTTAAAGAATGAAGAAGATGCAGACGGTGAGACGTGTTCCTCCAAGAAACGAGTCAAACATTCTTAAAATTTGAAATGTTTATCTTTCTATAAGAAAAAATATCTTCCAAGAAAAGTGGTTCTTGTTTTAAGGAAACAAGTTCTAGTCACCAATTCATGTTTTCTCAAGCTAAGATGAATTAGCTTTGGAAAACTATCTAGATAAGATTATATTAAAGACAGAAAATAAGAAACTTTTTAAAAAGTATTGTTACTTTATCTAACAAGGCTATCAAGCAGGAATGAGTTGTGTGTTTAGGTGTGTGAACAGGTGAGGAGAGCTTCCTTAGGTGTGAAAACAGAGACGGTGGGCGGCTGCTCTTCCTGGATGGAGAAGTTTTTGTTCCTCAGCCGAGCAGGAATCTGACAGGTTTCAGACAGGACACATCCAAAGGTGGAATAAACTTTAGACCTCCTATGATATTTACTTTGATGACTATGTGTGATGGAGGGATTGTGGGCGGAGTCTCTGTCCTCGCTGCTACAAAGAATAAATAATATGATGTGGCATTTTAATATGTTTTCCAACATTTCTTACTTTGTCTGAATCTTTTTATCTTTTTAACCTCTGTGTTGTCTTGTGGGTAAAAAGATGACCCACCACCAGGTTTAACCCTTTAACTCCAGTGTTTATGTTCTTCAACTCACTGTAACTTAGTGCTGAGCGATTTGACGATATATATCGCGTGGGCGATTGAAAAGTCTATTGTTTATATTGTCTCTAAGTTAATTTGATCAATTATTACGGCAAATATATCATTAAATAGCCCGATACATTTTCCCAGGCGTTGCCTCATCAGTGTTAAAAACGCAATTGCATAGAGAATTTGGTGTCGGCCCCCACCATCTAATTTAAAAGCGGCACCAGCTCCTGGGCACTGAAACGGGGGGGAAAGGTGGCTTATTCCAGGGGCCCAGATTGAGATGATAAAATGATAAAACAGAAAAAATAATTCCAGTAAACCAATATATAATCGCAAATATTTTGATTTTTAATGTTAAGGTAACAATATTTCTATATTTTGTTTTGGAAACTTCAACGTAAACAGACCCCCTTCCCTCATTTAAAAATGGTTCGGTCTGACTGATTAGACTTCAGCTGTTTGTGACAGACAGGCCTGCAGTGTGAGGTAGAGAAGACATGCTTTAAAAAGTCAGGAGTTGTAAACACTTGATTTAGAGGAGGACCACCATGAAAAAGAAAAGAAGAGACAGCGTGTCTATTGTCGCGGTGCATGCTGGGAGCAGGGCGGGGGGGATACATGAAAGACGGAACGTGCATGCACGTAACGGCCACACACGGGCAGGCACAGCAGTACATGTAGTTTCTGTTCAGAAGAAAACTTCTTAAACAAGAGAATAATATAAAAATAACTACAACATATTTACTGCTTAAAGAGGATGTTTTTAAGACTGAATTTTATTTTGAAAGGAACTTGACTGTGCTGATGTCAGATTAAAATAAATCAGAAGTGTTATGTAGCCTATTAAAAAATATAAGTGTTATGGTTTAATTATTGTGTATATTATGTTTATGTACAATAATTATTAGAAATATTTAAATGTTCCCCACAGTTAGTTTCAATGCTACAATTAATACAAAAAATAGTGAAAGTTTAATTTCAAGTTTTTTATTTCAGATGTAATGGGGGGGGGGGGGGATATTCAAGTATACACATCTGAAGTCGCGATGAGACACTATTGACTCCTTTCTTTAATCCAGGACTGGACTATACCACTCCTCACTGGATCGGACTGTACCATTCCTTACCTTACTAGACCATACCACTCCTTCTGGATTGGGCTGTACCCCCCATTACTGAACCGAACGATACCTCTCCTTACCGGACCGTACCACTTAGTGGAAAAGAGGGTTTAGACACTTATACATCAGCACAAACTGAGCCCGGCTTACACGGCTAGCGTTACGGCTCCGATGGGAGCGTTGCAGTCTTTATGTAACTTTAAAATGCGAGAGGAAATTCCACTGCAACCAATCACATTCGACCTCTGTGGTTTGGCCTCTGCAAATATTTTTCGTGGGGTTCAAATTTTTGCCGGACAACAACAAATAAGGGGGGATTAACTGCTATATCAATTGTGGGTGATCACATTAACCTACGTGAATTTGGAGTTTCACGATGTCTGCAGCAGAGCCTGTGGCTGCAGCAAACCTGTAGCCAATGTGCGTCACCTGCTGTATCTAGACCGCTCCTGCATCGCACCTGAGCTGTAACACTTGCCATGGGAGCCCGGAGTTACCACTACAGACACCGACACACAAACTCATGCACTCAGAACATACAGAATACACAAAACAGATCCACCAGCTGCTCCATCTGGGGCGGTCAAAAGTAAACGGTTCTGGTTCTGCTTCTGGACGAGGAACCACAAGACATAAGCTGTTTGCTGCAAAACTCTCACATTTACACGATACTGTCCTACATGTGATGAAAAACTTTTTAACATTTTGTTTACAAAGTCAAAACAACAATTTGATGTTTTGTTGTGTAAAGAATATTTGTGTAATTACCTTCCTTAAAATACAAAAGAATGAACTGTTGACAGAAATTCAAGATTGCTGATTTTTTTAAAACATTTTTAATATAAATAATTCAAAAGTGAGGCTTCATATTTATGTAATAGCGATAATAAAACTTTACCGTGAACTTTAAGTGTGATCATTGATCATCTTCTGTGTTTTGTAACAAAAAATTGATTATAAAATGACAAAAATATGAGCCGAATTCATAAAATGATATTTCATCCTGCATAATTGATTTTAGATTTAAAACTCGATAAAGTTGCTTTAAGTTGAGTTTTGGTGAAATGGGTCATTTATGACCCGTAGAACAAGGGGAGTAAACACAAAAGTTTTAAGAAAAAGTTTTAAAACTTTTACTTGAATTATTAGAAAAGTCAGATTTTTAGAACCTGAAGTAGATTTTATTAAGTTTTTCTCCCTAAAAGCGTTTGAAATCCGATCCAGAAGATTAGCAAAACAGAACCAGGACTTCCACAAGTGTTTGACCAGCAGACAGGAACTGAGATGAGAGCATTTCCGTCGCCGAAGCCCCACGGCAAACCGCGAACGTCCACGCGGCGCGGTATGTGGGGCATCCATCCTGAACCAACGACCGCTCTTTAATGGCGCTTTCATGCTAAGCAGCAGCACTGCTGAGCTGTTTGTTTTCCTCTGTTGAGGACAAAACATACTTTAGTTGACATGCACATTTAATGGGTCACCTCATCAGGTTTCCATTAACAGAGATGTTACCGTACAGTTGAGCCTGCTGATGAGTTAAGCCAGAGTGTAAACCAGCTTTCCAGTATAATTTATAACCCACAAGTCAAGCCAGATTAGGCTTGATTGGATCGCTGGTGCCATATGTGACCTACAATCTGTGCCCTGCTTGTACTACATGGCAGGAGGGTCAGTGATCTCCCTGGGCAAAGGTTGCTATGGGAACGACCTCTGGATGCTCCCCTCTGCTCTTTGCAGCCATCACACATCTTAAGGCAGAATTATTCAAGATTTCTTTATGTTAGACGCGTAATCTTCTGCTCTATTTCCCCACGCTGTTCTACACTTCCAGCCTCCTGTGTTTCCTCTCCTCACACAGACAATTATGCACAATGGCATTTACATGCGAGCTGACGCATGCACGGACACCAACACGCAACGCCACACAAAACAACCCTCAATTGTCTGCCGTGTGTGTTGCTTTCATCTCTGCACACCACTTCAAAAACTTTGAAAACATCGTATTTTATTTGGCAAACGGGCTCTGCCGAGCGCCCGAGGATCAGGGAGCCTTCAGACAAATTCTAATCAGTGGAAACAAGAACGCGTCCACCCGGGAAGAGACGTCTCTGCCCGCAGCTCTTTGGTTTGGACGGTCAGTATGCTTCGTGATGGACTGCACGAAGATCCATCGCTGAATTCATGAAAGTAATTAAAGCACAACTTCCTGAGTCATCATTCCACTGGCAGTTTATGAAATCGTCAGCCCACGACAGACCGAAGAGCTTGTAAAACCGTGTGATTTACAGCAGCAGCGGCGCGCACGGGGTCGCCCATCCTGACACGTTATTGAGCAGACCCCAGCGGGGAGGTCATTAAATGAAAATGCACAGAAAAGAGGAAGAAATTAAGAAAACCTCTTTTCTCCCACAGTGAATAAAACATGGAAATCCATCAAGCAACTTCATGATTTTCAACAGTTTGCACACAAAGTATTTTAGACAGTCTTTCTTAGCATTTGTTTCTCGTGTACATGTACATGTCACACAGGTAAAGGTGTTTACTTACAAACCATACAGGAAAACAAAGTACTTTCTACAAAAAAAAGGCTCTCTCTCTTAAAGTTCCACTCGTTGCTGAGAGCTCTCTGTTTACACTCTCTCCCACTAGCTCACAGCCCCCCACACCCAGCCGCTGGGTTTGGATCCAGATTCCAGCTCAGAACAGAGCGGAGCTGGAGGATTGTGGCTTCTAAATCACACCTACCAGATTTTCAAACAGAATTTTTCGTCTGCTCCTGATTCACAACAACAAAATACTCAGAAATTCAATTTTAATCTTAATTTTGTTTATATACATATGTCCTCCATTATGGAAAAAGCAACAAGAACATGTTAGAAACAAAGTTTTTTTTTTTTGCATTGGGTCTTAATAGAAATACAAGCAGCTGTTTTTGACTTCTGTCAAATAACCTAAAACTACGCGACAGATTCAAACACAAGAAGTCCACTCTTCATCCCACACTGGAATCTTTCCAATCTCCATCATGAACATGATGTATGCGTGCGTTTGTACAGCCTTCGCTGCTTTTATTGTAACGTAGCCTCCACGCCGTCACGCTTTGTCTTCCATTAAATGTGGGTCAGTCTTCTGAAACACTCTCATGCATGAATGTTTTATGGAGAAAGAGTACTTTGACATTTAAGTTTCTTTGTTTTCACTTCTGAATCCAAAATCAGAGACTTTGGAAGAATTAAAACCTCACGATAATCCAGAGCTTCACACTTCTTGTTACAGCTTAAACTTGGATTTATGTTATTCATCATGGATGCAAACTCACTCCTGTAGTCACATTAAATTTGTTCTAAATTTCCACTTGAAACGTTTTTATAGTGACCAGAATATTTTTAACAGTTGTTAGCAATCGACAGATCCAAGAGACTAAATGCTAAACTGCTGGACCCCCACCTCTATCAGGGCACGGACCACTTTAATGTAGACTGTTTCCATGAATAAAATGGGCATCTGACTTTAAAGTTTATCTTCATCCTCTGTAAAGTTTCTCCAGCTTCTTTATGTTTTTTTTGGACACTGGATTTCATGGAAGAATCCTTAAAATGGGACAGATTTTCCCTGAACACATGACTGTCAATGTGGAAGCTAAAGAATCATATGCTAACTTTAGCCTCGTCTGGCTTTTTAAAGTACCACAGATTAATTTAAAAAAAAAAGAAAAAGAAAAACTGTGACTTAAACTGCTATTTTCTAAATAAAATAATAAACGTGGATCTACTTTTTGAACCACTTCATTAGCAGCATCCTGAACATTAGACAGCTAGTTGATGAATATTAAACTTTAAAGACTCCTGGTTTCTTTTACTCTGAAGTCAGAGCTCTTATTCCATTTCCTCTCAGGATCTTTTCTGCCAAGAAAACTTCCAAAAGCGTTTGTTTTTTGTTAACTTTGCTCTCTTGGGGTCTCAAGGTTGGTGAAAGCAGCAGATAAGCGAGAGACTTCACAGGCGTTGAGAATAAGTCTAATGTGGGAGTTTTTCAAAATAAAACTTTCTTCAGAATCAGAATAAAACAAAAAATGTCTCTCATGTTTGTTTTTTTTCCTTTGCGGCCCGGTACTAACTGTCGCATGGACCGGTACCGCCATGCGGCCTGGTGGGTTTGGGATCTCTGTGCTAAACTCGACCTCATGATGATTCAACGGCAGCAGAAACAGATTCATGACGTGTTCCTCACAGAACGCTCTACGAGTTCAGAGTGAAAGTTCAGACGATATCATCCAGACTTTCTAATCTGATGCGGTGACTTAAATTCGGGTTTTCTTAAGCCCCACCCATGAGGTAGGTGTGTTATCCGCAGAGGCTAGCGTCGGTGCGTTTCACAGAGCTTAACAACCCTACAGCCGTTCCAATAAGCCCGGCGAGCCCGGTCACGATGAAAGACTTTGTCTCGGCACAAAAAAAAAGTCCATAGTGACAGGCAAAGAAAGAGGAATCCTCTTAGTGTAATATCCTGTTGTGCACCTCCATCTGTTGCAGTTTGTGACCAACAGTCGAGATGGAGAGAGAAGAGGAGAAGATAAGGAGGCGCGCCACATTCAGCTGTCTGCCTCTCCTACTGTAAAGAGAAACTTTAATGCAGCTTAAGACAAGTATCACTTACAACCAAATAATACTTACTCACTTACTGTATATTGTCTCCCTTTGCCTACATTATGAATTGATTTAATAATCCTTGAATAGATTTTCTATAATGTTCTTATTAGCTCTGAAGAATCTAAAAGCTCACAAGCCTGAGCAACAAGCAAAAAAAAAAAAAAAAAGATGAGCTTCATGAGAAATAAAAACCCTTCAGGGAGTAACAGGAGACCCAAACTCTGCCAAGACCAGCGTTCGTTCATTTTGGACCTTTATTGAGCAATCCGTGAAATTCCACAGCGTCTCTGTTTGGAGGAGCTCCACCTGTTTACCACGACTCTGAAACCTGATTTGCTGCTTTTGGCGTCATCTTGCTGACAGACAGCAGAGCGAGCAAATCGGATTTCTGAGGGGACAATGACAGCAGGATCGAGCATTGTGTTCCCACTCATTCATCCTGTTTTTATCACTGCTTAAAGACCTTCTCCCGTCATCTACTGATCTGTTTTCAAAGCGTTTCCTGTGGTCTATCAAAAAACTCCTTTTCTAGGACATAGTTTCTGCAGAGCGGCAGGAGGTCCTTAGGCTCCCACTTTGCCCTAGCTTACAGTCCCATCTGTACAGTTCTGATCCAGATTCCAGCTCAGACGAGGAAAACAAAGACGTTCATGGATCTATTCGTCTGCTTCAGAAAGGGGCGGAGCAGAAGGCTTGTGGCTCCACCCAGCATATAATATACATCACAAATACAAATGTTTTTAAACTGCTTTTTTTTCATCTGCTCCTGATTCACACTAATTTGATCAAAGAAATATTCAGAAATGTAATTTTGAGCTTAAATGGAAAATGCCACAAAAACATGTTAAAACACCATTTTCATCATAGCATGCCTTTTAAATTTTTATTTTACATATTTTTTCCATATTGGGCCTTTAATTAAAATAGAGTTCACAGTGCGTCTCTTTCTGTCCTGAATTTGTGAAACACTTGTTGTTGTTCTTCATGTGTAACATGTGATGTTAATAATAAGATGTAACGGGATGTCTACTTATGTAGTCATGATTGATTGATTGTTACTTAATGATCTGAATCCGTGTTAGTCAGGTATAAATGTCTCATCAAAAGTTATGAACCGGCTATTTACATACATTACACATATTTGTTTATATCAATTTCTTTCTGCAGCTATGTGTACATATATTTATAAGAGTTTTGATTATTAGTGTTTTGTGCTTTTCTTTATTATTATGCCGTTTACAGAATTTCTCTGCGGTGATAAATAAAGTTGATCTTGAATCTTGGATATTGATAATTCATGTAAAGGAAATGGTTGGATAGAGGCAGGGTGGGATTATATAAGTTTGTTTCCTCTCTCTCAAACAGTCAATAATTTGATGTCTATTTATCCTATGTCTGACACGTCTTTGTATGCCTGTAAACCTCTGTTGATTGTATTGCACATGCATTATTATTATTTAGGGACTACAGATGAAAAATAGCTTTTAGCTAATTCTGACACATTGCAGAGATGCTATTGATGAGCACTGTCCCTGTGAAATAAATAAATAAATAAATATTCTTTTTTATTTTTATTTAACCTTTGTTTATCCAGCCAGGAAAGATTAAGAATAGTATTCTTTATTTACAACTGTGACCTGGCAAAAAGCAAGACGTTTTGAGGAAGAAAAAATGGAAAGAAGTTACAAGATACAAGAAATAAAATTGAATAGAATCAGAAATAAACACATTCTAAAATATAAAACCCTAAAAAATTGCAATGAGGAGCAAAAACATTCATCTTTAAAATAGTCATTAAGATGGTTTTAAAATCTGCTTGTGATATTAAAGTGTCCAATCTCAGAGTTTTTTGCGAGTCATTCCAGTCTCTGGCTGCAGCATATCGAAATGAACCAGAACCAAGTGAAGAATTTGATTTCGGGACTCTTAACAGTGACAACAATTCTTGATTTGATTGCTGGAAAAAATAATTTTAAATCCAAAATGTCACTAACAACACTGATATAACGCTCGCTCTTTGATCTACTTAACTCTTTAATGATCAGCATGACTCGGCTGAAATCTAGATTTGCTAATGTAAAGTGTTGTATGGCTGCTTTTTTCCTCATCATAACCCATTGGTTTATGTTAACTGTGTGAACACTTCACTATTGGATAATGGAACAAAGCCTCTTTACCCAGCGTCAGAATCCACTGGAATATCGTTAGCCGGTTGAAGAGTTACAGTAGTCAAAAGAATGTGAAACTGGAGCTAAAACTCAGGTTTTTAAGAACTTTTATTTAAATAAAAAGTGAAACTGAAGTCGGATGGACTAAAGCTCAGCGAAGAAACAAACCGCAGAGGAGGTAAAGATCAAAGGTAACCTGATCATCAATTGATTTCCCCCCTTTCATGCATGAGGAATCCATATCTGGACTGGGCGACGTCTGTCAGACCTGCAGGCTACACAGGACTTGATGTTCCAAATGAAGATTCTTTCGGTTTGGAGACAGAAACCGTCATTTCATCAGATTTACGGGCTTGATTCATATCAGCGACAGAAGTGCTGGAGGAGATGGCTGCATCCAAAACCGAGGCCATGACTGATGACTGCCATTAAATCTGTGCGTTTATTTCATCGTGACTGTCAGCCCAGACACTCTTTACTGTAACGGCCTTTCGATTTACAGTGACGATAAAGTGTTTTCTGTCCGCTGACAGGCATACACAATGCAAAGACATTTAAATCTAACTGCGTGACCTGCCTCAAACCAGAGAGCAGTTTGACCACAGTCTTCATCAGTTTGAGCTTTTGAAACCTCCGGGACAGGAAACGGCCCTCCTGGCTGCAGTCGCTTGCCATTTAAAGTTACTTAACATAAAAGAAATGAAATCTTGCAAAAGGCTCTCGGCCTTTTTAATTAAAGCTCAAGCAACTTAGAGGGATTGAATTTAATTTCTGGCAGGAGTAAACCAATATGCTGGGAAGGTGCTGGTGGGTGGGGGCCGTGCGGCGGGTGAGGAAGACTGTTCAGAAGAAACACAAACAACAAGCTCATCTTTAAACCTCAACCTTTAAAATGACAATGTTAGCTTGTTTCTTGGAAATCTTTTGATAGTTTTCATCTATCAGCAGCTCAGGTTCGTTTCCAGTCAAAAGAAAAAAAAAAAACATCTAAAAACCTGGATGATCCGAGTTTGGTTTAATTCCCATCCCTGACAAAATTCAATCCCACAGATCCTGGTCTGCACACCCGGGAAAACTTGGACTCATCTGAGGTTAATCCACATGCAAAAGGTCTCTGGATTAGGGGAGTCTGTGGTGTTTTCCCAGCACAAGGTCAGGGATCAGACAGACCATCTCTTTTTCTGAGAAAAACTTATTTTACTCCCTGATGGTGTGAGAAGGAAAGCAAAACTCCACCAAAAAAACCCTTCAGGAGAGGGAAATCTGAGCAGATATTTGAGCCTTCAGAAAAGGCTGATCATCAGTTTATGCAAAAACATGCAGGTGTTCTCAGAAAAGCTGTGGTCAAACGGATTTATGATCATTTCATCCTGTTCAGACAGAGCTGGAGCCCCCGGCAGCTTTCAGCAGAGGGAAAAAGGAATGGCCCAGGACGCGCTGCCAGCACGTCTCGGGGGAGCGGAACTGTTAGAATCAGAGACATCGGCCAAGAAAACACGCATGAATCTGAGCTGCAGCCGGATGATGCAAAAACGGGGAAAATGAGCCCATACGAGCACGAGGAAACACGCGAGATACACACAAGCTCAGGGATAACATCACGCCTGAGATTTGAGAATTTTATCAGAAAAAAGGCTGTTTTTATAAACTGCTAAATTAAAAACTCACGCAGACATTCAGTTATATTTAGATCCTTAACAGTTTTTATATCTGTAAACTATCAATAGATAAATAAAAGAAAAACAACAACAGTGAGCTCATTTTACTTCCCACAAATTAAAAATTACAATTTCTAAAATGTAAATAAATTGTCAAAGTATTTTTAAATTCAACATATTTTAAAAACTATTTAATATCTTTATTATTTTTTTAATTCTTTAATTTCATCTTAACTCCTTCAAAGGTTATCATAAATGCGCTGTGATAATTTTGCTTATAAAATATAAATTAAAGAAGTTTCTGTGAGTTTCTCGGTCAGCACCTCCACAGTGTTGAGGTTTTAGACTCTAGGTGGCAGTGTTGATGCAACGACAGCACCCAGCTCTCTGGGAAAGAAATCTGCTTTCAAAGTGTTCCTTCTGTTCTGTATGCTTCCTGTCAAAACAGACTTTTATTTAGACACACTTTCATTTTTAAGTGAAAAAAAAAAATCAAACAATTTTAAAATATTTTACAAAAGAGTCACAAATGTTTGTGACTTTAAACAAAAATGTGATTTTAGATAAACTATTTGTATATTTACCCTTTTGTTTGAGTTATTATTTTAATATTTTTGTCTTATTAGAAACTATTTGAAACACAAATAGACACTCATTTCGACAGCCTATTATGTAATTTTGATAAAGAATTAATTTTTAAAATACCTACACAAATTTTCCTCATAATTTCAGTCTTTTTACACAGCTGTAAATTTGATCTTTTTTTTTTAAATAATTGTTTATAACTACATTGTTGTTGCGACTCAACATTGCTGTTACTGAAGGCAGATGGTTGCTAATTCCCTCACATCATTTGCACAGTGGTTACAGTTATACGCTTGTTCAGCCGCTTGAAGAAAATCAATTCTTGGTGCGTCTTGAATGGATTATTAGACGATCATTTGCTGCAGCTCTGTTGCATGTCCTGCACGGTGCGTTCACTGCTGGGGCTGCATGGCGCTCCGGTGCCCGGTGCCGTTTGACTGTTCTGCTGCTGCTGCATTACAGACCTGCAGAAAGGATTTCTGCCACGTTCAGGCGCCTCTGCTTTGGATTAAGTGTATTTCATTACAGCCGTGTAGGCCTTGTACCCATTATACTGTATAGCGTGGCAAAGAGGAGCATTAATATAATTTCTTCATCTTTCACTACACTTGTAGTTCAACTCAGAGCTCGTGTATGGAAGTCATTACAGTGTGGAAAAGCTGCTTTCTTTCTGTTTAGTTCCATCTGTTTTGAAGTCACCTGAACATGATCTGAAGCCAGCCAGTCAAGTGACCTGGAATCAATAGAGTCCAGTCCAGTGGAGGCAAATAAATCAGCCTGGCTCATTTAACCCACGAGAGTCCTCCAGCACCGCTCCAGCTCCGTGGCCTCTAACAAGAACGGCATGTTTGACGACACAATTCTCTTTTTTATTTTTATCAGCACGGTTTAGTAACCTCATATCCAGGAGTCTTCTCCCTCCGTGCACGGCGGATTTATCACGAGCATATGTGGGCCCTTACTTTGTGGTCGTCACTTTCTCAGTACAAAAGCCAGTCTGACAGTCTGTGTGGATTATTTCTATTTCTCTGCAGGCTTTCTCTCTGCTATAAACATACCAGGAGTTGCATATAAAATAAACCGAGGTTTCTTTAAACTCTCATATATGCAGCTGCATATTTTAGTTTCAGAGTTGAAGTTCCAAACCATTTTACTAATGTTTAAGATATCCTTATTAAAGAGGGAGTCAGTGCCACATTCGACGAGTTTTATCAACTTATAATAAAACAAGAATAAATTTAAAAGTTGTGTGCAGATGTTATAACAATAGATTATTATTTTATTGATTGTTGCAATTGCTGAATGAATTTTAGAGCTTTTGTTGTCACATGCACTAGTGTGCGTTGCATGATATTGCTATTTCCTCCAGAAAGTCTTTTTTCGCTCGACAAGAAACATAAAATTTCGCTTTGGCTTTCACATCTCTCAGAATTACAATTATAGGACTAGAAATCAAAATGATTACTCTATAGATTAAATGTGTTAATTTAAGGGTAAACTTCTGAAAAAAAGAAAAGTTTTAATAAGAGATAATAAAATTATCAGATACAATCAATTAACAAGAGTTCTGTCATTTGTTACATTTAAAAGTATTCGTTTATATGAAATGCAAATTTTGAGTTCGTAAACTATCAACTCAAATATGTAATTTGATAAAAACTAATGATTTTAATTGTAACAAATTACATAACTTTATTTAATTGACAGAATATTTCACTTTTTGAGTGTGTTTTCAAACAAAAGGAACATATATTTACACACATTATGTACTTTAATAGACTTTTTAATAATAAACAGTTTTGTTAAAATACTTCTAAGATATTTATATTAATACAAAGCATGTTTTGAAAATGATATAGCATCATGACGGTTTATAAAATGTATTTAAGGCTTAATTATTGTTAGTGAAATAAGAATATATGTTCCATGCACTGACGTCATCCTTCAGGCCGTTGATTATTAAAACCAACTCACTGCAGGACAATATTCTTTGTTTTGGCTTAAAGCAGCTAATTAAGGTTTAATGACAGACAGGCGGGAAAACAAAGGCAGACTTACTTGATTAGCCCTCGCGCCGTCACCTGTTACATTAATGCAGCTTCGTGACTGCCTTCAGGTTCGTCTGATGAAAGTTCAGACTGTCCCGCCAAAGTATGAAGCGCCAACAAGTTCCTCCATGTTTTATACTCGGACCCTAAACACTTAATTATCGCTAGGTACGGCGACCGTCGGTGATTGACAGCGGGGTCAATTCAAGCGGACACGGGGGGGTGACGGGTTCTCGTGGCGAGCGTCCACGCGGAGGGCGGACTCGCGCGGACGCTTTTTTCTGTCAGTTATTGACCTGCACTTATCGAACGTGTCGCGGATGAATCGGACTATTGTCGCGTGGCCGCGAAGCGCCGCGCCGTCGCCTCTGCGCTGCTCCGCGCTCCCCTCCGTCTGCGCGCCTTTTGGTTTCGCCCAAACTTGGTTCAGATTTGAGTTGCTCTGCTGCTCTCTGGAATCGCGCGATTGGAGGAGAAGGACCGCCAGTCCCCGCTCTGCCTCTCCTGTCAATGGCTCTCGGGACTTATTTCCTGTGAATGTCTGGGCTCCTGAAGTGACTCGTGATGGATATTCTCTGGATATTATGGACTATACCTGCCGTTATAGCTGTTGAAGGTAAGCCGGTGTCTCCGTCCTCGCGGGCACGAGACGCATCCTCGTGCCGGTATGAGTTTGAGACAAAGCGCGTTTGAGAGGTTCACCCCTAACATCGTTAATTAGGATTTTTTTTTTTAATTGCCCGCGAGCCCGCGTCTGTGCTGCGCGTTTTAGGCCACGCTCGGATGAGGAGGATGCGGTGCAGCCGCGCATCTCTCCGCGGAGGTGTGTCGCTCTGAGTTGTCAAACAGTTCGGCGTGATAAACACGCAAACATCCCGGCGGCATCATGCGAGTCTCTGAGATTCCCCGTGAAGAGGCTGCAGATGATCCCGGCGCAGACGGGTGCGCATGCAGGACTGTGCACCGGCAGAAAAGGCTGCAGTCAGCGGGGCTCAACGCACAATGAGCCAGGTTGAATGGGAGAGCCGCCTGTGTGTGTGTTTACACAAAAACAACACAAAGACTCACACCAACCAGGCATTTGACCACAATCTACATTTTAATAATAAGTCCAGCCCAACTAATCCAACTCAAATAGTAGAATTGTATTTATTTATTTATGTCTATCAGAAATAAATAATTCTGTTTAAATATTTTATTCTAAATAAAAATAATAATAGAAACGTATATTTGAGGAGCAGGTCAGGTTCGCCCTTTGACAGGTCAGGACACCACACTCCTCTGTGGAAGTGTCAACCCAGTCATTTAGGCCGTCTATTCTGAGGATGTGTTCACAACAACAAATGTGGATTTCTCTGGTCAGCTCAGCCAACCTCATGATTACAGGTGGAGCAGGAAGCAGTTTGAAACCATCCAGAGACAGCCAACACGATCCTCATGTTTGAACTCAAATTATCTTCAGATCTGGACTTAAACGGTGAAAGACAATTATTGGCAAAAACTCTTAAAATTCATTAGTTTATTTTTCAGATGAAATTAAATAATTATGGAGAGCAGCTTTAATTTTATTACGCGAGGATGTACAAATATTTGCACAATACATTCAATATTTTTACTACGAAACATTTTCATTTTTGCTTATACAAAAACTAAATAATTTTCCTAAAATAAAATACACATTTTATATTTTAAAATTCTGATATTTTATTCTCTGCAAAGTAAAAATTATTTATATTTCTCTTATATTAAAATAATAAAATTGTATATTTTGAAAATTATTTAAATTAAATTAATATTTTCCCCAGAATATTATTGACATTTTATGATCATTAATTTAAATTAAATATAAACTTGCATGTAAAATAAATTTAGTTAAAACTAGGAAGAGCTAAATTATTGCGCATCTATGAATATATGGGAAAAATATTAAAATAGTTTGTTTTTATTTAATTTGTATTATTATGATTTCCTGATTAATTTAATAATATCAAGTGTTGTGTTTTTCTCCTAACGTGATCTTTGTAACTTTGTTCAAGTCAAAAGACGGAACAGGAAATTAAAGAAAACCAAATAAAAACATGCCTCTGACGCGCCGCCGTCCCTTTGTTTTTCCTTCAGAATGCAGACAGGGCCACTGCTGTTGATGCTGCTCATCCTTTCATTCTGTTCAGTTTTTTCTCATCTCCAATCAGAAGTTACTGTTTCCTCCCTCGTTTCAGCAATGATTCTGTTTGTGCTCATAGTGGAGTGCAAACGGGACATGAGTTCGGCGAGCTCGTTTCGGGTGGTGGTGGTGGGGCTTCGGTTTCAGATGCCGAACGCCGTGGCTGAGCGGACCCCCCCTTCCCAAAGTCTACCCTGTGACTCACCCTACCAGACTGTCCAATGGAGTGGCGAGGCTTGCTTACGTTGGAAAAATTAGAAGTTGAAAAAGAGGTCACTGCAGCTCTAATCCAAAAAAAAAAAAAAAAAAAAAAAAAAATCCCAGCATGCAACAGAAAAGAGCCCTCCAGTGGTTCAGCCTGACACAGGAACAGGACATTTCCCCGTTATTATCGTTTCTGAAGTGAAAGCCCTTCTATTAAAACTATCGATAATTATCTATTGATTAAAGAATCTTTATGTGGAGTTATTAACGTTTATGTAAAATTGAGATTTTGAAGTTCTGTCTGAGAGGAGCAAACACTGAAGGTCTATTTACTCTACAGATGATCCGTGAATAAGCGACCATGCTGGGGAGGATTAGAGGATTAAAACTCTGGTTGAACTTAACAAAATCACAGCCGCGTCCCAAGTGTCTGTTTCACAAATAGTACGTCAACACGGCGGACCGAGCCGCCGCCTGAAACGGGCCTCGCCGCGCCGTTTGGAGGACGCCGGGGCTCCACTGTGTTTGCTCATTCATAAGTTGCGTTCAGCTGTTGTTCTGCAGCTTCGATTTGTCACTAATATGAATCGATGGAATGTCTTATTGCTTTACTTAACAAGACCCGACTCTGGAGAAGTAATGGATGCACGCTGCTAAGAAAAGTAGCCCAGCTCTGTCAAACACGTCCCTGGAACACAGTGGATTTATCCCTTCATTAGCCGACCCATTCATTGTCATCAGTGCTTAGTTGACAGCCCCACTAATAACAGCGGCGCTGGTCTAATTCTGTTTAGAGGAAGCTCACATATTCATCCTGCAGCTATAAAATTGATGAAGAAGGAGATGAGATTAACAAGAGCCATCATTGGCTTTCCTCCCCCTTCTTGTGTGTTGTGATGTTTAGTGTCCAAACATTTTCTGGGGGGGTTGTTGTTGCCATGCGCGTCAACAACCTTCCTCCAGACGAGAACGGAATTCATCTGTGGGGTCTGTTGGAGGACTTTCAGAACTTTGGCTTTGCTCTCCTCTCCAAAGGAAATGGGGCAGAATCCACAGAAGAGGGAGCTAAAGGGAGGCGGATCATAGCACAGCAACGTCCTGTCACCACCGAGGCAAAACACCGGAGCTTTGGGGTTTTAGTTCGAGGCGGAACGATCCATCCATGAATCAATTTATATACAATCCAACCGATCTGTCTTAGGCGAGTGTTAGTCAAACTTACCATCATAAGTGTTTCAAAATAAAATAAATTGACTATAATCAATCTTGGAAAATACCATTTGGATTGAGGTACGGTAGATTTAAAAACGATCATCACAGCAGATAACACGCGTGATGCAGCAGAAAGTGATCAACCGTTGTTCTTGTCTTTGAGTTTTTTTAAGTCATGTGACCATACGGTGTGGTAGAATGTTCTAATAATGATTATTCTGATGAAGAAAAACAACAGTGGGCTGAACTTTATTAAACTGAAATGTGAATGGATTTGACATTCATTCTTGTTTGTTTGTTCACATATTTAATTTATTATCTAGAATAAATCTGGAAAACTTCACCTGCACTGTTCAGTCACACTGATGGAAGTTTGGGTTAAAGATGTTTTGGATCCATTTTAGGTCAGTGCATCGGATCGTTCTGAATGACCTAATATTAACTAGAAATCATATTGTCAACCACCAATTATGGTACGAGTAATTGTTGAAGGGAATCCTTGAACCTCTATAGCTTTTATCAGTTTCTAGTTGTGTTTGAGTTCTCTTGTTCCTCAGCTCGACAGCCTAACACGCCGTTATGTTTTTTAAGTTCGGCCCGCTTTAGCGAACGTGCTTTCTTATGGAAATGTGCTTTTGAATAGAGGATGTGCAACATGTATATGGAAGCCTAAAATAAAGACATGAAGGCAGCTTCTAAAACGGGATTAGATGAAGGTAAAATGAGCCACCGTATACAATTCCAGTGTTTTCTCAGTCCACCCAATGAGCAGATGCAGGGAGCTGGCCAGAACGCCAACCGCCACAGTGGGCTTTCACAAAGAATCTGTCTCTATTCAAGGCTTAATCCATGCTGCCGAGGGCCCAGGCATTGTCACTTTGCATGCAAAATTTCAATTAGTGCTGGTACCAGTTGTTTTACTTGAAGGGGGTGTCTCATTTCTGAGACATGTAAGGCTACCTTTTGGGACAGATCGAGACACAAGGAGGATTTTTTCCTAGAAATGATTTTTCTCTCAATGCGTCATGATAAAGCTTAAGACTGAGCAGCACTGCGATGAGAAAGCTGCTGTCCATGTTTGGTAGATTTCCAAATGTCACAAAATAGTTTCAATTTTTATAGTTTTAGGGTTAGAGAAAAATAAAGCTGGTCCTGTAGGTTTTTATTGTCCGCAGCAGCGGTGTGTGTATGTTGCTCCTGGCATCGACCTGTTCAAGCAATTTAACTCCACTTTCAGTGATGGACTGTTTGACACTGTTTCCATGGCGTTCGGCTGTTCACCTCTGAAAGCTTCAGCTATCTTTCACAGGCCGACTCTCCCTTCTCCTCTGCTGTTAACAGTCCCAGACTTCTGCCCTCTGGATGTGATTCTAAAATCCTATTTCATTTGCGGAACACGTTTGATGAATAAACAGAAGTCTCAGAAAGTTGATGGTAAAGTCAAACAGGGTTGATGTGGTGTTGATGCGGCTTCAGGTTGTCACATATTTGAGCTCGGGGGCTTGGAATAATTCCTGAACTCAATCAGTGTCTGGGTTCGGGTCATTTTCAGGTGTCTCAGACTTCAGTCTTTACATCATTACTCCTTTACTAACAGAATATTTGTTCACAACAAGGACACAACAATTTTAATTCAGCTGCACACATTTTCACCGTTAGCTCACAACTTCTCACAATCCCAAGCTAACATTAGCTTAGCAAAACAAATGGCGAACAATATTGGCGATATCCAGCCGTACAGTTTTGATCCAGATTCCAGCTCAGACGAGGAAAACGAAGACGTTTGTGGATCTAAATTAGAATTGGGCCTCGCCCATGGCAGTTACTGCACAACAAACCAGAACTTTTTCAAACCGTGTGTTTTCCTCTGCTCCTCATCATGATGATTTGAATAAGGAAATACGCAGAAGTGCAGTTTTACATTTGACCTCTGTTATGAGAAAAATGCTACAAGAACACGTTAAAAACACCAAAAACACAATTTTCATCAGAGTGGATCCTTAAGCCTAAATGTTTAGATCATTAGCTGCATTTCTCTTGACTATAAAATAACGCAAATTAGATTCACACTTATGAATTTGCCAAATGGAAACACGGTGTTTGTGTTTCCATGGAAACATGGAAAAACTATTGTAAAAACGTGGTGGAGGTCATGTTTAATGCGTACCGAAATTGACATATTTTGCAAAACTGCAACAGAAACACTTAATTTGAATTAAATTAGTTTCATGACCTTCAACTGGATACCACGCTTACCAGCGGGCACATCAAGAGGTCCCGCAGCGTCACAGCGCGTTAAAAGTTAAGCGTGTCATGGAATTGTTGGATGCACAGCTCCTCTGTAAAATCGCCATTTGCCAAAATCTCTTCATCTGTGGCCGCTCCCACGTAGTTGGCCGCTCCCACGTAGCTCGCCTCCCCCATGTAGCTCGCCGCTCCGTGGCCTGAATCAGACGCCGACGTCTCCTTTGATAGATGATGATGAGCTGTAAATCAAAGTATTGTTCACACCCGTCGTCATGTTTTTGAATGACATATCTCGTGAGTTGGTTTGTGTTTGTTTGCGTATTAAAGATTTCATGGAAACAGTGTACTTGAAAAATTGTGTTTAAATTTCTAGAATTTCTAACAAGGTTTGCACATATGTGTAATGGAGATCCAGCTACTGTTTCTGTCTCAGTTTGATATACAGTATCATTTGTATATTAAAAAAACAAAAATTTAATTCAGAAAAAACGTTTTTTGCTGATAAGCAAGTAACAGTTTGCTTACACAACACCTGATGTAATGCAATACAACAAAGTAAAGTACATTAAATTTGTGTTTGACATCCTCGACTTAAACTCATGGAAATGAATTCAGAAGGGATACAGCGACTAACTGTCTCCATGATTTGGTTCAGTGGTGTTTTATATGACTTGGATTTAAGCCAAGAATCGTGTTATCCCTCATACATATACATCTGTATTTCTATATATAGAATGTGCTATAGCATTAATAAAAGGAATCTCCTAAGATCATATTACCTGAGTAGCTCACATCATGAGACATTTACCACACAATTAAACCTAATTGCTCAGGGCATTGAGGAGCCAACTGTTTCTCAGTGTGCATCCTCTCCAGCCATATGGATTCAGTTCAGAATAATATTACTATTTAAAATCATTTCAGTACTTAAAGTTTGATTCTTTGAGGTCCAAAAATAGAAATATTTCTGTTACTCTCCGACCAAATGGTTTCTATCCTCAGATCTATTTCTTCAGGAGTTCTTTTTTTAATTTTTTCGTTGTTTTTCATCTCCTTAAAAAGGAACAGGTGTCACTTTGGTCAACAATCAGGCCTGATTGGAAGGGAGAGCAGATGGTCAGGCTGGCTGCTCCTCGATGTGATCTGGAATCAAAATATCTTCAGAGAAAACAGGTGGTTCGTTTTCTTCAGGGACTCAAAAGATGCTGCCAAACAAAGACACTTAAGACTCGTTCTCACCTGGTACTTTGCTTCTGATCAGATTTCTGTAATTGTCATTAGGAAGCTCGCCGGGGTGCAAAACGAGCTTGAAAAGCTGTAAAACGCCGGCTGGTCTGGACTGAGGCACCAGACAACAACAATAGAAAAACAGACACATTTCTACACTGGCGAAGCAAAAAACAGGAAAACAGACCCTGTAAAGAAGATGGGGAAGCTGAACGTCTGGAGGATTTGTCTCAATAAAATTCTAGAGGTCTGATGTTCTGGTGGTTTCTCCCTTTTAGTGTAAATCCTGGTTTGATCGTTGTGTTTCTCTGAGGCGTACAGGTATATCTTCATGCATAATCTACACGCATGGTTTTTCCTTCTTCACAAACGACAAAAACCCAGGTTCATCTGTGAGAGTGGTTGTGACCTTGAATATAATTCAATGACCTCTCGAGGGGTCGACCACACGCTGCGTCCAATCACTGCAGGAAAACAATCCACCCCCTTTTCATTAATGGAGTCAATTGTGCAGTGCCATACCTACCTCTTCTAAATTGCAGTACGGTTTTCTGAGGCCACATTGGTAAAAAAAAACATCAGTTTTTTATATCTGCCTTTATTGTTTATTTCTGTTGTACAATAACAGTTTAATAAAATTACATGACTTATGTTCTGCATTACTAACGCATAGCCTGAGACCTGATCCTTACTGAGGAACTTTTTGTGGTATCATCTGTTCATGTTGTGTCTGCTCTGCAGAGGGACTCAAACCTCTCTGGGCTGGACAGACGGGTCTGCCATGTTCCACTAAAAAGACCAAGGCCCAATCTGAATCCTTCCCTTCTCCCTTCCGCTTCATTTAACCCTTCAAAAGTAGAGAATAGCATCTCATATTTCAAACATCTTTTTCGTTCGATGACGTTACCAATAATTGCAGATCAGTAGCGTTAGCACGAAGCTTTCAGCGCTTGAATAAACATAACGACAGCAGTTATTTATAACTTTAAAAAGGTCATGCTACAACAAAGTCATTACACTGTATTTTCTGGAGTATAAGTCGCAAGAGCAAAACATGTCTACTCAAGAAGAAGAAAACCATAAAAGTCTGACTTTTCAGAACAAATGCGCTAATCCCAGCAAAGATAAAGAAATAAAGAAAGAAAGAAATCCAAGAATACAAATATTTAGATCTGGAGAAGAAAAATATCAAAGTCTAAGAGGAAAACAATCTGATTCTCTACCATGTTTGTTTTGGACGACACTTCTTCCACTGCTGTTAGTAGCAAATACTTATACTCAGATGCAGCGCCCTCTAGGGGTTGTTAGAGAAAACAACCGCTAAAAGACAACCGTGTTTCCTGGGAAAATAACAAATATATAACCCTTTGGATGTCTGAAAAACCCCTCACAGGAATAAGTCGCTCCTGAGTACAAGTCACACCCATGAATAAACTATGAAAAAACTCAGGAAAATATGTTACTTTAAATGTAAACTTCTGTAGTTAAGAGCGCTCCCACGTGAAGAAAAGCGCCTTACCTTCGCAACGGAGCACTTTGTATCCCTCCGTTAGGGAGGGTCAAATAAAAAAAATATATATATTCCGGACAGACTTGCACTAAAATGCTCCTTCAAGTGGAGGGGAAGGGAGAAGGAAAGAATTCTGACTCAATCAAACTCACATTCTTGTGTTTATTTTGTTTGGTTGTGGGAGGAAACAGAAGTTCCTTAAGAACCAGAGTTTGAATCTTTGTGGAAGATCTGGGCCAGCATGGAGCCACGTCACACGCTGAGAAGAGAGTTTTGTATTAATGTGAGAAACTTGCTCTTACCTCCCTGTAACCTTTCGAACACATAGGAATCTAGATCAAGGATGTCCTCATATCATGTTATCTTAATTAGCACATGTTAATTGGTCTAGGAGAGTCTCTGGGTAAGTCATATTTGTTAGCAGGAGCCTGATTCATCCTCACCTCTTGGGAATCACAGTCATTAGGATACAGTGAAGTGTGTTTCTGCAATAGTTCATGAGGTGCAGGGCTGCAGATCCCGCCCACAGTGTGAGGTATGTCTCCTCCTTTGTTGTCCGCCAGCAGGGATATTTGGATCCATTTGGATGGAACTCTCATTCTCGTCACGCGTTGATTTGAGTTGTGCACATTAGCAATGTGGCGCTTTAATATTCGAAAGCGAGCTCCTCCGACATGGAGGAGGAGGAGCAGAAGGAGGAGGAGGGAGCGTGTACCCTGAGAGAGGTCAGACCTCGTTTCAGGGACCCACATCCACACACAACCCAGGTACTGTGACACTGCCTTTATGAGCGGGCCTGGAGAACACAAACCCTCCGGATTAGTGTCCGTCTCCCAGTGTCCCCGGGAGCGCAGCCCATCATCCGAGACAAAGCCCGGCTGATTGCGTTGTCATCTGCATCACAAAGGGAGGGCTTTTCTACCTGAATCGCTGCCTGCGCGCCGGCCTCCTCATCGCATCTATCAGAGACAGCGGGCGCACGTGACATCCACCTTTTGTTTTTGGTCCATCTCTGCCCCCCCGCCCCATTCCTCCTCTCAGCCCCACGCCGTCTGTCCACCAGCAGCCCCTCCCCCACTCGTTCTCGGTGGAAACTACAGTCTTGGACTGCACCAGCACTGCAGTGTTTGAATGCAGAGCGACTCCTGCTGCTCCTCCAACATCTGCCGCTGATCAAACATCTCTGATGTGTCAGCGCCACAGGAAAAGCCTCCGTCCGTCTTCTCACTCCATCGGTCCAGCTGAGCTGCTGCCAGCATCTGATTAGAGACCTGAGGAGACCTCTGTCACTGACCCGGCCCAACACTCTCAGCATGTTTGGGTTTCCTCTCCATGTCTCTGATTTTGTCTAAGACGCTTTACTGTAGATGATTATAGCAAAAAGTGTGACAGTTTCTATTCACAGGTCACAACCTTTACTCAGAGAAAATGGAGATTAACACCCTGAAGTGAACAGCAACATGTCTGCTGTTCTGCAGCTAGATTAACGGGACAGAATGGGCTCCTAATCATAAGACCATGCAGAATTCAGAACAGAAGAGCCTGCAATGTCATGTAATTATGCCAATTAAATGAGGAATCCCAACAATGTTAATGCATGAAGTGAACGATCTAAAACAATTGATTAACTGTGATAAAATGGCTGCAAATAAAGCAAATTGGAGGTTTTTAATCTCAATGTGAAAATCCAGGTCAAAAAATAAAGCAAACACATGACTTCTGAGTGTGAAGTGGACAGGGGGGAAGAAGGGTCAAGATTAGAGCGGAGTAATCACACTTTTTAGTGATTGACTTCCTGTAATCCAATTATGAAAGAATGCTAAGTCGCTAACGCTAACTCTTCACATCAAATCAGTCATTTGTGTTGGAATTTTAGAAAAAACTCTAATGTTTATGCTGTTGTATAGTTAAAAGTGACATGTAAAGTTATAATAAAAGATTTTACAGTTTGATAGTTATTGATCTTAAATTGTAGAGCTACAAGTTTTTGTTGGTTTTTATTCATCATGGAGCTTTAAAGTTCCACTCCAACATCTCTTGATCTCTCCCAGTGATCTTTTGTCTGTGCTGTTTTTAGGAGGGGTGTGTATCTTTTCAATGCACATTGCGATACATGATCTACGAATTGATATATAAAGGATTCAACTAGCTTTTTGGCAATACAATACATTCCAATTCTTTTACAAAAATGCTAAAATTAAGATATTTTGTAGATATACTCTTTTTTTAAACAGTATTTCATCATCTGCTCCTGCAATTTGACCTTAATTTTCATTACATCCTCCATCATCAGAAAAATGCCACAAAAACATGCTAACAACACCATTATCAGCCTGGGTCACACAGTATTGTAAAGATTTTGTGAAGGAACCAAATGCAGGATGTCGGATTTGTGACTGACTCATAACTAAAACTCAAATCTGGCTGAAGCTACTGAACGTAAAGGTACAAAAACCTATGAAATGAGAAACAAAACGAGGAGGACAACACGCGACCTGACCAAGCAGAACGAGGGACTCCATGTTCCAGGAGATAATGATCTCACTGAAGACAGCTGTGGATGATCATTAAGGAGAGACTGACAGGAGAAAACACCAAACTTGATATGAACCAAAGAAAACTAACCTGAAATCCAACAAACTCCCAAATACATGCTGGGAATTTTAGGTCTTTGTGTTGGATTGGAGAAATGATCAAGTCTGGGATGGTTTTCACTTTAGTCATGTTCCCATAATAAAGACATAATTTAGCTGGATTATAGTGGTAGCACACTCATTAATCATCTCCAGATATAAACTCTATAATCAATACCAAACACTCAGCACTGATGGAGCTCCTTGAATTGACACTCAAGTTGTTTCATGTTCAGCAAAGCGGAATATGACATCTGGAAAGATGAAAAACTGCCTAATTTTAGACTATTAGTTGACTAGAAATAGAAAATAGTCTTTAAAAGGGTTTGGATGACACAGAGTGAAAAGGTTGTAAAAGGATCATGTCCCATTTTTCATCCACACACAATTTTACTTCTTGAAAAAAAAAATTGTAAGAAAATCTTCTTTTGAAAATCAAACCAGGAATTATTTTCAGCTGTGACAAAAAGACAGAATGGTGCTTTTTGGAGATCCATAAAGCGATATTATCTATCACAATACAATATTGATGTCATTGAAGCAGAGTCAGGAGTCAGGAAATGGGCAGGCGACCAGCACCGTCCCTTTCTAGTGGAGAAATCACATGGAGAGCAGCTGGAAAATCCATGGAGATCCTCCGGAGGAAAGCTGTGCATGTGAAATCAATACGGGGATGCAGCCCAGCTCATTAAACTCAATGAATGTTATAGGATATAGTTAAGCATGCACGGTGTTATTAACATTGCATCCAAATAGGTTTTTCTTCTGCAAATTTTACAAGCAGAATCGGGCGTCAATAATAGTCCGGACTTGTAGTAAATGAGTGTTTGTGTGCAGTCAGTGAACGAGTGCGTCTTAAACCAACTCAGTAAATGAAATGAAAGGAGATTTGACTGGATTTTATCTGAGTCTATTTTCACGTAAGAACATCTGTAAATTGTGTTTTGATAAAACCAGAACACAATTAGTTTTATCATTGTCGTTTCCCTTTTTTTTCCCTTTTTTTAACTAAAAAACAAACATCAGTGGTTAACATAAAAAAAACAATATTTTAATTGTTTTCACTTTGCTTGTTCATGCAGTTTTTTCACTTCATGTACTGTATTTGTTGTTTTACTTACATCACCTAATGATTCAGCCGTTGTCTTAGTTTGAACGTAGCAACTCTATTATGTCTAAATTAGGACTGGACGATAAATCGCGATATAATGAATTCATATAAAGTGATTATGATATATATCACGATATAAAACAAATAACTAGATTTGTCAAATTTGAACTCTCTGTGGCTCATAAGAGAAATGTGTTATTATTAGCAAGTTGTTTAGTTTTAGGGCAGCTAGTGGGAGAAAGTGTAAACAAATAGCTATTAGTTTTGGTGCTGGGAAAGGGGGGTGGGGTTGCTCTGCACCAACTGTCCCGTCCACAACTCAGAGGTTCTAATGAACTCCTGCCGCTGTGCGGAAACTATGTCCCAGAAAGCAACACAGATATTTAGATTTTTGCTACTTAAAAGACGACTGGGAACTCTTTGAAAATAGTTCAGAAGATGATTGGAGTGTGAGTTTAAATCATACGAAATAAAGTACATGTTCTTGTGGATACTTTTGAACCACGCTTAAGTGCTGTAAAGAGACCAAAACGTGGTAACACGTGTGAGCTCTGCAGGGAAGAAACCTCAGAGAAGGGTACGGTTACCGGTCCTGACGGCGCCTCATGCGAGCGCTTTGAACCCGCTTCCCTCGGTCTGAACATTTGTCGTGGTCAGGTAGGCATCCTGCAAGCATGTAGTGGTTAAAAGGGAGAACTGTGGAGGCCTTTTTGAGAGATTGAAAAGCCATGTTTGGGATTAGTGGTCGTTTCTCATCTGTGGCTGCAGTGGAGCTGAAAAGCATGCTGGGACTCCAAGGGTTCTGATGGTTTGGAAAACTATAACCTCCATCCTCTGGAATGAAGCCTGTTGTGTCCCTAAATATTGATATTCCACATGAACAGGATAATTATTAGAAACCCTTAATTGTTAACTTAATTGCAGTTAAGTCTGAAGTCTTAGTGATGTAGAACAGAGGTGGGAAAACTACGGCCTCGACGTTTTTCAACGTACTGGCTGTTCCCATTGAATCACAGGTCCCCAACCTCTGGGCCACACACCAGAACCGGTCCAGTACTGCAACGCATGGCCCACCGGTCCCCAAACCCGGTAGCAGTACCCAAACCCAACACTGGACCAAACGCGCTACAGTGTGCGAACTATTGGATGCAAACCACAACTGGGTCAAGGCTAAGGTACCGGTACTGGGTTAGGATACGGCATCCAGCACCAAATCCGATACCGCATCCCCAGGGTTGCTTGATTTTATGAAGAATCAGCACATCAATAACGACATGTTGGGGACACCTAAAATGTCAAAAAGTGACCTTAACCAAACTTCAATATGTGACGACTTGAGAATATGTTGGAATAATAAAACAGTCATGGACAGAGTTTTATAAAGGTATCGAATTGAACTCAGTACTGGAAGATACTCTAAATCAAATGACTCTGAGTTGGATCGAGGTTAAAATCCATGAATTCACATTCCTAGTTAAGTCTCTTCTGTTGTCACATGTGGGTAACAGGAAACACAATCATAGTTTCTACATTTTCCTAACGTTGACTTTCATCAGGTCATGGTCCTGGTATCTGTACTTCTCGGGTCCAGACTTATAATGCAGCCATCCAGCCCTGAACAGCAACACGGCTCAGACTACGAGGTGTGCGTGTTTCCGGTGGACAGTTAATGTCTTCTGTTGCTGCGTGAGAGCGGCTGAGCATAAACTCATTCACCTAATGAATCCGGACCAGCGAGCAGGGATGAGACGGTGACCCCACTTTGGAAGAAGAGTTTTAGTATTCAGTCTTTAACAACGTTCATCTAGCAGCGCTTCAACCACATGGTTCCAGCTAAAGAAAACAGTTCTTCTCAAGGGCTTGCCTCTCACTTGTGGACTGATAATGGCTCTAAGAACAACGCCGAATCTCTCCGTCCACAAAAGGAGCGTGCTAATCTGCTTCCACTCCATACACGCTCGCACTTGTGTTGGGAAGTTGGAGAGCACTTCTCCAAAAATCACTTCAATACCTCATTTAAAAACGCCTCATTTGCAACCACCTTTATCTCTTTTGTCCTGATTCGCTTCCCTAAAAAAAAAAAAAAAAAGAAAAAGCTCAGGCTCCCCTTTTTTTTCATCCAGTCACCACCTGTCATCCCGATGCTAATGTGTAACATGAACGGAACCTGAAAGAGTCTCAGCACTTAGCCCGAGCGCATTACCTGCTCCCTTTCTGAGGATCAGGACTTCCCTGAGAGGCTGCTGCCAGCCTGTCAGGACAAACATATGGGCCTCCTTTTTTTAAGGCGTCAAGCAATCAGCACCAGATGTGTGCGTTGAATGGCGTCTCCCCCCCTCCCCTCCTCACATCACCTCCTCCGACACGCTGCAGCTGCGTGGAGGACGAGTTAAGCTGCTTCACGGGGAGCGAGGAGGAGCTAAGAACCAGCGGGCCTAATTGAAGCTCTTAATGGGTCTGTCTGGACCCGTCACTCCACCCCGCATCTCACACTCACCAGAACCGAGAGGAATTCTACAGCTCGCATGAAAAAAGAAAAGAAAAAAAAGAGCAGGCAGGATATGATGGAATATGTAAACATTCTTGATGGATATTTTCACACTCGAGTGTTTTACAGAAGATGTTCAGTCTTTGAGTGACGGCTTCTCCTCAGATGATCTTTTTAATCTCACTCAATGGAAAGATTCTGAATTCAAATGTTACCAAACTGGACATTTAACAGTAAAAATGTAGGAGATTTGATTATGTCTTTTCACATTTTGTGGCAGTTTTCACATTTTCACATTAAGTTGACAAAGCTTTTCTTCAGCTGTGGCTTAAAACAACGACATGCCGGATAACGGATGGGTGCTCTTCTTCAGTTCTTTCCCAGCCTTAGCTGGCCTCAGCCCCGTCCCAACCACATCCCTCCCCAGCCTCAGTCTGCTTTGGCTGGCCGTCGTCCCAGCAACATCTTTCTTCCCATCGCCGGTCCTCCCTCTGCAGCCACAGCCCACATTCCTGCTCAGCTCCTCGCTCCGGCCAGAGAGCTTCTGGCTGAGAGCAAAGTTTTAGACTTGCTGAGGAACATTTTAGAAGCAGCATCTTTGTTACATGATAACTCACACTGTTTAAACAATTGTAAGACATACATTAGAAATGCACATATACAATTAGAACAATAAAAAAAAATAACTTCATTCATTTATTATTGATTTAATATTGTTTTAACACCAGAAACTAATAAAGGACAGAGGCTGCAGGATTCATTAAAGTTTAATAAATGATCATCTTAATTGTCTGTATTTTGTGAATGTTAGGTAGCATTCACACATAGGATTCTCCTGCTCCTTTGTAAAAATGTAAAAATTCAATCACACATTCAGCGATTTCTGCAATCTTAGTATCAAAATGTTCAGCTGGTTCAGAACATTACTGCTGGTATTTTTGGTATTCATAAACTTCAGAGTTTTTGAAATATTGATCAGAATATGCCCTAAAGAAAATTAAGGAGAAATTGCTCAAATACTTAAAAAACTAAGTTCACTTTGAAACTTGTGAACTTTTGCAAACTTTCAGCTGGAGACACCATTTATTGGAGGATAGCTTTTATTTTAGCAACATGCTAGCTGTTTTGGCTAATTTAGACAATTTTTCCACGTTTTTTTTTTTTTTGGGGGGGGGGCTAATTTGGACGTTAGCTAATATGTTAACAATATGATATTTGTATTTGACAAAATTAGACATTTTTCCAGTATTTTTTGGCATTTGGCCAATATTTTAACAAGCTTTCCGCTTCAGCCTTTTCATCTATCAGCTTCAACATTTTTAGCAATCAGCTCTTGCATCATCAGTATTCAGCTTACAGCATTCACACTAGCAGTAAATCTTATATCTAGTTGTCAGTTAGTTTAAACCATCTAATGATGGTTAAGATGTGTGCTTTACATTCACTTTATGCATGACCCGATTTGTCGACTAATTGAAAAAAAAAAATCAGTGATTAGTCGAATATTAAAATAATAGTTTGTGGCAGCACTTCTGGAAAAACTTGATTTTTAGAAAAAATCATCAATCAATAATTTGCTAATCAATGGATAGCTTTTTTCTATTTTTTTTTAAACTGGATAATGTGTATGGAATACTGTTTTGAATTTCTTTATGTCAAGTGTATTTAAAATCTTCACTCCGGATACTGTAAAACCTTTTTTTCTGGGACTTTGTCTCTTTCAAATGACACACTTCAAGGTAATCTGGTGGATATTTGTTAGTAATTTTTACTTAGAAACAGTTTTGTCCAAAATCTTCTAACATTATAAAATGTAATGATTTTAGATTGATCAGAAAATGGCTGTTTCTGTTTATGGGAACTGTTTGGAATGCTGGATTTCTGCAGTTTGAATGGAGGAACTACAGCCGTTTGGTTATAGAGCCTTTATTAAGACACCAGATAACCAAATAAAAGATTCTGGATCAACAACACTCCTCTGTCTATGTCAGAGCAGATGTGTTGGACGTGGGTTTACCTGTAAATGTTATTACCAATAATTCGACCCAGAAGTTCATCGTCATGAACTGTTTCTAACACCTGCATTGTTTCCCCGTGTTTTTGTGTTTGTGCTGAGGCCGAACGTTTTCTGTTTTGCTCAAAGGCATTTCAGCCAAAACAAGACAGGCAGCAAATTCTGTTCATTCGAGCCGGCGGATTCTTCCGACCGTGTGGCTTCTGCCGGCTTGTTCCAGCGCGGGAGGGCCTGAGGGAGACGTAAAACGGATGACTGGGGTTTTTGGTTATATTAAACATCTCTGACACTGTGAAATGCTCTTTGGAGATTTACGGGGGAAAAGGTGCAAGGTTGTGTCAGAGGCTAAGTTTGGTTGGGATTAGTGAACAGGCATCCATTATACCAAGCTCTGCAGCTGGATGGCATATTTCTCAGCAGCCACAGCTAGTTATGTCTCAGAGATATACTGAGGCGTTTGTTTAGTGTGAATCATAGCCAGATAAACTAGAGATTATCAAACATGTAATGTGTAGACCGGTTCTTCTGTCTGATTCTTCTCTACAGAACAAAACACACCAAATACTAGAAGTGTATTGATCTGGTGATATATCGCAATATTTTGTTTGGCGATAAGTCTGTCGATTTAAGATGTTGACATAACCAAATTGAATTAATTATTTTTATGAGCATCCTTCAGTGTCTTCCTTTTTCCCCACCAAGACATCTGACCTAAATACGTAAGGAAATTAAAGCTGCAAGCGGCGTTGTATGACCTGCTACTTAGCCCCGCCCTCACTGCCCCCCCATACCCCACAAAAAGTTTTCTTTTAATTGGTTTTATTTTCATAGCAACCATTTTATATTTTGGTCACCTGAGGGTGATGATCAAGTCTATTCAATTTTTATAAGTATCAGTAAAAGTAAACGTATGGATTTTCTTGGCAACAGAGGTTTTTATTAACCACACCCTTAAGTTCTCCTATCATATGTCATATTATTTTGTTCATTTCGAGCCAGGGATCCATATACTAAATCTACACTTTATTTATGCGAACAATAGAGGAGTGCCACTTTTGCTAGCTTAGCATGCTAACAAAATCAAAATCTATAACTTCCAAGTCCAGGTTTTTTCCCCAAGAGTCTTCCCATCGATACCTGAGGAGTTCCAGAATGATGGACAAACATTCTTCCTGAAAGTGTTTAGATTTGTAGGTGAATCTGAAGGGGATATTTTTAGGAAAATTCAAGATGGCTGCCTCTTCCTGATGTCAAAAGTTAACAATATTTTAGTGGTAATTGTAGACTTTACCTGGTGGCGCGTGCCTGAAAATTTGTGACAATCGAAAAACAAGTTTTTTATTTTATTTTTTATTTTACTGAAATTGTACAAAATTGGGGAAAATCGCCAGATTTCACACTAAATGTCCTGGTCCTGTGCCATCCCATAATAGCTTTATGACCTCATTTGGATATCCCTGTTGGTTTTGTTAGTAGATTTTGAAACATTCCCTTGTAAGAGATTTTGTCCCCCTTCAGCTTTTGATGGTTTCTCCCGCTGTGATGTCATCAGGGGGGTGGTGTTGGTGTTGGTGGTGTGTGTGTGTGTGTCATTCACTATGGCTAAAACTCGTTTTCATGGGTTACTGTGTTCAAATGTTGGTTATTCTCAAAGGCTCAGGAAGAAAGAAGAGTTGTGGAAACAATCTGGTTCTTGTGGTTCAGAACTTCTGCGGAACAGAATTATTCAATTTTTCACGTGTTTACACAAACAGTCAATTAAAGGTTTTGAGAGGGTTCCCTCACAGAAAGTGCGTGTTAAACCTTTGGTTTGTGTCATACTTTGAGCGTACTTTACAATGAAAATACTCTTGCTCCATATTAGGATCAAACGGGGGCAATTTTCTGTCTTTCTCATCACAGTGGATAAACAAGAACTGACTGCAGTGACAAAGTTGATTAGCCTGCGAGCCGTCAGTTCAGGTATTCATGCATTTCAATTGTTTTCTGAATGTATGGCGCAGGAGAACACGCCGCTCTGCACAGACAAACCTCGAGCTTTAATTATGACTCAGTAACTCAAGATCATGACTCAAAAGCTACACATGATCGTAGCATCAAACCACTCATCCTCTAATGTGCCCACTCCAAACTCCAAAACACTTTTATTGCACTAAAGCCACATCTTTAAAAAGTGAAGTTACTTTAACTGTTTGGCTTTTATACAGTCAGTTTAGTGGAAATGTGATTTCATTTCTGCATCTTTCAGGTTTGAACAGCATTCTTTACTGTTTAGCTGTAGTTTTTGCAGCATGTTCAGCTGCTTACTTCCACATCAGTGACCCTCTGAATCCGGCTGATCTACAGAGTAAAATGAGCAGCACGTCTCTGCATCCATTATGTTTAAATAACCTGCTGCCAGCTGAAACGGATTAATCACTGCAGAGCGGCTCCAATGGGAGGCTCTTACCTATATGCTTAGTTAAATCCAGGTGCTGCACTTCATTGCACTCTTTGTGCACAAGTTGAGGACTTAATGGAATGTGTCAGAAATGTTTTAGCCAAAATACAACCTGACTGTACGACTACTGCTCCGATCTCAGGCTTTTCTTTGAAGCCAGCTCCAGGCGGCTTTGAAATCACAATTCACAGATTTGTTTTTAGGGCTTAAAGTAGATGAGACTACAGAATAACTGTCACTATCAGAGCTGAACGTGTTTGGAACACCATCTCTATTCAACTTCTTTCACTTTTAAAGCAAGTTTTAAACTTATTTAAAGACCAACTGCAATTCTTCGTCTTTTTTTTTATTACAATTTTTTTTAAACAAATTATTATTAAGCCAGTTTCATATACAGGGATATTTTGTAACAGCAAACAAAACATGTTTGAGCTAAAAATATGGACATTTCTTTATAGTCTTTTCCACAAACAGCCTTCATTTTTGAATTTATTTAAAGAAGCGCCGTTCTTGCTGTTGAACTGTTGCTCTTCTTCAGCTCAGGACGGAGTGCAGAGAATGTGTGTTACACTTTTACTCACGCAGCAGGTCAGAAAATGATAAAATATCTGACAATAATAAATCTTATTTATGTGTTTGTGCATCTTTTGGATGAATGTCTGTCGAGCAGATTCAGTGAGTTGGAGTCACCTGTCTGAGGTTATTTATTCTGTCATCATTGGATATTGGAAACGATGCTCTCTGCAGTAATCTGTCACACGTGCAGACGTGGAGACATGTTTTATGCGTGTAGAAGATGATGCTCTCTGTTCTTTCAGCAGAGAAATGCTGAGCTCCTCTTTAAACCAGTTATTTGTTGAATTTTGAGAAGAAAAAATATTGGTTGTGTTCAATCTAAATTCCGGTGTGAAGTCCACATGCAGTCATGAGGGAAACTGTATGTTAGGCTGGCGGGACAATTGACTGTATATGAGAACTGGACTGTTTGAGTGTGATGTCATCCATAGAAAATGGTTTACATTCAATATCAGAAAATGAGGTAAATCTAGTCTACATTTTGTCCCAATGCGGACGCCAGACAACGTCAGTAAGCAGTGATTAGTTCGAGTCGGTCTGAGTCAACGTTTCCACGGCAACCACTCTCGCCAATCAGGAATGAGCATGTTGGAATGACACCCCTCTACCAATGGAAAGCGGGCTGCATTAAATCTGACAAACACTCTTAACGCTTGATGTAATGCCAGCAGGCTCCACCTACTTTTATTGAGGCATCTGATTGGTCAGTTAAAAAGTGGGAAAACTCGTTAAAAAAGTAAAATGTTCAATGTTAGAAAAGGAATCAGGCCAGGAACAGTAATTCTGACCAATCGGGGTTTAATTGACTATAGAAATCTATGGGATTTGTGTGTCTTGGAGCCAGCAGGTACTTCCTGTTTGGGGGCGTCAATTAGTCCAGTTCTCTTATACAGTCAACGGGCATAGAAAACAGGAAGTACCTAATGTTGCAGTTTCAAAATGGAGTCTTTGCCATTGACTCCTGTTAAAAAGTCGATTTTACACCAAAAACAGAAGTATCTATAGGGCCGGCAATTGATTAAAAAATTAATTAATTGCAAACCTGGAAAAAAAATAATTGCGACAATTCTTTTTTAGTTACAGTATTTTCCGACCACCTATTATCTGTGAATAATCACAACACACACACAAAACTGTACATTTAGGATGTTTTTTTTATAAAGAAAACATGAAGATTGATAGTCAGGAAGGTGAACAAATGTGAATCCACTCATTTCCTTTAAGTTTGTTGAGTTATTTTCTGCTGGATCTTATATATATATAGATTTGATTTTAAGAATTTTCCAAAGATGGCAAAAAAGGCTATAAATAAAAACACATGGATATAGCAAATATATTTAAAATATTTTGGCATAAATTTATTTATAAATTATTAATTTACTTTTTTGGGGGGAAATAAAAGGAAAAAAAGGATGCTATCTTATTGACATCATAAAAGCTCATAAATAGACGTATTTGCACTTATGCATACTGAACACACACATCTAGTGCATGAATGGATTGTAGAATAGAGTTTGATTAATTGCTTAAAAGGGAGTTGGAAAAAATTAAAGTATATACAAGTTTTACCTACTTGCCATAGTTTGGTTCTTAACATCTATATAGAGTAATATTGCAGTTGCTCTCATTCTTCCAGCCCTGACGACGGCGACCAAAGAGAATTTAAAAGTGCGCCCGTTGCTGTTCAGGTTGGCCCTGAACTCGGCCGTCAGCGATCCTCTCAGGCGTGTGTAGGAGTCACATGATCTGCTGAGAGTCTTCTCCAGCAAACAGCAGATGCTCCTGCACGGTTCACGGTGCAGGTAAACACACCGGCTTCCTCTGCGCATTAACCTGTCAGGACGCACTCCCTGCCGTCCTCCATCTTGCTCAGGACTCTTCAGCAGTAAGGGGTTTAAGTCTCAAAGCCCCTCCTGTCATCCGTAACAGAAAGGCATTCTCCAGCAGAGATCCGTCAGTAAAGCATGAGTCATTAGTTCCTTTTTAGCTCCCTGGTCAGCGGACTTCTGTTGATTACACATACTTGACTCAGGTCTGGGATTGCTGAGGGACCTACTACAAACAATTATCCCATATTTTTGTTGGACGGCTGCATTCTGAGTTGACTTCAAACCAACTGCCCTCTCCTTGTCAACAGTGGCATTTAATGCGCGGTTTATTGAAGCCAGGCTTTGTGGGGATGTATGGAGAGCAGTATGTTCCACAGATGTGATGATATTTGGTTAAAAAAATAATAAAAAAAGGAGGAAATCGTTCCTCATTTCCTTGTTAAGGCTGCAGAAGTCGGCTCGTGCTGTAGTGTGAATGCTTCTTGTGTTGCTTAATGGCAAACAGCATCTGGACCTGGATGGGAGGGGGTGTTTGAGCAGATGTAGGTGAGTACCCTCCCTCACCAGCAGTATGTCAAACGGTTGTTTCCACGGGTAGTTTTGTGATGGAGAACGTCTTTACATGTTTACCTGAGCGGAGGGGGACAGGGCTTCAGTGGATCTGGGTGAAGAATTGGTGTGGGGCCCAAAGCACTCCATGTAAACATGGTGGAGGGTCAACGGAGACCCCTGAGCTCAGCAGCTTTGAGCCCTTAGGGTCCGTCTGTCCCTCCAGTGGAATCCTGGTTGGGTGGAGTCGGCGTGTTCTCCTCGTCCATGGAAGGGTCCCCCCACAATCCAAAAACAGAATCCTCAGGTTGATTGAGAAAATGTCCGTTGGTCCTGCAGCAGACCTGTCCAGGAGGTATGCCCCGCCTTATGACACCCCAGCCCCCCCAAAACAGATGGGTGGCAGCAGGTGACGTTGTTGGTTGATTGATGGGAGAGGCAGACATTTTCATTAGCAACTTGGACGTGAGTGATGCTGGACTTATTCTGACTCCTTTGAGGCTCTATTTAATCTGTAGAGATGCAGACTCTCAAATGCTATTTGATTCATTTTATTGTCACTTTAAAGCAGGGGTGTCAAACTCAAAATCACAGGGGTCAAAACCTAAAACACGCCTTAGGTCACGGGTCAAACAGGAAAAACATTTATTGAACACTCTAAAGCTACATTTTTAAAGCTTTAAAAAAATACATTTTTAACATAACTATGAATAATAAAAAGGCAAGAATATTTTTCCAGAATAAATCAACTTAAATCTTAAATAACTTTAAAAAATAGATTTTTTCAAAATTATACGTTATAAGTTAGAAATGAGTGCAAGATAACTTCGGGCCATTAATGTCAATAAAATAAAATGATCTGGAGGGCCGGATCGGGCCCCCGGGCCTTGACTTTATCATGTCCTTTAACCACAGAGCGATATCGCCGGGTGATTTTCTCCCGAGCAAAAGTATTTACAAGATTTTTAATATGCTGCATTTTTCTGAGTGTCTGTGGGTAAAGTCTCACACGTCCCAGGAATGGGTAGACCAAGAACAAGTCTGCAGGATTATTATTTTTTTAATGTTTTCTTCTCACATTTCTAATTTTTCTGTAATTTTCAAGCAGGTTTTAGGATATTCCCTTGTTTTTATTTTACATTTTGATACATAAACCACAGTTGAAAGTAAAAAAAAAGCCATTCTAATTCATCAAGTGCTGTCATATTTTGATCTTTTTTTTAAACCTTTTATCTCTTCATCTTTTAAAAAATATTTACATATTTTGATGTTTTATGAGAAATGTTTGTTATTGGGTATATTATGTTGGGTAAAAATTACCCAGCAGAAGTGATGGAGTAACTTTTTATAGTGAAAGTGTTTGAGGGTTAAGGATTATTATCCTGGTTTTCACACTGTTCATGTGTGTCTAAAGTAAGGTAAAAACTAGTTTCATTTTCTCACAATGACCTCCATAGAAATCCTGAACTTCACGGAGTTCACTGATGCCAGACAGCATCCCTTACAGCTCAAACATCTAGAAAATTATTTCAAATAAAGATTTATTTGTGATTTCTTTTATTTGATTGTTTGCTTTCTGTTCACAATAGTAAATGAATATCTTATAAATAAAGTTTTATTTTTTAGAGTTGTTTTTTGTTTGTTATCAGCTCTTAAAAAATGTTTTTCGTTTATTATGGTTTTATATTCTGTGGCTGGAAAAAATGTGTTTCTTAGAAGTTTGAATGTTTATTTGTAATTTTATAATCAATAAAATCTATTTGAAATGGATGAATAGATAAATAGAAATAGTGACACACCTCCTCCTGCTCCTCCTCCTCCTCCTCCTGCTCCTCCTGGCTGCAGGAGCGAGCGGCCTGATGCTCAGACGAAGGCCGCTCTCTTTGTGAGAGCTAAATCAGTCCAGACAAGCTGCTGCTGTGAACACGCTCTCCCTGGAATCATCTGCTCATTCATTCATGCTACAACCATAAATATTAAATGAATCAAAAATATAACAGATATCAACACAGATTTACTTTGGATTAGGAGCTCTCCAGAACAATCGAGTAAACAATGCCCCCCCCATCTCAACTATTGAAAACCTGAAGGCAGCTGTGGAAACAGGAACCGTTTCTGTATATTGTTTTCTTACAAAGTGCATTATCTGTGTTTTATTTAACATATAAAATATGACCCATAAATGAAAAATAGAAATCTGCGGCAAGTAAATATGAACTCATATTTGAGTTTTCCTGTTATTTGTTTGTATTTTTGAGACTAACTTCACGGCTGCACCTAAATAGAATTTAAACACGTGTTAAATGAACGAAGCTCAAACTCAAAGCATGATGAGCAGAACAAACAAAGAAACACGGAATAAAGAGACAATCATCTGTTCTGATTCAGTCCAGGTGGGAACAATTATCACATATTTTTATTTCTAAAAAATTCTGAACTAGAGAAGTAAAGACTCTAACCTCAGAAGGATCGAGACTCATTTTTATGTGTCAACAAACTCGTTCATCGAAAATAAAATTAATAAACAAAATATGTATAAATGTAATTGCCACTTGATTATATAAAATATTTCATTCTTTACATTTGTATGCACGAATGATGTATTTACTGTACATTTTCTATTTGATTTTCTAGAAGTACATATGTATAATTCTTTGTGCTTTTTTAAAGAAGTTCAATTTTGTTAAATTAATTAAAAGTGCAAAACAATCGTTAAAAAAAAAAAAAAAAGAACCAAGACAAATAAAACTAACAAAACTGGTAACAAAATGTTTTCTAAGATTGACTTGAAATAATGTATTTATTTTTGTAAAAAAATATTTTCTTTTTTTTTAAATTTTATTTTAACTTCCAACCCTGGCTTCTATATATTATTTTAAATAAACAGAGATCATCACATTTTTTGTTCATACAATGACGATAAAAAAAATTGTGATTGTAAAAAAAAATTAAGAAATTAAACATTAGGATAACTGATTGAAAATAATGGAAATAATCTAAAATAAATAAAAAGGAACATTAATTGCACGAAGACATGCCTTAAGCCTTTTTGCAAACGGTCGCTTTCCTCAGATCATCGTGGTGTCTGCGGTGTTGGAACCAGGTCAAACTTATTTTTTGATCAAACTCCTCTAGGTATTTTGAGAAGACTTGCAACTGAAGATTTAACTGATCCATTAGATTGAAGAAGAAGCTGTCTGTAGCTCTAAAAACGTAGGCTATGTCTGAATCCTTCACTACTAACTACTTAGTTCATTATATATTGTGTTTGCCATTTTCTAGTGCTGTCCAAATCTACGATCCCTAAATGGAGTGTCCTAGAAACTTTATAGAAGTCTCTGTGAAAAACCATTGTGCATCAATGCTTGGTTATATTGGTGAATATAGACCACAATGCATTGTGTTTGAATAATTTTTGCAAAAAAAAGTGTTCAAATGTAATTTTTCATTAATTCCTCCACATTTTTATCCCCAGAACACAGTGGTCTCATAAACAGATGTTTTGTAAAACACTCGGAATGATTAGATTCTCATTTAGTAAAACCAGTGACGATATATTCACTGTTTAAAATAAAAAGTAGTGAGCATGGTGTCCGAATCGCTTTAAAATCCGGCGCACTAGATAGTTGCATGGTAGTCTTTTAGTAGTTAGGGATCGGAGTGGAGATTCAGACTCAGCACTTTTGTTCTTTACAATATGGAGGCTAAAGCAACTCAACTGCAAACGTCCTTTGAACAGGTTAGTACTTGTTCTGTTGTGGGATCAGTGGTGAGTTTATGGGACCAAGAACACCAGGATGACCAGCGAGACCAGCGGCGCTCTCTCTTTGCAGCTGCCTCGCAGTGGCGCCTCCAAAGGTTGGTGAAGCTTCAGCCCTGCAGCACGACTGCGCCTGATATTGACTCCATCTGAAACCAGCTTTAGTTGAATACCTTGCTGTTTCTGAATGATCTCTCCCCCTTTACACCCCGCCTGGTGTAATAGCCAGTATTCACAGAATAAAAGCATTTAACTCCAATCAATGGGATTTATAGCAGCTTTAAAAGGCAAAATGTGTCTTTGCTCTCCTGAAAGTGCTGTTTTGGCCGTCTTCCAGCTTATATCGAACCGATAGCTATTGGTGATGAATTGTTATTATCTTGGCTGCCTGCTGTGGGATTCACACATCTTTGTTAAGTTTGAAATGGCTTTAACATCTTCTCTCATTAATTAGCTGTGAAGAAGATTTTATCTTGCAGCTATATGTCATGTCTTACCCTATACAGACAAGAACAATGCAGCTAAAGCGATAAATCAAAGCTTTAGACAACTCAGGCACTTTGTTTCTTACTTTAAACAAAGCAAGCAAGCTAAATAAATATATTTCTCCTTTTTGTTTCTCTTGAGGTCTTCTGGAAGTCTGGCTTTAAATAAAAGATATAAACATGAGCAGAATTATGGTGGCAAGCTATTAGAAGAAAAGCGTAAAGATAACTCATAATAATCCTTTTAATCTGGTGTTGGAGGAGGAACTGGATAGTACTTTAGGAGTAATGACAAAAAGAGAAAATACAGTGTCCAAACTGAGATCTATATGTAAGACACTCATATAGAGCTAAATCCAACGCCAACAAATGGCGTCTGAAAGATCTTTGGTCATCAACTTCCCATTAAACACACCTGCCAGGAGTTTCTATTTAAAAACTGAAGGAAAGCCAAAAGCTGCATTATGCAGAAAATGCATATGAGGAAGACGGCTGGGAGAAAACGCTGCTGTTTTGCCTCCACACTGAATTAATGAAAAAATAAAATCCCAGGAGCCCCGCAGACTTCTCCCTCCAGTTTCATAAATGAGTTTGGTCCCTGACCTTCAGCTCTCTGCTGGGCTTGTTATGGAAGACGGTAATGAAAGGTGTGAAGGGGTTAAAACCATGGAATGACCAGGGAGACACGGGAGGTGAGGAGATATAATCAGCTTCACTTACTCTAAGCCCCAGTGCCTCAGTGTGTCTTTGCATCAGTGTGTTGTGTTGTTGGACTGGAATGCACACAGATTGAAAGCAGTCCAAGCTTGGATACGGGACTCCCGAATATGAGATTTCATTATCTGATAAAGAAAGATTGGAGTCTCATTGTGGTGCCAGAGAAAGCTGCAAAGTCGGAGCTTAGATGCCAGAGCATGGCAAATGAACCGCAGCCATCATTTCATATTTCACTGTGATGGAGCGGCAGCCTGTCGGTGACCCAGTCCGCCTCTCACCTGTTAAAGGCTGCAACGGTCCAACACTCCCAAACCACAAAACAGGAATTTTCTCATTAGCTGATGCGGCAGCAGGGACTTGATTCATGAACAGATCCTGACCTGAAGTTATCAGAGATTTAAGCTAAATGAGGTACATATTTCTGTATAAATCAATCACAGATCCAGCTCCTGGTGCTGACTCTTTATCCACTTCTGTCCTTTTTAAAAAAAAAAAACAAACAAATGTTTAGTTCTTAAAGTTGCAAGCTTTAATCACAACAACCCTTTGCAGGTGTATGCAGAAAGAATAAAACAGATACATTCGTATGGGACTCGCAAGCAGCTCACAGGGTATTGCTTATCTTAAAGTTCCGCTATGATCATTTTTTTATATTAAAAGAAATTCCCATTAGTGTTTAAATTGTGATTATGAAATTTTTAACCAAAATCCAACAACCTAAATGTCTTAAAAAGCCATTTTTCATGTTGATCTGAAGCCTCTGTTTCCAAAATCTCCCCTGAGGGGGCGTGGCTTTTGGAGCTGAGCTGAGTAGCTGTTTTAAAAGTGAAAAGGCAAGTTTATTTGTATTGCACATTTCATGTACAAAGACAATTCAAGTGGGGAGAAAATATGGGCCCCACTTGTATTTGCCCACATTGGCTTAAGTGAGTACCCAGTGGGTAGCCGCCGCTGGTGAACAGTGTAGTGAACGCCGCTGCCCAGGGGCCTGCAGAGCTGGCAGGGTCACCGCCTCGGCTGCTGGTTCCTGGGCAGCAGAGCCAGTGTGGGCCCACTGGTAAACCGTATAGGGTCCACTTGGCCTTACTGACTGGGTTCTGCAGGTTCTTGGATTGTCCAGGTCCATCGTGGGTCATAGAGAGGAGCAGCCACATCTTAAAGGGAGTGCAGGTGTGTCTTGCAGTTCCCTTGAGGCTCATTACCTCAAGGTACATCATGAAAATTGTCATGCTAAGTGTACAGTGAAGTATTTATGATGCAAATGTAAGTTGCATGCACTTGTAGTACTATGCTCTAGTCGTTAAGGTGTGAGTTCTGGCCCCTTTCTGCACGGATGTGCATGTAAAATGTAAGTGCCGTTGTGTGTGTGGATACTCGTAGGAGTCAGGCTGAACACGAGGAACAACGCTAACAGGCTCTTTGCATACGACGCTCCTGCGTATCACCTACTTCACCCGTACTTACCTCTACACGTTGTAGAGGTGTTAAACGCGACCTATCACTTTCAACATGCCTGTAGAAAAACTCTTCATGAACATTTTCTCTCTATGGGTTCAACTTTCGGTCTACGACCTTGATATTTCACTCAGGTGAAACATTCCACCTGTAAGAGCAGTTATGACTAAAGCTGTTCATGAACGTGTCTGCAGGGCAAAGGTGAAAACATCTTCTCTTTTCATCTCACAGATTAAGTGAACTGAGAAAGTTTGCGCTGGATGTTATGTCTTTAGTTCAAGAGCTTTCGTTTGTGCTGAGGAGATACTCTCTGGTTCTGAAGAAGGTGCCGGTGGCATTTATACACTTCTCAGTCTCAGAGGGAAATAAAAAGCAGAGAGATACAAATTTAGCTTGGGTAATAAAGTGAAACAGCACTCATGATGTGCTTGCCAGACGGAGTTTTGTATGGTTTCCTCTCAAATGTCACCACTTGCGGAGCTCATTTGCCTAATCTTGGGGACTAGAGTGGAAGTTGTATAAAGAGGACTGAGGCAGTCTGGGTCGGTGATGCAGGGCTTGGAGGAGAAAGGGAAAATCTGAAAGACACCAGGGTATTAAATTACACAAAGCGCCAAAGAAGACGTTTCTGCAACAGACAAACATTTTTTGTTTTGGTTTAAGCAAATGATGAGAAAAGATGGAGACAAAGAACAAACTGTCAGGGAGACCATCCCACACACATTTGTAAAGCTCCAAAAACGAATAAAATGTTGACACTATAAAGAAACATAATAGTTGACTAAAGAAATGCTTACGTGCTGATCGCTTTAATATAATTCAACTTTACTTCCAGTAAAACCGTTCATACATTATTACTGCAGTATGCACATTAAAAATGGACTTATAAATGGATTCTTTAAATACTCTCTACTTTCCATCAAAATTCCCTTAAAAATGCATTGAATATTCAGAATGAATGTATATAGTCACACTTGCAGTCGCATTCATTTTCAATGCACCGTCTCTATCGGACAATGACACCTGTAAAGTCCCACTGGGGTCATCTTTTGATCCATTTTAAAAGCGTTCCCAGTGGTCTTTTAATTATGATGACGCTGCTTTAGTCAAAATAACAGAACAGAAAATCTGTCATTCTTTAGGACATAGTTTCTGCAAAGCGGCAAGAGTTCATTAGAAATCCACCTATGAGTTGTGGAACTTTTCGTGCAGAGCAATCCCGCAGCACCACCCCCATTTCCCATCATCCACCTGTTAACACTCTCTCCTGCTAGTTTAAAGCCCCTCAGACTCCCAAAATACCATAAAGAGAAAACAAAAGTGTCGAGCAGTATCTATGATAGATTTGATGGATCCATTTGTTTACATGCATCAGAATAGAGCAGAGCTGGGAGCTTGTGGTTTGTGTGATTGTAGCACTTGCATCACTGCTACAGGCTTTGACCAAAAGAACTTTTGATTTTGCTCCAAATTCACAACAATTTAAAAATATTTAGAAAAACAATTTCCTCTTAACTTTGTTCATTTATGTCCTCAATCGGGAGAAAATGCTACAAATACCTTTAAAAACACCAAAAACATGATCTTCATTGAAGTGGGTCTTTAAAAAAACATTTAAAAACCCATCATCCACATTTGATATTTTAACTAGTTGTTATTCAGTTAAACCTTTTCATTTTTATTTGGCTTTGGTCACTCATTTTCATTTCCGTGCATCCCTATTAATGACTTAGATCAGGGCTGCTCATTCCTGGTCCTCAAGATCTACCACCCTGCCTGTTTTCCAGCTCTCCCTGTACTGCTTGCTGCTGATTACCTGGACCAGGTGTGTCCTTTCAATCAGATTGTGGAGACATCTGACTGAGCCAATCAGCAGGTGGCAGGGCTTGGAGATCTGGAAAATAGTCAGGGTGGTAGATCTCGAGGACCAGGAATGAGCAGCCCTGACTTAGATGAAAACATTATTTCAACTTTATCTACTTAAAGGGTTTTGCTTTGTGCAGGTGGAGCTGACCTGTTGTGTTCTTAGATCCATCCCTTAATAGGGATGGATCGATATCATTTTTTCCGGCTGATACCGATAACTGATATTCCCCCGCGGCTGTGGCCGATAGCCAATATTTGCAGATATCAATGTTTAAGTGTCTAAAATAACACAAAGTTTAGATGTCCTTCATTGTTTTTTTATTAGAAACACTTTTTTTTTTTAATGCACAATCACGTTTTGCTCAACCTTTTAAACGTACAGAATGGGATCTCAAAGGAACACTTTAAAACGTTAGAAATAAATCGGAAACATTCAGATCATTTACTGACTTTTAGACATAGGCGTAAACCGTAAGCGTACCTCTGTCAGGGATCTATTAGAAACCAATATGCATTTCAAAAATTAAGTGCATATGATATTTTGTAATATCGGCAGATACCCATAAGGCAAATTATTCAAATGTTAGCCGATGCCGATACTAGCACCGAAATGTTGCTCATCTCTACTAAGAACTTCTCGTTTTAAACTCCACCATCATTGGTACTTGTGTTTCGATGCTATTGAACTCAGTGGTCTTGTCAGAGTGTGGTAAGGGCCTCGATGGCTTCTCCAGAAACCCTTATCTGATGCATTAGGACCTCCTGCTGCCAATCCTCTGGTAAAATCGACCTGTTAGGAGCCACAGTCCCTGTTCTGCTTTTGCTGAGGACCACGGTGCGCTCCTGTGAATCTGTGCTCCTGCTTCAGTGGATCTGCCTGTAGGACAGGGAAGTTTACAAAGCATCAGAATCAAACATTCATAAGAAAAAAGGTCCAACTCTGTAACCTTGGCGAGCAAAAACCTGATCAAATATTCATTTTCCTTTCGTTTGCATAAAATCTGCCAACGGTATGAATGCATTACAGTTTGGTGTCCTATTGCCAAGGTCAGCGAGCTCACATTTGAAAGTAACCCACAACTTTGTGGAAATTAATTCAACCTCATAAATAACAACTGATGGCAGGGAAGTGCAACTTTTAAAAGCTCTTTGGGAAAAACAGGAGAAACCATTAACTATGGAACGGTGTCTTTGACATTAAAGTTAAAAGGGGATTTTGTTTCTTTACTTGTAGTAGATAAAGTTCTTTACAGGAAGAAGTGTCACAATCAACCTTGAAACATGAACCATCCACTGTTGGTATAGACAGGCAGAAATTCCACATTCACATTCTTAAAACAAGTCTCACTTTGATGCACTTGATGCTCACGTTGGAAGATCTTGAGGGGAGATCTTCTTACTCCGCTTGAGGACGTTGTAATAACTGTCTGGATGCTCCGGGCTGACTGAGAGCCAGCGGGTGAGACGGCCAAGTAATCCAAGATTAAAACACACAAACAGCTTTCATCAAAAAACAGCAGAAGAAGAATCCAGACTGCTGAGTTCACGCACACGCAGACACACAAGGTCTCCGCACTGGGCTGGCAGAATGTGCTCAATGTATGCAGACACACACTCCAGCCAAGAGAATACAAAGGAAAATTAATGTGCACACACACACTCTTTCCTAGAGATAAGCTGCGGCAGCATGTCGTCAGGGGAATTCAGCCGACCATATCATCAAAAAAGGGGATCCATTAAAATCTAAGCCCCTCAAGAGCTGCAGCTCATAATCTGTGACATGATTTCTGCTATTTATAAGCCTCTATCTCACTTAAGAGGAGGAAGTCTCCTGCAACTTCTTGGACGTTGGAATTACTTGCAAACAAAAGCTGCAGGAATCGAGCATTCGCTGAGGAGATGCTCCCTGCTTTTGAGGTTTTCAGCAAATGTGTTTTAAAGGATTTACTGGACTCTCCTTTTTCATGGAGGGTCATAGAGGTACAGTCACCTCATCATGAAATCGGAACGTACCATTGTTGTACCTGTAGTAAGTTTATCAGGACGTATCTATAAGACTAATGGAAGTTACAGGCACTTTTGATGTATGTTGTCATACGGTGTCCTTACGCCACGCGTTAGTAAGGTACAAGTACTGGTTCCTTACCTACCACACGCAAATTCACACAGGTGAGCACGTGATACGTTAACAGCACCAATGATCTTGTCCAGTGAAAAATCTCTATGACAAACCCTGTGTCTTATTTCATCCTGACGTGTTGTATAAGTGTTTACGACAACCTGAATGTAAGGAGAGGGTCTGGTGTATGAGATGGAAGTAGATTTTGTAGGATTGTAGATTCACAATAAATTAAAAGAGACTTTTGGGGGGTGCTTTCTTCTGCTATTTTTGTTGTTAACCACAAAAGACAGAGACTTAAAACAGGTTCAGTCTCTGCTTCTTGGGCTTGGAAAGGGAGAGACGGACGCTACAGTATATTCCTCTTTATGTTGTTATCACAAGATAACAAAAATAGTTTTCTCATGATAACAAGATCACTAGAAAACTGTCACAAAAAAAAAAAAAAAAGAAAAGTTCAGGCCATTTCCAGCCTCTGTAATGCCGATTTCGTGAATTGAAAATCTAATCATCAAGCATTTTATGACGTCTGTCAACACATTCATCATGTTGTGGAAAACGTGGATGGTTTATTTAAAGATTACATTTAAACATAATTTTTTTGTGCAAAAACTGTTCAAACGCAATGCATTGTGGTCTATAGTCACCAATATAGTGAACATCAATGCACACATAGACTTCTGCGCCACTCGATTTTGGACAGAACTACACAATAACAATCTCACTTTATAGTGAGTAGTGAAGGATACCGGACACAGTCTAAATCTACACTCACGCTGAACATGCGATGTGTGTTCAGGAACACGCTCATTGCATAGGGTGATCACGCAGGAGACTTTTTCATTGACTCTATTACAATAAATGAAAGTCTTTGCCTTAGGCCAGCACAATACATCACAAACGTAGCGTCATTGCAATATAATACTGTGCAATACACGCATCAAGAAAGTTGCAATACATGGTCACCTTAAGCATTTACACATGCAAAAACAATCTTCTGGCAGAGTGACAATCTTAACAAACTAAATAGAGTCCTTTTCTTTTATGTCAGATACTCGCCTTCTATGCTTGGACACGTATTGCAAGTCCTATTGTCACTGTGATATTAATCACTATCGCACATCACAAGGTTTTCTGAGATTGTTCAGCCCTACTTGGTGTCATGTAATTTCAGCCGGGCACAAACCACAAGTATTAATTTCAAACGGTTGACATTTCAGTGATTTAAAACAGGATGCTCCCATTAGGTCACTACCAAATCCAAGCCTCTGATTGGTCAAGGTTCAGTGGCCGTGTGGATTGTATGAAGATCCCCAAACACCAGAGTTTTGATCACGGAAGCAGAAACAGGCTTTTACGTGGGTTTACAGAGACTTTTCATTGGAAGCGGTCGTTTGAACGTACGTGTCCGAGTCTGGTTAAACATAGCATGAGGGTAAATAGTCAGAGAGACAGATAGAAGGGAATAAACCGTCATTGTAGTTCTTGTTCGGAGCTTCCATCTCATTCTTCTTTTCCTGTGATGGAAGCAGCTATTCTCTGAGGCCTTCTTCACATTTAACCGTCCTGATTATTATTGTTGGAAGCGAGTGCCTGTCCTCAAAAATTCAGAGGAAAACTAATTAGAGCATCATTGTTGTCAGCCAGGCAGAAGGTGCGAGGGACAGAGCTTGTTTCCAAAGTGTTGTCCTCTCAGTAAGTGGCACATGGCTGTCTGGATGCGACCCCCATGTTCTCAGGTTCCAGGCACATTTTTACAGATGTGGTTAATTACATAGTGCTTCGGACATTTAGTAAGTGAGTCTGACAATAACCTCCAAGCATTAATCACAGTAAATTACACAGAGGAAGGCACAGCACAGAGGTTCAATTAACCTCTTAGCCCTGTCTGAATGTGTTGGATGGGGCTCGTTACTTAGCGTGGGCCCGAACACCCTCACAAACAGGGACCTGGTGCCAGAGAAGAGATGTCAGGAACGCACAGTGATTTCTTTCAAACACGCACACACACACACACACACACACACACACATTGTGTTCTGCCAGCACAGACCCCCTGCTCGGGAATCGCAGAGCTGTCATGAAACTCAAGGCGACCTTTGTGTTCAAAGTTTTTCTCACAGCTGCAGAGGCATTTTCCCAAAACGTCGTACCAAAATTCCCCAATTTATTTTTGTTTAAGTGAACCGATGTCTTACAGTGACCTTATGAGAACCTCTGACGAGCTGGCGAGTCCCCCGGAGAACGGCGGAGCCACTTCGGGGAGTCACAAGGCGGGCTTGAAGGATCTGTGAAATGTTGGCTTGCGGTGATTGGACGTATGACAGGCTCTGCTGTCATTGGTTTGGCTAGTTACAGTCTCAGGGCTACGCTTCCAAACGACTCTACTGCCTCTGATATGCAGCAGAAACCACAGGATACATCTTTCATCAGTTAGCCAGTTTGGTTCAAGATGTGGTTTCGCTATCGCTATATTGCCAGTTCGGCTCCCTGATGACTGTGCGGCTGAAAATCTACCGTCTCACCAAGACACTGATTCACTGTTTCCAGTTGAGTAGCACGCTTTGAGGCTTCCTCCCACCACTGCTCTCCTGTCTATTTTTGCAGAGTTCCTCTGCATTATTAACGTCCACCTTTAATAGCAGTTAAAAGTGTTATTGTTGTTTCTGCTGTCCTTGTATTCACGGCGCTCTTTCCTAAACCTACGAGTTTAGAGTCCTGCTCCGATCATCTTCTGATCTATCGTCAAAGCATTCCCAGGGGTCTTTTAATTATTATTTTTATGGCATTTGATGCCGTTTTGATGTCATTTTTTAGGACATAGTTTCTGCAGAGCGGCAGGAGTTCATTAGAAATGTTCCTCTGAGTTGTGGAAGATGTCAAGCCCATCCCCAATGCCTCGTTGCTGAAAGCTCTCTGTTTACACCAGTAGTGTCAAACTCCAGGCCTTATTTTCCTGAAATCTGCTGATTACCTGGAGCGATTAAAGGTGCGCCGCGTCTAAGTAACAAACACCTGTTTGAGCTGGAATTTATTGAAGCCAGGACACAATTGGAAGAAATACGGTAATCTGCATCTAAAATGAAAGTGTTTTGCTGATCATCACTAGATGTTAGTCTGGGGGCGGAGCTGTCCGAGCAGACTCTTCCTGGAGGGAGCTGTTGGTATCATGCTGACGTCAGCACGTTTCCAACCATTGTGGGTATGGGAGGGGCTGCTGCAGACAGAGCAGGTTTTTAAAGGATTACTCTTAAATGCATGAACTGATCAAAATACTGCTTTGGGGTTCTTTATAGTGAGGAATAAACAGTAAAATGTATTTAAAACCTCAAAAAGTAGAATTTTCATGGTAGGTCCCCTTTCAATATTTCCTAAATTACCAGAATAAAAGCATCATGAATTTGGTTTAGTAAACACAACTTGTCCATGAGATACAGTTGTTTACTGTTCTGGTCAGTAAATAACATGTATTTTATTATTTTATTTTTGTCAAAATGTGTTCATAGACAGAAAACTCTTAAGTCATAATTTAAAAGTAGTGAAATATTGTCTGGTTCTGTCAGGATATGTATCATATCATGACACATGTATCGTGATAAGTATTGCTATCACCAGATTCTTACCAATAATACCCCTATAACAAGAACATGTTAGGCTGGAACATATCAAATTCAGACATTAACATGAGGTTCTGCAGTGTCTTGGTCACACGCTTTAGTATTCAGTGTTGTACTAAAGGAGGAAAAGAACCCCTCAGAGGATGTTCAAGTAAAGGACGGCCTAACAAAAGCACAGAGACACAGGGTGAAGATTATGTGACGAGCATGAAAGCGAGGAGGAAGGATAAGATTTGCCTTTTTGTTGGAATTCTTGAACAAACGCGGTTATTGTCAGTGTTTATGTCCACGTGAACACCAGAATACAGACAATAGGTATGAAAACAAAGACAGAATAGTGACACATTAATTAACGCTTGAGGCTCGATGCTTGGTTTTACACACAAACATGACATTTGCTAAAATTAAATGAAGGAAAGATTTTATTAGAGATTATGGTTACAAATGCGCTGCAGAAGAGCCTGTAGACATGGGGGACCCATTTCCCTTTCTTTCCCTGCCATGAAGAGGAGAAGCAGACAAACGAGGAGCCGGGGGCAGCAGAGGCACACCCACAGACGGATGACGAGGAAACGCTCCTCGCAGCCTCCCAGAGGCCGCTCCGCTCCACGCCGCGCCTCCCCGCTCCGCTCCGCCCGCTCTGCTCGGCTCTGCTGCCGTTGGTGGTTTTGATGCTGATGTTTCAGGATCGTTTGTGGCATTCAGCAGTGAGGCGCCCGCCGCTCACAATGAAACAGGCATGCGGCCCCAACACGCTGCCCTCTTGTTTCTGACTACTCAGTGGCGCTGTGAGAACCAGCGGTCACGTGACCCGGCGGTGGCAGATGAAGCGAGGGGGACTCTGAGGGGGGGTGCTGGTATCCCCTCTCAACCCAACGTGCTGCGACCACCCCAAAATCCTCCACCGTCCCCTCGCACGCACACACATGCTAAAGCGCTCTGCGCTAATGCCTTTGTGCTGAGGAGCACGCATGCACGCATGTAGTCCAGCCATGACACAACGCGCACACATGTGCGGCCACCCACAGGCACGACTCAACTCCAGCCTCTTCAGAAACACAGATTTGAAGCACTGCGAGACCTCTGACCCCTCCTCGCTCCAGCAGATCAAGCTGCTCTGCAGAGTCCTCATTTCTGGTTCTTTTGGATTAAATTCATTTTCTGATTTAGAGTCATCCTCCTGCTCCTTTCTGTACGTTTTTCGGCACGTAAAAATTCAATCACACTAAGTGATTTCATCAATCTTAGCATCAAAACATTCATCTGGTTCAGGAAATTACTGCTTGTGTTTTTGCTATTTATAAACTTTATAGTTTTTGAAATATTGAGCAAAATGAAAGTCTCCACATTTCAAAATTTTAGGTGGATTAGCAACAAGCCTTTAAATATATTTATGGGCTGTTTTCATCTTTTATTGTAATTTTAATCATCAATTTGGAGTTACGCTAATATTTTAGACACATGCTAACGTTTTTGACTATTTTGGTGTTTAGCTAGCTAAGCAACGTGCTAACGTTTTAGACTTAACTTGTTATCTACTGAGGTTTTTATAGGCTAATTTGGAGTTTAGCTTTTATTTTATCAACATGCTAATGTTTTTGACTAGTTTAGTTCACGGTGGAATTTTAGGCTAATTTGGAGTTTGACTAGTATGTACGCAGTATGCTAGCTTTTTTGGCTAATTTGGCATCTACTAAAGTTTTTTTAAGCTAATTTAGAGTTTAACTAAAATTTTAGCAAGATGCTTATGTTTTTGACTAATTAGTTGTTTACTGAGCTTTTTGTAAGCTAATTAAGATTTTTGTTTTTATTTTATGAACATGATAAAGTTTTTGACTAATTTGTTTTCCAAGGAATTTTTGGCTATTTTTGAGTTTAGCCAATATTTTAGCAATGTGCTAACGTTTTAGACTAATTTCTTATCCACTGAGGTTTTTAAAGAATAATTTAGTTTAATTTTAGCAACATGCTAACATTTTTGTCTAATTTAGTTTACTGAGGAATTTTAGGCTATTTTGGAGTTTTGCTAGTCTGTTAGCAATGAGCTAGATTTTTTTGACTAATTTGGAGTTTAGCCCATATTTAAGCAACACACAATTTTTTTTTTTCAAAATTGGCATGTATTAAGGATTTTTGAGCCATTTTTCTACCAATTTTCAGAAATTTTGTTTAACTTCAGCACTCTTTCATAGTTCTTTGGGACAATTTCCAATCCTTTAGCAAATTTAGCATTTTGCAAATAGCTTTTGGATTTTCAGTGAATCCCTTCAACATTTAAAGTAAATTATGTCACTAATTTCAACCAAAAACTTCAGCATCTTTAGAAACTACTTTCAGCAAAAAGCACTCATAGAAGCATTATCGCAGGTCATGCAACATTTCTAGTTTTAATGTGTACAGTTTTATAAATAATCTGACGGAATTGCTCTGTTTTCTATGATGCTATCAAAATCTTTTTATTTATTTGCTTCTGATTTTTGTGGCTGATATCATAAATTGTGAATTAAAAAAGCAGTTTTTAATTCTTTGTAGGGACTACAATTGATCAGCAGCCCCCCCATCACCACTCTCGTTGCAGGAATTCCTCGCGGATCAGTGCCTGTGCCCTCTTTATTTCCATTCTGTCTCCTCCGACACCTGGCCGTCCCCCCCCACAGTCCTCTCCGGCCCCTCCACCCCAGCCTCATTAATCGGTCCTGATATTGATGGGAAGTGAATGCTGGCAAATGACTGCCTGTGAAGGCTCTATGTGCCGTCGCTTCTCACCCTGCCTGTAACCCCATGCAGGCTCCATTTGCATGCCAGCCGCTCGCCGGCTCGGTGAATCGGCCCCTCTGTGCTTCAGCTGGCAGAGTCCTTCAGCTTGTGCTCCGTCTATGCCGATTGTTTTCGCTTGATTTCCATGTCTGTGCAAATTTTTGTGGAGATTTCTTGGCAGCCGTGTTGTTTCATGTCGTCTCCTCCTTCCCACCTGTTGATGCTTTTCCATTTGAAAGGCTTCCAACAAATGGGAGGTGGTCCCTAAACTCAGCGTAATACATATTTTGACTCGATAATAAAACATATTTATGCAAACTTTGAGTTTAGAAAGACAATTTCTCATAAAATGAAGTAGTACATACAGACCTATGATCTTCTTTTGTCTTTCGGCTGCTCCCTTTAGGGCAGCGGTACCCGACCAGTACCGGTCCAGACGACAGTTGGTACATTTTTTCTGTTTTATTTTTACTCTGATTCTGAAGAAAGTTTTATTTCAGAAAACTCTATCTACCACATCAGACACATTAAGATGTCACGTCGCTCGTTCATGAGCTACAAATCCATCCCATCATTTCTCAATGCTGCTAAATTAGAAGAATTTAGAATTAGATTAAAAGCTGATTGATTAGAAACCTCTGAGCATGTAAAGTTAACAAATGTATTTGGAAAGTAAGAATTTCTTTTCTTCTCCTCTACATATACCATCTGTGCAGGTTTTAGTTTTGCTTTACTTGCCAAGTACCATTTTTAGATTCTAAATCTTTAATTTAATGATAGAAGGGACAAAGTTAGCTAAGAATGGGGAATAAAAGGGGGATAACCCTAAACGGGATTTTGGTTTGCAATTTTTTTTTTTTTTTTTACTATAGTTAAATCTAAAAGAACAAAAGAAAATAAACCAAAATCCTAAAATAAGCTGAGTCTCAACTGAAACATGTTGTGAACATGAGAGACGCAGAAAACAGAACAGAAACATGAAAACCTAACATGAGAAAACTAAACATAGAACGAGCATCAATACTTAGTTTTTAAGCAGAAGTCTTTGTAGTTATTTCCAAAAACATGGAAAAACTTCAGTTTGTTCTGAAAAAGTTATGTAGATTTACAGTAATAAAAAATGAACTTTGGTTTAACAAATAACTATGAAACAAAAATAATGACATTTATATTTTCCACTCTGAGCGCTCCCATCTTATTGTTGGCTGAAAGGAAGGGGGTCGTCCTTTACCACTGATTGACTTGTGGCCTCACCACTCTGCTCACCTGTTGCCGTGGTAACAACCGTATCCCAGGTGAGAAGACTTTTGCCTCTTAGACTCCTCCACATTCTCCTTGCCCTCCTCCTGCAGCATCATCAGTTTCTCTGTTTGGACGTCTGTCCCGTGCGCTCACCTGTCAGGCGCAGCTGCTGGCGCTGCCCTGCGCCTCCTGGGCTGTTTTTACCCGTTGGTATGAAATCGTAAACTCCTTACAGGAGTGGAGGAGTTTACGACCAACCCATCAAAAGCAGTCTGCCTTTGATCTGTGTCACAGGTAAACATGGAGATAAGACCGAAGCTGAAGCTGAAGCTGAAGCTGAAGCTGAGCCTCTCAACACTTATGCGCTTTAGCTGCTCAGGAGATCAGGGAAACAAAGTACACTGTCAGACGGAGAGGCTGCAACTGTTTACATCCTGAGTGTACATGATGGAAGGATTCTGTAGAGAACCTGTTCTGGATGCAGGAACTGACACTGACTGCCCACCTCAAAGATTCAAAGCTGAAGTCGACTGAAGTCCTCGTCCGTTAAGACTCGTTTACGCGTCCTGTTCCTGATCTGAGAACTTCTTCTGTCGGCTCCACCAAAATCTTGAAAGAAGAAAAGGACACTCATGGTAAAGTTTCATTGACATGCAGCCCCACAGGGGTCATTCAGGGGGTCATAGAGAGGAACGAGGAGCACAGGTGTGTCTTTCAGTCTCCTAGAGGCTCGTACCGCCACCTCCAGGAATACCATGAAAGCAGAAGCATGAAGTATTCTTAATGATAATGGAAGTTACACACTTATGACATACGTGTCGTTACGCCACGCTCTAGTGGTCAGTAAGGTGGGAGTACTGACTCCTTACCGACAAATGCTGCATGCTCGGGGCGTGCACGTGATCTGGAAGGAGGAGGAGCAAATGTCTTCACGTGGGTGTGGGCTGAAACAAAGAAGTTACATTTAAATGTCACTAATGACTTTTTGTTTCAGCATGAGTTTGTAGAGTTTAAAACCGATGCTGTTATGCATTTTCTCATTGCTGGCAGCTACACGATAAGGAATATTGATGACACCATTGAGGGGTGGTAACTGGAGATGGAAATCTTCAGGAACCTCACGATTCAATTACAATTCAGGAGCCAATGATTTGATTATGAAACAATTATCAATGAATCCCAGATCTGTTTTTCTTTACTACAAGACACCAGATCAGGGATCGGCGACCTGCAGCTCCAGATCCTCTTGTGGCTCTTTTATCTCTACACGCTGGCTCTGTGGCTGAAGAAAAATAAAACAGTGATTTTTTTAAAGTAAGGATTACTTAATTAGCATGTATTTAATTTAGATCAGTTACATTTATAAATTGATGTCTGAGGTTCACATAGATGATAAACTCTGTAGGTTTTTACATCTGTTGACCTGAAGACGTCTGGTTTGATCAACTCTACCTCCAGAATGAACAGATTTTATCTGCAAAGAAAAACTTTGGTAAAAAGTTTGATCTTTTATGAGTTCAAAGGATATATTATCTTACGCTGAACAACATTGGTTACTAGCTGTTCTGAGTTGATCCTGTTTGGCACAGAGCATCTTTTATCTTGAAAAGTTATTTGAGCTTCTGTCAAACATAAAAAGAAAAAAAAACATTTTTAAGAGATGCAAGGTTCTTTTTATATTTTTTCTTTTGTTTGTGCCAAAAGATGGTTCATATTTATTATTAAAAAATAAATAAATAAAAGGGTCGTGAATGCAAATCTAAATTTCTTAAATGCTAAAGTAAGACTTTTCTGCTCCTTCTAGGTTTTGATCAGTAGAAAATGTTTACTGTTAAAAGTTCCCGACCCCTGCACTAGATCAATATGATTCACTTTTCTCCACCAAAGTGCATTCTGAAGTCAAGAAACAATCAGTTGAACTTTTATTAAAAATTCTGACATGAAAAATATGCACATTGTGATTTTTTTTTTTAAATTTGTTGTTTTTCTTCATATTTGATGTTGGTGTGACTATAAAGGCCAAAATTTTCCCGAACAGTCTCTTGAAGTGAAGTCAGGGCCGGTTGGAGGACCAGATCTTAAAGGTCAGCCGCGTTTGCGTCTCTTCAAAAATGTCAGAATGAAAAACGCTTCAAGTTTTGTTCCACTTGTTACTTTTACTCCAAATCACATACATATTTTAATTATTTTAAATTAATAAAACAATGCAGAATAGTTTTTGGATCATAATCGATGCATTTCATTATTGATTTTTCCCCTAAGACTACAAACTACACTTTCATTTTTAACAGTCACGCTACACGTATTGAGCATTTGTGGCGGGTTTAATACATTTATTTATACATTTTATTTATTTTTGGGGTTGAAAAAAGGAAAACAAAGGAAAAATCTCCACGATCTACACGCCTGCGTCTTACCTACTTCTCCCTAACTTACTACTTGCTCTGTATTGCAGACGTGTTTATCACCACGTCTTCTGCGTGTGCCGTATAAGGGCAGTTGGATCTAACACTGTGATCACTTCATGCATAATCTCATAACCACTTTTGACACTTTATAATCCAATCCATCATACGTGTCCATTCTTACTGTCTTTTTGTAGATACTTTTTTATTGGTATATTTTGTACATTAGAGTTTTGTGTTATTATCATTGGTATTATTATTGGCTGTTTGTACCATGGGTTGACAGGAAGGCAGTTTCCTCTGTACTGTATATCATACATATACAGTATATTTCACAATCACCTGGACTTAAACTTAAAGTTGAACTTGAACTTGAACTTGAGCTGAGCTGCTGGGACATTCTGTTGAAGCTTTTGGTACAAAGTCAATTCTTCTTTATGTTATATTATTTATGCTTCATTGATTTTTTAAAATCTCTTTTCACATTTAAATGACTTGTTTACTAGATTATTCTTGTTTAACAGGGAGGAGTTTTCCTGCTTAGGAAATACATTTGATAACAGTAGTATATATTTGTTATAAACATGTAGAATACTAATCTGTTCAGTGACTTATTTCTCATACTTTTATTACAATAAGCAGCTTTATTTTGAATCCTGAAGGACTTCATTCCTTTAAAGATTGGGTCTGATTCAGTTTCCAGCTGCTCTGGTCTGTGTTTTAGAGGCGCAGGTACACCCTCTGTGTGAACAGAAGTAGCTTATGGTAGCCATTTGAGTGTTTTTCTTCTCATAAACTTTTTCCAAGGCCGTGGTTTCCTAATTCTCTGAAGTGCTTTCTCTCATTTGTTCTGCAGTTTCTTGCTCTCTGTCTTCTCTCACTGCTGACCACCATGAAACCATTAGCACTGTGTTTGCTCACCGCTGGTATCCAATGTCTCCCAGTGTATGTTAGTTTGACTAACACTTAGTCCTTAAGGTGCCTTAATGGACAGCCAGCTCTATTTTCTTTGTGCTGTGCGGCTGTTGATTAAGAGGATGTTGATTGCGGGGGCTTTAGGGCTGCCTGTACTGAAAGCGATATTTGGGTTATTCCTCGGCATGTTGGAGCTGTGTGTCGTGTGATTGGACGCCGTAATGGTCCCAGAAGTGAAGCGGGCCGGCATATGGCTGAGGTACTGCCTTCCACTGCTTCCCATTCCCTGCTTTATAGACCTCCGGGGGGTCGTGACCCCACCATAACTCTTCCAAAGCAATGGGAGCGAGCTCACAGGCCTGGAATCCACCGAGATTCCGAACCTCCTGTGTGATCCCCCCCTTCCATGAAATGTGTGGTCCCCGTCAGGGGAAGCAGATGGGGTGCTGATGGTTAAACAGTCATGCCTGCTTGGTGGTGCTCGCACAGCTCTTAGAACACAGAGTTTCAGGTGTTTTAAGAGACGACAGGACGTCTGACAGGAGGGGCTTAAGGAATTCCAGGTGGATCCAGGGAGGAAGTTGCACTTCTGAGGAACGTTAGAAGGTGTGGGGGGTGAGAGGCAGCCGTCTGTAGGGAGACGGATAAATAAGAAAAGAAACGGATGGTTTCTCCTTGTTCATGTGACCTTTCAACTCCCACATGACAAATTTTTTATTTAAAAAAAACATTCTCAGTAGTTTTTTAGTTATGATTTTGGAGTTTTTAACAAAAAAATCCCACAACCTAAATGTCTTAAAGCCATTTTTCATGTTGATCTGAAGCCTCTGTTTCCAAAATCTCCTCTGAGGGGGTGTGGCTTTTGGAGCTGAGCGGAGTAGCTCCGCCCCTGATCCCCCCTGTCTGATTACGATAGCTCTGTGTCTCTCTAGCATAAATCTTCTCCGCTGCTCCATAAAAACCTCCATCAATCTGGGTAATGTCCATCCGTATGGTTCTGATCCGGATGTCAGCTCAGATCTTCATGGACAGAACTTCCTCCAAAATCCTGATTCTTTCTCCTTCCAGTTCACCAAAGACTCTTTGATGTTTCTTGACGTTGCTGTGATCAATCCATTCAATCCATTGGTTTCTCAGAGCAGAAAATAATGAAAGCTAACATCCAAATGCTCTTTCATTCATTTACAATCCTTTCTAAGTGCGGTCAAATGAGCCGCCGTTCACATTTCCGTGGTCACATCAAGAAGCTCCGTGGAGTCTGTTGGAGATTTTCCAGCGTTCTCAGGACTGCTACTGTAAGTATTGGATGAAAGTCAAAGCAAAAATCCAGTGACGGCTGATTGGACCACAGAAATGTGAACGGCGGCTGATTTGACTGCAGTCAATGTGAAGGTAGCATCTTCTCTTCTCCAGAACCTGAACTAGACACGCTAGCCGGACCAGATGAGGGTTTAGTGCATGTGCAGCAGAAAGTAGATGATTGATGAAAACCAGAGTGTGTCCAAGACTGTTTGGTTGATTTAAAAGGAGAAATACTCAGAAATGTAAAAACAAAATGATTTCTTATTACATTTGTTCTCTTGACACACAAAAGGACACACAGACAAGTTAAAAACGCAAAAAAGGGCTGCACAGAAAGAGGAAAACCTGCATTGTACAACATCACTGATGAATATTGTTGTAGATGAACAAATAATAAAATGAGAAACAACATTTACCACACCGGTCTGTTGTGGTGAATAGCGAGATGAGCCAGAAAGTAAAGCTCTCAATTTACCAGTCTTCATTCAGTCGGTCTTCATTCAGGTACTTACCTTGACTAGAAGAATGAGATCCCGACTACAAGTGACTGAAATGAGTTTTGGCTGGACGCACCCTTAGAGATAGAGAGAGGAGCTCGGTCACCCGGAGAGAGCTCGGAGTAGAGCTGCTTCTCCTCCACAACATCCAGAGGAGCCAGTTGAGGCTCGAGCATCTGGTCCGGATGCCTCCTGGAGAGGTGTTCTGGGCATGTCCCACGGGGCGGAGGCCCCAGGGAAGACCCAGGACACGCTGGAGAGACTATGTCCCTCGGCTGGCCTGGGAATGCCTTGGGGTCCCCAAGAGGAGCTGGAGGAAGTGACTGGGGAGAGGGAAGTCTGTATCTGCTTAAACTGCTGCCCTGGAAATGTCCATCTAACTACAACAGTATTTCAATAAATGTCAAGGTAACTTTTACTATACTGATTTGATTGGTCATTGACATGAAGGGGCCCATCTGATTGGTCAAACACATCTTTATGTGTTTGATTTGTAAAATACTTCAAAGTTGAGATGGTCTGAGTATGTCTAAAAGCATTTAAGTAACCATTTATTGCAGGTTGTGCCGTTCTGTGATACATGCATTTCACAGGCTGATATCAAGATAACGATACATTATTGATTATTGTGCTGATCTATTGCAGATTTGAGTTACTGTGTCCAAATATCTGGATTTTCTCCATCATATGGAAGATCCACACACACACACGCACCCCCCATCCCCCACCACCACACACACACACACAACAATTTTTCAAAACTTATTGTTGGAACTGGAATTCCCTAAAGTTAAAAAATATATTGGGTTTCATACCGGCCTTTTCATTAACTTGAGGTCTGGGAGTTCGACTATTGGAGGTGTGTGTGTGTGTGTGCACATTTGTGTGTGTTTAAGATAGTAGAGGTGGGAGGCGACAGGTTCTGCCCAGACACAGAACCGTCTGGGATCTGATGACTCTTTTGGCAAACGGCTTGTATTGACTGGCAGCAGATCAACTCCCTTCAGGTTGACCCCTCGCACATCAATAACGCCGTTCAAATTCCTCCTCATGTCACACACAGGCATGAAATGTGGTACCTGATAAGCAGACAAACGAAAACAAAAAGAGGGCCGGCATGACTCACGCTGTGAAAGCGGCGTGTTTTCTTATCTCCATCATTTGTCAGTTTGATGGGACGTTTGCGAAGCTGCTGCCAGTCAAACATCTCCAGGTAAATATCAACCAAAGAAGAAAATAATAAACCCATCAGATGAATCCAGGTGCCTCCACCTAACAGGTGTTTCATTTAAATAACAGCAGACCAACTGAAAATGTCTAAAAAACCCCGAACATTCAAATGTGTCCTCCCAGAGCGACCGTGTTTGTTGTAAAAGAGGTCTGACAGGTCTCAGCGTCTCAGGTTATCTTCCACAATGACTGTACTTATCAAACTGGATTCTTTAGAAAGGCGTTAACTGAAAGACGTTTGAATTTCAGCGTTGTTTGTTCACCTGAAGTAAAGTTGCTCTAAAATGAAAGGAGTTGACAAACAAAAGCCACTTTTTCATCATCCAGTCAAATTCAAGATTTTATTTCCTTCATTTTCCACAAATGTTTTATCAAACCCAACCGCTTGTCGTCATTCTTGCTTGTAACCACATCTTGGTGTGAAACAATCTGAAACAATTTAGCAGGGAGTTGAAGCTTCTCATTTATTCAGACTTCCTGAAACATTTACAGCCTGAGATGAGTCTAATTTATCGTTAAGCATGAAAAAAAAAACCAAGGATCTTCTTACAGTTTCCCCGGAACGTGACCCAGAAACTCAGTGTGCACCATTAGAAAAAGTCATGACAAGTAAGGCGGTTTTTAGCCTGTTTTATGTGATATATGGTGACATGCAAAACTAATTTGTCAAGCTCTGGTGACAGTCTTATCATTGGCTGCAGCGGGCTGTTGGTAAATCTCAGGACCGTCTAAAATAGGGCAAAGGAAATTCAAGCTTTAAAGTGCTTAAAACGGTGCAGCTAAATGTGTAAATCTGCTCAAATGCAATTACTCAGCGTTGAGATTTATAGGATTTAAAAACAGATAAAGTGTCAGGACTGGTTTCTGTCTTGTGCAGAGAGGATTTCAAGGTTGCATTCCTTCATGGTGACTTGGATTTAAGACGATTGTGAATTTCCTTTTTTATAATCAATGTCAAAGGTAGTGATGGTTAAGAGCTCATTTAGAAGTCCTGAGGGAATCCTCTTTAATGAATGAGCCATTGGGAGAATAGGGTTAGACAAGCTCCTGCATGATTTAATAGAGCTGTCCAGTGTTTACGTTTCCATGAGTTTATTGCGACGTAAATGTTTCATCTTTTCAGAAGGCATGAAAACCCGACCTATTATGTTATATAAGATGTAACGTTTCATTATAAACTCTCTTTTCATCAGACCCTTGGGTGATTGGGATCTAAATTATTAATTAGGAGGTTCCTTTTATGCACTAAACAAGAGATGCAGAAGAAGATTAGACTTGATGGAACAGGGTTCCTTTTCTAAAGTGAGAGCTTTAATGTGAATGTATCCAGAGCATCTCTGCTACGCACACTCATACTTTCAAGTCTTCCTATCAGCCAAAACCCCGGACTGATGCGCTGTTGAATAGTGTTTATTAGCCTCTGTCAGGGAAGCGGCGTGGAGCCTTATCGCGGCACTGGCAGTGATAGGGATTTAGGGCCTCTGCACAGGAATTTACAGCAGCTTTTAAAGCATCTTTTAGTGGATGAGATGTCTTTAAAGGATGTAGAATAGGTCATAAACCAGCTTTGTTTGTCAGACTTTAATGACTCTACTCCTCCATAACATGTGGTGGGATCTGCTTATCAGCCAAACAAGGACAGACTCCTCCAATAAAAGCAGTTGTCTGTCCTCCCGTGCATGCAGACGTCTTCAGGTGCAGTTCCCTCCATACACTGAGGGGATTTATACCGGGATATTGGGATTATATGCTGTCTCTTACTTCCTCACAGTTCTTACTCGTTTGTTAGTCATAATGGTTGCTCCTGTGACGACCAGAATGGCGATCTCACAGAGAACAGATCCTGGTCTGGATGGACCCACAGTTTGGGGTGAAACCCTAAAATGCCAGGCTCATTTTTAAAGACTTGGAGTATGGAATTCCTTTTGACTAAAGGCTTTTGGTCAAAGTGTTGTATTTCTGCAGTCGCTTCTGTCTGAAAGCTGTCTCTGTGATGTCTCAGTGATTTGCTTGTATCTGCATCAGTTTCGGCAGCCTCATTTCTGCAGAGCTTTGGCATCAGAGTTCTCATGAAACACTTGGAATGATTGGATGGGTAGACACATGAATGGCTCCCTTTCTTCTTCTGTTCAGCTGTTGCCTGTAAAGCTGAGGGACTCTCTTTTACTGAATTTTCCGCAGCAAAATTCTAAATGTACTGATCTGTTAAACAGGTCTTTTTGAGTTGACATGGAATTGGGAAATATGGAAAGCATAGTTATAAACCCTCCAGTCCGCGTCAGCTGCCAGGTTTCTTTTTCCAGAACAAAAGAGTGGCCAGGTGAGACGGCCAGCACGCCGTTTACTGCTTCGTTTGACGTCCGTCTGCTGTGAAATACGGTGTCACTCTGACCTCGACTGTTTCATGGTGCACGTACATTAGTGTTGGTAGGATTTGAACGTTTGCAGTTCGTCAGAGTCGGAGATGCATAGAAGAAAGGAGAAGCTGGTTTTATGTAAAATGAAAGTAATGACCCGAAACCAGAAAGACTGTTTCCACGTCTGACTGGTTCTGTTGGATTTGTCAAAGACAATCAATGGTAACTCACAATAGAGCTAACATATTTAGATCAATAACAAATATTCTCAACTTTTTAAAATAACTTTCAATATTTGAAACTTTTTTCCCCCTTTTATTGTTTTTTTTTTTCTGTCAAAAACACTTTCAGTTTCACTTAAAATTAACTTCTTTCTGAGGACGACAACCTTTCTGTGTCCTGATTACTTCATGCTGGCGTGTTCACGTTGTGCATACACTTCATATATATGTCTGTATTTGTGCTTTATGAATTCATTTTTTTAATTTCAGATCTTTGTTTTTTTTTTTTTTTTTTTTTGGGCTGTAATAATTTATTTTTTTACTTTTTGATAAAAAAAAGTAAATATTTGATTTAAATAACTAATTTAGTAAATAATTAAACAAATTTTTAACAGATAAAATTATATCAAATAAATTAAATACATTTAGTAAATGTATTAAAAGTAATGTAGTAAATAATTAAACACATTAAGTATAAATTAAACAATTTAGTAAATAATTAAATAGACTTAATATAAATAAATTTACTACAAATGCATTTACTGCAAAATAATTGAAGAAATGTAATAAAAAAATAATTTAGTAAATAATTAAATTTATAAATGAATTAAGCAACTTGGTAAATAATTAAATATATTTAATACAAATACATTTAATACAAATAAATGATATATGTTTAAAATATAAACTTAGTGAATAATAAAATAAATGAAAACAAATTAAATACTTTATTAAATATAAAATAAATTCAATGAAAATAAATTAAATATAAAACATGTATTTAATTGCTAATATTGACTTTTATTCTTTTATTCTTTTATTCTTTTATTTATTTATGCATATATATATATATATATATATATATATATATATATATATATATATATATACACGTGATATAAATTTTTAATTAGTTATATCTTTAATCCCACTGTACATGGGGACCGTGAAAATAAAGTTTTTTTGTCCTTTCACTAATTAAAAGAAACTCCATTAACATGATGGTTTATAATTAGGCCTCTTGATAAATGTGGAGCATAAAAAAAAATCATATTTTTCATTATATCTTACTTTACAGAATTGTTTTTGTTATTAAAACCACAAACCTGACTACTTCTAATTTAGTGTAAATATAAAAGAATGTGAGTAAAGGGGCAGCAGCTGGACTCTGTTTTCCTGCTTTGATTGATGAACTCAAACGCCGCGCGCTGTCAGTCAGAGCTGGTTTCTGTTGGAGGATCAGACGGTGAGAAAGGAGACTTTACAGTTGTTTGTCGGTTTGGTTTTTGGCCGGCTGATGACAAGTTTAGTCGCTCTGACCGATAACGCGGCTGTGCAGTGTAGGGATTAATGTCCTACATTCTGAGGAAGGCCATGCGGCGTCCTTCTGTCAGCACCGCGCTGCTCTATGTGCTGCAAACTCTCGCTGTTCTCCATCATATCCTTAGAAAACTCCTTGAGATCGGCCTCTGAACCAGAACGGTCTCTCCGTCTTCTCCTCCTTCTCTGAGGCGTAGCTGTAGGTGTAACTCCACTTCATGGTGTGTATGACCAGCTGGGTTAGAAGACTGGGATCCAAACTGCTTTGAAAACAAGAAACTCTTGAGGTTTGGGTCAGTACCTCAGCGTCCACAGAGTCTGTTTCACGGTAAAAGCAGCATTCATAATTCATTGAGGACTGCTGTGTATAGAAGTCCCGCTCCACTGTACCTTAATGAGACCATCTCGTGATGACAGATCCGTTGAGCCGGGTTTCCCAGGACCGGGAGCTCCGTCCCCTTCTTCCCTCTAAATGAAAGAGACTGTTATTATTTCCAACAGGCCATACAGTAGCCCTGTCTATCATTAAAGCCATAAATCACATCTCCGCCTCCCTCTGGGCCGTATCATTGCCATTCCCCCTTAATCTGGGGAGATTTCCGTGCCTGGTCCGCTATACCATATTCTGTTTTTAGCTCGGGGACCAGCTTGCTCCTGTTACTCTGCGAGTCTTTGGTGGATGTTGGAGGTTTTTTTTCCCACATTTGCCGGTTTCAGACGTGCACTCACAAACAAGCATCCGCACAATTGTTCTGTCGTGGTTACATGGACTTTTATTGGCTCAGCCTCGTTGATTAAAAATTTCACAGCAACATTAAAAAAAAACTGTCATATGTTTTGTTTTTGATCATAAATGAAACCCAGAGGAATGGGTTCCACAGAGTTCCTGCTCCGCTGGCAGCACACACAGCTGCTGGAGAGTCCGATTGCTTTTTAAACACTTTCAATTGTAGGCTCTAAATACAGGCTATTTTCTAGGAAAATTGATTCCTTCTCTTTGACTGCTGCTCAAGCTATCATGTCTTTTATACGCAACCGTCCTCCTGGGACGCAATAACATGCAAAACAATTTGTCAAATTGCGTTTGTCATGGTGGAAGCAGAAAGCCCAAAGAAAATCCTCATCCTGCAAGTGTGTGCTTGTACGTGGAGGCTAAAATATCTGTTTTCCTGCCCCGGGGAAAGTTCTGTTCAGACACGGCAGCAGAGATATCCATCACCTCCTTCACCCTAATTGGTCATCCAGCTGTCGCTCTCTGATTGATGTCTTTTGGAGACATCTTGAATTGTCGCTCAGGACGGTACACCGAGTGGAGCGGGCTGACAAGCAAAAATAAGTAATTGAGCTGTGAGAAAGTTTCTGGAAGAAAGTGGGCACGCTTTGCACGAACGCTAACGTGCTGCACAGACAGCAGAGAAATGTGACCCACACTCACGGCGCTGTCGGTAGCTGTAAGTCTGGATGCTGTTTATTTTCAGGCCTCAGAGCTCCAAGTGTTGATGCTTTCATTAGTGAGGCTGTGCGGACCGCTCTCAGCTAAGATGAGTGTTGTTATAGTACCCCCCTCACACCCCACTTCCACTCCACTCTCATGTCACTTCAGACGGCCTCCCACTCGAGAGCTCTCAGAGCAACGCTCTAAACTCTCCCTTCAGCCTCAGGAAGAGTCAGAGGAAGCAGTCTCTTCACCGCTTTTCTTCCACTCTCAGGACTCGTTGAGCATTCACAGCCCCTCCGCGGCCCGGGACTCCACCAAAAACAAATACAAACACATTCTCAACCGTTTACCGGATGATTGTTCATCTGGTGTGGGAGCAAAGTAAAGTTTCATGTGATCGTATTTCCCTTTTGATGCCGAAACATGGAGATTATTTTCTCATAAACTTGAACTCTTTAAAGGCTTTGATGGGTTAGAGACTGGGTCATTAACGGTCACAGACACTCCAAATCACACAAGAACAAAAAGTACCAATCGTTTCTCAGTAATAAATTAAACAAAGCATTTTCTGTATTGTAATGCATCGGATGTGTTGTACTGCCCACCTTTCACCTGTTTAAAGGGTAACCAAACCCCAAATCAACTTTTTTATCTGTTGAAATGGGGCTTTAAAGGTGCTGTCTGTTGGTCATTGCCAATTTTTTGATAAATTAAAATAAAACTGTTTAATTCGTGAAAAAATAGTTAAAAACCATTTGTGTGCTGCCCCCTACAGGTTGAATCAGTGTATTACAGTTGAATTTATGGTAAATGGCGTATACTTGTATAGCGCTTTGAGGGCCCAAAGCGCTTCACAGTCACAGACCCATTCACACATTCACACACACATTCACACACTGGTGGTGGCTCCGCTGCTGAACACTGGCGCCAACCTCCCACCAGAGGCAATTTAGGGTTCAGTGTCTTGCCCAAGGACACTTCAACACTTGGGCGGGCAGGGAATTGAACTCACCATCTTCCGATCATGAGACGACTGCCCTACCACTGCACCACGGCCGCCCTATGATTGGTCAAACCATTCAAGTCTCACGCCATGATCCAGTAATGGGAAGAGCCATGCTCTCCAGCTTCACCGCTCTGACCCGACTTTCACATTTCAGATGTGGGTGGAGTCAGCCTTCAACTACCCAGTTTGGTTACCCTTTAAAGACAATTACCAAACTTCATTAGTTTCATTTCTGCGTTATGGCGCACCAGATTCTAAAGTGAAATGTCAATGATGGTCTGTTTTACGCTACGCTAACTCACAACCTGGTTAGTAACACTCTACACACTCTGACACCGCTACACGTTAGATGCATTTATAACACCAAACCTTGTTTGGAAACGGACATTTTGACAGAGCTCCATGTACATCTCAGCATCCATTACACATCGGAGATCACAACCTGGAAAAGTCCAGAACATTAGTAGTCGGCAAATACTGTAACTACAAAAAAAGTAAAATAATTGTGATTAATTTATTCCCTAATTTGTCATTAATATGTTAATTTTTTTCAATCAATTCCTGACTGAGCTTAATTTTTGTTTAACCTTTACTTAACCAGGTAAACTATTAAGAACATGTTCTTATTTGCAATAACTAACTAGGAGAACCTTTATACATATTGCAAAAAAGAACAACCTTCGTCACAATCTTTCTTCATTTATGTTCTAAAAATAACCTGTGATGAATGAAGTCTTCTCTACACTTCATACTCAGACTGACATGAACATTTTATCACTTTTCTTCTTGTTTAAGCTCTTAAAGTTCAAAGTTGGAAAACTGACACGTGCACAGTCGAGAAGACTAAATAAATGCTTTGGTCACGGGACGCAGGGGATGGATGTGTGTGGGAGAACAGTGATGAGCTACAGAAATATGATCGTATTGTTCCTGTGTTTGTGGTCAGAGGGTTATGTAGATTATTGAATGCATGGAAAGCAAAAAGGGGCGGGGCTTAAATAAGCTTGACTTATTTTTCCAACATGCCCGAACTGCTTCATTGTAAATTATCATGTCAATGTTTAGAGGAATACAACTTTATCTATTTTGGTGCCGTTTATTTCCATAACATACATTTAATTTAATTATAATAATTGAGTTAATATAAAGAACATAGGTTCCTATCAAAATAAAATGCATCCTGTGTCAAATCAGCAAGAAAGTCAAACCAAATGATAATGGAAACATTTTATTCTGTTGATAATTCCACTCTCACTGCAAACTGCAGTTATTCTGTCTCTCTTTCACTTTAGGATTTTAATGAAGATTGAGATTATAGATGCACACTGATGAATCAATTGGATGTTTCTTTACGTCTCACGTGTCAATGTGCTCTCTCTCTCCACTGAAGGCTGAATCTGGCTATTTTTTTTTTAATTTTACAATATTTGGGAATATTATGGTGTTGTAGAGTGCAACTGTTACCCTTGGAAATACAATCACAAATGATTTTAATCTAAAAGTTTATCCTGAAAATAAAAACTTCTATTTCTTAGATGACTAAAATTGCTAATATTTTTTATGAAACCATCAGTCTGAGCCTGCATATGGCAACACTTGAGTGTGTTTTACTCTGAAGTCGATGGGGACTGACTTTCTTGTGGAACAAGCTCGTTAACTGACCTGCCTCCAGTTCATTATGTTTCCAACCAAGCTTCAGTCTGGAGGTCAAAGGTCACCACAGATAGCCTTCAACTAAGGTTTAATTCTAAAATACTGTAAAAGATCTGAAAAAGCATTTGAAAACATCATATTACCAAACTCATTAAAGCCTTTTTCATCTTCAGATAATAAATAGTTAACTAGAAAAGTTGCATTACTTGCAATAATGCTCTAGTGTGAATTCTTTTTGCTGAAAGTAGTCGCTGAAGATGCTGAAGCTTTTTGCTGAAAATTGAAAATAAATATATTGTAATGTAAAAGACTGGAAATTATGCCAAAGAACTATGAAGGAGTGCTAAAGTTCTGAAAAAAATGTAGCAAAATTGCTTAAAAACTCCTAATGCATGCCAATTTTGCAAAAACATGTTGTGGGTTGCAAAAATATAAGCTAAACTCCAAAATTAGAATAGAAAACCTCAGTAGATGCCAAACGAGTCAAAAACGCTAGCTCATCGCTAAAATACTAGCTAAACTCCAAAATAGCCTCAAATTCCTCAGTAAACTAAATTAGCCAAAAATGTTAGCCTGCTGCTAAAATGAAAACTAAACTTCATATTTGTTTTTTTTAAATATTCTAAAGGATGAAAACATTCCCCATTAATATATTTAAAGGTTTGTCGCTAATCTATTTTAATTTATGAAATTTGAAAACTTTCTTATTCTTTTCCTATATGGCATATTTTGCTCAATTTTTCAAAAACTATTAAGTTTATAAATCCCAAGAATACAAGCAATAATGTCCTGAACGAGCTGAACGTTTTTGATGCCAAGATTACTGAAATCACTGAAAGTGTGATTGAATCTTTATGTGCTGAAAAACGTCCAGAAAGGAGCCGGAGGATCACTATAGAGTGAATGCTGAATAAGCAATCACACAATTAACAAACGACTTTGTCTTGATTTGATGTTTCTCTGGAAATGAAATTGATGACGTGTTGTTGTTTTTAATCTATTTTACTGTTTTATATGAATGACACGTCTTGGATTGTTTCTAATTTGCCTCCCAGTGAGGACTCCCCTGAAAAAGAGCTGGATGGATCTCCTCTGGACTTTCATTGAATGATGGTCAAAGACAGGGGTGGGCAATTGTTTTGACTCGTGGGCCACAAAGGGTTCTAAAATTTGGCATAAGGGCCGGACAAGGAGCAGATGGAAGGAGAGATTGGGTAATCAACCTCATAAACTAAAAAAATAATATGGAATTTAGAGAAAAACATGCTTTAATTTAGATTCAAATTCACATATATTAATTTAAAAAACAGAAAATTTGGGAGTTTTAATTTCTAAATTTTGATTTTTGTTCTCTTTTGGGTGATCCAATGGTTGATGTTCTTCAGAGGAAAATGTAAACTAAGAAATGCTGCATTTATGTGGTGTAGGAATAATCCGAAAGATCACCATCTGACTCAGAAAGGAACACACACGAACGTCAGAGAAACAACACCATTCATGGGAAGAAACCAGAAATACAATGAAAATAAAACAATAATTAGGATTTTTGATTCAATGTATTTTAATTTGGAGGGCCACATTAAGTAGCTTAAGGGGCCGCATGTGGCCCCCGGGCCGTAGTTTGCCCACCCCTGGTCAAAGACCTAAATTGATGTATAGTCCACCTTCTTATGCATTCGAGCAGACGATGGAGTCACTGTCCGTCTGCTATCAAAGACTCAGAAGAGTTCATAGAAGTGATTCCTGAAAGCACCCCGGCGTCTTCTTCTCCCTCTAATTAACGTCAGTGTTTTCTGCTGAGCGGCGCCGCTTTGCTGTGAAGTTCAGGTTCAGATAGTGGCCTCTCCTCAGAGTGGAGATGTGCTGCTCTGCCTCCAGGGAGGGAATCTGAGCCGCCCGAGGAGGAGCGACCCGTCCTGCATGTGGGCCACTGATGGCAGCAGACGCATCATGACATGTGCAGCAAACGCTGTGAAGAAGCTGAAGGAGGAGGGAATCAGAAGAACCCGTCCCCCAGTCCTGAAGAAATCCAGCCCCCGTTCCCCACTGCACTTCCCCAGCCTCCACAGAGGGCGTTCATTATTCTCATTTTACTCCACCACTAATTATTGTTATCATTATGGGGGATAATTACCATTTCACCGCCTAACACCCATGTCGACTGCTCGGCTCGGAGCCTCACAGAAGGTTATCAATAGCCGCTCAATTGCAGTCTCATCCAACTAATTATAAGATTTGGGCTTTGTGATAACTGAATAGTTGGTAAAACCCGGCATTGTGTCTTTGGTGAGACGCTGAACATCAGCGGAAGGCTCAGGAATAAAGCTGTGAATGCAGCGGCTGGTAATTAAAAGCCACCTTTTTTGTCAATAAACAAGAAGAAATGAAGCGTTGGTAAACAAGGAGGATGACAAGTCGGTTCAGAACCAAGTCTGGAGAGAACAGACACAGCTGCTCTTCCACTGACCGTAAACACATTTCACTGACTGTTTTATACTTGTAGTTCATGAAGTGCATCAGCAGGAGTTGGAAAGTTGTTCAGCCGCTCTGACTGGGACCCTCGTTCACCCTGCCTCACAGCGCTCCGACACATCCAGGAGAGCGGCGGGCCGGGGTTTGAGGCCAGACGTGACTCCATGAATGGGTCAGCCAGCATGGGAATGACGCTCAGAGCAAGCTGCTGGAATGAGCTCCAGGAGAGCGTCATGACGGACAGCGGGCACATTGTCTTTGACCCCAATTACCAGAGGTGTTCCTCTCCCCTCGTTAATCCGCAGCGTGCAGGGTGGGCTCTTCTCCGTGCCGTGGAGATTTGGTTTCCGGCCTGTTGTTTTCACCTTACAGTCCACTGCAAAGTCCTAATGACCTGGATGTATCTGACCCGCTATGAAACAAATCTGCTAAAAACGAGACACCCAAACTGCTAATTATGCTGAAGCAGGAACCCCCCAAAGACCCCCTCAGATGGAAATGCTTTGTAACATTTTTTATGACGATGTAGAATATATTTTAATCTTAAAACAGCATTTCTGAGTATTTCTTTGTTCAAATTGTTTAAATCAGGATCAAACGCAAAAATGCTATTGAAAAGATCTAAACAATAAGTTGGGCGGGGCCTCAAGCTTCCTGCTCCGCCCTATTCTGATGTATCCACTGCAGACCAACAGATCCATGAACGTCTTTGTGTCTGAGCTGGAATCTGGAGCAGAACTGTACAGATGGACGGTATTAGACAGCACAGTTTTGACATTAAAAAAAACACTAAACAACCATTAAATCAGTTGTTGAGTAATTTAATAGTTGGACTAATTAACTAACCGTGGCACCGATAATGTGGAGGTGTGAGGAGCTGTAAGCTAGTGAGTGTAAATAGGAAACTCTCAGTTATGGGTGATGGAAAGTGGTGGTGGGATTGCTCTACACCACATGTCAAGATCAAGGCCCAGGGGCCGGATCTGGCCCTCCGGGTAATTCTATCCGGCCCTCCAGATCATTTTATGTTGTTGTTATGAGTGGGCCGGTGTTATCTTGTGTTTATTTCTAAGTTGTATAATTTGGACGAAAATATATTTTTAGTGAGAGTAAAATATGGAAAGTTATTTAATGTTTAAGTTGATTTATTTAGGAATAATATTCCTGCCTTTGTATTATTCATGTTTAAAATATTTAAAAGTTACGATTTAAAAAAATTAGAATTCCGGTAGATTTTTTTACTATATTGGCATTTACTAAGATTTCTTAGGCACATTTTTTTGTTAACATTTCAGCTACATGCTTGCTGTTTTGGCTAATTTCGGCTTTTTTCAGATTTTTAGGCTATTTTAAAGTTTTTCTATTTCTCTCAGCTACATGCTAGCCGTACGGCTAGCATTAGATAATTTGGCATTTATGTAATATTTTAGCTGGCTATCAGCTTCACTGTTTTCAGCTGTCAATTTCAGCATCTTCAGCTATCAGCACGAGCATCATTAGTGGCCAAATTCAGCTTCCAGCATTCACACTAGCGTTACCCCAGGTAATGAAATATATCTAGTTCATAATTATGTTAAAAAGTTACAGTTTTTAAAATGTAGTGTTCAATAAATATTTGTCCTGCTCGGCCCGCGACCTAAGATCTGTTTTGGATTTGGCCCCTTGTGCGATGGGGTTTGGCCCCCCTGCTCTTGCCCAAAACTCAGAGGTGAATATCTGAAGAACTTCTGCCACTCGGCTGAAACTACTGAAGACTGCATCAGCATGAAAAGACCACCAGGAACATTTGAAAATGGATCAAAGGATGATCAGAGTGGGACTGTAGGATATTAAAATGGCAGGCGTTTTCTGACCAGAGAACATCTGGTCCGGTCGGCTGCTGGTGGAAGGCAGACGTTTGACTGTTTGTTTGTGTCGGCCCACAGAGACCCTGATGGACTCCACCACAGCCACGGCAGAGCTGGGCTGGACGGTCTACCCCGTGTCCGGGACGAGCGACAACAGCGTGAGTAACCCTCTCTTTCCAGGCTGACGGTTGACTTGAGTTGGTTCTTGAGGGGGGTATCTCTGCAGGTCATCTCATAGCGAGCACCTCACACGCTCCGTCCTGTTAATTGAATTAGTAAGAAGTGATGTGATGTTTGGTTTTCACACTTTAAGGTCAAACACTGAGAAGATGTATAATAATTAGACAAATATAGGAGTATTCTGAACAAAAATGAACATTTCTGTCAGATTGATTCCATATTCTTCAGATTTGAATCTCTGCATTTGAATGTTTACAAGCTCTGCGTTTGATGGTTTTATTAGTCCTAAGTACCAGGATTCGTTTTCTTTCTTGCCAAGTTGCGTTGGAGGCAAACACATTGTAAATTCCATAAAGACGTATAAACTTTAAGCTCAACATGTTTATTCCTTTGCCAGACTGGAAGCATTATGTTATACAGGCCTCGTAGGTGTTTGATGTAAAGTGTTTCCACCTGGTTCTCCATTCCTGTAGACCCACCTCGAGCTGCCAAACCCGGTGACGCGCTGCTCCCACCACAAGAATTAGACAGAGCCAGGAACATCATTACGGCGCTATTTGCTGATTCATCTTTTTCCTTTCAATAGTAGAGAAGTGCTGCTCCATTTTCTAGTATTTACATCTCTGTGGTTGAAGCTGAAGACGGCTTCAATTACGCCATTGTTCTGCTGGGTCTTCCTGCACCGAGTACCAGGCCCGGCCTCCAGCGCTCCACTTCAAAGCTTCTGCTGGAACCGGCTCGCTCCAAACCTGGAGGGAGCGCCGGCTCCTCGCTTTGGTTTTCTACCGTCAATACCAAAGAACTGACGCTCCTTTTTTTTCAACTCTGGATCCAATTAGCACAGAGCGCTCTCATCACATCGGCCTGCAGAACAGCAGTCTCCGAGCTTTTTCAGGACACGGACAGGCTTCACGTCTGACCACATGTTCACGGAGCGGTCTGCACGAGGCCCACGGTGCCGTTTACATTTAAGCTCCTGCTTCTGATTAAAAATGCTCCTATATGGAGTTACATTTAGATTTCTACAGAGGATAATGGTTCAATGAAAAGAAAATTGATTTGTTGAGATTATTTTTAAATTGGTTACAATTTAATAATAATAGCCTTTTTTATTCAATCGTTATTGTCTTTTTTTTAATGAACTTTGTTCAATTAAATAAACAACAGCTAATGGAGAGTTTTAGTGGTTATAGCAACTGCTGAAGTCCTAGACCTTCAACAGTTAGAGTCATTCTGGAGGATTTCTATAGACAACATCCCCGTCGGAACCACAGAGTCTTATTTCACCCTTTAGAAAAAGAAGACACCGATTTATATTTATGCTTTTGTTACGCTAAATACGTTTACATTTGGTTTTTCAAGCATAGATAAAACGACAAAAATAAAGAGACAATTTTTTTACAAATATGTATTAGTTTCTAAGTCTTTAGAAGGCTACATAACTTTCTTTCAAAATAAAAGACATACTGTTCCACATTAAATCATCTAAATGCAGAAAATGTTGTAGTAGGTTGTGAAATCTCAGAAAGGATTAAAAATAAACACACAAAACCATCATTTGTGGTGGATTTCAAGAGCCACAGGTTGCAGACCCCTGGTCTAGTAGTATGTGTTGCATGTAATAAACATGTTTGTTCACTTTAAACAAAAAAAAAAAAAAATTCAAAAAACTGTTTACAGGAAAAACAACAAAAACATGTACAGGAAAAACAAATGATTACTGAAGTGTGAAGCAAAAGACTTCAGAGTGAATCAAGGCGTAAATAAGAAACAAAACCCCAAATGAAAAGGGAAAACAACGACTAACAGTAACCTCTCTGGACTAACAAACAGCAGAGAATGTGTAGTAAAGATAATGGCACTTCACTGAAACACCAAATGAAAGACTGCACAGAGTGGGACTAAACACCAAAACCACAACATGCAGCACATACTACATAACATGTGGAGAGGTCTTCTCATGGGCTGGAGGTCCACATGGTGCTTTTAAAGCCTCCCTCCAGCTTTGGTCCAATGGGGGCCACAGCCTTTCCAGCACCACCCCTGAAAGAAATCAATGCAGACAGACACTCAAAGATCCACAAACACACAGAAGTCCCACTCTGACAGAAATAAAGTACACAGAAACACTGAGAAAGTAATGAGAAAAAATCTGAACCGAATACGAGGACAGCTGTAGCAGTTTATGTAAGACACAAGATCAAGGTGAACAACAGTCAAGAGTGAGTCATGACAAAGCCAGTAGTTTTCTGAAATATAATTCCCTTCAGAATCAGAAAATAAACAAAATATACAACGTCGGTTACCTTACTTACTTTTCTTTGGTCTAAAGCCCGGTACCAAGTTTCCCATGGACTGGTACTGGTCCAAAGGAGGAGAACGACTGCTGTGTATGTGGAAAAACAAACAAACAAACCAGAAACGTTTGATTTAGCTAAACTTACAGCAGCTTAATGTTTGTGAGAAATATTCTTGGTAAATGTGAAGACAGTGGATGCAGACACGGTTCTGTTTCCATGTTTGAAAAGATTCTCTCCATCCAAAAGAAAGAAGAAAAGAGAGTTTCAACGTGGAGCTACAGAGAGCTAAGCTTGTTAGTCATCACCTCTGTGGCTTTTGTTGTGTTCAGTGTCTTTTGTAGCAAATACTCTCTCTGGCAGTTCGTTTTAAAGCTTTTATAACAAAACATTCAACAGTATGCTCTACTTTAATCTCTTGAGCATAAATAATTTCTGGCTTCTTGTGAAAGCCCTTTTGCAGCTACGATATAGCACAGTTTCAGAGCACAATGAAACGCCAAAGGTCTAATCCCCCGGATTTAGTCAGGTATAGCGTGGCCTTATCTGCGTGGGCCCCGGCGCTTTATGGGGATGTGGCGCAGCGGCCCGACCCGGCCGTGATGGAGATAGCTTTCCCCCTGAGGCCCGTGCAGGACAACAGGTGTGGAGGCAGCGCTCTGCTCTCACACTCAGCGGAACAGCAAGAGGTGCCCTACACAAACGATTGTCTTACACTGGTGCCGCGGCGCACGGCTTAACTGGAGGATCAGTAACATCCAGCAGAGCGGTGAAGCAGCAGTTGGCTTCACTGCTCTATAGCTTCATGAAAAACATCCCAATGCGGCGTGTCATGTTTGGCAACTCTTCACAAGCCAGAACCAGCAAATACGAATACAGAAATGTTCTATCATCGTCATTTACTAAGTATATGACAAGGCCTATTAAGCCTGGAGGAGTGAGCGATGTCTGTGTAACCGTGCTGCAGCACCGTTTCTGTGATGTCATTCTTCTTGGGCCTGGCAGCTCCTCTACTCAATCTTTAAATGATTGTCAATTCTATCATTTTGGATCTGAGATGTAAAATGAGGCCCAACCTCACTTCACCAAGTAGAACTAAATCATGAGGTTGGTTTGTGTGGTCAAGGTTCCCAATCAAGTTACATAAACACAGGATTATTTTAAAGCTGAGACTTTAAGGTGAGCAATCATTTAGAGGCTCAATGACAGGTGAGTTACCCGCTAACTAGCGGCGCATTGGTAAGTGGTCAGATTCTAAGACAAATGAGCGGACCGCTTCATTCCTGCAGCAGCTTATGAATAGCCTTAGGCCTCCAGCAGGACATGTGAGGCGTGTGGAGGGAACCCGGAGGTCTGGTGCTCAGACAGGATGAGGGGGGATTGTGGTTCACGCCGTCGTTACGGATGTGTTCAAATGTGGCAGTTTTCCTCCAGCGTCGTGTGGAGACGCACCAACCCACAGACTTTAGCAACACGGCCGTGTCCGGCGTGAAATGTTTGCTAATCAAATCACTTCTGATTTATGAAATCTACGACTCATTGTGCTGGAATTCCTCTGGGTCCGGTTTGCGGTTGTTGTACAATGTGTGGCAAACCAACAAGTCGTACGTTTTAGACTTTTCTTTGCCGTTATGTGCGAGTCATTTCCTGAACCTTTGGATTGCTGCAGAAACCAACGATTCTCTGTTAGCTCTGAAGAATGCAGAGAGATGAGCAACAGACGGTCCCCATCCCTGCCTGCCGTGTCGTGGACAGTAGTAATTGTGGCCGGACGGCAGCAGACAGCTCTACTTAGGACTCGGGGAGGGTGAGGCTCCCGGCCCCATTCAGGGTTTGGCTCTGGTGGCCTTTTTGGGACTAATTGAATGCAGACACTGGGTGTCATTTGTCCCCTGTCCCTGTAGGGAAGGCACTCTTGCTGTAACACATTTCCCACATTTGCAAATCCTGTGCCCTCAGAGTTTTCCGCTGGGTTTCTCCGTCTGCTTTTGTGTGAATAATTTATTTACCTTTGTCAGTGATAGAGCGGCGATATGTAATGTGGCTCAGGTCCATGAGGCAAACTCTGCTTAGTTCAAACATTGGAATGACAGAACGTGATAAATACCAGACGGACTTGATACAAAAACAATGAAATCGTTGCATGTTTGGTTTTTGCTGAAAGTCTGTTTATAACGCCGCTTGACAAATGTGTCTGACTTTTGTCAGAGACATTTTTGGTGCCTGAACAAAAACATTTTTGCCTGTTTAAGACTCAAAAGCTTTATGTTTGACATTAATCTTTGCCGTTGTAAAAATAATTTCTTGAATTAGAGTTCACACGAAAATGGTTAATGCTTCTGAAGCGCATTGATATGAAGGGCGACGTGTTCAGCCTTGAAAATGAAACAAATAATTACTGAACCGTGACGGCATTGGTGGGGAAAAATATGCTTCGACAGTTTTCTTTGTTTGTGAAAGCAAAACAAAGAGGATTTCTCTGCTGATTCTCTTTCTTCTAAAATCCTGGTATTTCTCGCGTGGAGACACTTCACTCCTTCAGTTCAGCCTTGAAAGCTGACGTTCTGCACGTCTCTGTTGAGTTCAACTGACAGCCTCTCTGTTGAGTTTAACTGACAGCCTCTCTGTTGAGCTAATGTCAACATTTTGACCAAACGATAAGGATCTCTGGATCCATTCTGCCGAACGTTTCTGCTGGATGGATCGGGACCGGCCCCGTTGCATCAGTCCGTTTTGAAGTCAGACCCACGGCCTCTCTCTGGACTCTTGACCCGTTTACCCAGGACTCGTGTCTGCGGATGGATGGTGTTTGTTGACGCACTGATAAAAACCAAGAAAAACCGACATGGTGATTAACGACCGGCTTTGATCTCATTGATCCTGAAGACTTCTGGTTGATTGATTGGTAAACCTCGAACGCAACGAACCACGTGAAACCAGAACGACCAGTCCGGCTGGACTTTTGTTGGCGCTGCTCTGCTGTGACAGCGAGGAACCGGTTTATTTCTTCACACCTCTGTGCTGTAGCATCATTCAGGTTCATAACAGATGAGAAACGACTGCAGTGTGAATCCAAACGGTAAAGGTGAAACACGTTTGTCACAATAAGTCAGCTGTCGGCCGATCCGTAGGATTTGAATCTATGTGTGTTTGTGGACCACTACATGTACTTTAATAAGTGGCATTTTGTGGCAAAGTGGTTCATCCTGCTTTTTACATGACAATGTGCTTTAAACATTCTTTAAAACTGATTAAAAAAATAATAAGTATGTATGAGGGCTTTAATCAGTAACTGAATACTCTAATATTCTAAAACCTCAAGTACAAATATTGCAATGTCCAAGATCACTGATTCACAGTCTTTATAAAGCTAGTAGAGTTTAGTAAAAATACACTTTAGTCAATGTAATTTGAGCAGATTTCAAGATGAAACTATCGAGGGTTTTAATGGACAAAGAAACTGAAATTCAGTTTACTGAAAAGTTCTGAAAAAAAAATTAATGTGTTTTAATGAAATAATATGTAATCCCTGAAAGATATGTTCTGATCGTTTTCCTCTTTTGTTGGACACACTTTAGTGTGTTGAGATCAGAGGTCGGGTTGATTTCTTACTGACTGTGACCCAGTAGGAGCCACAAAGTCTTCCTTCACCCTTTAGAAAGATAAGACACTGATTTATACTCATGCTATTGGTACTACTATAGTGAACATCAATGAACTGTTCATTTTGCATGAGTGAAACATAAATATTGTTTTTTTCACTTTTGACAGAATTTCATGTGAGTTACTTATCCTTAACATACACCCTCAAGCAGCAAAAGTAGACCACCAATGCAGAATCAAAAACTATGATCAAGCTGGGGGGCCTCATGATGTTGCAGTCAAAAGTGAAATGTCAGAATCAGTCAGCTCAAAATACAGACGCTGAAAGTTTGCTAAAATATTAGCTAAATGCTTAATTAGCCAAAAACAGCTAGCATAATGCTAAAAACAAAAGCTAAACTCCAATTCAACACACTGAAAGTGTGATTGAGTTTTTTCGTGCTGCAAAACATACAGAGAAGAGCTGGAGATCAGACATTAAAGACGATGAAGATGATAGTTTGATCAACTTTTAATGATTCGTGCAGCTTCTCTCCTTCATTAGATTCTGGTAGATTAAATCAAATGAGGTTAACATCTGAAAGAAAGGAACTATTTTTCATAAAGATACATTTTAGATACATCACTGACTCAAATATAAAAAAATTACATATTTTGGTTCTGAACACACAACTTTGTTCAACTTTACTACACTCTGACTCCATACTATATAAAGTAACGACTAATTGACTATTCAATTGTTTGTCGACTATTTAATTAGTCGATTAGTTGACTAATCGTGGCAGCTTTACCTTCAACTGTTTATGAGCTAAAGTTTGAGTTAGTTTATTTGTTCTTCTTTCTCACTTCTAACTTAAAAACTTTATTTTTCTTTAATAAAAGAGCCACAACGGAGGGGTAAAAACCCATGTGTGTCTCCAGAGCTGCAGGCAGCAGACCCCTGGTTCAGATGAAGGACTGTGTGTGTTCTCTATTTGTTCCATGTGTATCTTCATTTACTACCGTAAATCTTCCAGTAGGAGTCCTGGAGTTTATTCCATTAATGGATCCGCTGGCCCGCCGTTTACCAGAGACAGGCGTCTGTTAGAGACCGGCGCTTGCTCCATCACGGTCAGAATGGTGATGGCTAATGGGTTCATTTGGCATCACCAGGTGAACACTTGAGGGTTTATTGAAATGATGAGAACATTGTTCTGAGTAGTTCTGGCTGTTAGCGTTTCTGTTCTCTGTGAAGCCTCATCAATCTCTGTATCAGAAGTCCTCTTCACCCTTTATAAGAACCATTTACCTGAAGACACGCCAACGTCTTTGTTCAGTAATCCATGTTCATGACCAGCTCTTCTCATTCGCCGCTCATTTTCTTTGCACCTACACCTGGAAACCGTTCGTTTGTTTCTTCTGCGGCCGTCTTGGAAGAGCCCGGACACTCTCAGAACCGTGTCTTAACAGTAATGTGAGACCGGCGTTTACCACAGACCGGATATAGCGGATCTTCTCCAGTCTACTGGACTGCAGTCAGTTAAACTTTAGTGGGATTTTTTTTAAAGTGATTAAAAGCATTTCCTTATTTTTAACTGGTTGTGTTTTCACCTGTTATGTTTTGTTGATTCTGATCTCCTGTTTTAAATAAAGATATAAATAATGATGATTAAATATATATAGTTTAAAAGGTAAACATATAGCAACTATTCAGAGTTATTTATGTTAGTAAGGATCGTGGTTTAATCCGTGATTTGTTGATCTTGATTTGTGAATCGGATCAGATTGAGTTAATAAACAAAGACTCCAGACCAACAAACAGTATTTACACTTTTCTTTCTTTTGTTCACAGCATTGAGATGATTTGAAGGATCTGAGGGTTTTAGTATTTAATGATTTAAAATACATATGACTGTTTTACATTTCACCTCACAGACCTGCCGTGTTCACAGAGCCCTCCATTACTTTACTTGACCATATTTAGTCAGATATCATCATAAGTCATGTTGAGACATTGCTAAACGTTTGCTGTATGATTCCCTTTAAGTTTTCATGACAGATTTTATTCAAAGATGACCAAAAACACATAGAAATGTGGTTTACTAAAAAAAAGAACAGGAGAAGCCTTGAAAACATTCCTGTTGAATGATAAAACTGAGGGTAACTCCAGTCCATAACTCAGCTTTGACAGCCGGCTCCACGATAAAATGGAGAGCTATTTTCATTGACATAAATGGATTTCAGGTCAGCTGAACCTTCTCCCGGAGTGGAATAAGTGATATTGATCCTGACCCTCATTCTTAGTGATCCTCACTGCGCTGCAGCAGCTCCGTACGACTCAAGCGTTGCAGTGTTTTCATTGTAGTGTCCCTCAGTTCTGCCGAATGCTAACCGTCATGATCAATATTTCCTTTCTCTGCTCTCGGTAATTCCCCCTGATTATTGCTCAGGTAAAAATGTTTCCCTGCTGGCAGCATCATCAGCATGCCTGATAGGTTTTTATTTTAAAATATATAAAAAAGAATGATCTGGTTTGATCAAATTCAAACTTTGAATGTGATGATGATCTAAATCTAATCACAACCGTCAAACTCTAGTATTTTCTAAGTATAATAATAATAAACACTGATCCACTGTGTTTGTGACTGTATTATTGTGTGAGTACAGGAAACGTTCAAGAATCTGTCACCACAGAGCTGTTTGGTTCGTGGACAACCGTCTCCATGGATCCATATTTAGAGGAAGGGTCCTGGTTGTTTGTGAACAGCAGCTTTATGTTTCTCTGAAGTGGAGAGATCTTCTTCAGGTTCCTTTTCTCCACAAAGAAACTCTTCAAACACGTATGTGTCCAAACTGTCCATAAATGAAGACTTAATGGTGAGAATGTGTTAACATGTCAACAAGAGCTGTCCCATTTGAAATAGAGCCACGCTGGGGTCCACATGACCCAACATCTGGGTCAGGATCCGGACCCCTGTCTAAGACCATCTAACATGTCTAGTACACTCCACAAATGGTCATTTCTGGACTGCACGACTGTTTCTAATATATATACTAATAGAGAATAAGTTTTTTATTTATTTTTCATTTTTGTATATTTGTTCTTTTTTACTTTCTGCTTTTCTTTTGTTCTGCTCATTACATTACCGTCTCGTCGTTTTTCATGTACTTGTATGAAAGTGAATACATATACGTTTTTAAAAGACACCTGTTTTATTGGAGGGTATCTGTAAAAACAAAATCTTTTCCTGTAAAACTCCTTTCATTTATCCAGAGAAAACACACCGACGTTATCCTGACTGTCGTCTTCATCTGCCTGGATCTGTTTCCTGACCGCGTAGGGACGAAACTGGTGCTTTTGTTTGATCCTAATCTAAGGTCAGCTCTTTGCCTCTGACTAATCTTTCTTGACATCCACCACGGCTGATGTTACCTCCACCTAGCCCACTTAAAACACATGACCACCTGTTTAGGGCGCCGCCTGAAAGAGCCGGGGGAAAAAGCTGTGAAAATGAAGACGTTTCTTCTAATTTAACACTCTACGCTTGATCGTTAGGCTCCTATTATGCCCCATTTGCTTCCCTCCACTGGCCGTGATGAAAGAAGGGCAAAGAGGCCGTGACAGGAAAAAAAAGGGGCCTTCATCAAAACTCATTTTGTTTGGGGTCTTTTTTTGTCGGACTCCCCCCTCCCCCCGTCTCTGCCAACACTTTTTTCTGGAGTTTGCCCCGTCTACATCCCTCATTAGTGGCAACCCCCACCTGTCTCCACATTGGTTTTATTAAACCGTGATTGTCCTCTGCTCCGCGCTCAGCAGAACAGGCTGTTCGCTCTTGTCTAATTGGCCCACAGCCTCCCTCCTGCTTCTCCACAAGTGGGAAGGTCAATGGCTGCTCATGACCCGGGAAGATGATGTCTGTCAATTCCAGGCAGAAGACAGGATTTCCCCTCCAACTGTAGCGCCGTCGACACGTTCAAACACACGTTACCATTTCAGCTCTGTCTACTGCCAGTCTGAAACAAACACAACTGGTTTTAAAAACAGATTCAGTATTAGTCAGACCATGTTTTAGTCTGATTTCTTATGTCCTTTTAATGGTTTAATGAACACCATCTGTACAGATCATTTTATTTCATTTTCTTCTGCCTTAATTTGTAAAAGACAACTTTATTCAGTTCCCTCCTTTAACACTTTTCATTTTACAAGCAGCCAATCTTTTTCTTTATCTAGATTTCTCACCTGGTTAGTGCCATGTAAAGGGAGTTTGTTCAAGGTATCAAAATGTTCCAAAATAATACGATGTGATACGCGATACATGACTCACGATATCGATGATATCACAGTACTGCTACAATTGGTGAAAACCATCTGTAATGATTCACTTTGTTTACCAGGATAAACAGTTTTTGGGAACATTTATCCCCATTTATTTTTTATATTGAATACAATCATTATAAACAACTTGTGTCTTATTTTATGCAACAAATAAAAGACACTTTAGTGCAAATCAGTAATACTGTCTTTGACAAGAATTAACACCAACTGAATCGGAATTATCTGTAAAATTCAGTGTTAACAATAGAAAACTTGAACAGCAACAACACTACTTAGTGCAAAACTGTTGTAAACAACAGAACAGAAATTAAATAATTCAAGCAGCTGCCAGACACATTGGTGCTACGTGAGCCCCATATATCTATCTTGATGAATGTAAAGTTTTATAGACAAAAATCAAAGATGAAGACTTGGTGAGAACCCATAGAGAATCAATCAGGACTAAATATTGTGATATATTGCAGTATCGATGTTTTGGCACACCCCTATCTAATACCCAATGTCATTGGAAATTTCCCAGAAGCCTCTGTGAAAAACTAGCGTGCATCAATGCTCTGTAGATTGGCAAATGTAGACCACAATGCATTATGTTTAAATTATCATTTAAAAAATGTAAATACATTTATTTTATCTGAACACAGAAAACTTTTCCTAAAATCCTTTTAGGTTTGTTAAAAGAAATCTGTTATTTTACTTCAGTAAAGGTTGTTTAAAGAAAGTACTAGCATGTGTTGAATGATGTTACATCCATGAGCGACATGGACCCGCTCTACAGACTGTTAGGGGTTATGGGGAGTCGTGAGGGAATTTGGACAAAGCTTAAGTTTCTTTTCTTGGACTGCAAATCAGTTGTTCCTCTTTTTCACTTTAGTGATTGGCTGCGTCAAAACAAGCATTTGGTTGATTAATTAAGACGTTTGATTAAAGAACTAAAGCTGCTCTAATTAGTGAAAGTGTTTGACCGATTGTGCATCTGTAACAAGTGGGGTGACTTTCTTCTCCCAACCCGTCAAAATCTGTCAAAATCCTTCCTAAGTGGGAACTAATTTGTGAAATTATATCAGCTGTGAAGTGAAGAGTGAAGGGGGGAGTCGGGGGGGAGGGCACCAGATGCAAAGTTGTTGGGGGGGGGACTCCTTTTCTTCTTGGCTGAGGTTGAGGTCATGACCTCCGTGGTGGTTGGTGTGCTCAGTGTTAAAGCTAGTTTGATCCATAGCCAGGAGGCAGGAGGTCCAGAGAGGCTTCCTCTGGAAGAACCTGTCAGAACCTCAGTAAAACACCAAAACCCAAAGAGGGTGCAGGAAAATGAGGTTTATTTAATAGGGAAAATGTGTCAGTTTGATTTAAAAATAAAACCAAACTTTCTTTTTAGTGAAAGAAGCTTTAAACATAAAATAGTATTTTTTCTAACATCAGAGGTGATTCTAGATAACAGAGCTGCCTCAGAACATCAGTCAGCTGTTTTTCAGAGTCCTAGCAAAGCTCGTGCCGTCTTTTATTCCTCTTGATTGTATTAACACGGTTAAGTTATATTCAAAATAATGTGTGGCCTCAAAAATAGGGTTGTTACATTAAAAAAATAAGGCCGTGATGGATAAACTGCTCCTCATTTGTTCCTGCAGACGAGCCTAATGCATCCTTTCATCATGACTTATTAAAGATATTATGTTCCTTCTCACCATCTAATAAATGTAATCAAAATATTGCCTGAAGCTGATTATGCCACGTAATCAAAGTTATTATAAAGTGCCCATGAAAACATAATTGTTATTGCTGGAAAAGAAGTATCAGTGGGGCTTTGTGACAGTTTACATTAATAAGAAACATGCGCTTCATTTACTGCTTTACAGCTGAATTACACCTAATTGAACGAATCAGGGAAACTATGTGTCTCAATTACAGACTGTTTTTCCTCTGGAGTCTGGATTCTCTGGACTCACCCACATGGAAGAACTTAACTCTGTATGTTTGTGTCTTCAACAGTGGGAGGAAGTGAGCGGCTACGACGAAAACATGAATACCATCCGGACGTACCAAGTCTGCAACGTCTTCGACAGCAACCAGAACAACTGGGTGCGGACGAAGTACATCCGGCGCCGGGGCGCGCAGCGCATCCACGTGGAGATGAAGTTCTCAGTGAGGGACTGCAGTAGCATCCCAAATGTACCGGGCTCGTGCAAAGAGACGTTCAACCTGTACTACTACGAGTCCGATTCCGACACGGCCAACAGGAACTCTCCTCCGTGGATGGAAAACCCTTGGATCAAGGTTGACACCATTGCAGCAGACGAGAGCTTTTCCCAAGTGGACCTCGGAGGCAGAGTGATGAAGATCAACACCGAGGTCAGGAGCTTTGGCCCGGTGTCGAAGAACGGCTTCTACCTGGCCTTCCAGGACTACGGCGGCTGCATGTCGCTCATCGCCGTCCGGGTTTTCTACCGGAAGTGTCCTCGGATCATCACCAACGGGGCGCTGTTCCAGGAGACGCTGTCGGGCGCTGAGAGCACCTCCCTGGTGGCTGCCAGGGGCGTTTGCATTCCCAACGCAGAGGAGGTGGACGTCCCCATCAAGCTGTACTGCAACGGGGACGGGGAGTGGATGGTGCCGATCGGCCGCTGTATGTGCAAAGCCGGGTACGAGGCGGTGGAAAACGGGACGGTTTGTCGAGGTAGGTCCTCCTCTGACGCTGTACGGCGGGTCACGAAGACCCGCCACGATCCTGCAAACTCACAGGGACGTCATTCAGATATTCTCTGTTGATTCTTACACTTACTCACTGTTCAGGTGTAGTTCTTTTAATCAAAACTTTCTCCTGAATACAAACTAAGATCTACTTTTTACGTTTTTAAAAAAGAAATCTGGGATTGTTTTTCTACAAGAAAACTATAGAATTAAAAGAAAACTATATGCTATACTATGTAACCATTCAACAAGAAAATGAAGAAACCTACACCATACACCATACTAGTAAACAATACTACAAGTAAACTATAAATTTGAAAGAAAACGTCACTACAAACTATACTACACTATACAACCACTCTACAAAAACAATATACAAATGAAAGAAAACTATACTATACTATGCAATTAAAGTTCCAGAAAATTAAAGAATTGAGAAAAAAACTATACTACACAGTATACTAGGAGTAAACTATAGAAGTGAAAGAAAACTATACAATACTACAAGAAAACAATAGAAATGAAAGTTTTCTTTTTTCTGCTCCTTTTCATTTCACTGTTTTATGTCTCTATAGTATTATTTTGATGATATCTATTGTTACTAAATTAAATAACAAAAAAAACATACTATATATTATAATACACTATACTATACAAATATATTACAAGAAAACTTTCAAAATGAAAGAAAACTTTACTATATAGACACTATATTATACTATACCACAAGAAAATCTAATAATTGACAGAAAACTACACAATATACTATACTATACTATACAACTTTACTACAAGAAAACAATAGAAATGAAAGGAAACTTTACTCTGCACTGCAGCAGATCTCCAGCCTTAAATGCAATCTTTTTTATTTTGATTCTAGTTCCTTTTCTCATTCATCACAACTGCATTTCAAGTTCCAAACAGGAAAAAACACGTAAACATTTCTAAACACAATTGCACCAAACATTTACCAGTGCCGTGACCTGACCGCACTGGCTGGCGAGCTCTCGGTCAGCGCGCTTTGATATGCTGATCACTCCACACAGCGTGGCGGCGTGTTTCCTGCAGGACGAGCCTGGAACCACAAACCGCCCACCTGTGTGCCTGTAATTAAAGCACATCCTCCAGCGTGTGTTTGTGAGGACCGCTGCCCGACAAACACTGCCAGGCCTGCTCTGCTAATGAGGAGAAGACAGGCCATTACGGGGGGTACGGACTCGGCTTGTCTGGCGCTCTCGGTCTGCATCTCTGCTGTTTTCTGACCTACATGGGATGGATGGAGAACTTCCTTCAGTTCTGGTGCTCTGTCGATGTGAACGAGATGACAGGATTTGGCTGAAGTTCACACAGACAACACGACTCTCTTTTCCTTCTTCATGGTCATAAGAGGAGAAACGATCAGCGTGGGTTCTCCTCTTCATCAGCATCACTGCAGCTTTCACACATAATCGATGTTCAAACGCGATGAACGCCTGGATTTTAAGCCTTCCTGCTGTTCTGCAGTGTCTCCTGATCAGGAGCAAACACATAACAGTGGGCTTTGTCATTTCATACGGGGAGAACGTTCACCGCACCGACTATTTTTAAACTATGAATGCTCCCAAGGAGAAACAAATCATTCCAAACAGTTGTTGTTTTGTTCTCTGGTTGTTGGAAAGCACTTGCAGACAGAAGCCTGTCGTCGCTTCTGACTGAATTTGCTGAAGACTGAAAGCTGATCTCAGTGCTGGGAGCCATGGTTGACCATTGCCTTTCAACTCGCAGGGGTTGGCCAACAAATTGATTTATGAAAGATGTGCCTCTGGCAGTGATATAACAGGGCAATGAATTAATTTGTGGGAGTCTATAAGCAGGGTCTGGTTGGAGATCCTCTTTCACGGCTGGATCCTGATGTCTAAGCCCACAAAGCGGCGGCGGTGGGAACTGTAGGATGAACAATACAACCCCAGCTTTGTTCTTTCATCTCCTTTTCCTAAACTTGTAATCAGTGATGTAACAATTGAACTCTTGACAGAAATTGTGACAAATAATTAAGCTGTCATAAAAGCTGTCATAATATTGACAGCAGAAGGGGCTCTTACACCAAATTGCTGAGTTTTTTCCCTGCATTTGTCTTATAAGTGAGATTAAGTTTCCTCACTGCGAGTAAAAGGAGCGTATGAGGCTTTTTAAAGAGACAGTTCTGAAAAGGGAGATCTGATTTCGCTTTAGAGCCTGAAGGAGATGGTGCACCGCTGAGACACATGAGGTCCTGTTTGGCCTTGTTCCCCCAAAATGAAAAGCATTCCCTTTGCTTGGGCACAATGAGAGCCATGTCCATGGGTGGAATTGCAAACCTCCCTAACAATGCCCATGTGTGTCTTTCAGTGTAATCTGATCATCTAAGCCCATGCTATTGTAGGTTCAGGGGTCTGGGCGGTGGGAGCGTGGCTCATGTTCTCCAGCAGTGGAGATTCAGATTGAGGAAATCTGTCAAAGTGATAACAGCGTCTTCGTCTGTTGATGTGAGGATGAAAAATGAAAGTCCTGATGGTGCCTGTGTGGCCTCGTGACTTCTGTGGAGGAGGAGAGACGGCGATGGTTTCACTTCATGCGCTGAGTTAAGAAAATGACTGTGATTCTATGAAGAACCAACCAATGCAGGAAAGAGGGTTTTCTATTGAGATTAAGATAAGAAACAAATAAATAGATTCATTTTGTTTATGTAATTCTACATTCTGTCCACTGACTATAAATGAGAACTGGACCGAGTGAGAGTGATGTCACCCACAGAGAATGATCTACTTCCGGCTCAAATCAAAATCAATCCATTTAGTTGCTAGTAAGCAGCGATTGGACCCGGTACGGTATGGTTAATCTGACCAATAGAATGACTAACACATAGAACTCTATGGGATTTCGGGTTCTTGGAGCCAGCAGGAAGGAGTCACTCATTCCAGTTTTTATTACAGTCAAGTATTTTAGGGTGTATTCAGACCGGGAAGGTCTGTTGGTTCAGATCGAGTCCTGAGGATTGCATTTGTTCTCTAGTCAGGCTGTCGTCAAGTAGAATTTCCTGTTTCACACAAACCCTTGTTAACAAAACCATGTGACTGAAGATCTCTTCAGTCATTGGTCAGCAGTTAAAACAAAAAGAGAAAGATGTAGGTGCTGCGGTTTGCCAGGATTTTAACTTATTCAAACTTTATTTCACTGATTAATTTTAAACGTTTTCATGAAGGTCAGGTTCAACAGCGTTCAGCGTTCACGGTGGAGGAATGTTGTACGGCGGTTAGTGGCGTGATGACGGCGAAGACGGTCGGATTAGGATTTGGTAAGAAGCTAGGTTTTATTTTCAGTGTCAAACTTTTTTTCAGTTTCAATTTTTTAGATTTTCCAATCCAAAATAAAATAAAACTTAAAAAAAGAGTTGAAAGTGAAAACATTTTTGTAATTGAACTTTTTAATTTTGAAACCTAAAAAAAAAGAAAATTTGAAGCTAAAAATAATGAAATTTATGTTAGAATATCAATAACTTTAGGACATTTGAATTTTTTTGTCCAAACCCAATACTTTTTAAATTTGTTTTATTTGGGTTTCAAACAACATTGGTCCAAATTTAACTCCATACATAAAGAGTTAAAGAGTTACAGTAGCTGAAAGGTCATAAAGGGTTAAACCTGAAACTGCAGAGCAGACTAACGTTAGACAGCCTCTCCATTCCCACACTCCTGGCATCTAAAAACACTGATTTACCACATAAGAGACGTAATGAATTTAACTACCTCCACACAACGGGCTCCTCAGTAGTCTGCCAGTCACATGAATGGTAAGTGTTTTAAAGTCATGGTATGCAGACTCAAAACAACACAGGCCTGGTTGTGAGGTACGTGCTGGGAGGTACGGTCCATGTCTTTGCACCGGAGCGATTGGACTGAAGAGGAAAGGCTTCGGTCACTCTTCAGCCAAATGTAGCTTTAGATAAAACGGTAGTTGTGTAAAGGTAGATGGTGGCAGATAGAGAAACAGAGAGGAGGGGGCGAGGACAGGAAATGAGACCGCATGTCAGAATCCCAATTATGGCCGTCTCTTTGTCTGGAGAGGGTTTAAGGATGGAAATCAGCGCAGATGAATCCTCACAGCTGCCTTTATTTCCCTCGCCAGCGCCGTCTTTAATGGCATCTCTAATTGACTAACAGCGCGAGTGGGAGCAGCCCCGCTGATGGCGAGATGACGCTCCTCTGGGTTGAGACGCCACAAAAAGCAGAAGAAAACAAACACGCCCCTCTTGAGCTTCCTGCTGCATTGAGCGCCGCGCTCGGAACGTGAGGGAAGACATTCATGGGGCTGAGATAAAAGCCAGAAGAAGGCTGGAAATGTAAATCAAAATGTGAACACAGTCGGCGTTTAGACAATGTGATGTTCAAGTAAAAGCCACACTTAGCCTCTCTGATTGATGGCTGCTGTTGGAGCTGTTTAGTTAAGCAGAAGGAATACAAATGAGCGCTTGAGCAGATGTTCATTTCTGCAACTTTTGCCTGCTAAATGGCAGCAGAGCCGACGTGACTTGATTGCTGCATCAGAAGCGACATCCTTTCATTTACATTACTAACCGTTTCATTGAGATCCATGAGAGCCCGTCATGAGTGTCTGAAGGAACACCTTCATCCAGCTGGACTCGTCAGTCAGCCTCATCCAGAGAACTGGACCATGTCTCTGTCCAGTTTGTTGCATTTTTGTCATGATCAGAAGTCTGATCCTTCTGACTTTTTCCTGGTTTTTGTTTGTTCTGTCAACCAAGCCTAGAACTTAGGGGTGTCTGGGGAATGGATTCTGTGATATATTGTGATACTTTAATTCCTCAATCATACTTTTAATACCTTATTGGTTCTAAAACATCTACTTCATTTTTTCTTGTACTGAAAAATATTTTGCTGTGGAAATTAAGGCGGCCATGACCAGTCGATTAATCGACGACTAATTGACTTTTGAAACAGTCGACGACTAATTTAATGGTCGATTAGTCGACCAATCGACGACTAATCCACTTTAAAAATATTACTAGTTGATAAGTCGTCAAACAAACATCAACAAGTTGTGTACGTTCAGCACCAAAAATGCACTTTCTTTATATTTGAGTCAGTGAGAGCAAAACTTTATCCTTAGGGGAAAATAGTTCCTTGTTTCAGATGATGACTTCGTTTAGTTTAACCCTTTAACCTCTGAGACGTCGCCAGTGACACTGAAACACAAAATCTTTAACAGACGGTAACTTTTCAATTGTTACCACGATCAATAATATTCCAGCAGATTCTCAACGAGTCAACAAATCTACTGGAATTATCATGCTAATGGTTCAAAAGTTACAGTAAATCAAAGAACAGAAACACTGGAGCTCTGGTGTTAAAGGGTTCATCTTGTTTTAATACCAGAAACTAATAGACAGAAGCGTCACGGTCGCTGAAATTTGAATAAACTATCATCTTAATGGTCTTTATTTGTAGTTAGTATAATGCTAATGATGCTTAAGATGTGGGTTTTACATCCACTTTATGCACGACCCGATTAGTCGACTAATCGTAAAAAATAATCAGTGATTAGTCGACTATTGAAATAATGGTTTGTGGCAGCTCTAGTGGAAACGAGACAGTTGACTGTTCCCTTTAAGAACTCATATTTTCTTTATATACCTGAAGAAACGCACTGTACATTTGCTTTGGTTAAAGCAACTTGTGTATAAGATACAGTTGCAGAGCTTTGCATTGTGATCATTAAATGAAATGAATTTTACCGTCCTATTACCATGGAAGGTGTATTTATATTCAGGTTGAGTTTTTGAACACCACACATTAGCTGCGTTAGCTTATTCACAATAACACCCAACTTTGTTAGCAGTCTGATTAATCCATACGTACATAAGGTGTTCTAGATTATAGATCAGTTTTTAAAGAAAATAATAAAAGCTTTTAAATGAGCCCTATAGTGTAACTTTATGTGCAAATAAGCTCGTAAACTCACACTTAAAAGTGATCTAATAACAGAATCGGCTGGGATGTTCAATGATAATCTTTCAGAAATACTTGGTTTCCTTTCACTTTCAGTTCTTTCACATTTTTGTCTGAAAGAAAATGGATTCATGAATTAAGATTTTCAAAAAATATATTCAACTAAGGGTAATTGATTTTAAGCTGAACTCTAATGCAAAACTGTTTTTTGATTTGAATAAAATTTTAGACAAAAAGCTGTGATTCTAATGTCGAATCGACACCTTTTGACCGTGAATGTGTTGAGAGAGAAAACAGCAGAAGAAGCAGGATTGTTTTGTCGTCCTCGTTCTCTGCGCGTCACGTTAAATGTCCGTACCCAAGAGACTCACCGTGAGGAGACTCGTTCCATCCCTGAAAGGTCGGGCTCACCCGAGACACAAAAGAAGCTGGAATTACGTGACAGGAGGCTGGTCCTGTAAATCTGTAGAAGTGACCACAGCGGAGCATCGGCGGCGGAGCTTCAGCGGCGGAGCTTCAGCGGCGGAGCTTCAGCGGCGGAGCTTCAGCGGCGGAGCTTCAGCGGCGGAGCATCAGCGGCGGAGCTTCAGCGGCGGAGCTTCAGCGGCGGAGCTTCAGCGGCGGAGCATCAGCGGCGGAGCATCGGCGGCGGAGCTTCAGCGGCGGAGCATCAGCGGCGGAGCTTCAGCGGCGGAGCTTCAGCGGCGGAGCTTCAGCGGCGGAGCATCAGCGGCGGAGCTTCAGCGGCGGAGCTTCAGCGGCGGAGCTTCAGCGGCGGAGCATCAGCGGCGGAGCTTCAGCGGCGGAGCTTCAGCGGCGGAGCATCGGCGGCGGAGCTTCAGCGGCGGAGCATCGGCGGCGGAGCATCGGCGGCGGAGCATCGGCGGCGGAGCTTCAGCGGCGGAGCATCGGCGGCGGAGCTTCAGCGGCGGAGCTTCAGCGGCGGAGCATCAGCGGCGGAGCATCGGCGACGGAGCTTCAGCGGCGGAGCTTCAGCGGCGGCGTCCACGCGACACCAGCCGAGCCAAAAATCTGACTGCATTATAAAAACAGGAGCCCAGCTTGTAGGTTTCTTCTGAAAACACGAGAGCTTGATGAGTTACGCATGACATCACGGAGAGCCAGAGAGAGAAGCAAAAGAGAAATGTTTTCTTTCGTTTGAAGCCATGTTTGAACCCAGCAGTAAATCTGTCAGATCTGTGAAATGGTCGTGGTGTAATAACATGGTTCTGCTGATGAGGTCATCTGCTGCGTTTGTTTCAGGACCCTCAGAATCAGCCCAGCCGGTCCTCATGCAGATGCTCTCTCATCTTCTTTTTAAATTTAACACTTTAGAGCATCAGAAAAACTATTTTGTCTGTTTACATAAAAAACAAGAGTCTGTTGTCGTTTAGTTTTTCTTCTGATTTGCAGAATTTGCAGGCCTACTGTATAGTGAGAGCATGAAGTGCAGACACACACACACAGCGTTGTATAAATCTCCACAGCACATTTATCATCCGTTGAAGTGATAATGTGACCTGCGATCTTTGGAATCTCTCTGCGCTCAGAGATCACGGCCCTCCAGCTCGTAAACGTTTTCCACATGGTTTTGCACATGCCAGGCTTTGCTCCGTGCGCCCCTCTGTCACACTCCTCATTATCCCACACCATCTTTTGCATCTCATATTCGGAGAGATCTGACCTCCTGAAGCTCCGGGCCTCCCTTCACGTTCTCGGTCATTGTATTGCGTTTCTGTTGGTCTGCTTCTTCCTCGTAACACCTACAGCTCACTCTCAGTCCGAGAGGCTGCAGACGGTTTTCCTCCATGAAAGCATAGCAAGGTGACACCGCTGAGAACTGATGGTTGTGTTCATGACGCTTTTGCCATTGATGGAGCGTCCTGAACGCAGAGCTGTGCAGATCCTTCCATATGGAGCTCTGTTTTCCCCGTCAGCTTTGTCAAACATTCCTGGTGTTCATCCTCTCAACTGTTCTCCACCCCTCGCTTTTTCTGTGGAATCCAGTCAATTTCTCAGCTAAAGAAATCTGATGAAGCGAGCATCTGCTTGGATGAAAGACCGAAAGCAATCAAGAGGAATAGACGGTGGAATCCCTCTGGAGGATCAGGGAAGATGTTCAGTCCACAAAAAAAAGACTGCGTCGGAAGATTTAACCCACATTATTGTTCTCCCAAAAGTGAGAGGAAACTATGGAGGCCCTAAAGTCCAAATCACTTAACAAATAAACATATTAACCCTTCAACATCTGAGCTTCAGTGTTTATGGTTTTTGATTTACTCAATAATTCCAGCAGATTCTGGAGGAAAAGAGCAGCCCAAGAATCTGCTTCCATTCATCGTGCTATCGTTGGAAAAGTTCAAGTATGTGAAAGATTTCAGGTGTTAAAGGGTTAAAGATCATAACAACAGTTAAAAAGTAAATCATAAAAGAATACCATTACTTTTTAAAAGTCAAAACATTTCACAAACTGAAACGTAAAAAAGAAATAAAAACATGTTGGAAAAGTGCTGCACAAACACAGTCTTCAACTGAATACTGTTGTATATTACATTATTATATTTCATTTAAAATGTTTGAATTTTTCATGCTTTTCTATGCTGAATATGGTGCTCGTACCACAAAATGCACAATTATTTCAAAAAGAGGCTCAACCAAAAATCCAAAGCAAAAGTATAAGACAACAAACAAAATAAATAAATAAAAATGAGAATAGGTCGATGTTATTGGACGTCCCTGATCACATGATGACGTTTTTCTGTCTACGAAGAGAGAAAGCAGAAAGATATTTTGGCTGAACTTTGAGAAAGAGTTGATGGAGCAATCGCTGAACTAACATGTCACCATGCCAAATAACTTTCAGTTATAACAGCGGAACAAACGTCATCATCTAATCTGTCATATCCTATAATACATAACCTTTCTGGTTCCTTATTTTGTTTCATTTTTACAATATTTCACTTTAGAAATGACTTTTGTTTCTAAACTCTTTCATTTTTATTTTGTTAAATTGTGTTTTAGTATTTGGATTTTTAGCTTTTTTAATTGCTGTTGTGATTTTCAGTGAGTTTTTGCATTGATTTGTTAAAGTGATTTGTACTTAAAGGCCACCGTAGCAGAAAAGACAAGTCAGCCATAACTCCTAGTTATCAATAACTATGATCACAGCTGATCAATGTTTGACTAACTCTACATTCATGGAGCGTATTTGGTTTCTGAATCACTGATTCTTCTTTGGGTTTTTTTTATTTTTATCAAATGTTAAGTAAGAAAGTAAGAAAGTAAAGTTAGTCATCATCCAGCTACATCCAGATTCATTCTGACATCAGCCATGAAATAAACAGTGAGATCAACGTTTCATAGATGAACTGATTCTTTTGGTGAGAGGAAAGTGATGTCTGTGTGGTGAAGATGAGGATTCAGACGCTGTCAGAGTTGGAGCTCGCCATCTAAACCCGGAGAGGTCGTCTCCTTCTTCACGGAGACAGAAATATCTGAGCTGTGGACTTCCCTCTGCTCTCTCTTTCTCACCAGAGAGAGACTTCCTTTGGCTTTATGCTCTAACAAATGCTTTCTCTAGTAGCTCCTCATCATGAGAAAAACGTTTTTCTTCCTGAAGCTTCAACTGTTCAAGAATATTTTTGATGTTTGTAATATTAAAGTTAGTTTTTTATCTTTCCATTTTTTTGAAGTTGCAAATGAAGCAAACAAGAAAAAAATCTCAAATCTTCCCATTTGATAGAAACCTGCCTTCCGTCTTGACCTCAGAAAGCTCATTTCTGAGTCAGACGTGTTCGCGGATGAGAGCTGTAAGATATCACTGACTGAAATAGAACAAAGGACGTTCAATAAGACTTTCAGTACATCTAAAAAATAATTTATCCAGCTTTTTGTCGAGCCAATTGTCCCTGACTGTGTGGTCTTCCTCACTGCAGCATAAAAGCTTCAGAAATCTTTGTATTCCCATTAGACACAGACTCCTGCCGTTTTCATTTCTTTTTCATTTCTGGGCTTTAATTATTTAACGTTGAGATGGTTTACATTCAGACAGCACACACTGGTCTCCTCTAAGGAAAACAGAGACACTGAGTCCCATTAACAACTAATTCCGCAGCCGGACACAGAGTAAGCAGAATCAACAAACTGAGAGCATCCTTGGATTGAAGGGCAGCGTCTCTGTGACCTCAGTGAATCCCTGTGAGATGATTGCCTCCACACCAGCTTTATGTAACCTTCAGGGCCCCGGCAGTGTTTGAGCAAAGTCAACAACCGATTCAGGCAGATTTTATTTGGACTTATTTGATTTGGGGATTTAATCTGACAATGTTTAGATATCCAGGCCGGCTAATCTCAACCCAGAAGTTAGGCAGCTGTAGTGAAGTTTTCTGTCATCTGGGAGGCTTCTGAGTTTATGTTGGACATTGAACACGCGTCTCTACGGCTCTCTTTGTGTGAAAGTGGAGTTTGGCCCCGCGCTTGCTTGGAAAAAACAAACAAAAAAAGGAGCTAAAGCGAGTTAATAAAAAGAGCACGGCTCCCAGGAATGTTGGTTGTGTCAGGAAGAACATCCGCTTTAAAACTCTCAATTCTTTGTTCTAACGGTCATGTTGATGATGTCATTCAGTGTCTCTTCATGTCAGACGTATATATGGAAAATAACTGTGTGCAATGTTCAAATCTAAGCTATCTCAGGTAAAGAACCCACCAGAACCTTCATGAATAGGAGGATGTTTTCATTTTCAACCCTAAATGTGTTCTGCCTGTCACTCATATCTGCTGCAGATAGATGATGGAGCCGTCAGTGACACGACAAGTCCTTCCAATCACTGTTCTCAGATTCTACTGAGCTCTTATTATATTTTCAATCATGGTGCTAATTTCAATCTGTAATTGTTGGAGATGAGCGCGCTTGATGCATCAGGAAAACAGTCCTGGCCTGGTTTCATTGTTGCAGCCTGGTTGAGGGGGAGGGTTTTTCATGGCTGCGGGGGACAGCTCAGCTTTGTAAATGGTCTACTTACAGAATTTTCTGGATGTTAAAACTTTTTATATCCCCCTGGGCAGCCGCAGAGCAAATAAATTACTCCGTATAATAAGCTGTTTCGCTTGCCTTTGAAATTTCTCAGCTTTCGGCGAGAAGGTACGCCAGGACGCAGTTTCTGACATTCTTAAAACTCTTGTAAGGAGCCGAGTTCATCCAAAGGCTACAGATTTTTTCTTCAAACCCCGCTTGGAAGATGAAAGGCGTAGCACAAGCCGCTAGGCTAATCCTTATCTAGTCAGTGAGAAATTCTTAGCAGCACATTGTATGCATGCGTGGCGTATGGGGCAGTTAGGACAATAGCCCCCTGTTCCCTCTTTAGCTCTTCCAGGTATTTTCTTACAATATGGACAGGAAAGCTTTGCGGGATTTTCTTTATAAACTGACATTTATGGAAGAAAAAGAGGATGCTGATCTTATTATGCCTCATGCAGAAAACTAAAATGGTTTATCACAGCAAGAGAACATTACTGAACAAATCAAGAGATGGAAATGAAGCATCAAGTTCAACTTTGAAATTAGATGCAACTGGAAAAAAGGCAAGGAATGCTTTCTATGCCTTTTTGCAAGAACAAGCAATATATTTTTATTATTAGGGATTCCTCAATTCTCCATTTTAAACCGTATCTGAACTGAATGTTACGTTTTCACTCAATACCAGTTTGTTTACCTTGAAAGTATCAAATGGTTTTAGAAACATTTGTTATTTATTACTTAAATATGAGTCAACTTAAAGGCTCCAAGGATTTCCAAATGATCAGTTTTTTGTTGTTGTTCTGTCATAAATCATACATCAAACTGAATCAAAACCACGACACAAAGAATGAGGTCTGAATGGAATTATGGGTAAAGTGAACTGCGGCATCCTTATTTTTTTATTGATGTCTAAAACCATTTATTGTCTTTATATTTGTTTTATTGTCATTTAATTTTTTTAGGCCTGGGAATCGATTAAAAATGAATCACAATTAATCGCATTATATATGTATATATTTTAGTTACAGTATTTGCTGAACACTTATTATCTGCAAATAATCACAATATGAAATCACACACAGAACAGTACATTTATAACTTTTGTTTTTAATTAGTGATGTCCATCGATAATAATAATCAATCAGATTAATCACACTTTTGTGTTGTGATTAATCACTATCAATCACAATGTTTTACTCGGTACATTTGAATGATAATTTGCATCATTTGAACAAAAAGAGGCCAGAGAGGGAATGTTTCCTTCATTTTATCATCTGAAATGTTGAAATGCATCAAGTGTTAACTCGTGAGTGTGATTTGTGAGAACAGAACACATCAAGTAAGATAAGCAGAAGACTTTTATATCTGCAGTTTTACTCCAAGAAAACAGAGATGCTGACATACAGCCGTAAGAAACAAACCTGCAGACCTAAAAAACAAAAAAACACAGTTCCAGTCTCTGTTCTGCATCACTGCTGCTTTAAAACAACGTTTTTCTTTTATCCTGAAGGTAAAAACAAGAGGGAAACTTTCTCTGTGAACTGTTGCTTTATTTAACCTATTGTTTATTTGGCTTTCTTTTCCTGCTGCAGTCTAAGCTCAGTGACGTGTCATCATGTTACCGTGACAACGCGCTGGACCATGGATCGAGTAGTCCACTTTTTGTGGAAAAGCAATCTAAACTGAAAAAGTAACAAGAATAAGGAACTAAAAACGATTGAATACTCATTTATTTTGTAAATAACCATGGGATAAGTGGGATCATTCCTGATGGGATGTTTTTGACGCACAGCGTGGAAGAGACAGAGCGAAGGACTTCTGCTCCAGGAGGTGTCATTTATTTGTGTTCATTCTTCTTGATTAATCACGTGCGTTAACCCGTTGACGTTCACACCTATACATTTTTGTAGATGATTTTCATTGTTGATTGTCAGAGTCAAACCTATTGATCCAGATGCTTCCAGATTTGTAGCCAATAAATCAACTAAATCTGTTCTTAGCAGAATCCAAGACCAGAATCCAAAGTGGAATCAGGAGCGCCAGTCTCATATTTAAACAAAAAGCTTCATGTTTCTGATTCACAAAAGATCAACAGCTGTGTGTGATCTGGGAAGGGGGAGAGGGACACATCAGGAAATGATAAGTATTAAACCAGAGACCAAGCGAGCGGGCAAACAGAGGAGTCACGTATCCAGTTCCTTTCAGTTTGACATTAACCACCCGCTGGTGTTTACTCCAGCGGCGGCGTTGGCCTGGCGGCGTATCGATGCCTGGGAAGCGCCGGCTGCGTGCTGGGACCGGTGTTCTGGTTTATTGTGGTCACTGCGAGGCTGTGTGGTCTGCACACAGCTATGCCTGCTTTTTCCTTTGGAGGGTATTAGAGTTGGGGGTATCGGGGCATTTTCCTGTGCAGGGTGTTTCCATTACACCCCATCAACATACTTCTGTACGGCGCCGCGTCAACACACTCCAGGGTCACCGCCGCCTTCAAACACGGCGCAGTCGTCCCGGCCCTGTGAAGTAACAGGCTTGAAGAGCCGTCTGGAATACATTAGTCACAGCTATTAATGAGTCTGTTTGGATTCTGCTCGTCGCCTGTCACAGCCGTTTTCCCAAAGTCATGAGGATGGCGAGGATTTTGGCCAAAACTAAAGATGGTTATTGTCGTCTCAGAGGGAGACACAAAGCCTTAAAACAGACAGAAAAGGTGTTTCCTCATGAGGTCTGTTGAGACCCCGAATGACATGGAGAACGCCGACCTTTTCAGCCGGCGTGTGAACGCCTCATCTTTCACCAGACAATCGGAAGGCATCAGAAATGAGCCGCTGCTCTCCGGCGCGCCGCCGATACAGTGATGTCTCTCAGTCCTTGCAGGGCTTTGTTAACTCCTCCTTGCGACCTTCTTACTAAATATAGCGATTGGTGTATTGATTTGGGTATGTGGTGCATTCACAGCATGCCTGCGCGATAATGACCTATTTCAACAGATTGCTTGTGGATAAGTCCTGTTTTTTTTTCTCCTTTGGGTGTGTCTTTTGTGTTAAATTTGCAGAAAGAAGACCATCTCATCTTCAGAGTGCAGACAGACAACAGTTTAGTGTCAGATCTCGAAAGCTTCTGGTTTCCATCGAGTCTTCTGGCTCACGTGGTGCACAGCAGTGCAGCATAAAGCACCAGCTCCATGAAATTTTGATGTAAATGTTAATTTGTGCGTTGACTCTTGTTGCTGTCAGTTACTGTTTGACTGCAGCGCGGTGCAAAGTTGTGACAGTTTGGTCGGGGCTACAAGCAGTGAGATTAGGTGCCAGTCATTCACAGGATTGTGCCTCGCTGCTATTTAAGCGTGGGAACATGGAAGAGGGCCACTGTACGCCTGCCAAAAATGGCTTAAGTCTGACTCTAATGCGCCGGCAGGTGTGCTTCCCATCGCCCAGTGAGTAAGATTCAAGCTGCAGCTCTGAAGCTCCTGTCATACCTGTCTCTGTGGTCTGGCAGGAGGAGCTGGCAGCACCGACATCAGAACGGTTCTTATCAGAACAGCGAAATGCCACGAGTGAGCAGTTCACTGTCTTTAAGGTCTTCCTGACTAAACAAACGAGACCTGCAGGTTCAGCTTGAACTTCATCTGCTCTTGTAACGAGATGTCATCCATTTGATGCAGGACGTTTCAACACAGAGGTGACAAACTCCATCGTTACAAGGGGCCAAAATCCAAAACACACCTCAGGTCGCGGGACGAACTGAAGAAACATTTACTGAACACTCGAAAACAAAAGTTTTGGAATTTTAAAATGTAACTTGCTAGTGAGATGCTAGTGCTGAACCTGATAGCTGAAAACTCTGAAGCTGATAGCCAGCTAAAATGTTAGCTAAATGTCAAATTAACCTAAAAGACTAAAAAAAAAACTTGGTTTAACCAAAAAAAAACCAGCTTGCATGTAGCTGAAATATTCGATTCTCGTGTTAGCTTTAGCATGTCTTGTAGCTGTTTTGCCTCTGGTCGTAAAAGATCTTCTGGCTTGAACAACTTTCTAGTCGACTTGAAGTTTGTCAACGGTGATTTAGCGCAATTGGCATTGAATCCAGCAAACGGCGTCCTGCTGGTGGAGCTGTAGTGAACATTTCACTCGGGGTTGAACTGACTGGAAGAATCGTTCCAGCTGCTCACCTTTGGTGATATTTCCAAGACGTAAAGATAAACTCAGTATTTTATTAATTGTTAGTCATTAGTGCTTTTATCTCCTCAGTAACTGCTCTGTGTTTACTTCTGGACCTTTTAGACACTTGTTTCACTGTCATGCACTGGCACAGACCCTGCCTGTGTGACCGGACTCATGAGAATCTCCGTGAAGGTAATTCAACCACATGACTCTACAGTGGCGTTTTCATTCAGTTTGGAGATTATCAGCCACATCAGAAAACCCTGGAGAACCGATGTCTTTCCTCCGGCTCTTTACTTATTCACTGCCTTTCCAGGGACCTACAATCAGGCCTTTGTGGGCCGGCTCGTCTGTCATCTCCCTGGTTCTGTTGATGTGGGCCTCGTGCTGAGAGCGTGGTCTCCTCATACACTCCACCAACGGTTGGCTAATTGTGCTTGTTGAGCCAGAACCTGCTGGAGTGATGATAAGAAGGTATTTGATGTCTTCAGAGGCTTTTGGAGGGCATGTTTTCCATGATATTTGTTTTTAGTTTGGAAATGACTGTGTGGAAATCCTTAAAACACACGTCTGGAAACATAAACACACAGAACCACACGCGCACGCATGGACACAAAAGGTCAGGAGGGATTATTTAGGTTTGACAGGGAACGTGAAGAATGATACACTTATCAGAAATAGTTGTGAAGGAGGAGCCCATAAAAATCCCAGCCCATGATTGCGAGTGGTAATTTCCTTCTTTAATCAAATGTCTCTGGCGAGGAGATCTGGCAGACGTCCATGGATTGAAGGTTTTCTTTGAGCGTGCCCTCATTAAAGGGCCAGGAGGTAAAGCCAGACCGACAGATCTGGATATGAGACACCAAATATATCTGAGATAAAGTATATTTGCTTCTTTTTAGTTTCATCTTTTCAGGAGCAGATCAAAAGTGTTCCTGATCCATGAAGGAACGTTAGCGTCTTCTCCTGAAAACCTCATCCAGCCGGTATTTCTGCCAGGTGTAAAACTTGTAAAGATTTTACGACATTTCACATACGTGTGCTGCGGGTGAGGGTTTGGCCCCTCCCCATCCTGACTGGGATAATCCCGCTGTCTCCAGGAACCCAAGACTAATCTGCCAGTTGCCTTTTTGCTAGCGCTCGCTCATTTGAAGCTGCCTGGACTCCTGCTTCCACATCACGGCCACAAGTCCGGGTCTGAAAGCAGATTTTTGCTTTTTAGCTCAAGTGTTGAATAAAAGGTTATGTTATGTCTGTGCTTTTCTGCAGCAGAATTCTGGACTAGGTAGATTACAGAATGGTGGTTCTGATGACTGGCGTGACTGTTTATGAGACGGAGCAGCAGCTGTGAGCGCAGAGACCATCTGCTGGAGCATTATGCTTTTACCATAACTGTTTTAGGAGTTCAGCATGAATGTCAGAGATGAGACGGGCTGGCCTGCATGAATGTGTCTGATCTCAGTACAAGAACCCGACCAAATCCACTACAAAACAGAAACAAATGCTTGAATAAACCCCAGCTTAAACAAGTGCACGCTGTTGTTGTTAGAAAGGCCTCTCGGATTCTCTTTGGGCAAGGAATTCATCGCTGCTTCATTACTTAAGGGAAAGTGAAAACATTTTTGGCTGGCTTTCATTTTTAATCACATCCACACTTGAAGATGAAAACCCGCTAATAGAGTGAGGCTTTTGTTTGCACACAGGAGGACTTACCTGCTGGATTCTACTGCTTTTTTCTGAAACCTTTATTTTACCGGGAGGATCAAGCAAATGCTCATTAACAGTGATGACCTGTAGAGCAATCATTTATTTAAGAGTCGACTAATCACCGATTATGTTTCAGATTAATCGACTAATCAGATCGTGATAACTGGCTGTATAACTCACATCTTAACCATCGTTAGCTTTAAACTTCAAGTGTTCAAGCTATATGCTAGTTAAAAATAAAGATGAAAGCTTATTAAACCTTTAATAAACCTAGAATTCCAAACTGCATGTCTGCAGAAGCTGGAGTGAGCAGGAGCTGTCAGTGATCACTGTGTCCAGTTTATGCAGTTCACAATGGTGCATCAATTAAAGACATTAAATACTTTTGATTAAAGTTATTCAAATTTGGTTAGGATTTTCAACATTTTTTATTTTATTTTTTTTATGTATCAAGTAAAAAACATACACGCTCTGCTAAAGCAGAGCGTGTATGTTTTTTTCAGTGTGCATCACAACGAGTCTTTCTTGGTATTGAAATTTGTCACAATTTAAAGCAAACTCTCCTCAGGAACAGCACTGATATTTTTGGGAGCAAAACAAGCCCCTCCCACCCCGCTCCCTCACACCTGAGAGGCGGGTACTTCACTGACCCAGGATCTGAGCTGAAAGCCACCACTGATTAGTGTGAGGGAGACCACCGTCCTTTATTAGAGGTCATTTAGTAATCATCTACTGGTTGAAGATGAAGAGCAATCTTCTGATTTGCAGAAGTATCTCATGTTTCAGCGAGTTCTGCTGCTTCATCCATCTAATCACTAAACAGGAATCGGAGTGTCCTCTCAGGCTGCAGCTCTGATTGAACGATTCCATTCATATGTTTTAGCATCAGCCACAAAGGATGTGACAACACGGAGGAATCCTGTATCTCAATACGTTATTTGTTTGTAACTTGAATGTCTTATTTTGGTGGATTGAGTCTTGTGTCGTGGAGTTTCTGAAGAGTCACAGATTAGAAAGTACAATTGTTGTCGACCTTATAAAGTTTAATCCAACAAGTTTAGATTAAAGAAAAGAAAGTAAATATTTCATTAAATGTTTGTTTTTAACAGAAAATGTTTGAATCTGTCGGACATGCCCGTGTCTCACCCTTACGTACTCGCCTGTCACCCGCAGCATGCCCATAGATGAAATGTGCATGAACATTTTCTCTCTATGCGCTCATCAGGCGGTCTTCAGGGTGGGTCACTTGTGCCCTGTAGAGGTTTGACCCCATAAGGACGGTTGAAGGATGTTTGTGCTTCCTGCAGGATTACGTTTTGGCCAGAAAGCCGTTTTGCGTACTTCATTGTTGTTTGTGTCTCCCACGTGCAAATCTTCTGAATGGGGGAGTCCAAACGGACTCGGCGCAGCCTCGTTAAATGCTTGTGGTCTGCAGAATAGATACAATCTTCCATAACTGTGCTCCAGGGATTGATGCCGGCGATATAAACCCGGCCTCTGAACCCGATACTCTGCCTCCGGCTGAGGCTCCGCCTTATCTCCGCGTCTGAGGTGTGAGTGTGTTTGCTTTGGAGGGCTACACCGAGACGGATCCGGCACCAGCTGCCTCCGCCGATGCCCCCACACCCCACCCCCCGCCCCTGCTGTAACAGCGCCGGCCCCTCCTGACTGGACAACACGCTGCCCCTTTATGCCACCTGTCCATCAGCGAGGCTGCACCTCGGGAAGCCTCTGCCGCTGAGCTTGGAAGTGCCGCTCGCCTCCTTTGTTTGGATTCTATACCCCCCCCCTTCTTTTGCTGCTGCGCTGCTCCATACAAACACAGACACACAAAAAGACACATACAGACAAGTGATTGCCTCTGTCAGCTATTTCCTACATCTGCCTCCAGGCACAAAGGACTCCAGCGCCGCTGCCGTCTCTGAGCTCGCCGCTCACCTGTTTGCAGGGATGCCAGCAGCTGGGGCTGATGGGTAGCCAAAGATTCAGCCCCATTAGAAATCAGCACAAAGCAGATGACGTAAACAGGTCGTTTGTTCGAGGGTTGGGTGCTATAATTAATCACGGGTAGTTTTTCTTTCTTTTTTAGGACAAATGAGCGATTCCTCCACCCGCTCCGTTTACGTTCCTCCTTTGGCTTTTTCATCACGGATTCATCCCGCCGCTCTCCCTCTCCTACCTTCTCCAGCGCCGCTCCCTCCACCATCCTCTCTGTCATCAGCAGTCTGCGGCTGTGATCAGAGCTGGAAGGTCCGGGTGCAGCCGGCGGAACGGAGCTGGGAAGCTGCCTTACATAGCAATAGCTCCTGCTGTTGCCCTAGCAACCGCCTGTCCTTGAGCAAAAGGGCACATTTGGGGGTTTGGGAGGCTGAGGTAGTGATGGCCCCAGTCAAAACTCAGAAAGGAGTTCAGATGCATTGACCTGTGCTCCTGAGGAGCCCCATCGTGGAAACACGGTTCTGTGCAGCTACACATGAATCACATGCTCAGAAATGGTCTGAGGACTGAGTCAGTGTCTGCGGGGCATGAAAGAGTCGCTCTTCCCTCATGAATGTTGAACTCAGTGTACCGTCTGCAGTCAGTGGGCGTTCCTCACCATGTCCTGCATGCTGCTCATATGTTCCCAGGAGTTGTTGGAACCTGCCCACGCCTTTTATTTGCCTCAACAATGACAGCTCCACACGCTGACGTCCGATCACCTTCCTGTCTGCTTGTTTTCTCTCATATTCGGAGCTGCGTACACCCGTTCAGCCAGGATCTGATCCGAGAGCCGCCATTTCTCTGCTCACTTCCAACCGCTCGGAACAAACACAAAAAGTGTCATTTGGTGTTGCGTGACACCGACGGTTAGTGTTCTGTACAGGAGGCTTGAGGTGTCGTTAGACTTCTGCAGAAACTGTGTCTCACAGACACTTTAGTGACATGACACGGTACCATCAGTATAAAAAGCTACGAGTCACAGTTGGGAATGGATGCAACAATCCTCAGAAAACAAACCAAATGGTGGGTAAATTAAATAATTGCATTCTTACTGTATTTGCAAATCCAAATCCTCAAACCCATGTGTTCTGCTGCTGTATTATATTTATTGTTGTTAATTTACATTGCACCAGGCTTATCATAAACGTGGTGGAGTGACTAATACGCTGATCGACTGGTTGATCATGAATTTAGTGTGGGTATTGAAGGCCATCAGAGAAGTAGAGCTATATTTTTAAATCTCCTTCAGCCAATCATCATCCTCCCTGTGAAGTACGTTGCTTGATTGACATGCAGAATCAAACATCCTCAGAACTGAACGCACACTACTTTCCTCTGTTGCAGGTATTAGGGCTTTTCTCGATGAGTCACGACTACGTTAACTATTAAAATATTCTACGACCAATTAAATACTTGATTATGCTTTTTTTATTTATTTATTTTTTTTCATCTTAAAACTATGTTGTGGACTTTCTAATCCGCATCTTCCATTCTCTTTGACACACATGTGCAGCAGTACTAATCCGGTCAGGAACTTATATGATGCCTGAGTTACCATAACAACACGCAAAAAGTGTCCAATGAAATCTCTGCAAAGCAGAACTTGTGTTCCAGAGCATCACTGCAGTGATCCTGAACACCTGAAGAAGAACGTTGTTACTGGGTATGATAACGATGAAAGCTAAGCTAACATTAGAGCAAACTTGTTATGTAAATGTTTGTATGCATCCTGGACCCCATCAGAGAGAAATGTCTCTGCTGAAGGAACATCTGCTCTCTAAAGAGATCAAGTCTTCTGCAGACATGGAGAAATCTTCACTTTCCTGCTAAAAGCAAGAACATCGGACAGTCTGGATTTCTGTACAGTCAGAGTGAAGCTGAACGCAGTTGTGAACGTTCAGAACCACAAAATGAACTTGAGTTCTATTTGAGTCAGTGAGAACAAAACTTGATCTTTAATAAAACAAATGAAGGAAGAAGCTGCAGAATTCATTAAAGGTTTAAAAAAAATATCATCTTTAGTTTTAGTTAATATATAGATTAAACACTTGAAGTTTAAAGCTTATGATGGTTAAGATGTGAGTTTTACATCCAGTTTATGCATGATCTGGTTAGTAGATTAATCGGAAAAAAAAATAAAAAACAATCAGTGATTAGTTAGTTATTAAAATAATTGTTTGTGACAGCTATAGTGTGTACATTGCATCAGCGTTGATATGACAACTATGAACACAAATGAACTTTTAATCATGTTGTAATCTCATGTATTGATTCTAGAATCTGCTTTTTGTAATATTTCTAAGTATATAAATGTGAAATGTTCATTTTATGATCTTATGTGTTTATTCCCGCATCATCGTTTCTAAACTCGCTCGGATGCTGAAGGTGTGTTTTGGTATTAGTCAACTGAAGGGTGTTTCTTCATTGGTCTTTGCTCATTTGGAATATCTAAACATCTAAATAAAATGATTTTTTTGTTGTTTTGCGAGACAAATAACAGAAGAAAAACTATAAATTTGAGGTTTGAAAGGTGATTTTCTGCGTCATTGATTAATAGCAATTATGTCAGGTTGTTTAAGTCATTTTCAAACAAATATTTCTTTATGACTAATATTCATTTATTGACTAATTTCCCCCTTTTGTAAAGTGAATTAGGTGTGAGCATTGGTGCATATAGCAGCCAGATTATAGAGGAGTGTGTGACAATTTCAAATTACATAGCATTATCTGCACTGACTGACACTTTGTAGCACCTTTAATGACCTGTCATTATAAATAATTTCATACAATGGAAATCATTTAAGCATGACGTGGATCAGGAAGGCTGACAAGCTCCTTTAAATGGAGATTAATACCAGTGGTGGGGCCGGTACATCTTCTGCCACACCCCGGCCATCTGCAGCCCGGTGCTCTGAAAGGGTCTGCAGGCAACCTGACAGGACCCCCGCGTCCTCCGGAGAACAAGCTGTCAAGCGATCCGCCTGCATGAAATGACCCTTTCCACTGGTTTCCCCGTAAAAGCCCGTCTTCTGCTGGGATTCGTATTTCTGTCCCGCTGGTCCACGTGTTGGCTCAGATGCCTGTAATTTTACTGCTGCATTTTTGCACCTCTTTTTTTTTTATTCCCATTGAAGAAAAATGGGAACAGGAGAAAAGGGAGTGCAGCAGAAATTCCAGACGTTATTACAGTGCTGCATGCGCGGCTCCCCTGACTCCCCTTTCATCTCCGTTTCCCCCCTTTATTGACAGGTGGTAGTTATCAGTCCGTATGGAAATACTGTGGTTAAGATAGGTTTCAATGATTTTTTTTTCCTGCTCTGGTATTTATGAGCTGATACTGATCATGAAAGCATTGCAGTCGAAGACACTGGGCTTCTTATAGTTTGCACCAAGAAACACATTCTATTCTAATTCACTTACATCTTGCTGCATTAAAGACGGCCGCTGGGTTAGACACATTTCACTTCAATGAGATCTTTTATGCTCTTGTTGGTTTTCCATCCAGTCCTCACATTCTGCAGATGAATCTAAGCTGCTTCTTGCAACAATGTGAAATCAGACTTGTCATGTCAACGCCGCTCTCGGCGCCACCGTGGCTTGATGAGTCGACCGTGTTCTGCTCTGACACCTCTCAGGACTGCAGTCAGATGCAATCAAAGCGGACGGACTTGATTTGTTTGATGTCAGAGTTCTTGATGCTGGAATGTCGACCTTCTTCACTCTGAGCCTGATGCTGCGTGTTTCTAATGAAGCTGCAAGGGCTGAATGTGGATGACAACACGCTTGTTTTTGTATAAATTCTAATCAAATATCTTAAGAATTTATTTTTATTTACAACAATTTTTGTTGTTTTTGGGGTTTATAAATTCTTTTCTACAATGTAGTGTGAGCAGAGCGATGTGGTCTACATCAGAGACAGATGTCCAAAAACATTTAGGAACATTAAATTTCTTTGTTTGCAAAACTGTAGATAAAAACAAGACTGACTGACTCCTCCCCCTTGCTTTACAAACAGGAAGTATCCACAATAAACCAAAATTCCACAGATTACTATAGAGAAACAAACAATAGAAGGACCCTGCTGGTTCCGCATTCAACGTTCAAATTATATGACAGATTTCAAAAGGGTGTGGCCTTTCAACAAGCTCACTTCTGATTGGTGAGATCTGTTGCCATAGAAATGTTGATTCAGACCAGGGGTTGGCATTTGCTGATGATCAAAACCTCGAAGGAGCCGTGAAGTCTTACTATATGGTTTAAGGAAATGTAACACCACTTTAGATTCATTACATTTTTTAAAATATAATAAATAGGAATTATATTTCTGTTTCGGCGTAAATAAAACCAGAAATATAAGGGAAAACTAGTATCTTTTTTTTTTTACTTCTGACAGAATCCCATATAATTTCCTTTCAAAATAAAATACACCCTGTGCCAAACACGATGTTTCCAGTTACAGCTTCTATCCATTGTTGTGCAGCATAAGTTAATGTGAGCTTTAAACCCTTTAAAATCAGAATTTTTTTTTTTTTTTAACCGAACTCGCAGGTTGCAGACCCCCGACTCTAATCAATCATGTCTGGAGCCAACATGGCGACGTCACAAAATAATGTCAACAGAGTTGACTTTGATTGTTTGGAGCCATGTCTTCTATGAGTGATGTCACGCTGTTTGTGGCTTGTTTTGTCTTGAAATAATTTCTGGTCGGAACAATGAACAAAAAATAAATTATAAAATACTGTGTTTATCTTTTACAGACACTTTAGTGAACAAGACATTTTCTTCTCATAGCATGAAAAGCTTGAAGCTTTGCTGGGGATAGCCTTCTAGAAGAACAAATGGACTCATTTTTATGTTTCTTCTTTCTGACTAACGTTTCAGTGAAAACAGCATCACTAATGTCATACAGATGTGGTGCTGTATCCCGTCTTTCTTGCTAGTTTTATTTTTGGCTGACGTTTAGCAGATAATGAAAAATAAGGTCACTTACTGGGAAATTAATTTACACCAGTTGTTCCAGGACCAATATTTCCATCACACAGTATTTTTAGCCGCTGCTGACATTCTGAGCAGCACTTCAATCTTCTTCTTTGTCCTTGTAAATACCAAACCTTCTGACGGCGAGGCTTGTATACGCGCCGCATATACGAGGTTAAACCCTTGCAGCGGAGTGAGCTGAAATTGTCTTCTGGGCAGCAGCCAGATGAGGTTTATTAGTAACTGGAGGCTTTACAGTCTCAGTTTATTTAGTTTTGGATGTGTATGTATCAGAAGGAGATGGAATTGGATTAGACCTGGATGTGTGTGTGTGATGTGGTGTTTTAGCTTTCCTGAAAACGTCTAGGCTGTTGAATTGTGTGCAGCCTGCGCTGCACCTTGGGCGCTCATCTCCCAGGTGTCCCACATTTACAGCTAATCTGCTGCTCACTTTGGCTCCAAATCTCCCTCAAAGGAAGGAGTCTGCTGGAAGGAGGAGGATCGGGGATCAGAGCTCTATGGCAACTGCTGAGAAGATGCAGCTTGCAGCAGAAAGCTGAGGAGAAATGTCACCTTCCAAGCTCTGTGTCCTCTGCAGGACACAAACACATGCAGACGTTTGCACAGAAGTGGATGAAATCGCATCTGTGTTAGACGACTGGAAAATTAAAACTGGGTTTAATGCTCTTTATGAAGCTACCTTACGATTTACTCTGACAGAATTAGGTTAAATTATTGACTGTATATGAGGACTGGACCAAGTGACTTCTCCCCCCCGGCATTCCAAACAGGAAGTCAAAATCCCATAGACTCTTACAGCTGTTATTCTATGGTGATCCTCTTTTTTGTTCCATGATTTTATTTCTGTAGTTCGAGTTATTCAAGTTATAAACTGACCAACCAGATGCTTCCAAAAAAAGTAGGCGGAGCCCGCTGCGTGTCACGTCCAACCTTCAAAACGTTTACAGATATTGTGCAGTCCGCTCTTAAGTGGTAGGGATGTGGCCTTCTAACTTGCCGTAGAAACTCAGAGCGACTCGGACCAATCGCTGCTCACTGATGACCGCTAGCTAACATGGCTGCATCCATAGCGTCGATAAAATGGCGATTGAATTGACTTAAATTGGTTGGGGCTGCAGTAAACCCTTTTCTTGGTAATGTCACAATCACTCGGTCCAGTTCTCATGTTCAGCCCATCCATCCATCTTCTTTGCTGCTGGAGCCTATCCCGGCTGCTGATGGGCAAAGGCAGGATACCTCCTGGACAGGTCGCCAGTCTGTCGCAGGGCTTTAATCCCACACCCAAACACACTCGTATTCACGCCTGGGGACGATGTGGAGTCACCAATGAACCCATGAAGCTCAAGTACAGTCAGTGGATAAATGAAAACCACACGAAGCTTCAACTTAACGTCTCCAAAACAAGGTTTGAATATCATCCCAGTTGGTTTGTTTTGACGCTCATATGTAAAGTTTAGTAAAGACTAACCCATTAAACTGTGGTACTTCATCCATTCCTTGTCATAATTGGATTTACAGCTTATGCTGTTACACCCTCGGCATGTGATACGTGTTCAAGCATGCGTGTTCTTCAACGCACTTTTAGCTTACGCTGTTCACATTGGACTGTCCCTGCACTCATACTCGCGCGTGCACTCAAAGTTGGAAGCAGCTTTTGCTTTCACAGCTTTATTCCGATAGGACTTGGTTCCATGTTTGAAAAAGGACGCTACCCATGTGTCACTACACAACCTGCGTCCCTGATCGGTTAAACTTTTCACTAACGGTGCGTTTTGTCTCTATCCCAAACATGAAAGCTGAAATGCACATTTCTGCTTTTCCAGACACTTTTCATTGGAAGTTGCCGCTCGTTTCTCAGCGCAGTGTGAACGCAACAGTACAGGTCAGCAGTTACCCCACTCCTGGTTTTGTCCTGTCCCTCCACGTCCCAGACCTGCTAATTGCACAGGACACGGAAACCTAAAGGGAGAGATGAATATATCATTTGTGTACGTGTGGGGTGAAGCGGATGCCAGTTGTCTAATAGCTTTCACACAAGCCTGATTGAATTAGGCGACCAGGAGGACCGCGTTCCTAATTGAATCACGAGAGTCTGTGTTGCAAACAGTACCGGCTTGTGTTCCCTGTGGAAGTGCTTAAAAGGAAGTGGGGGGCCGGGGGGGTTCGGGCTCGTCTTCACTCGTAGGAGCGACCCTCCGCTTGCTGCTGCTCCGCTTTATCTGACTGTCATTTCTCAGGGTCACGCTCCATTTAGACGGAGCCGCTGAAAGCGGGGCTGTCTGCACCAACCGCATGTGCTTAAAAAGCTAAAAACATGTTGAAATCTCCTCCAAAACAATGACTCTGTGTATTCAAAGCCCTTTGAAAGTCACCACTTTATGTGATTTTTTTAAGCTGCACTACGGCCGACAGAGGCTCAAAGATGTGCGCGGCTCTGAGAGCCTCTTTGGACACAATGGAGCGCAGGGAAATACCAGCATCGGCGCATACACAATCCCTCTGATGCTGACCGGTTTCTCTGCTTTCAGCACTTTTTCCTGCTGTGCTCACAAATCCTATTCCCCCAGGTTTTATTCCATCTCCCCCCCAGCAGCCTTGTCTTTCACACCTTAAACAACACACACGCACACACATGCACAGCCCATGCCCATCTCTTTCTCCTTTGTCTCTTCTCTAAGAGTCTGTTCATTAAATAAAGCGGTTTTGGGGGGGGGGCATTGAGTTCTCAAAAGACCGAATGAGGAGAAAAGGGAGAAAGGGGGGGCCGTAGTTGCTTTAAAGCCCCAGCCTGTCGGACAAAGAGTTTCCCTGTGAGGTGCTGTGGATGAGAGGCGGTGGTAAAGGACACTCCAGAGCTGCTGCTATTGCCGTCCTCCCCCTTTCTCTTCCTCAGCTTTACAACACGCTGGAGCCGGGAGCGCCCATCAGCCAGCTGATTGTCCCGCAGCCACCTCCATGTCCAGCCAGACCTGCAGGAGATCAAATGGAGGTGGCAAACACCCCCCCCCCCCCCCCCCCATCCCCCGCAGCAGCAAACATAAAAAAAACCCACCCAAACTCTGAAATTTCCTTGCTGCAGGTTTCTTTTTGCTGTAAATCTCAACGATATCCATGAAAAATCCGGAAAACCTTTGAAACAAAAAGCAAATGAGCTGCTATAAAAACTGACGAGCACCCTCGCACAGTGACTTCACAGCTCCTTCTGCGCTATTTCTGCTCAGTGAGTCTAGCGAAAGCCTCTAATTAAAGCTTTTATGTTGCTATATATTATTAGCAGTCATAAACATTGGCAGACACGAGCAGCTGGGGGGGTTTATGTGTGTGGGGGGGCGGGTTGGTGAAGATGTTTGAAGAGGGAGAGTTAAAGCGGTGTTAAAGTTAAATCATCACCGAAAACAGAAGTGTCTCTTTCTCTGAGGTGGACTGAAGAGCGGAGAGCCGGTCTGGACCTCCTGACTCACGCTTTAGAATTCTCCTCAAACTTTCTCTCTCTGGCTTCTGTTCTCGTCTCCATGCTTCATTGTCACTTCCGTTTCCAAACCGGCGTCTCCAGAGGAGGAAGGGATGAGGCCGCTCATCTTGATGATATTAATAGCGCCGAGGACAATAAAGGATGAGCTTGAAGGATATTTGTCGTCGGAGGAAACATCTAAAAAAGAAAACGCTCTTAGATGTCCCGTGGCCGGCCGGCCGGCGAGATGATCAAACGGCTCGACTGCAGCGATCTGCAGGCAAGGGGGGGGGGGATTAAAGCCTTTTAATCACTGATCTCCATATCTCTGCTCTTCTACATCTGACACCAACCAACTGTGCAGCTCTTCAAATCTGTCATCTGAGTTCTACATGGAAATTCCCAGCATATTTTTCCAGTCCTGTCAAAGCACACAGAAGTGCCAAAACATATCATCATGTGTCCCTTTGAACAAGCTGCTACACTTTAGTAGAACTGGATCAGGTTTCCTTTAACTAATAAAAGTGAGCTCTCCAACTTCTTACATTTATTTAACCAACCCGTCTGGCTCTACTTCTCTCTGACTGGTTATTTATTTCACTTGGACTCCTGACGTCCAGGTTTTGAGGTAAAGTAGTTTCATTATACTGGAATGAAAACGTTTGTCAGCTAAGTTAATGTCTTTTTAGAGAACAAAAAACAACAAGAAACAACTGAAAGTGGTTTAAATGTTAATGAAAGGGTTTTGCTCTAAAACAGGGGTGTCAAGATCCAGTCCTCGAGGGCCGGTGTCCTACATGTTTTCTAACTACCCTTTCTATGAGAGCTCTTCATTGGCTAAACACACCTGATCCAGGTAATCAGCAACAGAAGAGGCAGGATTTCTTAAAAACCAGCAGGAGGCCGGCCCACGAGGACTGCAGTTTGACACCCCTGCTCTAAAACCTGACAGATCTCTGCTCACACAAACCTCAGATAAAGAACAATCATTCAAATTAAATCCACCTGGTTAGAAGTGAAATTACAAACATATTAAACATGTTGGTCACATTCATGCTGCGAGCTTTGTTACCTGGAACAGTGGGCGGGTCCAAACTGAGGCACCAAGAGGACGCTGACGGGATTTGAGCAGAAAAATCAAGTTTTTCTGATAGTTTAAAGAAAAATAAGCTCAAAGTTGACTTTATGAGCAAATTGTTTAGATCAGCTGTTAAAAAAAAGATTGTATTCGTGGCATTAAAAATGTGCTGGACGGAGCCACAGTCTCCCATTCTGATACAGACGAGTAGATCCATGAACGTCTTTGTTTTCCTCGTCTGAGCTGGAATCTGGATCAGAACTGTTCAGCTGAACAGAAGCAATATTGGTGCCGTTTTTGTTGGCCCACTTATGTTAGGTTTGGGGTGTGAGGGGCTGTAAACCAGCAGGAGAGTGTGTAAACAGAGAACTCTCAGCAATGGGTAGGGGAGGGGAAACTCCTGCTGCTCTTTAGCTCTGTTACAGACCATGAGCATCCATCCCTACAGCTGGAGAACGAGATGGAGGAGGAGTGAACGGTCTAGAGTACAGACAGATAAACATTCATACATTTGAAAGCAAAAATATGACTGTGATTGGCTGACAAGAAAGATGAGCCGTTTAGCCATTGGTTCAATGCCTGATTGGTGATGGCTTAGAGAGTGACGTACCAAGCCGCAGTACCTGGAAGTCAGGTGGATCAGTACCTGGAAGTCAGGTGGATCCTCTTTATTGGAATTGCGTCAGAACTTGATTTTTTTTCCCTGGTAAATATTTGTTAAAATCACCATAGTTGAGGAGTCGATCCTTCCTAATGTTTTCTTGAAAATGTGTTTTATTTAAACTCTGGACAAAAGTCACTGGGTTTCAGGAGAAGAGGAAGTGATGACCTCACTTCCTGTTAATAAATGTCTGTTCATCGTTATCTTCTCGGAAAACACACAGATACTCTCAAAAGTATATTAGACAAAACCATACAAATGAACACATCGATTATGCGTTTTCAGCTCCTGTGACTAATGCAAATATAGTGATTTTTTTCAGTCCATGAATCTCTGCGTGGACGCATTCGTCAACCCAAACCTACTCAACACCTCACACTCAATACTTTTGATCTGTGATTCTCTGGTTGTCACTTTTACTAACGGATGTTTTGGTGTCTGAAGTTATTTTTGGTGCAGACTTGTCTCCACCAGTTTGATCTTGTGGAGATTAAATTGATCCTAAACAGTTTTAGTGTTTTGAGAACCGACGTTCTTCCATGCAGTTTACATCATGTAAACATGTTTGTTTTCATCCTGTCTCCATGTCGGGCAGAAGTGAAAGCAATGATGGTTTTTTATAATAACAAAGTGATTTAAGCCTCTTTATTAAGAATCTAAATGTAGTGATAAGTGGAAAAAAAGCAAAGCTTAGATGTTCTTTTACTTTGTGTTCAAGTTTGGTTTAATTCTTTTAAATGTAGCACATGTTTAAATATGTTTCTTGTCTAATCCATTCAACATAGAACGGTGAATGTAAACTGCTATAAAGGGGTTTTGCTGTTGAGAGTATTAGAGGATTCTTCTGTCATGTTTGCAAACATAATGAAATATTAATGGAGTTAAAGCACCATCTTTCCCCTTTATTCGGACAGCAAATGGAACGGCCTAAATGAAAGAAGAAGTTGATGTTGGTGGTTTGGTAAGAGAATGTAAATCACCAGCAGAGTTTCATCCATCTGCAGCCTCTGAATATTTAAGTAGAGCCGCTCTATTAGCCGGGCATCATGCGGCTTTGTAAATACGACTCAATTATTTCCATTCATTTTCCTGTTTATGCAGATCCTGCAGTCGTTGCTGGGGTTGTTAAGCACAGTCTGCACGCTGTTACAGCTCGCAGATTTAATGTGGACAAACTCATTCACTAAATTCCCTGCCTGAAAAATTCCCCGACAGCGGCGTTGCCCGCCTCTCTCTTGCTCCTCGTCTTTGTTTCCATCTGGACACTCCAACCCCCCCACCCCCTTCATCCAACAGTGCCACACTCCTGTCCGCGGCGCCGAGCCTCTCAGGTCCAGCTCTACACGGAGCTGCTCGCCGGGTCTCATTCACAGAACCAGACTGGCAGCAGGAACGCCCAGGCCGCTTCCCAAAATCTCTCATCCCATCAATTTAGAAAGAGGGGAATCACATAGTGATACATATTTTGTCTTTATGGCTGGATTGAGAGATGGAGAGAACATGTTCATTTTATCTACGGGTATGCTGCGGGTGGCAGGTCGGAGTGAACACTTATACAGCGCTTAAGGGTGAAGTAGGTGAGACGCAGGTGTGTCGTACAGATTTCCCTTTTTTCAACAGGACCCAGTTAATGCTGTTCACGTGATACGTGCGCGCTTACCACATGAATGATAATGGTACGTTCCATTTTCATGACATCCCCTGAGGTGGACTGCAGGACAAACCAGCGGTTCCCTGAAGATGCAGCCGCTCCTCTCTACCACCCTAACCCAGAACCTGCAGCTCCTCCCGGGTCATCCCCTTTTATGGATGTATGTGACTTCAGCTGCATTCACAATAATCGTTCATCTGTGGCGGGAGCGTTTAGATTCAAGTAATGTACGGACTCAATCAGAGGTTCTGATGCACAACTTCAGCATCAGGAGAAGCGCTGTGGTCTGGCAGCGATGCTTTTTGCTACACAATTTGACATTTTATGAATTTTGGTGGAGATTTGGAGTTGCATCAACCAATCAGGGACTCAGCTTTGGTCTGGGACGGGTTGATGACACAAATACCATAAGGAGTCCAAAACCAACTGAATCTGATTGTTCTCCTGAACTTCAGGACAATTTCTTATTTATATAGAAATAATGAAAAAAAAAATTCCTCTAACTTTATTCATATTTTTCTCTCCTTGAACTAATGAGACACAGAAAGTCATCAAACGGGGTCTCAGAGAGACAGAAGTACTGCTGAAAGCGTCCGTCATTCAGACGCAGCTCCTGCAGTCGAGGGTGAAGCTCACTCTACTGATAGAGTTTCAGAATGATCTCATGAATCCAGACATGGAGACATGATTACTGATAAATCTGATATGTATCGTTCATTCATCATGTGTGAGATATTCAATCAAGGCTTCCATGTAGTGATGAGGCTAATCACTTTAGGTGGTAGCTCCTCCCACATGTGTCTGGAGCATCATGTTGGATGTCATAACGTTTATTGTTAGTGTAAAGTATTTGGAACGTGTCACTTCAGAGAACATGACTTCCATGTGGACGTTATGGAAACACCTGTCTGTTAGAGGTGCAGGTGAGGCTGCAGGTGTGGCCGCAGGTGAGGCCGCAGGTGAGGCCGCAGGTGAGGCCGCAGGTGTGGCTGCAGGTGAGGGCGCAGGTGAGGCTGCAGGTGTGGCTGCAGGTGAGGGCGCAGGTGAGGCTGCAGGTGAGGGCGCAGGTGAGGCCGCAGGTGTGGCCGCAGGTGTGGCCGCAGGTGAGGCCGCAGGTGAGGCCGCAGGTGAGGCCGCAGGTGTGGCCGCAGGTGTGGCCGCAGGTGAGGCCGCAGGTGAGGCCGCAGGTGAGGCCGCAGGTGTGGCCGCAGGTGTGGCCGCAGGTGTGGCCGCAGGTGTGGCCGCAGGTGTGGCCGCAGGTGAGGCCGCAGGTGTGGCCGCAGGTGAGGCCGCAGGTGTGGCCGCAGGTGTGGCCGCAGGTGAGGCCGCAGGTGAGGCCGCAGGTGTGGCCGCAGGTGAGGCCGCAGGTGTGGCCGCAGGTGAGGCCGCAGGTGTGGCTGCAGGTGAGGCTGCAGGTGAGGCCGCAGGTGAGGCTGCAGGCGTGCTACCTTCACATGTGAGTTTGTTGCTCTTCATACGTGTCCATTAGTTCATGCTCTCTGTAAAGTTGTGGTTTGGAAAGTGTGGGCAGATTTTCAGCTTAAAGCGAAGCGTCTTTACAACAAAAACAGCAGAAATGGGCCTGCTCTAATTCTGTCGTTTGACCTCTTTTGCACAGATGTCGCAGCTGCAGGAATTTTCACATTCCAGATGTTAGAGCTTAGCTTAAAGGAAAAAAAACAGACACAAACGATGTTTTATTTAGTTTTGGAGAAATGTATGAGTAATTTTGTTCAAATGCAGAACTGGCTGTGCAGGAGAAACCCATACATTTTAGAAATTCTTACTTTGAATCAGAGTTGAGTTTAAAAATAGTGAGATCCATATGAGAGGGAGCGGCCAGCAGAGCTTTCTTCCTCAGCAGAGCTCTGAAAGAGCTGAAGGGCTTTATCTTCAGAGAAGCAGCAGGTCTCTGGTGTGACTTTCTGCTCACTGTACTTCCAACACCTCTGGACTTTCTTCTCCATCGCCGGGGCAGGTGGGAGCTGCATTACCTGAAGCCAAACCACAAATCTTTTTCCTTTCTTCTTCTTTTTGGCCCGAGATTAAAGAACAGCACTTGACATGTTGTAGGTGCAAATGCCCCAGAACATTTATTTCACTTATTTATATGTTTCCAGTCGTTCAGAGCAGAAGCGAGTCGGAGAGAGGATGAAGGGATTTCACGGACGGCTCTCATTTAATTTGTTTATCAGAGGTGAATGACGCCTTTGTGACGCACGGATTGTTGCTTCTGTGGACAGCAGGAGAGTCCTGCACACAATCACAGGCACTGATGTTACATTTAGTGGCTGATAAAGTACATGCACCCCTCAGCTCTGTGATAGATGAATTACTCTCTTCAGAAAAAAAGAGAATGAGACGTTGTAGTGAAAGCAAACTTGTGATGTGTTGCAGCGTTTGCAGAAAAGAGAATAGCTAAATCTGTTGTGTCTAAATGTTGGACCACAGTTATGTTATTTTATCTATTATGGATGCTAAATTATGAGCCAAAGAATCTCATGAAATGCTGAATAAAATAAAAACCAGAATGCTGCATCTCAAAAAATGATTTTTTTATTCCAAAAAGAATCTTTGGATTGAAAACAAATGATTTTTTGTGTTTATTGTCTTGTACACAACATTCAAGATGATCTAGCAGTTGTTTCAACTTCTTCTTTCTGCTTTTCAAGTTTTTCTCTAAATCAGGAAAGTCTAGAATTGTTATTGAATCATTAACCATCTAAAAAAATAACAATTGTTTTGAAAATGAGTCCAAATCCTTTTGCTACAAACCTTTGACTGATTAAAAACTCGTATTTAATTCTTGAACACCTGAGCGATTGTCGGTGACGCTTAAACACAACATTTTAAATATACTGTAACTTTTCAACTGTTGACACAATCAGCGAGATTCTTGTAGATCCTGAAGGAGGAAAGTGCTTTTATAAAGAACATAAACACTGGAGCTCTGGTGTTAAAGGCTTAAACGCGTTTATTAAACAGAATTACTTCATAAGATGGACAAAACAATTAAATCTCAGTTTTTTACATTGAACAGAAGATAGAAGATTATTTAAGACAGGCTAAGATTCTCATTTTGTTCACATTTTATTCTAAAACGAGTCACTTCTACTTATTACAATCAAAATATAAAACAATCATAGGATCTCAGAACTATCAAAAAACTCCTTATTTGTTTGTATAATATTCAATAGGAAGAAAACAACTTTTTAGCTTTTTCCATTTTGAATGTTTGTGCTTAACTCTTCTAGATTTGGGTTTCTTTGTAAGGTTTCCTGGTACGCAATAGCTTGTACTATTTTCTATTTAGTAGGGGTGTAGGGGAAAAATGAATTTGACGATAAATTGTAATGCTTCGTTTTGTGATACTTTAATTTAAATGCTGACAAGACGATATTTAAGCATCTTACTTCTGTTTTCCACCCCTGACCACTAGTTGGCAGCACACTGAGCTTCTTTGAGCGGCTCTACACCACAACCAAAACATAAAACAACAACAAGATCTTGCTAGAACCAGCTGGTGTTAAAAGTTCAGTCAGCCTCGCTGTTTTTGTTGATATGAGTAATTAGTTTTTGTTTGGGATGAGTTCCAAACTCTGTGCCACGTCGCTGCCAGTATCAGTATTCTGTTGTAGTGCTTAATGTTGTGATGCCGAATGAAAGACGTATCAACATTCATGTAGAGGTTTTTCTAAGTCATTCAAAAAAGTGAAAAAGTGTTCTGGTGATATATCGTGATACATATGATCATATTGTGAAACATGTATCTGGATACGTGTCACCAGGCTAGTCTACTTTCTAGTGATTTTCTTCCTAACATTAATGTTCTTTTCCTATTTTCAGACTAACTCTTTTTGTCGTGTAATTAGTTGAATCGATATTCTGAAAGAGCTGCTTCATATGCAGAAAAATAGACTTATTTTCTATCTTTAAAGAAAATAATCTTATTGAAAATGTTTTACAATAATGAACTTAGTTTGGAAAAAAATAATGTCTGAAATAACTCTTAATCCAATTGTTTTTCTGACTGTTTTGTGGTTATTACTAAAGTATTTCCTTGAGTCGTGTTTGTGCAGTGCAGTAAACTCAGTTTCCTTGTGTCCCCCTCCAGCCTGCCCCTCGGGGTTCTTCAAGTCCACTCAGGGGGATCAGCTGTGCCTGCAGTGTCCCATCAACAGCCGCACCACCAGCGAAGGCGCCATCAACTGCGTTTGCCGCAACGGATATTACCGCACCGACTCTGATCCTCTCCAGATGCCCTGCACCAGTACGTGTACAGCCATAGCTGTTGGTCTTTGAAACCCCAGCAGTCAGAAGTGAAGAGTCCACAGATATGAAGGTTACGGCACGCACGCATTTCACGCTGACGAGCACAGAGCCCCCAGATCAAAGAACAGTGGCGTCTGTGCAGCTCCAGACAGAGGCGGCCTGTCAGAGCCGTCCTCACCAACGTCTGCGGACGTGACCTGACAGACAAGCCTCGGCCGCCCTCCTTCAACATCACACGGCTCCTTCTCCAAACCTGACCCCGGGTTACTGGGCCGGGCCGCAGAGCCGTGTAGGGGTCAGCCTCCCAGAATGGGCCCAGGCAAAACTCTCTCTTGTCATGCCAATGAGGCTGATCGAATTAGAATTTGAATTTGAGGTGGAGGGAAAAGAAAAAGAGGAGGACGGTTTGAGCAAAGTGAGCAGAGGAGGGGCGAAGCCTGAAAGAGAGGCGCAGAATGAGCTGAGGAAGGAATGCGAGCGAGCGAGGGAAAGCGCTGCGTGCACGCCAGCATCCGCGCGGGGCCACAGAAAAAGCCCCTTTCAGTGTTTCGCTGGTGTTTCTTCCTCGTTCTCGCACTCTGCCGGTTGAAAGGGTGAGAGGAGGGAAAAGATTTGATGGTCTTCAACAAAGGAGATTTGCATAAACCCGGCTCTGGGAGCCGAGCAGCTGTTGTGAATGAGAAAGCAACAGCGTCACGTCAGCCGCATGAAGCGCAGCAGGGCCCTGTCTGATTAAAGCAAGACAACGGGCCCATCAGAGAGGCCCACCAGCTAATGGAGGGGATATTAGTGATGCCAAGGAGGAGTTATGTTTCGGAGCCGTACCAAAAAGGGCCCTAAAGTGGGCTTTCTTCCAGCCCTGGAGCTCTGGTAATTGCTGCCTTTTAGGAAGATGCTAAATTAGAAGTGATCGATTCAGATTTGGTTGTTGTGGGCGGAGAAGATTTGCTTATCTCATTAGTCCCGGAAGATACCTCTGCCATAATGAGGTGGTGGTAAAAAAACCCAAATCTTCCTGTTTGTTTGTTTGTTTGTGCTGTCAGTCATCGTGGGACGTTTCCTTAGCTGCTCAGGACGGGTCAATAGGAGGCACAGTGGATCTCTCAGCTGCAGTAACTCTATCCGGCCCACATGAGAAAACAGTCGAGAAGGAAGGCTAAAAAAACACTCAACAAAGTGGACATCAGCCCTGAAAATGAGAGTGTAAATGGGCGACCCGAGGGAAGAGGCGCTGCCAGCCTGGAATGCAGTCGGCTCACAGAGGCTATAGTGTCACAGCCATTTTGTGGATTTCCTCCCCCCATGCGGGGGGGTTGTGTAAGCAGACATAGTAATTATGCCCTTCACACCATCAAGGGCACGGCACATCTTCCATCATAAAATGACTTCCATGCTGTCCTTGGGGTTACGGCTTATTTAGGTTAGACATTTTTAAACGCGCCTCTCCTTTTCATTTTTTTTTATTTTTAAGCCAAACTAAACTAAAATAATCCTCCAGTTTGAGGTGAAGAAATACACTCGTGCTCCAACATTCTGGCTCACAGACGAGTCCAAAACTAACATGTGCCTCCCTCGTGCAGGTATCCAGAGAAATGTCACCCACTATAGAGGCCTTAACCTTCAAAATAAAAGCCTCACGCTTTATAGAATCATAGTTAACAGGATGAACAATCACATTCGTTTCAACACGAAAAAATAAAGAAAAACTGACTAAATGCATTTATCTTGACATTATAAATTATACAGCGATACATGTGGCGAAATTGGCATAAAATGCTACCAAAGCGATATTTAATTAATTATTTTGAAGCAAAAACATGTGGTTTAGCATCTTACTTTTGATTGTTAAATAAACCCCCGACCACTGATTGGCAGCACAGCACATAGAGATTCTTTGAGCAGTTCTACAAACACCAAAACATGATCTTGTGAGAACTGCATACTTGTGTTTTTGAAATGAGACACTTACAGCTTAGTTCCATATAAAACACTGACTTTTGTTCTTCATTGTTCATGTAAGAATGAGTGAGAATGTTGAAAAATTACCAGAAGAAAATCACCATGATTTTGTTAAAATCAGCTTTTACATGAGATCCACTTGCGGTTCTTAACCTTCTGATTATCCAATAAAATAAATATTACAATTTTATTTATGTAAAAATGTATTAATAATCAGTTTTTTTCTAAGTCACAATCTTTAAAAAAACAAAAAGTGGAAGATAGACTTGTACTGTCTTATAAAAATATCGGGACGTATTGTATGGTGAAAGAAGTATCGCGATACTTATCATATCGCCAGACTCTTGCCATACCCTACAAACACCCTACAAACAAAGAGCTACACAAAAATAAGACAAAATGTGTTATCTTAAAAAAAAGACAGTTTTTTTCTTTAATTTGTAATTGTTTAGGATTTGTGTGTAATTTAGAAAAAAAAAACAAAAAACTGGACTTTGTCACATAATGATGGACAGATGTAAAGTTTAAATTGGTTTCATTAGGCACATCAGTGCTGCTACATTAACATAAAGATTCAGACTTATCTCTTTGGACTTTTATTTATATTACTTTTATTTAATTTATTATTGCATTTTACATTTTTAAATACTTCCTCTGTCATTTTCCAACCACATTTTATTTTATTCTACTTTTCATCTTGGTTGTGGTTTTGTCAGGAACTGGGGGGCTGTAGGATCCAAAATGCAGAAAAATGGGTTTATTAGCAGAAACGTCAACATAAGATTAATAAAGTAAAGATCACAAAATCACAGACACATGTCGTCTGGCGATTGGATATGTATCGTAATACACACATAATGATACAATACTTATCTCGATATATCCCAAGACTGTACAAGACATTATTTCACTATTTTATTTCATAAGAATTATCAGAATATGAATATATTTTTCACAAGAGTGAAATAGTAAAATAGATGTTATTTTGTGATCAGAACAGTAAATACTGCAGCTGTGTCTCATACGTTAGTTAAATGAATGAATGAATGAAGACTGAACCACATGTTTGCTTTAAACAAAATTAAATATCACCTTGAGATTATTTTAAATTGATTAAAGTAGAACCAAATAAAGTATTGGGATATTTCACCAAATGGATATTTTGTTACAGCCCTACAGATGATGACAAACTGAAAACCATTTTAGCAGAAATGAAAAGAGCTGTAGAGGATTAATAACATGAAGTGAATAACGGGGAACAACCGAAAACAAACTCATCCTCAAGTTACAGCAGATCCAACAATTTCCATTGGGATTATTAAAGTCCATCCGTCTGCTCCTAATGCAGAGGAAACAGCAGAGTTTGTTAACTTGTCAGATGTCAACATTTTACTCTAAAAGACTTTAGAAACCTTATGAAGTTACAAGAACAGACCAGAACCAGCTCGCGTTTAGAGACCAGTCTCACTTTAGATCTGGAAAGTCTGGAGAAAGTGAGGATGTTTAGGAGCTGGTGCGCGGAGGGAAGAAGGATTTTACTGAAATGCGATACAGACCTGGATCCATTATTCATGTGGTCACTTTGCATTTGGCTCCAAACTCCAGACGTGGAGACGGAGAAACCGTTTGATTCTTTGCTCCAGACAGATCCTGTAAGAAAGACACACATGAAAGACGTCTCGGACAAATATTTGTAAATGTTTACTTGTTATTTGTTTTCGCTTTCTTATGTTTTATTTATTGTTTGCATTTTGGGGGGATTTATCTGGATTTCCTTTGTCCAAATCTTTGGCAAACATGCAGCATCCCTGCACTTTGATGCAGAGCAAGTTAATGAAAACGATTCCAGTCTGAATCTGAATCTGAATCTGAATCTGAATCTGAATCTGAATCTGAATCTGAATCTAAATATGAATCTAAATCTGAATCTGAATCAGAACCTAAATCAGAACCTAAATCTAAATCTAAACCTGAACCTGAACCTGAACCTGAACCCTGAATCTGAACCTGAATCTAAATTTAAATTTAAATTTAAATTTAAATTTAAATTTAAATTTAAATTTAAATTTAAATTTAAATTTAAATTTAAATTTAAATTTTAATTTTAAAAAAATTAAAAAAAAAATTTAAATTTAAATTTAAATTTAAATTTAAATCTAAATTTGAACCTGAACCTGAATCTAAATTTAAATTTTAATCTATATCTAAATTTAAATCTAAATGTAAATTTAAATCTAAATGTAAATATAAACCTGAATCTTGAATCTGAACCTGAACCTGAACCTGAACCTAAATCTGAATCTGAATCTGAATCTGAACCTGAATCTGAACCTGAACTTAAATCTAAATCTAAATGTAAATATAAACCTGAACCTTGAATCTGAATCTGAACCTGAACCTCGTGTGTTGTCTGCAGCCGTCCCCTCAGCTCCACAGGCCGTGATCTCCAGCGTGAACGAGACCTCTGTGATGCTGGAGTGGATGTCTCCTCGGGATTCCGGGGGCCGCGAGGACGTCGTCTACAACATCATCTGCAAGAGCTGCGGCGGAGGCCGGGGAGGGTGCACCCGCTGCGGCGACAACGTTCAGTTTCTGCCCCGTCAGCTGGGCCTGACAGAGAGCCGGGTCTACATCAGTGACCTGCTGGCCCACACGCAGTACACGTTTGAGGTGCAGGCTGTCAACGGGGTCTCAGACCAGAGCCCCTACTCCCCCCAGTACGCCTCGGTCAACATCACCACTAACCAGGCCGGTAAGTGGACCCATCTGTCCCTTCTTCCTCTGTGGCGGTGCAGAAGCCTTTTCATGAAGCTCTGGTCTGCTTCTTGTCCTTCGCTGTGAGGGGACGGGTGCAGATCGAAGGCCGTAAAACGGAGAGCAGAGCTGTGCTGATGATGTGACAGAATGTGATGGCCTGCTGGTCTTTACGGTGTGACCTCATCATGGAGTTTCTGCGGCTGCAGAGCTGAGAGCTGTAAAGCAGCTGTCTCCAGCTTTATTTTCTGTTCACCCATGACTGCTGTCTGTATACTGTAGGATCCGGCCCTCCGGGTAATTCTATCCGGCCCTCCAGATCATTTTAATTTATTGTTATTATTGGCCCGATGTTATCTTGCACTCATTTCTAATTTGCATAATTTTTACAAAATATATTTTTTAGGGAGTAAAATATTGAAAGTTTTTTCAAGTTTAAGTTGATTTATTCTGGAATAATAACATTGCCTTTTTATTATTCATAATTAAGTCAAAAAGTTACAGTTTGCTGTTACACTCTGCTAGCTTTTTGAACTGTTTTAGCGCTTACTTATATTTTTTACTTATATTTTTTAAGCTGTTTTGGAGTTTAGGTAAGTTAGGTAAGTTTAGTTAAGTTTGGCTTTTTTTAGCTACATGCTAGCTGTTTTGGATAGCCTAAGGTTTTGGTTTTTTTTATTTAGTTTTTTAGGCTAATTTGGAATTTAGCTAATATGTTAGTTGGCTATCGACTTCAGTGTATTAAGTTTATAATTATATTAACAGTTACGGTTTTAAAAATGTAGTTTTAGTGTGTTGAAGAAATGTTTTTCCTGTTCGGCCCGCGACATAAGGTGTGTTCTGGATTTTGACCCATGTGTGATTGAGTTTGACACCCGTGCTGTAGAGGCAGAAACTCTCACATCTGCAGTGCATCACCTTCACATTTAGAAATATAAAAAGTCATATTTTTATGTTCATGTTTCTGCATTTCAGGTTTGTATTTCTACAAAATCATAGTTAATTCACATAAAACCCTTTTTTGATGTCTGAATTAGAAATGTTCTGATCCAACGAGATCAGAAATCTGGCCGGATCACGTTGTTTCAGACTATTGAAATCAAATGTTGTATCTCGATCAGGGAACTTACAGTATGAATTTTATTCTCATTAATATGATCATACAAATTCCAATCGTAAATACTTTAGCAAATCATAAACAAATCACAACATTTAGTTACCAAAAAACAAAGCAGAGTACGACACTAGTTTGAGCTGGAGGTTCAGAAAAACAGTTTAGTAAAGTTAGCTCAATAACTCTTTTAATAAACATTAAAACGGACAACATGCGTTTCTATTGGTTCAGACAAACACAAAGACCTATAAAGGCATTTTAAAAGAAAAAAGTTATTATTTTTTATTGTTTATTATTATTTTATAAAAAATGTATTTTTTTATGAAAATTAAGTGAGACGGTTATCAATAGACTATAAAGTGCAAACTCCAGGAAAAAGCATTAAAAAGAAAAAAATCAATGATTTTTCTAAAGCAACTGTAACAAAAAATGGTTACATTGATATGAGCTGGTCATAAATAGTCATCAAAGAATAAAATATTGAAAGAAACTCATTTTTAAGAATTTTTAAAGGAGACTTGAATCACAAATGATCAAAAATGTTCTGAAGATTCTAATTATCAACCATCTTTTCTTCATTATTTTTACTTGATTGTTGAAGCTACCTCATACAAATGCTCTGCTCAAGTGTTAAATGTAAAATAAGGTCAAAAAAAAAATCAGGAAGTTAATTCTGTTAACGTGTTAAAATAGCATCAGATGTGAACTCTATCGGTGGATTCTCAAAATCAAATGACTCGAAATTAGTCAAAAAAAAACAAAAAAAAAAAGGGCTCATCCCTGGTCTGAATGAATCTCTGTTTGTCTGCACCGACTGATGAGCATCCTCCCTCCGCTCGCTCGTCCTCTGAGCATCCTCTCTGCGACTGTATGAAGTGCTTGTTATTCCTAATGGTCAATTCTCCTGCTCTGAAACCTCCTTTACAAGTAATCCCGCGTTATCTGAAGTATTCTGTTGGCCTGTTTTTCTCTGTTTTTTGTGAGTTTATTGGGTCTGGGTTGTAAGTGCATTATCAAATGTCCAGACGTCTGCACCAAATCAGTCAAACAGGAACTGACCGCAAACCTGATGAAGACACTCAACGGAGGAAATGTATTCCTTTAAATTGCCCCATTGTTGTGTATTTCCATGTTTACGGAGATCTGTTTAAAAATGCCATAAAATGCTCCGTGCCGACGCTGGGGCAGAACTGGGGGCTTTTATTTGCAGCCTGACCTCTTTTTATTGTCTGTTTTGATTTGAGTCACTGGTGTGGTGGGTTAATGAGGGCCTGTGAGTGCAGTTAAGCGTTGTAATGAGGCCCCTGCCCCATTCCAACTCGCTGGGCCACAATAAGGGCCGCCACCCCAAGCTTTGGCTTCTCCGCCGCTCCCGCTGAGGGGTCCCGGCAAAAATTGGGGGGCTCTGCACCCTCTCCACAGAAGAGCCCGTCACTTTGCATTAGGCGGCGGGAGCTCCCGTCAGCGGAAGCTGTGAAAAGAGCTCAACTCTTGCTCGCCGCCGCGCCGCGTTCCCACCTTCCCCCGTCACCCCCGCCCGCTTTCGGGACCGCAGAGTTTTGCGGTGCAGAACGCTACAGGGTTGGGGTCACCGGGACTGGGAGCCAATAATTGCATCTGGTTTGTGAGGCTTGGAGGTTACATAAACATCATGTCATCCTTGATTACCTCGGCAGTTCCTCCTGCAGAGAGAATGGGAGTCAAACCGTCCAAACATGCGTCCGTGTTAACATATGTACAGCAGCAAACACAGCTTTACATTTAGAGTGGGTGGCATGAAAGCAGGGCTTATTTCATGTGTGGGTGGCTGCTTCCTCAGCTGTGACTTGTTGGTGTGAAGGGGGTTTTTTTTGGGGGGGGGGGCTGGCTTCAGAGCAAAATTCTCACTGTCTACACCCAATCATGCAGACATCTCCACCTTTAATACCCAAAGGCTTGTCCCTCTTCTGCGTCGATGCCCTGCGATTAGGAGCATAATTGCTGAGGAGAGTGTGATGCTTGATCACACTCTGTAAAGCCACACAGAAACAAGTGTTGGGCTGAAAAGCCTTTCAGTTTGTTTAATAGGCTCAGGACGGATTCTCCAGAACATGCAGACCTCTGAACTGTGGCTGGTTTTCTACAGACATCCTGGCCTTGGTCTGTCTGTAAAAATCTACTTTAACCTGATTTAAAAAAAAGATTCAGGAGCTGCAGATGTGATGCTCTGTGTCTCAGACCAAACCCTCGGCAATGAAAATGAAGATGTTTTTGGTGTTTTTACATGTTCTGTTTCTGTCAGTGGAGGACAGACATAAAGAAATTTAAGATCAAAATTCAATGACAGGTTTTTGATTTAGTCAAAAGTGCATCATTATAATTAAAAGACCACTGGGAGCACTTTAAAATAGAGGAGGAAATGATCACAGGGGAACTTTATGCACGAGGGGAGAAACGAGAACCATCGGACTTCATCAAATGTTTGTCTTTTCAAAGCTGCAGGTTAAAATGAGGATGTCATCACTGGATTATGAATCACTTTACAACTTCTGTCAGAACGCCAAAGAACTTCACAATAAAAGAAGAAAGTTTAAAAAGAAAGGCAAATTAAGAACAAAATAAAAAGAACTGCATAAAATTCCAAAAGCAGTCTGCAGTATAATACATAAGAGATAAATAAGAATACAATAAAATAGAATGCCAATGTTAATCGTTAAAAGCGATTAACATTTTAAGCTGTTAAGTCTGTCACCATTCACAGTTCAGCAGGAATAAAGCACGGTCAGCCCAACGTTTCTGTGGTGACTTGGAAACTTCAAGCAGATTTTGGACAGCAGACCTTCAAACTCTCGGATGCTGTGGACAGTTAAAAGCTCAGTTAAGTAAACTTGGGAGAGACCATGAGGAGCTTTAAAAACAAACAGCAAACGTTTAAACTGAAGTCTAAAATGAAGAGGGAAACCAAAGAACTAAAGGCTTTCCACTTCACATCTCAACCATCTGGCATTTTCTTTGTTTAAATACTAACATCAAGTGAAAATGATGAATAATGAATTGAAAGGTTCTAGGTTCACGATAAGCATGAAAATACATGTTTACCAACAGCTTCCAGCTCTAGGTTTTTATTCTTGTTTTCATCGATGAAAAGATGAAGAAAAAAACTGGAAATCCTACAAAAAAAAATCCAGTCTTTGTGTTAAACTCACTTGAGTAGCCTGTAATTATATTGATTTCCTTTTTAAAGGTTATTGTATGTCTCTACCACATGGAGTCTCAAAGCTTTACAGTCTTTCATTCTACGTTGTTAGGATCTGTGGGGATAATGTTAAGCTGTTTCCAGTTAAGCCTTATTCACATGCGCTTGTTCAGGGGTCGGAGTTCTCTTGAAGCTCGTACGGCCACCTCGAGGTGGAACGTACCATCGTCGTCCGTGTGGCAGGTGTATCGGGAAGCACTGGTAAAGATAATTTCCACAGACTTATGACCAACGAGTGATTCTGTGGAGACTGTTTCTGCACGCCACACTCTGGTTGGCTCCTTACTGAGCAAACGCTGCACACATGAGGTGTGCACGTGAGACTGAAGTGCCCGTAGAATGGCTGTAGGATGTCCACTCAAACCACTCTCTGATTGTCTCATTTCTAACAGTCAGTCTGCAGCACGGAGCTCGCACGTGTCCCGTACACGTCTTAGAAGTGTTGTCGCCCGCAGCACGCCTGTAGAAAAAATGCGTATGAACCTTTTTGGCGTATGGGGTTCACTGATCGGTCTACAACCTTGATGCTTTTTGTGGACCCCCCGTATCCACCTGTGAGGACAGTTGGGACTTTAACAATACGTTAGTTTTAGAGTCAAAAGATAAATTGATCCTGATCTCCTTCTCTTTATACTGCGCTGTATCTTGATGCTTGAAGGAGATCCTTGTGGATTTTAGGTCGCTCTTCCACAGTTCTGGTTTTCTGTCTGACATTGACTGTGGATTCCCTTGTATTGGTATGATGGGAGTGTGGGCTGAGTGTGTATACAGACTGAAACACACACAAACACAGAGGACATGACAGCTGAGGCGCACTCAGGGAGTTTTACCCAGCAGACTTCAGAGCACTAATCTGCCATTTTGTCCTGACAAATTCCAAGACATGGCTGAATAGACAGGTTTGAAGCCCAATCAAGAATTCACTGTGCATATTTAATAGAACTCTACATATTGCACACACATGGAGCAAGTGATTTATTCCAGGTCAAATCACCCGAGCCGGCTGGGACTGTCAGTAACAGTCAGAAGGCATTTCTCTGCTTAAGCACAGCAGGGCTGAGAATGGGGCTCCGTCATTTACATGGCAGCATGCAGCCGGCGACACACCAAAGCAGTTCCTCCATCAGACGAAGACACAAGAGTGACAGGTTGGTTTTTTTAGCCTCGCAGCAATATCAGCGTGTGTATGTAAAGTAGAGATTATCGTCAACATAAATTCCAAATATCAGTACACTTGAAGCGAGCCTTCCACCACCAGTAAATGCAATCTCCAGGCGTGCTGGGCTCTCGCCGCACAGCCGTCTGTGGTGATCTGGTAGATTAGATTTCAGAGGACATATTTGTTTAGGCATTTCATTAACTCAAGGTGAGCCGTTTCCAGCCTCATCCAGAAGCAGTGGCGCCAAATTAGCTCCTTATCATGCGGGCTGGTTTATTGTAGAGGTGAGCCGCTCCGCGCGGAGGGTGGGGGTGCGAGCGAGTGCAGCCCTTTCAGAGGGTCTACGGAAGATTTATGGCTTAATTATATCCAAATTGTGCAGGTTTGCTGTATCCAGGTTACCAGGGAGCGTGTCACTCCGATGGGCAATGGTGTGAAAAGCACGGGTGCAGAGGCAGGTGGAGACTCCCCCAAACCATATGGGGCTCCTCCATGTCGACTGACCATACGGACACTGACCTTTACATCGATGAGGCCAGAATTTGTTTATTTTTATGCGACGATCAGCAAAATCCATCTGAAGTCACGGCAGAGAGGCGGGCTGAGAAAAACCAGCAGAGACCACCAGTAGACTGAAGGTGACAGAAGGTGTCAAGAACGGCGCGCACGCAGGGCGCCGGCGCAGGTCAGCCAGCCAAACAGACGGGGGCCTCAGCAGGCACCTGGAGCTCAGCACCGACAGCCTGTGGAGAAATGAGCCGCAGCAGCGCCTCCTGCACCTCCTTCATTGAGCTGCAGTGGCACATTCACAAAGACCGACCCGGACGAAGCAGGGGTGGGGGAGAGAGGGGAGGAGAGGGAGAAGAGAGGAGAAGAGAGGAGGAGAGGGGAGAAGACAGGAGAAGAGAGGAGGAGAGAGGGGAGAGAGGGAGGAGAGGGAGGAGAGAGGAGGAGAGAGGAGGAGAGGGGAGAAGAGGGGAGGAGAGGGGAGAAGAGGGGAGCAGAGGGGAGGAGACGGGAGAAGAGGAGAGGAGAGGGGAGAAGAGGGGGGAGAGGGGAGAAGAGAGGAGGAGAGAGGAGGAGAGGGGAGAAGAGGGGGAGAGGGGAGAAGAGGGGAGAAGAGGGGGGAGAGGGGAGGAGAGGGCGGGAGAGGGAAGGAGAGGGGGGAGAGGGGAGAAGAGAGGAGAAGAGGGGAGGAGAGGGGAGAAGAGAGGAGGAGAGAGGGAGAGAGGGGAGGAGAGGGGAGGAGAGAGGAGGAGAGAGGAGGAGAGGAGAGAAGAGGGGAGGAGAGGGGAGAAGAGGGGAGCAGAGGGGAGGAGACGGGAGAAGAGGAGAGGAGAGGGGAGAAGAGGGGGGAGAGGGGAGAAGAGAGGAGGAGAGAGAGGAGAGAGGGGAGAAGAGGGGAGGAGAGGGGAGAAGAGGGGAGAAGGGGGGGAGAGGGAGGAGAGGGCGGGAGAGGGAGAGGGGGGGAGAGGGGAGAAGAGGGGAGAAGAGAGGAGAAGAGGGGAGGAGAGGGGAGGAGAGAGGAGGAGAGGGGAGAAGAGGGAGAGAGGGGAGGAGAGAGGAGGAGAGGGGAGAAGAGGGGAGGAGAGAGGAGGAGAGGGGAGAAGAGAGGAGAAGAGGGGAGGAGAGGGGAGAAGAGGGAGAGAGGGGAGGAGAGAGGAGGAGAGGGGAGAAGAGAGGAGAAGAGGGGAGGAGACGGGAGGAGAGGAGAGGAGAGGGGAGGAGAGGGCGGGAGAGGGAAGGAGAGGGGGGGAGAGGGGAGAAGAGGGGAGAAGAGGGGGAGGGGAGAAGAGGGGAGGAGACGGGAGGAGAGGAGAGAAGACGGGAGAAGAGGGGAGGAGAGGGGAGAGGAGAGAAGATGGGAGAAGAGGGGAGGAGAGGGGGGAGAGGAGAGAAGACGGGAGAAAAGAGGAGGAGAAGGGAGGAGAGGGGAGGAGAGGAGAAGAGAGGGGAGAAGATGGGAGAAGAGGGGAGGAGAGAAGGGAGGAGAGAGGAGGAGAGGGGAGGAGAAGAGGGGAGAAGAAAGGAGGAGAGGGGAGAGAGGGGAGAGAGAGGGGAGAAAAGAGGAGAAGAGGGGAGGAGAGGGGAGGAGACGGGATCGGCGGTCCCGCCTTGACTGTCAGGTTTATCAGATGGTTTCAAATAACCTGCATGGAATATGAATTTCATTAAACATGTTCAGATGAATTAATTCATGTATTTTACACATAAATCTTTCAGTAGCCATGAGATCACACAGATCTGATCGTGGAGAAAAGACGGCGCTGCAAATCACTGACGTTTAAACCAAGGTTAAACAGCAATAATCTATAGAAATGTATAGCAAAAGACCACACAGACTCGCGCTTCATTAACACTGAGTGCATTAGCTCGTTGAAATACCTATAATACATCATGAAGTTTGATTTAATGCATTTGTTTATTCTTAGAGGAGATCCAAGAAAATATTGACATTCCAAACGAGGTTATGAAGCAAAAAGGAGGTCAGAGACCAACAAAAACTGCTGTTTCCTTTACGATTTTTCCCATAAATGTTTTTGGATTACCATAATAATTAAGCAAATGGATATTTTATAATATTCACTTTCCATTCTAAGCTCTGGTCTAATCGCTTTCATGGACCAGATCCTGCAAGCTGCACCCACCACATTCCTCTCTGAGGTCTGGTGCAGAAACAAACTGATAACATCCGCTTTTATTTAAAATAAGTCATAATTTGGGATTTATCACCTTCTAGCCAGACAATGTACATTAGATGGATTCAGACTGGAAAACTCTGCTTTGTTTGGTCTGGATGGAGTCCTGAATCTTACATTCTGACATCTACAGGAGGTTTCTGTTCAGCTTGTAAACAAAACCATGTGACTAAACATCTCCTCAGTCATTGGCTAGGTAAAATGCATATTAATACTTTTATTACTGTCCCCATGTTTGCATTTTGACCATCTGTGATGAAAGTTTAAATGGAAGGGATACTATATTTTATATATTGTATACAAATTGTACTTTCAAAGTTATATTTAACTGACCCCCCCTCCAATTTAAAACGTTGTAGCTCTGCATCCGGTCCACTCTGAATACATCCATCAACACCATTAAATTATCCCGACAAGGATTGCTTAGGTTTAGATTGCTTAAATTATCTCGACAAATCTTAGGATTTCCATCATTCCTTCACTTGTTGCGTTGCCCCGCCCTCATAATTCCAGACCAATGACTGAGGAGATCTTTATGTCACGGAGGAAACCCAGATGCAGGGAAGAACCACAAAGACCAATGCTTTCAATTCACAAACTACACCTTAAACCTCAAACCTGTACTCAGCAAACGAGTCATGAGGCAGAACAAGCCAGCAGAGTCCCTTAAATACAGAGACTAATTACAAACGTGCAGCTGTGACTGCCTGCACAGGTTCCACAGGAGAATGGGCGGAGTCACGGCCATTCTGCACAGAAACAGAAGACAAATGAAAAAAATACCACAAGACAAGCAGAACGGGACTCTTTAGTGCCACTCGATCCTCTTTTGATCTATTTTTTCATTCTTGTCATGTTTTAATTATGGTCCCAAAACCTGGTTTCTGCAGGGCGACTGTAGTTTATTAGAAATTCACCTGTGAGTTGTGGGCGGGACCATTGGTGGTGAACACCCACCCCTCACCTCCATTAACAGAAAAACGCCACAAAAACATGTTAAAAACACAGTTTTCATGGGAGTGGGTCTTTAAAGAAGAAACCAGATCTAGTGCAATAGAGTTTCCTGACGATCTGATCTCCTCTTTCTATGTTAATGTTCTTTTCCTTGGAAAAAACGCCGCTCACTGTTTTCCACTGGAGCAGTCCTGTGGGAGGGGCGTCTGCAGCCCTCACTGGCTCTGAAAAGGTGAAGAATTTGAACATGCATGCTGCGGTTTGTGGAGTTTTTCTTCCTGGAGATGCTGGTTTGGAAGTTGTTGAAGTGGAGATATGCACCCCGTTGATTAAACAGCACTTTCAGCTGCTGCGACGGGAGCCAAAGCCTCAAATGTCGTGTCTCTTCTGCCTCAAGCAGCCCACAGAGTCTGCGGCTTAAACTGGACTTGCTTTTAATTACACATTTACGTGCTTTGCTTATCCTGCATTTTCTTGGAATGTCTCTCCTCTGAACCTGAAGCATTAAGGAAATATTGCAAAGGCAACACAATGCATTTTCTCTGAGGGTGTTAAATACCATCCATTTTTTATGTTCTGTGGATTTGGAGAGGAGCCACCGCCATGTCCCTCTCCGTGCCAGTGGAAGGCCCTTTGGCGGTGTGAGGTATTGGAACATTTGTTTGGAGTATTTTCATTCAGCCACCATGGTGCCAAATGTACTTTAGCATTTCCAGTCCTGTTAGAGTCGGAGGAGCTGGAGGAGAGGGTCAGACCTGAAGACCTGGTGCTGGAAAGGTGGAAGAAAGGGAAGGAATGCATGAAAAGTGCAGCTGCTGCCCGCTCTATTCTTTCAGCGTGGAGCTGAAATCCTTCAGCTGCTTGTTGTCATCCATTGTTTTGGTTTGGAGTTCATCAGTGCATCCCTGTGGAAATCCCACAATAACTGACCCGACAGACAAAGGCAAACAAATACAGCAGGAACAAACCCAGCCTGTCATGTTTGTGTGGAGTCAGAAAGGGACTCAGTATTACTGCATCTTATTGAATACTTTTGTAAATGAATCCAGCATGTCTGACTCTCTGCCAAGTTTGGATTATTACTGAAGCACTGAAAAAAATGTGGTCCCGTTCCTACGTGTATTTTTGTTGTACAGCGTTCCGTCCTTTATCACATGGGATACTTTCCATAAATAACCTGTGATAGGTGAAATCTGGAAAGCACAGTAACATGTTTAAGGCTGTAAAACTCCTCACTGCACACTTTATTCACTTTTATCAGAACCTTTTCTCTGGATGTCTGTAGCAGAGTCTGGCGGTGCGATACATATCCCGATACATGTCTCAACCATACGATACGTACGCTGTACCAGAACAATTTATCACTTTTGTTTTTGTGCAATAAAACTAGAATTATTTTTTCTACAAAGGTTTGAACTTTCAGATTTTAACCTAGAGAGGAAAATATGTGTCAGGGCCCAGGCAGTCATGTCTTTCTCAGACCACCAGAGGGAGCCCTCACATGAGTACTAACTGCATCTGTCATCTTCCTTGACTCCAATTCCCATCATGCTTCAGCCACCATTTTCCTTTCCCCACCAGCTGTTTGTCATCGTCATCAGTGCTGTATACATTCCTGCTCCTCACTCTGCTCGCTGCGAAGTCTTGATTTGTTTCTCTGTGCAGACATTCTGAGCATTCCTAGTTTTTTCTGTCTGTGTTTTGACTCACGCCCGTTCTTAGTCTCCCGCCTCGCTTCTGTGTTTGACCCTGGCCTGTCTCCTGACTACGTTCTGCCTTGTCCTTATCTCTGCTGCTATTGCTATTAAATTCAAGTTGCACAAGGATCGACTCGCTTCAGCTCCTTCGTTACAATATGTTTGTGCCTGCCTGAGAAAAATGTAGAAAGTGTGTAGTTTTATTGCCTTGAAACATTCTACTTCATGGATTTCACCTATTAAGGGATATTTTTAGAACACAGCGCCCTCTTTAAAAGAGGTAACGCTGTACCAGTAGACAAACATAGCAGAAATGAACTCTTCTAAAAGACCTACTCTGAAAATGGTGTTTCAGAGGTCTTCATACAGACGATCAAAATCCATCAGAGAAATACAAAGTTTGAAAAAGTAAAAAATCCAGACTAGATTCTGCAGACCGCAGCGCATCCATCTTTCTCATAGTTTTGTTTACAAATGTTGTTCACGCTGGGGAGGCGGGTTCAACGATGGCGTTGTGAAATGGGCGGGACCGAAAAGGAGCGAAAGGTGGAGCCTCAGCGATTGAGTCATTTTACTTCTGGGCATTAAAACGGGCCACAAAAATGACTCATATTTCATAAATAATTTGTTTTTTAGTGTTCCCATTATAATATATGATCATATATATAGATATAGTTTACTGTGAAAGACTGTAGAAAATCGTGGTTGGCCCCTTTAAGGGTGTGACGGTCTTGGTCTTTAGAGTTTGTGTCAGATCCTCAAAGTTCATCCAAGTGTCACGCTGCTTGTTCCTCGTTTCCTCTGCAATATCGTCTTCCCATAAACAAACATGTCTTCCATTTCCTCCCCTCTCTAATTTGCCGTGCAGATTGGATTAGATCTAAGCTTTAACTCTTGCTAGCATCTGAGAACGTCTCAATTCTCATTTCTGAATGAGCTTATGCTGTGTGAGGGTTTTAATCCAGAGTCTTTCCCCATGCAGATGGTTTAAAGCTTGATGAACTGAAATCTCACTTTTGTAGATTTACTGCATTGGAAAAATCTTTATAGATGTAAAACCCACAATCCTTTGCAGCTGGGGGAACGGGGCGCCCTGCCAGCATGCTGGAAGAGCATGCAAACACGGCCTCTCCCTTGAAGACGGCGAGCTCTGCAGCTCGTAAACGGACGGCAGGCGGAGAGACGCAGCAGCGGCAGCTAGTTTGGGAGACGGCCCGGTTTTAGGCCGGTTGGTTTGGGCCTCTGGGAAAGATTTTGCTGCGGGAAGCTGACTTTTACAATGAAAAGGAAAATGGATTTACAAGCCCCGACCTGTTCTTGCTGCCTCCCCCATCTTCCTCCAAATCACGGCGCTGCTTTTTGTAGCAGAGCGTCTAATCAAATCAGAGCCACATGGCGGCGGACGCAGTGGGCTTTTAGAAAGATGCAGATAAAAGGCATGAAACACACCATTCACTTCCTAACAGACACTAACCATTTGCTTCCATTTATCATCGAGTCTCAAACAAACAGAGCGTTCTCCCGGTGTCGCAGGATAACTGCAGCTCAAGATAACGACAGTATTTTCAACACCAGGACGATTCCTTCAAGGATTATTTTGTTCGTTTCAAGAATACCAGCTCATCTGCCAGTTACCCACATCAGTCACACTTCATCAGCTTTGTTTAATGAGGATGCTCCTCATGCTCAAAGCACTTCTTGTTACTAAAGCCAAGAAGTTCTTCAAAGAGAGAGCAGAAAAGTCCACGAGATGTACATTTACTGAGCGGATGAAAGCCTCACTGCTGAGCACGTCCTCGTAAATTAGCTGGGATTTTAACGAGAAGATGCCAGCCTTCTTCTTCTTTAATTGACTCTGGAAGTGGCTGGGTGTTGGGACATAACAGTAAAGTGTTTATCAGAGCTGCTGAGCAAAACAGAGCAAACTTTTGTGTTCTCTCCTGCTGGGCCAAGGCCAGAGACTCCAAAGCCCTGCCTTCTCCATCAGAGTCATAATGGGGCTTGAAACCCAGTTCTCTGACAACAGCTGGAGATTCCTATCCTCTTACAATTAAGTCATGAGATACCCCCTGTATGCCGGGGTAAAGGGCAGTTATCAGTATCTGATCTGATTTTAGTTTCTCTCAAAATCGGATCAAAAAGTTTGAAACGATGTGAACAGAATGATCTTTGTCGTTGTTTTTAGTTTTGATTAAAGATGGGTTTTCTAGGATTGACACAAGCACAGCTTTCTTCTACTCTGAATTGAAAGCCCTAGAAAGCTTTGCCATTTTTCTTTCCAAGTCAGCCATTTAATGCAATTATGAGAACGTAGAGTCCTTGTCCTTGTGGTTGTAGCTTCTTCATTAGTTTTAAGAATTGATGGGAGCATTCACTGGGAATAAAGCTTTTAGTGTAAGCAGTGGTCCTCAGTTCTAAAATCCTCAACACAGAATCGGCCTGCTTTGTGTGAGCAACAAGGACATATTCTCATGTTTTTGTTTTTGTTTGACTTTAATTTTGAAAAAATCAATGTGATTGAGAAATAATTTTGTAGAGACAAAGCAAAGGGCTTGAAACAACAGGAACATAGATTTAGTGGTTCTGCTGACACTCAAGCATCCAGTGAATAGCAAAAAGTATATTTAGGTGTACTACAAGTAGGAATGAGAGAAACAATTATTTTAATAGTCGACTTATCGCTTTATTTTTTTGATTAGCCGCCTAATTGGATAATCCGTAAACTGGGTGTAAACCACACAGACATGAGTTTCTCTCTGCTTTCACTAATGTTAGCTTGGCTTACCCAGACGGCTCTCTGTCTTCAGAGTTCTTACACTCATCACAACGTTCTTCCTCTGCAGGTGTTCATGCATCACTGCTGCTGTGGAGCACAAGTTCTGCCTTGCAGAGATTTCATTGCACACTTTATTATTTTATTTATTTTCTCCACTTTAAAGCTCTGTTGTTGTTATGATACCTGAGTCTTCCTGTGACATCAACTCTACTCAGCTTTATTTAGATAGCACTTCTCAAAAGCAGGCAGCTAAAACAAAGTCCTGAACACCAAAAGCATAAAAGACGACAAAATTGATTAAAGATCTTTAATCTTTTATTAGATCTTTAATCTTTGAGATATTTTTGAGATGATAATTGGCTGATTTTGTGAATGTCCTATTGTGTTTATCAACATTTAGGTCTGAGTCTATCATTGTACCCAAGTTTCTGGTCTGGTTGGTAGTTTTTAGATGGATAGATTGAAGCTCTGTAGTGACGTCCTACCTTTATCCTTAAGCCCCAAAGACAATAACCTCAGTTTTGTTTAATTGAAGTAAGTCGTGACTCATCCAGTCATTAATGTCATCAATACATTTACCAGGAGCCTGTACAGGGCCTCGGTCTCCTGGTGTCAGTATAACATATATCTGTGTGTCATCTGCATAGCTATGGTAACTAATGTTGTTGTTGTTCTTTATAACTTGTTGTTAGCCTCCACTTTTACATTAAGGGAAAATCTTCATCACACAGTTCAAACATTTTACAGAGACTGGAGATTCAATCAAAGTTTCTGATTTTTGGAAACTTGTAAAAGGAACATTTGAGAATTTCAGAACATTATTTTCCTACAGCAAAGCTGTATTAGTTAGACACATGTTCAGAAACTTTAACAAAGAAAATGTTGTTTTGTGTTCAAAAATACTCAACGAATGAGGAATCACGTAAAGACAAAATATGATCAATCTTTTTTGCCCTGGAAGAGAATCGGAGTCTGGATCGATGTTAAAATGGCAGCCTATGAGAAACATCCTGCAGTGTTTCCTGTATGGAATATTTCAAATCAGAAGAGACTTTTACAAATCAACAACTTTGTGTCATTGAAGCTTCTTCATCTGTAAAAACAAAAACAAAAAAATATGTCTAAATATTGATAATATTGATATTTTTTAGACGTTTTTTTTATTTTTTTTAATTCTTGTGGCTTCATTTTTATTTTGGAAATTAGATTTTCAGAAACCAGAGTCTTTGGAAATGAAGGGCATATAACTGCTCTGTGACCTGAACATGTTTGGGACCACTGTCCTATAGTATTCTTGCTTCAGTTTTTAATAAATTGCTAAGGAAAGGAAAGGTTCTTGTTGCTCCTGAGGAAGTCCATAAAGCGGCGATGGATCGAAATGATTTCCAAACAACAGTTACAGTCGTGATAAAACTCTGCTCGCTCTGACATTCCTGTCTGTTGGTTGAGCTTTGACTTTGCTTTAAACATCCTAAATTACCTGGCAGTAAACAGCACAGCTGCGATTATACTGCAGCCATCTTGGCTTTTTCTCTCCTGTCTGAACTTTTCACGTCTTTACATAGTTTACCTCAAGCGCTGGTGTCTGACTGAATCTCTGCCAACTCGCAGTTCTGCCACCTCTCATCATTGTCTTCACATCTGAGCGTGGCAGCCGCCATTCTACCATTGGACGGTCTTCTCCTCCAACAGCTTTCCTCGTTGGCATGCGTCTATCTTGGGTACATGAGCCGGCTTTGTTTCTGCGGCCCGGATCAGGTTTCCAGGCATGGCTGCTGCTGCGTGCGTGCGTTTAATGGAAACGCTCTGCAGGAAAAACATGTGGCACTCTTGAATATATGTACATCCGTAATGGGATACTCGTGAGTTCCCCTTGGAGTTACCGTTGGCCTTATTAGGCGGCCGTCCTGTGACTAACACGCAGGTCGTTACTTTGAGATGGAGGAGCTCCTCCTCACACCAGGACAGAACCACAGAGGAGAGATTTTTATATAACATACGTCAAAATAACATGCCTGCAACATAGAGTGTTAGTTTATAGAGGCAGGGTCATTGTAGTTTTCCAGTCAATGGATTTTCCACAGGGAACACGTGCTGTGGGACAGACTTCCTATTTTATTGCTGGGACTCGGGGGAGCCACTGTTTTTCTGCCCCAAAGCTCTTTGTGTGTTTGTGGGTCTGTGTGTGTGTGTGTGTGTGTAGCACAGACCTGAAACGGATGAGAGCTGGGCTGGCTGTACATAAATCTTGCCTTGCACCCCTCCCTCTCTGACACCTCAACCCTCCCCAGTCTTTACACTCTCAGACGCCGGGGCCTGCAGGCCCTGCCAAGCGCCCCAGACGGAGCTTTTTATCCTCAGCTTCTTTTAGTTTTACACTGACCCGTGGTACCCTGAACTAATCACAACGCCTGCTGGAAGACTTGAGGTGATCGCGCGCCCCCCCTCCTGACCCGACAATATTTAAGGTCACTGGGCAATGTAAGACCACAGCGGACCACCCATGACGCAAGAAGTTATTTAGCCCGCCGTTTAAAGTCGTTTCTCTGCTGTTAAAGTTGACTAACTTTGTTTTCTTTTTTTTTTTTGTCCAATAACAATTGAAAGTAAAAACTGAAGACATTTAAGTTGTTTAAAATATTTACTGTAACATGTCCTCATTTATGATTTACTGCAGGAGTTTCCACAGCTCTAATGTCTTTTCAGTTTAGTACGGTGGCCTGGAAGAGAAAGTCACATCAACAAATCACTAAATGCACAAACATATTCAATATCAGAGCGACTGTTAAAGGAGCAAAACACAAAAAACAACATTTTAAATATAAAGCACAATTTTTTAATACATTTTTAAACCTGTATTTCACTAGGGAATTCCTATTGAGATAAAAAAAAGTATTAAGAATTAAGATTTAATTCTATTTTAAAACATGTATAAAATGTCAGAAAACAAAAGTAAATTGAATGCTGCATGTGACAAGTTCATGAAAAATAAATATTTTCAAATTATTGGATTTCTGTTGATGTCTTCTCCATAGCAACCATCTTATGTTTCGGTCACCCGGGGGTGAGGATAAAGATCTGAAAAAAGATTTGGCAAAAGTACATATTTAGATTTCCTTAGCAACACTTGTTTTCTGGTGACCACGCCCACATTCCTAATACATTCATATCTTATGTAATATTGTTTTGTTCAGCTTGAGCCAACGGCAACAGACGTGCGATCTGTAGTGGTTAGCTACATCTGTGAGTGCTGTGCTAACGTTTTACAAACATCTTCCCAACCGTGATGGAGGAGTTGGGAGGCGACACATTAAACTCTCTAAGAGGATTTTACGTTTGTAGGAAGTTCAAGATTTTTTGGCAGAAAATTCAAGGTCAAAGGTTATGAAAGCTTCGGTTGTTCGCAGTGTGGTAAGGGACGCAGAACCGGTTCTGGGTACCTGTACCAATCCACGCCACAAGGGTTGACAAGCATCTGCGGGCTGGTACCAAGCGGCCCTCTGACTGGTACCGGATCCCTGCCCGGAGTCTGGGGGCCCCAATTTAATGGGGACAGCCAGAATGCCAAAATGACAAGTTGGGGCGCCCGATTAATCAAAAAGTGTCGTGAGGGGGCCTGAACCATAAGTCCATTTATAGTAGAGAGTTAGAGTGCGTTGGATTGTAGAGTTAACCAGTAATGTGTGTGAAAATTCATGAAGATTTATTTTACCTTAATGAGGGAAAATGTGAAAATTGTCAAATTTTACACTTTGTCACAAAATGGCCGCCAAGCCATAGGCTGTGTGGCCATCCCATAATAATTTTGGAACTTTCTATGGATATCCCTGACATGTAGGATTTTCTTTCATTACTTGACTTCAAACAGTTTTTTTCTTTTTGCCTCATTAGAGATTTTGGCCCCATTCATTTCTTGACCGCTTCTCCCGGCTTGATGTCATCATGTTTTTTTTGTTTTCTTGGGTGGGCCGTAGGGGGGGTCATTCTCTATGTCAACAACATGCGTTTTACCCGTTTTACTGGGTACTAAGTGTGTGTAAATTTTGGTGAGTTTTTGAATTTGTGGCGAGGGTCAAATTCACGCTCAAAGACATAAAAGGAGAATTATGAAACCTTTCTGGTCCTTCAGTCCCAGAACAGCAACATAAAATCATCTTTCATGACGCAGCTTTAAATGGTCAAGGGTTCCTTACCCATAATGCATGCTGTCTTGTGGATGGGAAGGCTCTCAGAGTCGTCGACGCTGAAGATTTAAAGTGGTTCAGATGCATTTTTGTGGCTCCTCTGAATGTCGTTTGTTTAGCTTGTATGTGTGATGAAATATGCTCTCCACCCCGGATTACATGGTGGTCTGGTAATTTTAAAATGATTTATTTGCAGAAGGTGGTCCGCCATCATCAGCGTGACAAGCGTAAATGAATGTCATCACAGTCACAGTTGATAGTGGGAGTCCCGGGGGGCTGCTCCTGCGGTCGGTTCAGCGAGTGTCGGGACTTGTCTTACATGTCTACCCACCAATCCTGACAGGAAACGGCTGGATGTTACTCTGGACTTTTATGGTCTTGTATCTTTTCAGAACCTGGCGTTTAAAGAAAAAAAAAAAAAAGAATCTGCTGAATTCCTTGCCTGTAAAGTTGCTGATGATTGATTTGCTGCAAAGTTAACAGTTTTTTTTTTCTTTTTCAGCTCCATCCACGGTGTCTATAATGCACCAGGTGAGCCGCAGTGTGGACAGCATCACCCTATCCTGGTCCCAGCCGGACCAGCCCAATGGAGTCATCTTGGACTATGAACTACAGTATTATGAAAAGGTACAATCTAGTTCCCTTTTCTCTGCGCTCAGACGAATAACTCATGCAGTGATGCAGAAAAGCGACTTCTTTTTTGTTTTCCATTTGAGTTCTGGACGTCCTCCGGTGCATTTGCATAGCGGCAAATCCTCGGAGGCACGCCGCTTCTGAACATCAGTCAGAACCTCTGCTCACTCTCCTCCAATTACAGTCATGGTCAGTCACTGGGAAAGGAAACCACAGCCGGCCCTGCAGTGGGGCCGCTGGGGATTGATGCGCACAGACTTGTGGTTGAAACAACAGCGCGCTGACTGATGTAAAAATAGTTTTCGAGGGGCAAGAGCTTGCAGCATGCAGCCTTTTATTGATCATTTAAGTCGGTTGGTGGAGATGACTCACGAGCGCTCTCGTGCTCAGACACACACACGTTTGTCAAGCTTTTGTCTGCATGCTTAGTTGTTCCAATTTTGACTTTAATTCCCGTCTTTGACACCGCTGGAGAGAGCTGTCAAAACAATTTCCCTGGCCCCTGCTGCGGCTCAGAAGTGTGTGCTGAGAAGTGCACTGACGGCAGCAGCTAAGAAGGTCTCAGTCTGTGCTCTCAAACCTGTCAGCAGTCTGGGGAGGAAGATTTGGTGCTGAAAATCATCTCTGATCCTCAGTCGGAGGAGAGGAGCTGTCTGACCTGAAACTGCCACCAAATCCACCTTCTGAAAAAACCATTCATCACTCGTCTTCAGGTTACACTCGTACAGATACTTGGGATCATTTAATCGTCGATTGGCTCCTCAGAACAAGTTCAAGCGTCTGTCATTTATTCATGTGGCATTTCATGATTACTGCCCTTTTCCTGTTGCTCTGTAATTACCTTCAGTCTGTTTTCCTTTTGCTCTCAGGATCTATCGGAACACAACGCCAGCGCCGTCAGAAGCCAAACCAACACCGTCGTCATCCGGGGCCTCAAGCCCGGAAGCATCTACGTGTTCCAGGTCCGAGCCCGGACCGTGGCCGGGTTTGGACGCTACAGTGGCAAGCTGTACTTCCAGACCATGACGGAGGGTGAGAAAATGGCCGGCGCTCAGCGGAGCACGCACGCTTCTTATCATCTTTCATACGTGACACAATGTGTGGAGTCAGACAGCTGCAGCAGGACGCGGGAGGCGTGGCAGACAAACAGCAGGACTTGAAACCGTTTTCTTCGTGTCCCTTTTTTACCAATTCACTCACATTTTCACGTAGTAGAAAGCAATAAAAATGTTTTTCCAGAAGGTGGGCTGTAGCTAAATGAATGAAAGGTTCTTGTCCGTTTCAATCCAGCAGGAAAACACGGAGCGTTTAGTAAACATCAGTGAAGTAGGTTAATGTTTGAGCGCTGCCTGGGTTTCCCCTCTGTGCGCGTCTCATTTCCGTGCGCCTGCAGAGCCCTGGGCCATCATTAGTCTGATCTCTCATACGAACATACGTGCCGCCGCCACACGCACAGAGCCCAGCGCGGCCGCAGCACGCTGACGCACAGCTGACGATAGGGGAAACATCACGTAACCTCTGCAGCCGTAAGCCCACCCAAACATTCACCGTCAACACAAACCAACGCATGGACAGTGTGTGTTTATACGGAAAAATAAGACACTTTTTTAAAGAAACTTATTAAACAAAACCTTTAAACTCGTTTAAAAAATGACCATAAAAATGCCCCCACCCCCCATATATATATGGTCAATTAACTTATACCTATTTTTATTGTCGTTTTTTCTTTTTTAGTGTTATTCATGTTGAACTCTTTAACCTTCTAATTTTTTTTTCACAATAATTTAAATGTATTTATTTATTTTTTTATTCTATTTATTAAAGCTGAATAATTCTTTTATTACCTTTTTTTCCGTTTTCTTCTAAATGTTTATCAGCTCCGCTTATTTTTTTAATTCTTCAGCCTTTTCTGTTTAAATAGTCTAATGTTTCTCCCAATTATATTTTATTTTATCTTATTTTATTTTATTTTATTTTATTTTATTTTATTTTATTTTATTTTATTTTATTTTATTTCATTTTATTTCATTTTATTTCATTTCATTTTATTTTATTTTTTTATTTTATTTTATTTTATTTTTTCATTTTTGTCCCATCTGTGTATTTTAGAAACACATACTTTCTTTTTCACACTGTGAAGGAAAAATAGGATAAAATACGTTTTTTCTGCTCCTGCAGTATTAATCCAGCCACCTTTTAGCTTTCAGGCCGTTGACGGTTTGTTTTCTCTCGGTCAGTGACTGACACAGTAACGGGGAAACGCCGTCACTTTTATGAAAGTGGGACAAAGAGGACGCGCCGTCCGCCTGAACGCTTCCAGGCCAAACTTCTGACTCCCAGTGTCGTAACATCACTGGAAATAGAACAGCTTCTACTTTGGTGCTCCACAAAAATATAAATTCATGTTCAAATTTGTTTAAAAAAAAAAAAAAGAAAAGAAATATTTACATAAAAAAAAAACATGATAAAATGTAAAGTAAAAGCAAAAAGAGATAATGATTCAATTTTAGGTTATTATGATAAAAAGAAATGAATAAGTAAAAAGACATAAAAATAAAATTAGATGTATTTTGAGTTTAAAGGAAATAATAAAAAAAAACAATAATTGATATCACAAAAATATAGAAAAACTATCACAATACATAGATTCATATTGATATTTATACAAAAATATGTGTTTATATGAAATATTTGTATGCATCAATCACTCATTATTTACTGTCTAAATGACAGTTTTGCATTTACAAATAATAGTTTAGCTTCCATTACATTTAAAATATTTTACATTGTTTTTATGTTATTTTTGTTTGTTTAATTTTATCGTTCAAAAGTAAAAAAAAGAAAATTATTTTAAAATTTCCATGAAAGTTCCATTAACTATTTTAAATAGAAAATTGTTAGAATTATGTAAACAACATTTATTAATAATTAACTGTCATTAAAATGTATATCTTATTCTGATTACTGAAAAATTTGTATAAAATACAGACAGCACATTTTGATCAATGAGATATTTTTTAAGTAGCATTTATTCAACAATCAAACAAACAGATAGAGTTTAATATTGATGGGATTATACAAGTTAGTTTCCTTCCTTTTTATATGTAATGAATTCAATGTCATGTTCTGTATTAATGTGTATAAAATGTCTACTAATGATGAACAGGAACTATAATTGTATCCTTTACATGTACACATATAAATGAGGAACCTATTTTACCTTTTAATATTTTAATCAAATCCTAAATGTGATAAATCCATATTCAGATATAGATTTCTTTTGTTTGTCACCTTCAGTATTTATGTTTAAATGAGTAAATGCAGGATCTCTGAGGAGCAGCCTGTGGGGTTCTGCGTGGGGATGAAGTCGTCTGTCCTCCGTGGCGTGCAGACAGGACTGATCTGGCGCTGTTTGTGTGTTCTCATTTGGTGACTGATTTCTCATTCTTGGCTCCCTGATAAGTCTGGGTCTCACCCAAACATGTTTTCTCTCCACACTTTGCACACTTTCTGCCAGATGATTTGTCCATATCTGCAGCATCTGAGCTGGTTCTCTGTGGTCTGTAGAAAGGTCTGTTCAGGCAGTGGAGATGCCAAAACGCTTGTTGGTCCTCCCGGCCGTATGTGCGGGTGTCACCCACTGCTCCCTCCATATGCAGCGGCTCAGATGCCGCCTCGTATGTGCCAGACTGTGACTCTGCCTGTTGGTGAGGCTTGGTTTCCCCATGTCTTCCTCTGCAGAGGAGTACAACACGAGCATTCAGGAGAAGCTTCCTCTCATCATTGGCTCGGCGGCAGCAGGGCTGGTCTTCCTCATCGCTCTGGTGGTCATCATCATCGTGTGTAACCGGTGAGTGAACCTGAACAAACGTTAGTTCAATTCCACTAAATCAGTGTCTCATAGTGATGTGTTTCAGACAAAATTCACCATTTTTAAGTAATAATGAGAAGTATAAAAATACATATTAAAGTTTTAAACTCAGATGTCTTTAGTTCATTCGGATGATATTTATCTGTTACCACACAAGTCAAACCTTTTGTCTCAGAATGTAAACTCTGAAGTCAAGAAAAAAGTGTAGTAGAATGGGTTTCTTAAAGACTCAGTCCAATGGAAACAGATTTTTTTTCATGTTTTTAACATGTTCTTGTAGTATTTTTCTGATAATAAAGGAAATATTTAAAAAAATAAGCTTAAAATAGCATTTCTCAGTATGTCTATTTAAATTGTTGTGAATCATGAGACAAAATATTGTTGTTCCAAAAAGATCACATGTGTGTCGTAGAAAAAACACTAGGGAAGGGGGACAGAGGGGGGATTTTGAAGCACTTCACGATTCGATTTGATTCCGATTAAGGAGGCAAAAAAAATCAATTATGAAGCAACCATCAATTCCTCTCAGATCTGCATTTTTCTTTAGAAATGTTTCTTGTTAAGACACGAGAACAACAGGACTTTTCTGCATCAACGTGCATTTTTAAGTGAAGACCAGATCATGAAAGTTATTTAACTTTCATTGAGAACATTAACATTCTAACACGAAGAATATTTCCTTTGAAAATCAAAAAGCATCAAAAAATGTTCCTGAAATTAACAACCTTAAATAAGATGAAGTTACATTTTATCATCAGACCAGCTTTGATGAAACTCTCTTTAACTCACCTCAGAGTAAACCAATACTGTAGTGTCTAGCTAGCTGTACATTGTTTGTTCACACATATGTTGTGTTCCTACATATTTAATGTTGGTCTGACATAACTTACACACCACCAGACTTTCATCCAGATGGCCGTCGACACTCTGAAAGCCAAAATTCTTCCAAACGGTGTCTGTAAGTGAAGTCGGGCCGATCGGATGATGAGATCTGGAAGGTCAGCCGTTTGTGTCTCTTCAAAAATGAGACACGCTTCACGTTTAGTCCTGACTTTTTCCTTTTAAATCATAAAAATGTTATCATTATCAATTATTTAAAATTCACAAAATGATTTAGAATTGTTTATGGATCTAAAAATGGATTTTTCCCACCACTTGCAGACGAATAGATCCATGAACGTCTTTGGTTTCCTCATCTGAGGAAGTGGTTTGGTCAGGTTGGGGGGTTGGGGGTGTGAGGGGCTGTAAGCCAACACGAGAGAAATAAACAGAGAGCTCTCAGATATGGGTGACAAGCCGGGAAGAGGGGCGGCTTCTCGTTAACTGTCCCTCCCACAACTCAGAGGTACATTTCTACAGAACTCCTGCCGCTCTGCAGAAACTATGTTCTAAAAAAGTCAGTTTTTCTTTTTCAATTTCCACTAAAAATTGTCAAAAACATCATAATGAGATGACCACAAGGAAAATAGATCCAAAAATGATGGTGGCAGGACTTTAAAGAAATACTGCAGATTCTGCACCTGATAAAAGCTTGAGGTTTGTGGTTCTGATAAATGTTAAGTATATTGATCCCTAAAATGTTTTTCCACAATCTTATTAACTGCTTTTCTAACCTTTTCTGTTGGCAGAAGTTTTTATTTCCATCGATTTGATGTATTTATAGCAAATATAAAGAGATAATGATGTTGTGTGGAATCCTGAAGCTTTCCAGCTCAGTAAGGCAGCTGCCACACGTCTGTTCCGTGGAATAAACAGCTGTCTGTGTCGTATGATGCCATGGCTGGATGCCTCTTTCACTCAAGCAAAAATAACAAACACGTTCCTTCATTCTGAGACGGGTTTTAGAGGATTGTTGTGTGGACCTGGGGGTGTTTCATTCTTGCGGCCCCCTCCCTCTTTGAACCCGAACTTGAGTCCTTTGTCTTTTCCCCAGGAGGCGTGGCTTCGACAGGCATGATTCAGAGTACACGGACAAGCTGCAGCACTACACCAGCGGCCACAGTGAGTAAAAGCATCCCCCCTCATCATCACTTCTTCCTCCTCCAGCATCAGACACACCTGTCGCCATGACTACCACGTCACATAGTCATTCCCATGGCAATCATTTACCACTCCGGGGCCTCGCACACCTGTCTCCATGACTACCACCTCACGAGCTGCTGTCCTTGGCTATGGCCCCGCACAGCTTCATCCTTCCACCCCCCCACTTTGGAGCAATCTTGCCTATTGTTTAATTCAGCTCCCCCCCAGAGCCTGGATTTAACCACATCAAAATGACTGCTGGAACGTGCGCCTCACGTTTCACTGTTAACTAAATCCTTTGTGCTGGAAATAGGTCAGTTTTCACCCACATTAGAGCCATTAGGATATTAATGCAAGAGTCTTTTTCACATGTTGACATTTTATGAAGATTTGGCCAAAGAACAAAATGACCCGATGATTTTTATTCTTCTGTCTCAGCACAGAAGGACAAAGTTCAAACGACAATAGTGCTGGGATTTTTCTATCAGAAAGTGAGCTGAGAGGTAATTCCGTCTGAGACGTTGGTGCTAATCGCTCCGTCTGCAGCCTGATGAAAGGCCCGCTTCCATCTCCATCTGGACTTTATGAACCTGGTTTACTTCTTTGGGGTTTTTGTTACAATTTTTTCTCATCTGTGGTTTTGTAAATTACTTTAAAAATAGTAAATGATAGAAATCTAAATTACTGACCCACAGGAAATCTGTTCCAGTGCCTTCATACAGGTGGTCCCAGGATAACCTGTGCGGGGCACACAAACAATAAGGTTGTACAGCGCTCAGAGAACCTGTCCAGAGAAGATGCTCATGCATGTTTTTTCTATGGGCATGCTGCGGACGACAGGTCATGGTAAACTCATCCATGTCATTCAGCTTATATTATCTTTATGCTTTAGCTGCACCTGTATGAATGCTGCAGGTATTTGGGCTGTCCGGGACAGTGGAGGTCATAGACAGAAGGGGCGGAGTGCAGGTGTGTCTGTGGTTCATATGGAAACCTCAAGTGGCATCATGGAACGTACCATTGCTGCACATGTGATAAATGTATCGTGAAGTATTTGTAAGGATCGTGGAAGTTAAACGGCATTATGACATGTAGGGGAGGGGGTCATACGGTGTCTCTACCCCACACTAGACAGTAAAGTGTGAGTACTGGCTCCTTACTGACCACACAGAAATGCTGCATGCAGGGGTGTGCACGTGATATGTGAGGGCCAGAACATTGTTAACCAGCTTCTAGGACAGTGTGAAGGATTCGGGGGTTGAAACCATTTACAGACCACGCGCCCGTGTCTCTCTATTTCACCTTTACTCACCTGTGAACACCATTTATGTGAAACTTTTTTATTTTATTCCCAGCAATGTTATCGTTTAAATAATAAAAAAAACAATTTAGGCTTTTATTTTGAAGTCAGTAACATCCGTTTCGAGACGGGGAATATTTTGATGTGAATCCAGAATAAATGAGCGGACGGCAGAGCCATTAGCTTGTTGTACCGTTTGGTACTGACCCGTTCCAATGAGTAAAACAGTCTCTTTTGGTCATTACGTTTGTTTGATCTCAGGATTAAAGGGATTTGTACAAGAAAATTCAATGAAGATAAAAACGTAATGAAGAAAACTCTACATTACCATTCAGTAAGTAAGGACCTGTCAGCCGCGGCGTCCCTGCAGAAGAAGCAGACGTGATCGTTCTTGTGTTCACTGAGCTCTCTACAACTTCTAGATTTGCTGTGAATGCCCCATACGGGTTTGCATATCTTTGACCCACAGACAGCCCATTCTCACCCTAAAGGGCAGCTGTCACTAAGACATGACAGTACTCCATGATACCCTTAGCACATGACAGTACAGTGGTATGTTGCGTTTCCCTCGTGGGGTCTGCATGAGCTTCAACAGAACTGCTGGACAGACCTGCGTTCCCTTTAAGATGTGGCCACTCCTCCTCCACGGACCGGACAACCCAAAACCAGCAGCACCGTACGGGTTAACCCCCCTCCAGAGCACAGGCTTTAGAAAGGGTTCTCTCTTGTTTTTGGAGGTGGTCTCTGCCGCTCCATAAAGGCGGTCTGCTGAAGAGTTCTTCAGCTGAAGAGATCGTTGGATTTTCTATGGGGGTTTTCACGTGGAAAGATGCGCTCCATCTGTTCACCCCCGCAGCCGTTCAGCGCGGCGTGCCAGCTTTGGCGGCGGCGTGCACGTCCCTCCAGCCTTACATGAAAGCCAGGCATGAGTTTAGTCTCCATTCGCTCAGCCTCGGGTCGAATGTGGAGGTATGAGCAGAATAATCGGATTTCAAACTCAGGACTCTCAAGTCCTTGAACACTTAAAGGCCACCTTAAGCTAATTTACCTGGCATCAGGGCTTAGGACAGCCAATTTATTTCTGGGAACGGAGCAGAGCGGCGCTGATATAGGACCTGGGTTTCCCTCCTGAGTGTTAATGGCTCTGTGGCTCACCAGAGATGATGTGTATATTAACCCAGCGTATCACCGCTAAGAGGAGCTGCCATGTCCTTGCTGACTGCACAGCAGTGCACAGTAGCCAAGAGGCGCTTGTTGAGACTTATTTATAATTACATGCCCCTCCCCCATCTCCCGACCTTCAGACCTCCCGCCTCAAACGCAGAAATCCCACAATTGTACAGAGGAGAAGGGATCTGGCAGGACAAGTGTGAGTGAAATATTATAGAGGTTTCATCCTGTCTTACAAGTGACTCCAGGAATGAAGATTTACATCGATCCATTCACGTACGAGGACCCCAACGAGGCTGTGCGGGAGTTCGCAAAGGAGATCGACATTTCCTGCGTGAAGATCGAGCAGGTCATTGGTGCAGGTAACGGAGCAGACACCAAAACGCCGCGTTTGTCCAGGAGCTTTAGATAGAAGTGCTTATTCCAACTGTTTTTCATCTTCACCAGGAGAGTTTGGGGAGGTGTGCAGCGGAAACCTAAAGCTCCCGGGTAAAAGGGAGATGTTTGTAGCCATTAAGACCCTGAAGTCTGGCTACACCGAGAAGCAAAGGCGGGACTTCCTGAGTGAAGCCAGCATCATGGGCCAGTTCGACCATCCTAACGTCATCCACCTGGAAGGCGTGGTCACCAAGAGCAGTCCTGTCATGATCATCACTGAGTTCATGGAGAACGGATCTCTGGACACTTTCCTCAGAGTAAGAAGCCTCATTTTCATGTTTATATCGGTAATTATATATTATATAACATAAAGCTACTATCATCTGGTGCTTAAACAAGCATCTAAATGAAATATAGATTTGCCAACAAAAGGGAATGTAGTTATTTCTGCAACAATTTGGATCTCTTCTCAGAATGTTCTGAGTGGTCTTTTAATTAAAATGAAGATGTTTTTAGCCAAAGTTTTAAAAATGATTTCTAGAACAGGAGTTCATAAGAAATTCTCCTGAGTTGTGGGTGGGAAAGAGCAACCTCCCTTTATGTCACCCAAAACTGAGAGTTTTCTGTTTACATGCCCTCCTAATCGCTTACGGCCCCACACACCCCCAACCTAGTATTACAGCACAAATGGTGAACAACTTTGGAGCTTTTGAGCCAGATGCCAGCTCAGGTGAGGAAGACAAAAACCCAAACATGGATCTGGTCTGTGGAGCTGTGGTCCCGCCCAGCGTGTCCTCTACAACATAAATATGATCTTTTTCAAACATCATTTTTTTATCTGCTTTAACAGTTTGAATAAAGAAATGGGGCTGTCAAGGTATCGTGTAAATTGTGATTAATTGTTTGATTGATTGATTTTATTTCAAGCATAAAATACAGAAATAATGACATGCATTGATTTGAAAATAAAAAAAACAAACAAAAACAAAACACACTTATGTCACATTAGGTTCATTAATTGTTGTGATTTTTAACTAAAGTCAGTAGAGTTTGATTTATTGCTTTATTGTAATTAATTACAGACATTTTAGCTTATTATTTTTTATTGTTTGAATCTCATTTGTGCTTACTGCCATGTTTTTCACACCTGGAGGAGTGTTGTACTGCTCATACCATGGGCATTTAAGAAAAGCATGAATATTAAATGGATTATTAAGACCTCAGTCCTGGTATATTTTTAAGTTTAAATTGTTTTTTGCAAAAGCGGACTGTTTAGTACACAGTGCGTTATCTTTGAATGATGGTGTTAATGAGAAGTTCAAGTTTAATATTTTTTGGGTTGCTCAGAAAGTCTTTCTATTGTTGTCTGATGTGGTAAATAAGAGACTCTGGATCTGATATATATATATTATTTTGTTATTTTTTCTAGATTGAAAAAAACTAACTCTTGATGGTGTCAACGTAAAGGTTGGAAGTCTTTTGTAAACAAAAAAAAACTTAGTAAAGCCACCTTTTCAGTTGTAATTTGATCTTTTTGTCCGCCACAGTGTCCCAAACTTAAAAAAACCAGCAATTATTAGGTCATAAAGTGATTGCAATTAAAATCGATTAATTAGATTAATTAATCAGAGGTTTCAATTAAAATAATTGCACAAATAATCGTATTACAGCACTATAAAGAAATGCTCAGAATTATTTTTTTTCAATACATCTCCTACATGATCAGAAAAATGCCAGAAGAACAGGTTAAAAACATCCGAGTGGATCTTTAAAAAAAACACAGTCTCCTGAATGCTGCATCTGACATCAGGCTGACAGCTCATGAAGCAGCTTCCAGCCACAGGCAGACTGTAGAAGCTGCGCTGAAGCTTCACGCTTTCAGTTCAGTGCTTTGATGAGCCTGAAGGATCACGCCGCCATGACTCTGCTGGAGAGGACATCCACCAAAGAATCTGCTCTCTAAAGCCTTTGAGGACATTACTTTAGCCTCTCAAAAATCCAACTAAAATACAAACATTACATCCATAAATACATGCTTTGCTGTGTAAAGCAGAACAGTTTTCCTTCATTGTTCGAAGTCCCTCCTTCTGCAGAATCTTCCACATTTCTCATTAGAACTTCCCAACATTCTCTCTTCTCCTTCCTGACAGGAATTATTCATCTCTCGTGACTTCATTGAATATTTAAATGTTCTGATCCAGCCTGAGAGAGTTATTACAGAGACTGTTAAATACCCATATCTTTACAACCAGCATGAATAATTTAGATCTTTTGAAGGTTTAAAACAAATAGGATGTTGAAAGGTGAAACTGGCTTTGAAATGTTATTTCTGACGATATAAACCTGTTTGTCCTGAGATGATAGTGAAATAGAAACCTGTATTTTACTTGTTTTAATACTCCTGACTTTTCTCAACGAGAAGAAATCCTCTGGAATGATAGGATCTTGTGTTTTTCTTGATGTTATAGATATTTTCTATTGAAGGCAAAATAAAAAAATGTTTAAAATGATGTGCGTTAATAAAAGTGTACACTATAAGGAGACTGTGTTCAGTCTTTGGCATCAGGTCCTTAGAGGACTTCAGCAAACCTCGGCCAATCCAGTAACGCCTGAAAAGACGAGCCAGACGTCTGAAAGAAACTAACAAAGCCGTTGCAGAGATGAGGAAATGCTGCCAACAGTCAGTCAAATCTACATTTTAAAAGGGAAATTTTAAATAAAATTAAAAACAATAAAAAAATATTTACAGGACAAATGTTATGTAGATTGTGTATAGAGCGAGATGATACTCTGAAGTGCTTTCTTTATTATTAATAATATTTTTAAGTGATTGTTCCCTCTTAATTTGCTAAATCCGTGCAGCGATGTGCATCTCATCTGCGTGTAAATATGTGGGAATATTATCAGTTTTGATTTTGTCTGGACGTGGTTGGAAACATGAATTCACGTGATGTTTTGCGCGGTTTCTCATTCTGCTGGCTCACACCGCTGCACTTATTTAGACTCCTAAAGGATGAGGCAGAAGCATAAAGGAGATCCGTGTTCTGCAATGATGTTCACCACGTGGAGACATTAAGGGTTTACAGACGTCATGCTGCCAGAACTGGACGGAGACTCTCAGTTTTCTTAGATGCTGGTGGTGGTGTGCAGTAACACTGAGCCATTTTACTATTTCAAAGAGCTTTGTTTATTAAACTACTGGAGCCTAAAGCTGTGAAAACCTCTGGTCTGCTGGTTAATGTGAAGAGACTGACGTATACTTTGAAGGTAAACAGAGTCTGCGTGAATTCAGTCAAACTTTATTATTAAGCTTCCTGGAGACGGTTTCTGCGGTGTAGGTTTAATGTGTTACACGGTTGTCAGTGCAGGCCTTCTCCTCCAGGGCGCCGTAAACTATTTTAAACTGACATGCTGTCAGCAGGATGCCGTTTATGAAACATTTTCTGTGTACGTGGCCCTTTCTGCCCTTTTTTATTTTACAGTTGTTATTTCTGACACCGGGATTTGACTGTGGAGGGTCTGGGGTCTATTTTCTTTACTGGTCAGTGCAGTCAGGCCTGACATGGCCCCCAGTAGGGTTTCAGTTCTACCGTAGTAGAACCGAGTAGACCGAGCAGCAACAGAACATTAGAGAGAACAGTAGAAACAACTGGAGACTCATCAGGCAGAGCTAATGCCTGTCAGACATCAAACCTTTACTCACGCTGCTCATAAATTTTCCAGTTAACTTGATCTAAAAGACATAAAATAAATATTTTCTAATTAGATTACATGCAAACAGTGGATGCTGCTGTGTGTTGGTAGCAGAGGTTTCATGAATAATGCATCGTGGTTAACCACAAGAAGAGGCAGCTTCACGTGAGGAGCAGCAAGCAGACACATAGGTTGGTGGAATGCGGCGTTCCTCACCTGCCCCCCCCCCAGCCTTTATGTCCCTCCACCCTCAGCCTCGTGCTCCCGTCCGCCATTATCGGGAATCCTTTGAGTTCCTGGCATCGTTGTGGGTGGTGGGGAGAGTGCAGGTGTGCACAGTTGGAGGCACAGCTGCAGCACTGCTCCAGACACTCCCCATGCATGGGGTTAAGCCGTCATCAAACCAGTGACAGGAACAGCTGTAGACGGACCGTCAGAACCAGCCCAGCTCTGCTCGGCCAGCTGAGCTTAACTCACATACAACATATGTGTCCTGCAGAGACGAGTCCCTGTTCACTTCTGCATCTGTGTCTCTTTGCTGTTTGGCTCAATCAAGTTTAGCATAAATTGGATTGTTTTTTCAGGAGTCTTTTAACTACTTATTTGAAGAATCTCACATTAAATCTAACATTAAAAAGTATTGGGTCTTTAGTAAACAAAAGCCTAACTAGCAATAAAAAGGACATCTGGCTGGCAGTTGGGTACTAAAAGGGCGCCTCCGGTGAAAATCAGGCTTTTGACCTTGTTAACGTGTCCATATGGTGTTTTTATATCTAATAGAATGGTTGAACATTTCCACCGGGGCGCTGCAGTGTACCTTTTGTTATCTTTAGGTTAGCAGAATTTTTTGCATAGATTTTCTGTGTTTATGCAGGAAAACATAAAGGAATTATGATGTTTATGACGAAAACAACAGATTTTTTGATTTTGAATAAAAACGTCAAAATCATAATTAAAAGACCACTGGGAATGCTTTGAAAATAGATTAAAAGATGATCAGAGTGGGACTTCAACAGAATCTTAAGCACATTTATGCACATTGAATGAAAACTGGTGTAAATATTTATGCAGAAAACATAAAAATTAATTCCCATGATTTTTTTTTTTTTAGAGAAGTTTGATGTCTTCAGCGTATTTAAAATCAGATGTTTTTATTCTAGATTTAAGTGGGTTCCCCTCTGCAGTGCCATAAATGTGGGGTGACCCCAAAGTGCTGCATGACCTCTTCTAATCATGCCATTGTTTGTTTTTCCAGCAAAATGACGGGCAGTTCACGGTGATCCAGCTGGTGGGAATGCTGCGGGGCATCGCCTCAGGCATGAAGTATCTTGCCGACATGAATTACGTGCACCGCGACCTCGCGGCCCGGAACATCCTGGTCAACAGCAACCTTGTTTGCAAAGTGTCAGACTTCGGCCTCTCCCGCTTCTTGGAGGACGACACATCCGACCCCACTTACACAAGTGCTCTGGTAGGAAATATTTGAATCTCACCTCCTGCTCTGCAAAGCGAGCCAGTGGCTTTTCTCAGAAGACTGATACGTTTGTGAAGGAGCGCCGCTCCGATCCAAAAAGATTCGGCTCATTTGTTACTGCCAGAAGATTACACAGCTGTGTGCTCCCAATCTGCTCCCTCTGACAAGACAAATACCGTCTTTTCTCCAGTCCGCTCGTCTTTCCACTACTAAATTTTATGAGGCACAGAGTTCTCCCCGGGGTTTTGTCATGTCCGATTGCCAGTTTGGATTACTCTCAGGGTTGATGCAGTAACCGTGACTCTCTGTAAATCCAGGACACTGCAATGGTCAGATTTCAATCTTAGATTATGCCCTTTGTGCTCTCAGGGAGGGAAGATCCCGATACGATGGACTGCCCCCGAAGCCATCCAGTACAGGAAGTTCACCTCCGCCAGCGATGTGTGGAGCTACGGGATCGTCATGTGGGAAGTCATGTCGTACGGAGAGAGGCCCTACTGGGACATGACCAATCAAGATGTAGGTATCCTGGGTGGTAGATGTTCCAGGTCTGCAGCTTGTATGAACCTCATCTCACAAACATTCACACACAGGCAGCCTCAGACAGACGTTTTTTCATCGGTATCTGCCTTCCCTGATATAAAACACATGGCTTAATATGAAAATTCCACCGAAGACACCACAGAGACATAATCAGATCATTTGAAATGCGCAGCAGAGCTCAATTTCTGCTCTTGACTGGAGTCTCCATTTTCCGTCTCCCTCTGGGCAGTGGAGGAGAGAGCAAATTATGGGGAGAGAGATAATGAAAATAGTTTCAAATTGAAAGTAAGAAACACTAATGTGCTAAGAGGGACTGAGGACCTCAACAGTTATCATATTAGCAGCTGCAAATAGTGTTTCTGCTCCATCGGGGTCCTCGTTTGGAGGCCTTGTGAATGAGATTAATCTTGTTCTGAATGGTGCTGCTGTAATGATCCTAATAATGAGGAGGGGGCTGCATGTCCTCCTGTAGGCTGTTCCTCTCTGCTGGTGGAGTTCTCTCTTTTGTGGCGTCAGGTATCTGAGAAGGTTTTCTGTTTGGAGAAAGAGATCAGATTTGAACTGAAATGTGACAAAAGGCTGTTTTTTTTCTGGGAAATGTCTGTTTTTTTCACAACTTTTCTTTTTTTTATTATTATTTTTACCGTAAGTACTTGCTTTTCCTTTGCCACATTTTATCCATCATCTTACAGAGATCCAACACAATCTTCTTCTGAGCTCCAAGGTCATCTGCACCTGAAGAGTGCATCCTTGTTCTGCAGTGAACTCCCTGAAACAGCAGAGTTGAGAGGTGGAGCTGAAATGCTTGGCTGCACTTGCCTCGCTGATGCTGAAGCAGTTTCAGTCATTTTGTCACTGCTGGAGCATTTTGTGGGCACTTTTTTTAGTTTTTTAGTTTTAGTGTTCATTTTGGGGAATTTTAGGGTTCACCAACACCAAATCAGAAAGAGAAATGTTTCAATAGCACCTGTTCATGTGTTTTTTTACTTTATTCAACACGACTAATGTAAGAATGTGTCTCCTACTATTTAGACATAAAATAAGACATGCACAGTAGGAAATACTATTTATCCAAACTAGAATGACATATACAACAAAGAAGACAAAAACATTTTAATTTCCAAAAAAATAATGAATTGGAAATAATAATTGAGTAAATAAATATTAATAAACAAAGTATTTCAATATAATCAATTTAACTGATAAGATATGACATGTATTCTGATCTGTTCAGGATTAATAATACGAGATGCTTCTATGTTCAGTCTGGTCTCCAGCAGTTGTCATGAACTTCACAGATATCTGGTTCAAGTCCCATGTGTTGTTATCTACTCTTCATTTATCATCAAATGTTGCTTCAAGTTCTGTTCTTTTTATTTTTTACTTTTTCTAATGAGTTCTAGCAAAAGTTAAAACTGTTTGTCTAATATTCTTTTTGGACTTTAATTTCCAAAAAGCCTTCTTCAGAGAGGTGAATTCTCTCCTGCGCTCCTCTATAATCAGAGAACTCTTCCACAGGGCGTGTTCCTGGAAAAAGGGATTGGTTGTTGCAGGTGTTTGTTAAAGGCGAGAGGCAGCTCATTGTGTCAAGTTGATGCTTAAACCCATTTTGCAATGAGACGCTGTTGATTAAAAGCTTGTGACCCCGTCTATGGCTTTAAATGAATCTCAGTAAATGCAGAGGAGAAAACTTGCCCCATCATGACCAGTTATTTTTCTATGACACTGCTAAATACTTTGCATAATGAGTTGTTTTTTTTTTTTTTTTACATAAATGACAAATATTTGGTTTGCAAGTCCCGAAAGTACAGTTTGTAGTAAATACTCAGCAGTATTTGACACTTTAGTGATAAAAGAATGATCTGCTCCAAATCTTGTCTCTCCTCTCCATCAAATAAACTCCTCTTTGTAGAGCCTCATAGCAATCTTTAGAAATCGGTGTCTCCCCCTGCAGGTCATCAATGCCATAGAGCAGGACTACCGGCTCCCCCCACCCATGGACTGTCCCAGCGCGCTGCACCAGCTCATGCTGGACTGCTGGCAGAAGGACCGCAACAACCGGCCCAAATTCAGCCAGATCGTGAACAACCTGGACAAGATGATCCGCAACCCCAACACCCTGAAGGCCATGACTCCTCTGTCTTCAGGGTGAGTGACGGAGGCGCGCGGGGGGGGGTGATCTCTGCTCTTTTCTTCTGTCTTTGACTCATCGTGTTTGCTCGTAGATATGTTTCTAAAATAAAAAGACAGCTTTTGTTTTGTCCTCTCCACCCGTCTAACATCTCAGTCAGCATGAAGGCTTTTCTCCCAGCATATTCATGCAGCAGCTACAATGACATGCATGACACATCTCATATTTGCCAAACACTGTTTCTTGTTTCCACTGGCGTCGAGTGGTTATGTAAATGAAAGCCTCTTGATTTGATAGATTGAACCGTTCCCACGAACGCTTCAGGCAAATTGTCGGATGAAGCATTCGCACAGTTTGCAAAACAAAACATTTTCAAGCGTTTCGACTCTGGGTGTTAGTTTCTTCTTTGCTGATTTCCATCATCCCAGCCTGCGCTCTCGTTTGTGGCGGAGTGAACTGCCATGGAGCAGATTTTCCACAGACACGGAGGGGATGCGTTGGCTCCCCGAAGCCTATCACTTCATTTGGGAAAATACCTTTTATGAGGAATCAGTTTGGAAAGTATTGGCTCATAATGAGGTCTGTGGGATCCTGAAGGCTCAGTCGAGTTTTTCTTTCTTTCTTTAACGTAACATAATTCATTTTTAAATCATACGCAGGTGGTCTGGAGTGGCTATCATAACACAACTGTCATCCTCCATCATCAAAATGTTTAATATATCCTGCTTGTGTTCCCTCAGTGTTCATCTCCCCCTCCTGGATCGCAGCATTCCAGACTTTTCCACCTTCAGCTCTGTGGACGAGTGGCTGGACGCCATCAAGATGGGCCAGTACAAAGACAACTTTGCCAATTCGGACTTTTCTACGTTTGATGTGGTCTCTCAGATGACTATGGAGTAAGTGCCGGTGATTCCTCATTCTCAGGGTCCAGAAAAACCTTCACAGGAAGAGTGTTTTCAGTCCAAACCCCCGCAGGAACCACACATGGCCTGTGGGCTGCTCCAGGAGATGGAATTATCAGATCCTAATATTGCAGTTGAACGAACACAGGGCTGAGAAAATGACAGCTTCCATAGTTTTTATCGTTGAAGACGGAGCTGAACAACAGCTGAAAAACTTTCTCAGAGTAGAAACTCTGACGAACATCTGAACTGAAGCTCACAGAAACATCAAACTCATTTTAAAACACTAAAAATGTATTTTGTCTTTTATGAATACAGTCAAACCTTTATGTCCTTCATATGTGTCTATAACTGAGACAGTAGTCCAATAAAATAGACCACAAACTCAAACTTCATTCTCATTTAACAACATCCACAACTTCTATGCAGAATCAGTGAATGAAAGAATCTGTAAGATTCAAAAACACCCAAAACGTCTCAGTCTTCCTGTTAATGAGCTTCACAGCTACTCTGTTCCAATACCAAGTTGAGCAAACGTCATTGAAACTGAAAAACCTGAAGATTCCTCTTAGACTGCATGACTCAGTCCACATCACAGATCGTACTGAAGATGGAAAAAACCAAAGAGACGTTGGGTCATGACACACTTGGAAAGACCTAAAGTTAAAGTCCTAGCAGGTGTCACACACCTGGCCCCTCACTCGAGGAGCTCAGGAGAACACACACACACACACCCCCACACACACCACAATCCAAGCCCTAAAGCTCAGTGTCATGTAGGGAGTCCTTTTTCTCAGAGCTTTTAGTATAAATCTACTGAGACGGTCTTGGAGCAGACGCTCCACCAGGCCACTTAAATTCAGCGTTTTACTACTAATGCACAGTCGAGGGGGGCGTTCCAAACGTAAGTACCTGCTGGCTCCAATCCCATAGACTTCTGTAGAGAAATAAGCAGCTGTTCCTCATCATTCTGTTGGTCAGAATAAACCTTCTTGATCTGATACTTTTTTAACATCTTCTTGAAAACCTTTCATGATGTTTGTTCTGTAGTGAAAGAGCTTTAACTTATAAACCAGGCATGTCCAAAGTCCAGCTCGTGAACCAATTATGGTGCACGTTCAAATTTCCATTGGCCCACATGCTCCTGTGAACGCGTGGCATTTTCTAAAAACTTTATATGATTTGATTGTGATTGGCTAAATCCCATTCAAAGCTATTAAAATGGTTCCAAGTGTCGGTCTGAATGGTTGTCTCTCTCTCTCACGTGTTTTTATTAAATCTGGATCTCCTCTCCAGCCTCGTTTTCACTGAGTGGCCCGCTGTAGGTACCACATGTACTCGGCCTGCGTGATCGGCTCGGGGGCTTGCGACTAGTGATGACATCACACTACAGTAACTCAGACAAGACAGAAGTCTGTCATTTCCCGCGTCACGTGACAGCGGTCTAATGGTCCGGACCAATCACAATCAATCAAGCCGCACCCCCACCCGAGCTGATCTTGCATGCCGGGCACATGTGGTACCTACAACGGAAACCAGAATCGCTAGCTTAGCGCTATACTGATGCTTTCTAATGGCATCATCACTTTCTGCCAATCAGTGGGTGACTACAGTGACTCCGCCCCAACCTATTATGATGGGAGCCCTCAGGAGGTACGGGTTGGTACTGTTCAATGGGTCCATTTAACAAGAGAAAAGCTCAAGAGACTGGATCGAACCGCTCACTGGAAACGAGGCTTCAGATGAAAGGAGGCGGAGCCTGCTGGCCCCTTTGTACAAAACATTTGACAATTGTCATGGATTCTGCTTACAAGTGATAGGGGTGTGACCTTCCAACAAGCTCACTCCTGATTGGTGAGAGCAGTTGCCTTAGAAACTGCTGTCTGGCTCCAACATGGCGGCGTCTGTATTGCAGAAAATGGTGACTGAACTGACTTTATTTCATAGATGCTGGAAGTAATCCATTCATACTCCCTCGATCCAGTTTTCTGATACAGTCAAAGCAGAGATGAGTGAGGTTTTTAATGATGTATCCTAACGGAGAAGTCAAGCAGAACTTGTTGGAAACCGAAACGCTAAAGAAAAAGTATCCAACCACATCAGTTTTTAGAACAATGTAAACACAAATATTTCAGTTAAAAGTCAGATCTGCATTCTGTCAAAGGATGGGTTCTTTTTTCTCTTGATGGTTCTTCCTGGTTGAGGTGGTGCTGACATGTTCCCATGTGCTGCTGGTCATCTGCGGCTGTGTTTGGCAAAAACCAGACGGTTTCTGTGAGTGTGTCCTGTCATGTCAAACCTAAAAGAGGGAATTTTTCATGAAGAAAAACCAAAAAACTGCTCAGCTTCAAGCAAACGCTCCTTCCTGGAAAACCGCTGTCTTGATACACCATTGGGCTGTTTATTTTGGAACACTTCTGGGTCTTCAGGAAGGAGATGTTGTAAATGTGTCATTGCCAGTTTTCGGTTGCGTAGGAAGGGCGGGGTTACCCACATCTGCTAAGAACTTCTAGTCACAAAATCAGAAGCGTTTTCTCATGTGATTCCAGACACTGTTTGGACCCTGACAGTTTATCAGAGTGGTGTTTTCTGGTTGACATCCTGCTTTGAACCCGACGACTTGTGTTGTCTCGACACACTCAGATTCCTGATTGAGGCCGTCTGGCTGGGTAGGAAGGAGCGGTGGGAACCGGCGGTAACACCAGTCCCTCGTCTGTTTCTGTTCTTCCAGTGACATCCTGAGGGTTGGAGTGACGTTAGCAGGCCACCAAAAGAAGATCCTCAACAGCATCCAGATGATGCGGGCGCAGATGAACCAGATCCAGTCGGTGGAGGTTTGACCCTCCGTAAGAGAGTCCAGGGAAGAAGCGGGCGCTCCGGGCTCTGGGTGTGGAGGACAGAGTGGATGCTTTCTTTTTTTCCTCTTCCTTTTTGGCGTGACTGTGTGTCTGGTCTTCCCACCAGGCTTCCATCCAGCCCCCCCCACAGTTCCCTCTCTCTTCCTCACCCCCCCTCCTGATCAGAAGAGCTGGACAATAGCCGAGTCAGCAATGACGAGTCCAAGCAGCCGCTTCCAGAGCCAGAAACGCGGGAGGTTTCGACGCGACCAGCAACATTTTCCCCCCAATTCTTCCACCGTTTGATGTTGAACTTTTGTTTTGTTTGCTCTGCTAATTTTGTAAAGTTTTTTTTAAAGAAAAAAAGAGAAAAACTGAAAAGGAAAGGAGTTTATCTAAATTTAGAGAAGATATAAAGTAGAGGAACTGAGTAGGAAAGTTACCCTTTAAAAGGGCAGAATGAACGAAGACGAGACGGTCGGGACGCCATCCTCAAAACGGCATGGATTCAGTTTTTGGTTTGGACTCAGTGGGGACACCCAGCACTCCCTCTGAGCGTCTGCCAGGAGGAGAGCGGGGAGAAGCCGACCCAGCCGCTTCCACAGGGAAAGAACGGAAAAGCTAAGATGGAACAGAGACAGACTGGAACTCACCTCACGCACCTCCGAAGAAGACAAATGTTTGGGGTTTTTCTCACAGCAAGAACTTTTCTATAATTGTGGACATTTTGTGATGAAGAGTTCCTTTCACCATGCTTCCTCTCACTGAAGAATTGCTCTTTTTTATCTCTCACAGTGAAGTACTCACAACCTGCCAAATATAACTCTTGTGTTCTCCCTCCTGTGCTGTACATATCAGGACCCTTCCACGCCATGATGATTCAGAAACCACGTTTGGTTGAGGAGCAGAGGAGGCGTGGTTTCACCTTCAACGTGCACACTTTGCACACACGTGCACAGAGAAGCGGTTGGGACTGGTAGCATGCTGAGTGAGTGCGCTGGTTTTCTTCAGCTTTCATCCAGAGTTAGAATTTGACAAACTTTCAGTATTCTTCCAGTTTTTTCAAAGCGGTTTCATTCTTCCCCCTCATGAGTGGAAAATCACAAAGGAGTGTTATATTATTGCCATTTGTACTGAATATTATTGATTAGTTTTTTCTGCACTGAATCTGATGTCTAACTCCAGCAAAATCTTCCTTTTAGCTCCGTAGGTTGTTTAGTTTTCTGGTCCGACATCATTGTTCTGGTTTGGTTTGATGCCCCGCCTCTGTCACTGTTTGCGTTGCTGACCCTGTTTGTGAGCGTTATGGGGGAAATATGTGGCGAGAGGGCCTCGTAAATGATATCAGCGTGCAGAGCTCCCCGCTGAGCTCCCCCCGAAGAGGCGACGGGCTGACACGGCGGTCCAGCTGTGAGCCATCAGTCAGATGATCGGGTCGCGGCAGGCGGCCGCGCCCCGATCGCAGTCGCTCTGTCCAGATTCTGATCACACACGCGGCTGTCCGCCCGCCACCTGTCTGCCGCTCCTCTGATCTCCTCGTGGTCGGCTTCAGCCAGTTGTCCGTTTTTGTCTTTCCAATCATCAGCAGGACAGCGGTTTCATTTTGGTCCCGACGCCGCTCCAACCAGCACGTTCTCCTAACCTCAGGGCCGTACCTGAGCCTGCCAGGGTCGAGTGCCAAAGTGACCTCACTTCTTGCTGCTCCTCCCCCTTTGATTCAGAAGGAATTTCTTGCAGCACCGGGTGACATGCAGAGCCACCATCCCCCTGGCCGCTCTTCAGAGCTGTGCTGCATGATGCTGGAGGAGGAGTCTCAGAAGCTGCCGGAGCTTTGTGTCGTTCCTCTCCGTTTTTAACAGCTCATCAGTCATTAGTCAGGTGGTGTGCCTTCTCACGCTACACCTGTCCTCACCAGAACCACTTAATGCGCAAGAAATTCACCTTAAGTATGCACAACGCAGAGGTGTGTTTCTTTCCCTCTCCAGCCCCATTAGAGCTCATTGGAATGCTCGTCCATAGATGCTGCGAAGGCTTTGAGTTATTATTCAAGCAATTATCCTTGACATTTGCTTTGAGGGACTACTTTAGGTAAGATGCGTAGACATCGCTGGAACTGAGTGAAGCTGAGATTGACTTATGTTTCATTTTTTGCTGTATTTTCTCCTCACAGAGTATTTTTTACTGGGTTTGACTTTTCTAGTCACCATAAAGAGGTTTGAAAAGCAGCTGATGGCGTTTTGGCAGATCTTGTTAAAGACCTATATTATGATTCACAGAGCAGATGTGTGGCTGTGCTTTGGCATCTTTTTAGGGGATTTCACTCCAGAAAATTATTATTTTTGTCCTTTTTTATTTAGTTTCATTTTAGCAACGATATTGTCTGTTGACAAACTGAAAATCAAAGCTGTGAGGGTGTTTTTATTAACATATCCCATGATTTGATCACGGCGAGTGATGGTGGCGTGCGTGTAAATAATTGAAAATATTTGTTGAAATCACGTCAGTCCCCTGCAAAGCGGTTGTTTGCAGCTAACTTCACACAGCCTCTCTCTTATTTAACGTTCCAGTTGTAGTTCAGGAGTTTTTCTGATGCCGTTGTGATAGTTTGACATGTTTGCCACCCGTGTGTTCTCCTTTTCCATCCGCCACGCAGAGTACAAGCTCCTCCTCCTCAGCGTTTGCCGCCTCTTGAAGGACGGAGGAACCCCGTCTGAGTTAGTTACATGATAGCGAGCGTAAACATGGGCGGCGCATCCCAACGCCGCTTTAGGGTCAGAGCGAGGAGAAAATGGCTCCTGGTGAAGGGCTGCAGCACACAGCTCCAGAGCGCCCTCTGCTGGTGGACCGAAGCTTCCCGTTGGTCTGTGAATCACCAGCAGCCCGTCTGCTGAGGGATGAGCAGCGGCTGCTGCCCGCGGGTTTCCAAACGCTCGCACTGCCGTGGCCTCACCGCTTTTCTCCCGTGTTCCTCCGTCTCTGTAACCACACTCACCTCCCCCCTCCTGCTTCGGGGGGGGGACCTTCATGCCCCCGGCCTGTGAAGCCCTCATTACAGACCAGTGGCGGTTCAGACCACTGTGACGGATGTGGGAGATCCTGTAATTCTGTATAAATGTAAATGACTGTAACCCTGTGAATGATGTAACAATTTCTTTATTTGTAATATTGTCATTGGTTTATTTTCTAAAATGGAAAGCCCAACCCAATTCTCCTCAATAAAAAAGGAAAGAAGATCTGTTATTAAAAAAACTACCAGCAAGAGTTTCTTCTTTATTTTTATGATCAATTAACTCAAATTCACGGTTATTAATAAAGTTTAATATTGCTAAAATTATAATAAGGTTGAAAAAATATTTGTACACAAGTGGTTTTGTTATTTAAAAAAATCCAAATTTCTCTTACTAAAAGCTGAATCATTAAAGGGAGAGTGTTGCTGCTTTAAACTTATGAATATATATCAAATATATTATAAATTTAGTTGTTGTTTTTTTTTTTGCGTATTTATAGAAAAGTAATTTAGAATGGACAAGTAAGAGATGAAGGCCGGAGCCGCCTGCCGTCTGTCTGTAAACAGAGGATTAAGAGTCGGAGCGGCAGACGACCGTCTGACCGCTGAAGCAAAAGAACGCTCGGCTGCTGCTGCTGCTGCTGCTGCGGCTGCGGCTGCTGCTGCCGCAAATAAAGAAACGCAGCGATTTTCAAAATAATCTTCAGTTTAGATGCAATAAAATAAGATACATGAACACTCACTTGAAAAAGTGATTTTGGAGAATTATTCTAAATTTTTTGAAAAAAAGATACACTTTTATTACAATTAAAATAGTATATAAATCATTTCCAAATTAGAATTAAATAAATTTCCATTTCTTTTATTTATTTATTTTATTAATTAAATGTAAACTCACATTCGCTGACTGGAATTCCAAATAAAACACAATAAATAAAATAATTAAAAATAAAAAAAATAAACTGTTCATAGTAAATTTTTAAAACATAAAACAAAATTGCATTAAATGTCCAGCTCTATGCAAGTACTGAATGGGAAATGGTCAAATTGTGTTAAATAAAAACATGAAAATAAGTTTAAAAAATATTTTGACATCATAAAATAAATAACAAAGACCAATAATATCAAAATTTAGTTTAAAAAAATGTGTATTGCAACAGAAATGTTAAATGTATTTAAAAAATTATATTACAAAAATTCTGAATTTGAACAGTTAAATGTAATTTGATCATTGAGTTTCTCAATAAACTATGAAGCAAAAATAATAAAATGTTTGAAAATATTAGATAAAATATTTAATAGTTTTAGTTATAAATTGTGAATTACTATTTTAAAAAGCGAATTGAAAAATTAACAAAAAATCAGTCAGACAATAAAAGGTTTTTTTTGGCTCAGGAATAAATGTATTTTAAATGTGTTAAATTGAAATGAATAAAAATGCAGGAATGTGAATCTCTGTAATGTCAACTCTTATTTTTTTGATTGGAGACAAAATCCAATAAATTGTGCACACATATAAACACACACATATAACATATATAAATATAACCATCCATTTTATTTTTAGTTATTAGTTTGGTGATTTGTGTTTATTGCAAACATCTTTAAAGAAGGCGAGTTTGTCTAAAAATATTCAAGAGTTCTCTATTTGAACAGGAATTCCTCATGTTTTAAAACCTTTCGGTTTCATGATGAAGGGGTGGGTCATGAATATTTAACCCCTTGATTTTTGCATTTCTGTAATGTCGGTCATTTTATTTTTAGCTTTTTAAAAAGTGCTCAAACTAAAACGAAGCGAACACTTTAAAACTGGGAATCGGAAGGTTTTTATTGATGTTTTTTTCATGGACTGTAGTTTTTTTCTACCAGTATTTCAGCACTGCAGCTTCCCGGTCATCAAACGCACCAAAGGCAGCTGCAAATCCCCAGATCGGTTTTGAGGTCAAACGCAACATCGCAGTTACCGCCACTTTTCTCGGCGGATCCCCAGAGCCAGACTACTGCACATTGTTCTCTGGTTTTATGTCAGAAGCGATTTAAGGCCGAGTGCCGCCTTCGCTCCACTGCTCCGTTCCTCCATTGCGGGTCAGACTCCCCTCACCCTGCTCCCAGATTCTGAAACCTCATTAGCAGCCAACGCGTGAAAGGCTGGAGACCTCGGCCTGACCTGGCGGCGAATGGCGCGTGCGTTAAGAGGTTTACCCTCAGAGCAGAGGAGGGGGTTGTTGGAGGGGGGCCGGGGGTCCTAATGGTACGCCCGACACTCCTGAGAGCCATCTTTCGACCACCCGTACATTTGCCCCCACCTTCCTGCACCTGGGCGACCCAGGGCGTGGCCGGCAGAGCTTGGGAACAAGCTGACGGCTTTCAGTGTGGGGGTGCTGCTGTTTGGACAGAAGTTATTTGAATCAGGAGAATGTGCTTAAGCTGGAGGCATGACCACGTGATGATGTTTTTAAAGTCTCACTCCATCGTCTTCTGGTTTCAAGCCTTCCCAGTCGTCTCAATGTTACGATTGTGCTGTTTTTAGCTACGATGTAGGACATAGTTTCTGCAGCAGGAGTTCAGTTCAAATTCCCCTCTGAGTTGTGGACGGGACCACTGATACAGAGCAACCCCCGTCCCCCTCCCTGTCTCTGAGAGCTCTCTGTTTACATCAGCGTTCTGCAGAGTTTGTGAGGTGAAAATGTGAGACGTGAGAGTATTTAATTTAAAATGACACACTTAGCACCTAGAAGAGAAAAAAAGCAAAATAAATGATGTGAAACCAGAATGATTGTAAGTTTCATCTAGAAAGAGCATCCAGCCTTCTTTCTGTTAGCTTGGTGTAGTTAGCTTGTCTCCTCATATTCAACTGCTCAAAACAATACATATATTAACCCTCTAACCATGACAAATCCATTAAAACCTCATTTCATCCAGGAGTAATGCTTGTGTTCATATGTTTCTGGATGTGCTCGACCGTTTGGTTGAAGTTAAAGGCAGTTAACGGGTTAAACAGACTCAGATGTTTCGTATTTCATTGAGAAATTCTTGAATTGGACCTTCTCCTGAAAGTGTCTGTCCTCGCTGTCAGCTCTCAGTTTTTCAGTGAAAGTGTCGCACTCGTGCTGCCACAGCTTTGAAAAGGCTTTGACCTCAATCAGCCAATCACAATCAAGTAATGGTTCTCACAGGTTTTCAGGAAGGGCTGGGAGCCGCATCGTATTGATCTGACCAGAGCCTACGAGCCGGGGGGAACTACATCTACATGAGATGAACTTTGGACTTCATACTTTCCCTCGAGCTTCCAGCCCCTCACACTACCACGTGACCATACCACTGCAACACTTCTGTTACAGTTCTGATCCAGATTCCAGCTCAGACCAGACAAACAAAGACGTTCATGATCTGTTTGTCTGCAAGTGGATGCATCAGAAAGACTTTGGCCCCGCCCAGCTTTATACATTTTCAACATCACAAATACGATCTTTGTTCAAAGAACTTTTTTTCATCTGCTCCTGATTCACAACAATTTGAATAAAGAAACACTCAGACATTTTTAACTTGATTTTTTTTCTTTTTGTCCTCCATCATGAGAAAAATGCTCCAGAACATGTTAAACATCATTTTCATCAGAGTGGGTCTTGAAATCAAACATGTTGGACCCATGAACTAAACCAACATCATCCAATCTCCCGTAAGGATTTTTCTTCTGCTTTAAGTTCATCTCTGTACGGTTTGGAGTCGTCATCGCCGTGGCGACCTCTAACCATTTTGACAGTCAAAGTTTCCCTGCTCGACTTCTTACGCTGAAGCTCCATCATTTCCTGTCGCCCCAGTGGCCTAAATGTTTAACAATCACAATCTAATTATGTGTGTTTGTACCGGATTTGAAGAAATTACTGAAGGCAACAGGGGACATGTTGGGAAGGGCAACCAGCCCCCAGCAGCTCTCCTCATGAGGCCTTCAAACTACGGCAAGCGGGATGTTGTCTCACAGATCATTCACTTCTGCTGGAGCTGATGGAAATGGGTCAGATGGGATTCACTCCTCAAACGTTCTTTTACTCCTTTTTTTGAGAACAAAAGACATTTTTAATATGCATCAGAGAATTATTTCTTCACTTTAATGTCCAAAAGAAATGAACTAATGAAAAATGCTGACATTTTTGACTCGTAGATCACCACAGATGCAGAAACTCACATCTGCAGGTATTTCACAGGCATGAACTGTTAAATTATTCTACAGGTTTGGCACCAGATTATTTTTCCAAACTTAAAACTTGTTTCATTTATGCAAATTTAAAGCAATTAAAGTAATTTTTTTTTTTTTTTTACATATTTTGCATTTACAAATTTCCAGTGATTCATTTTAAAGACCAGAGTGAGATTTGTAGTGAGTCCCCTCCATTTCCAAAAAGCTGTAATGATCTTTGGGAAAATGTCTTTGGATTTGAGATGAGAGAAAAACTTTAGATTTTTTGAACCAATCAAAAGAAATAATTAAGATGAGTGCTTAAATTATGATACAGTAATCTAAAAAATATCAGTTTGATTTAGAAATTTGTCGTTAGGAATCAAATCAGCTGTTTGGTACATTCTTGAAGAGTTTGTTCCTTCATAATTTTTTAGAATATTTTAAAACTTAACAAAAATCTGAAGACTTTGTGTTTCTGTATCACAAAGACACAAAGAGTGTATTATAAATAAAATAAACGGCTAATCCTAATGTGACGGTTCGTCTGGGAAGGTTTTCTCTTTCTTCGTGGCTCCTGATCAGTCGGAGCTGTCATTAACCTCCTCCTCGGCCCTCAGAGGGAGGGGGTCACCGCTCATCTTCCAGGCTGCTGCTGCTGCTGCTGCTGGGACGGAAGCTAAGTGGTCACCGAGGACATTCAGGTCACCGCCAAAGTGCGAGGAAGAGTTCACACAGCCGCGTTGCGTGGAAAGACCTGCGAATAGAACGCTTCTGTCACGAGTCATTTCCATCACCGTCCCGGTTCCATCGCATGATGGAGAGTAGATTCCAAATGAAATAAGGCGGAGTGATCCTCCAGGCGCAGAGGGCATGGATCTGCTTACCACTCGAGCGCCCTTAATTGGCAGAAAGCTTTAAAGTTCAACCCCAGGAGCCAGATTTTAAGTGAGTTACGAGACAGTGGTTAATGCAGCGCATGCTGCTGTAAGAGCCTTAGCCTGCATTGATGAATTAATGCAAACATCTGTGAGAAATTACATCCAGCCACAACTGAACATCAGCAGCTCCAGCAAACAGGGCGGAGCTTCAGCTCTGAAGGACTTCATCTGCAGGTAGAAGCTGGTTTACTGGAGGTTTCCCGCCTGCAGCTCAACTAACATCCAACACTCCTGAACGGATCAGCAGGAGTCAAACATTTCAGAGTTTCTGCTGTAAATGTTTCAGATTGTTTGTGCTGCACAGCCGGGAAGCTTTCTCCGGCCTGCAGGGCAAAGAAGGAGATTATGATCACTGCTGGACAGCCGCGCTGCACATGAAATAATTCTGTCGACATGTGATGCAAAAAACCCACGCATTTGACTGCAGAGTGCAATCTTTGGAGCTCAGATTTATTGTTTTTTTTTTTTTTTTGCACAGACATGAACTCTCTGTGACCGCTTTTGGACTCCCTCAACCTTTCCTCTTCCTCTGCAGTTACACAACTCACAGATGCCACATCATGTCAGCGTGAACCAAAGGGGATATCTTTGCCCTCTCAAAAAATTGCTCACTGGGTTTTAGGCTTTCCTTCATGTCTGGATTGGCAGAGTGCAAGCCGCAGAGCTGCAGCGCGGTGAAAGGACGAGCATTAGGAGGGGAAAGTGGGACAACCTGTCTGGAAAGATTGAACCAAAACTTCAACAGTTTGCTTTCAAACTAAATATTTTTCATCACTTTTGTTTCACTTTTAAATGACTAAATATGTGTAAATGAAAAAAAGAAAAGTAGGCAGAATTGATTGGATGAAATCCTTTGAAGTGGCCCTAGCAGAAACTACAGGGACAGATCACGATCGCCATCTACTGGCAGATGTATGGAACTACATCATTGGTGGGATTTTAGGTCATTTGGATTATTCCAACTGATCCAGTACTGAAGCTGAATCCAATAGACAACCCCTAATATAGATTCTAATCAAATTGTTGTTGTAATGAATTGTTACAACTCTAATGAACCAAGATCCATTTTGAAAGTCTTCATAACTGACCTCAGTGTTTTGAACACGCTTGACCTTGAGCCTGAAAACTGGGGAATGCTTCCCATCAAGGAGGTCCTGGAATTCCTTTGTCCAGTGGGCAAAGATGTTTCCATCATTAAAATCAGATTGAATAATAAATAGAAACAGTCATCCCATGATCTGGCACACTGGTTTTACATTTTATCTATAGAAATGCATTTATTATATCACGTTACCATTAAAACAATAGGGATTCTTAAGGTTTACCAACACTGTAAAAAGAAAACACTAAATAAAAATGAAATTTTTTCCTGTTTCTTCTCTACCTGTTTAAAGAGTTGTTTTCCAACAACAGTAAACACCACCACCTCCGAGCTGACATAATTCTAACTTTAGTGCACAACACAGCATGCAAGCTTGGAGAGCAAATTTTCTGCAAGAAATTATACTTACAATTGAGTAGTCAAACTTTTCATCAACATACCCTGGAAATGCATTTGTAATGTGGTTTCCTAAGTGCCTTCAGATCACTTCTTCACCCAAGCTCCAAATGCCTTTGCTCCAAGCATCCATCCTTCTTTAGATTTGATACATGCATCCAAACAAAACGTCAACAACCTTTCAAATGCAGTCAATAACTAATGTTTATATGTATCAAATGCAGAACCAAAAACAGCTGTCCTCCGTGTCCACATATCTATTTTAACGTTTTTGTTTGATTTAAGGCTTCCTCTATTTTGAATGCTATCTGTGGCTTTTGTAAAACAGGTTTTCCATTCTCAATCTTTCCATAAATATATCAAATTTTCTTGATAAATGATGCTGAACTATTACGTGTAAACAAACATTTTGACACGATATAAGTTTTATTTAAGATCATGTGGAAACAAAGTAAAAAAAAAATGCATCCACTCTAAAAAGCAGTGCAGTAATATCAAACTTAAAATACGTGTGGGTAATGCTGCACAAGTAATGTGAATTTACATCTTTTTTTTTTGTGCTGGTTGCACGTCCTGACATGAGTCAGCCTTACTTATTTGGGCGTTTCTGATTTATATTAAGGACTTTATACCAGTGCCCTGCACTGTTATATAAGTGAACGTCGAAAATATGGTGGATGAAAGCCTTAGAAAAAAATACAAATCAAAAGTCAAGAATTATGTGCTGTGTAAACGGACGTATTATTAAACTAAATTAAGCTAGCGTTAACACGGAGTTTTGAATCATTCAGAATAAAATAGTTTAGTGAAAAAATAACAAACATGAAATAAGTGATTCATCTAGTCCTTTAAATAGTCATACTCACAGAACTTATCAGCTAAATAAATCAATCAAGAATCATGAATCTTTATTATCATTTATGCAGAGCAAAATGAAATTTCTGCCAGCAGCTCTTTGCTGAAATTTTAGAAGAAAGATAAATATAAATATATACATCGTGCATTACAGTTAAAAGCACGGTGAAAGAGAAGTGGACGTTGCACAACAGTTAAGGTGCTGCAAAACATGAATAAAAATGAATAGATAGATCAGTGCACAGAGAACTGAGAGTTATTGTTATGTATGATTGTATTATTTCTCTTTCTAGGATTCTTAAGCTAGCAGCAGCTCACAAAACATCTGCTGCATTGTTCTATAAACATTTTTACACTCTATATTTAATTGCACTTTGCCTGTGAGCCAATTTCCAGAAGACATATTAAAGTATAGATGATAAAGCTGATAGCTGAAGATGATCTTCAGGACTCTTTCATTGGATGGAGTGGTAAAGTTCTTTTAAAAACCTACTGGACCTACTGGATCTACTGGACCAGAACTTTCGTCGGAGAGGATTTTAAAGACATAAAAACCTTTTTGGCCCCAAAGGTCCTGTGGGGCAGTGGTTAGTGCTCTAGACTTGCAGAAAAAAGTCCCCGGTTCGGCTCCCAGCTAGGGAATCAGATGCACCAGCAGTAGTACAGTAAAAATCTGTAATAATTTCTCGAGTAAAAAAAATTTGTTTTGATTGAAGAAGAAGTCCCTGGTTCGAATCCCAGCTGCAGCTGCAGTGGTACAAGTGTGGATGAAATAAGTGATAAATTCTTTTAAAAACCTACTGGACCAGAACTCTAGTCGGAGAGGATACTAAAGACCTAAAAACCTTTGTGGTGCTGTAGGTCCTGTGGTGCAGTGATTAGTGCTTGGGCCTTGTAATCAGAAGTCCCTGGTTTGAATCCCAGCTGCAGCTGCAGTGGAACAAGTGTACATGAAATAAATGATAGATTTAAAATTCTTTTAAAAGCCTACTGCACCAGAACTCTAGTCGGAGAGGATACTAAAGACCTAAAAACCTTTGTGGTGCTGTAGATCCTGTGGTGTGGTGGTTAGTGCTCTGGCCATGTAATCAGAAGTCCCTGGTTCAAATCACAACGGCGGCAGAACCAGGGAACATACCAAAAATGAAGAAAATACCAAAAATGAAGAAAGTGATCGAAAATACCGAAAATGATCAAAAATAACAGAAATGAAAAAAATGATCGTGATCTCTGACAAGAGAGGTTTAGGGCCAAGGTGGGGATGACTCAGCACCGAAGGTGACTAAACTCTGGCGACTGGAGGAAACATTGAGGCTTATGGAACTTTCCCGTAAATATGAAGGGGACCCCCCCCAGGGAAATCTAATCCTAGCGGATTAGCTGGGTACGGGAAAAACAGCGGAACAGGTGAGGAGTAAACGTAGATTGTTGCCAAGAGATGAACAAACTCCCCATGGCTCTGAGGAGCAGACCCCCTAGGAGATGTGGCTGAAGGGGTTGCACAGGCAGAGGGCGTTCCACCACCAGCCCCCAACTTAATCTCCACGAGACTAAGAGAGGCCATCTGAGCGGAGGCTGGATCAGAGGGTGGAAACGAGATCAGAGCTATGGGAGACCTGGTGAGAGATGGATGATCAGAATCCTGATCAAGTTTACGGCTTCAGAACTCATTAGGATGCTCGGAGCCAGGGAGCGCAGAGCCAGGGGCATCGGGCCAAGAAGGGGTGGGAGAGGAGTGATTATCGGGTCCACCAGCGCATGTTTGACCGAGACCCGGCCAAGCTCGCTGTGTTTGTGCTCGATGGTCAGGAGCAGGTGGAGTGTGACCTACCCATCGATAAGGTGCACAGGGCGTTCCAGCAGCGGTGGGAGGCGGAACGGGCATTCCACGGTCTTGGCGGGTTCCGCTCCAGGGGTGATACCAACAACACCGAATTCTGTGTCCCGATTCGGGCATCCGAAGTGAGGGAAAATCTGACCAGGATGAAAAATGGCTCGGCTCTGGGACCAGACAGGATTAGCAAGCAGGCGCTGCAGGACTGGGACCCGGAATGCGAGCAACTCTAACGGCTATACACGACGTGGCTTTTCCATGGGATCATACCCAGGGGCTTTCAAGGAGTGCCGGACGCGGCTGTTGCCGAAATCAGCGGATGCAGGCGAGCTGCGGGACGTCAGCGGTTGGCGTCCCGTTACTATTGGTTCGCTGGTTCGTCGGCGGGTGGAGACCCGTGCGAGGCTCCCTCCCTGGGAGTAGTGGCAGGTCTCACCGAGGAAGTCACTCCAGCCTGGTCCTTGGACTGGAGGCGAGAGGAGATTCTCGCGTGGAGGGCACTGCCGGTCCAGGGTGTGGGCGTGGACCAGTTTCGTGGTGACCGACTGAGCAATTTGTGGCTAGGGAACCCAGCGCGGGCTGGGTTCAGGGAGCGCCACTACATTGCAGGTCTGGCTCTGCGGACTGGGACATACCCCACTTGGGAGTTCCTTGCTAGGGGCAGGAATAAGGAAGGAGCAGCCTGCAGGCGCTGTTGCGCGAGACTCGAATCTTGTTCACACATCCTGGGTCAGTGCCCATGGGTGCAGGAAAGCAGGGTCCGCCGCCACAATAAGATCTGTGAACTTCTTTCCGCCAAGCAGAGCGAGCCGGCTGGACGACGGAGGGCGCCCTCAGGATCCCCGACCTTCTCTGTAAGAAGGGCGACCACGCGCTGATTCTCGACGTGACGGTTCGGTACGAGTTCGCACCGGATACCCTCCAGGCGGCTGCGGGGGAGAAGGTGCTATACTATACTCCGATGGCGTCTCAGGTGTGGGAACTGGTTGGAGCACGCCACGTGAGGGTCATAGGATTCCCGGTTGGAGCCCGGGGCAAATGGCCCTCCTGCAACAATCAGGTCCTCGCTGAACTTGGAGTGGCTGTTGCGCGAAGGTCACAGTTCGCCAGGCTGGTGAGCCGGAGAACCCTTCTGTACTCCCTGGATGTGCTGAGGGACTTTCTGCGTGAACCGGTCGGGTGAGGGTTCCACCACCCTCCGGCTGGCGGGCAGCCGGTAAACAGGGGGACAGTTGGGATGATCGTGATGATTACACATTGCGACACTCGATGACGCCTGACGGGCAGGTCACAACCCGGAACGTCTTAGGACCCAACTGTAGCCAAATGCCTCGTCATCTAATTAGTGACGCGCATGAATGGATACAAGGGTACAAGGGTACGTTTCTGGCTCCCTATTCAACATAGTTTCACCAAACTCGACCAAAATTGGTACATACCCTATTTAGACTATCATGAATTCAATGGTACCACTCAATTTGCAAAATTCCTTACCGTTTTTGAAATAATCGCGACCTAGTGGTGAGTTGGAGCACAAAAGTGTATAGGCCCTATTCTCCAAGTGTATTTGTCTTAAGCACTACCTTTTACTTCTTTGTGAACAATGTTTTAGATCGGTCTTGCTTTCAGCAATCAGACGCCAGCTTAAGTCGACAAGACCAAAGAGATTCATTTTAAAAAGATGTATGAAGTTCATCCATTCTCTGATTTTCTTTTCAGAAGTGTTGGATTTGATTGTTGTCACTGTACATTTGGTAACACACATCTTAAAATAACAGAACATTTGTTTTTTAAAATATATGTTTACTTCAATGTGTTTGAAAGATTTTTTTCAATGCTTCACTAAGTTCCTGCATTCCCCTGAACTTAAAAGGGAAATATTTTGTTTTGATTATTAAAAATAAATTGCAATATATACTCATTAACACAACAATTATAGAGTTTTTCATCATGTTTAAACATGTTAAACGAAATTTGTTGTAGTTATTTCTCTGTTTTCATCTTTGTCCTTATTTATTCATTTATTATTATTGTCCCTAAAACTGTTAATAAAGTTATTTTAAAAAGTCAACAACCAGTTTTCTCGACCTGTGACTTCGGTAAGGGGCTGCCATCTTGAGCTTAAAAAAATCTTTTAGTACCATACACATATTAAAATTCTTCCCAGGGTTACACTTTAGATCCATCACCTCCTCACTCCCAGCTCGTAGAAGTGGCGTTCACCTCTTGCTCACATAAGTTTTAACATTTTAACACCTGAGGCGTCGCCTGTGAACACAAAAACTGCAACATACTGTAACTTTTTACCATTTCCGCCATATTTACTGCTATGTCCATCATGACCCAAATCCCATGTTTTCATGTTCTGAAAAACAACCAAATTCTGTATGTCTTTATTATATCTTTTTAAATTCGATAAACTAATAACACTATTTTCCTAAGGTCTTTTGCTTTAGAAATCTTTAAAAATATTGCAGGAAACATTCTTCATTTAACTGTGAATCTATCAGTCTGTGTCGTGAGGTTGGACCTCCAGCTGTGCTGGAGCAGACTCTTCAGGTGTGAAGACACCTGAGGTCTCCCAGTCACACTTCAGAAATAGAGGAAACTGCTGATTTAAAAAGAGAATGTTACGTTTTTACAGTCATGTTGTTTTTGATTCAAATGTTTGATTGGAAAAGCAAGTAATCTGATGGTTTCCTGCAAAAATACAAACAAATAAGAAGAACAAGAGATCAAAGATAAAAACTAAGAAGCAGGAGTTTCCAGAGTGGGTTTTCATCCAGCAGTCACCAGCATTTCATTCAGTCCAATCAGCAGCTGCAAATGTCTGTGATTATGCAGCTTTTTTTGGCTCTAAATCTGCAGGAAAATCAGCTTCTGGGTAAAAAGAACACGTCCTGTGTTGACGCTCATGGGAGAGAGAGGCTTGAAAGGAAAAGAAAAAGTCATCAGCACCAAGGCTCAGACGCAGGTTGGATTTTATCCCGGTTTGCTAACAATCAGTGTGATGCTAATATTTCAGTTTTTAGCAAAGCTTCGTTTGAACAGACAAAAAAAAACTTAAATTGATTCAGAATCTGATCAAAGTAAAAGGGACCAAACTCATTTTTCATGTCAGGATTTGAACCGCAAACTCTGCAGTGATGATGAAGTCGTGACTTCACATCTGGAAGGTCAGCAGCATTTCATGAACGCTTTGCTCCATGATTCATCCACGACTGAACAAAAGCATTTGTCAGGCAGGTGGGCATGTTTGTTCATGATGGAAATGACATCATGGCCTGTTTTAGAGGTTGTGGAATCAAATCGTCCTCGCTGAAGAGAACGTTCATGTGAGCTGCAGCTCTTCCCCGTCACACTTGGATTTATTTCCAGTAATTTCTGACTATTCTTCATTGCTTTTGATGTGAAATGGTGACAGACGTGTGGAGCAGCTCATGAATGTGAGGCTTGCAGGTCAAATCAAGTGAGGGTTCAAAACCGAAGCAGATCAGAGGGAGTCAGGCTCCACCCACTTTTACTTAAACAAAATGTAAAATTGAATTTGAGCTCCTGCCAAAAATGAATGAAAGCCACATTTTTGCTACTTTAGCTAAACCACCTCACCACGCAAGTCATTTTTGAATAAAATGATCATGTTCTGGCTTCAGTATATCAAACTTCAAAAACTGATGAAAAACTCTGTTTTTGTTTTTTTAATCATGTTCTTGTGTCCTTTTTCTGATGATGGAGGACATATCTAAATCCAGTTCAGATCAGATTGCATTTCTGAGTGTTTCTTTACTCAAATCACTTTGAATCAGAAGCAGACAAAAAACTTCTGTTGAAAAAAGATTGTATTCGTAACATAGAGCTTGCGGTAACAGGAAGGGGGCGGGGTTCCACTGGACCAACAGCCCCACCCACAACTCAGAGGTGAATTTCTAATGAACTTCTGCTGCCCTGAAGAAACTAAGTCCTAGAAAATGACATGATTTTGGCTAAAAACTGCACCAGCATAATTAAAAGACCACTGCCAACACTTTGAAAAATGATCGAAAGATGATCAGAGTAGAGCTTTAAATGCAGCTAAAAATGTGTATTAATTTATTGTTAATATAAAAATGTAAAACTGTGGCTGTTAAAACTGCTATGTTGGATGATTTTAAGAACTCACTACATTGTGGTCTTAAAAATAAATCATTTTGTCACTGAAACAAGAAAATAGAACAAAATAATTTACAAATACTGAAAATACATCAGTCAGTAAATTCAAGAATTTACAATTAAAAAACAAAGATTTTTAGTTTTTGTAGTTGAAACTTCCATCCATCCATCCCTCCATCCATCCCTCCATCCATCCATCCATCCATCCATGAAATCTTCCTGTTTTGACTTTCATACAGCAGAGGTTTTTGATATAATTGAATTCAAACAGAAAGTCTATGTAAAGCCCAAACTCAGCTGCATCAGGAGTTCTCTTCATGCTGTCGTGGAACAGACGTTCGTTCGCTCTCTTTCCTGCAGCATGTCCAGTAAAGTCCATCTGTGGTGCAGCCTGTTAAAAACAGATTCATTTCTCTCAGAGTTTATGAAAACCACTGGAGAAATTGAGGCCTTCTTCTGGCTCGCCGTTGATTCTAAGTTCAGATCCTGTCAGTGTTTTAGATTTCCATTTAAATCAGACGACAAAGGATTTCACCATCTACAGAAACAGAAAATATCTTTCTGTTATAATCTTCATGGATCATCTTCAAAGGAAGGAAATGTTTTCTCCTGCAGTAATAGAGGCTGTGATACATTTCTGCATCTGTTCCTAAAAGCAAAGTGTCTTTTAGTTAACTACCGTCAGTTTTGCTAGTCATATGTATGAAAATAAAATCCTCACTTTGTGCATTTTACCACAAGAGGGCAGTGTTTGACAACTGCAGAGGGACCTGCCCCCTCCCTCAAGGCCTCTGGCTGTCTAGACAACCTGCAATTTTCCTGTATGCTGTGAGAGCCAGCGTTTCTACATGAATGATTTAAACACACTAACTCACAGTTTATCCTGTCCTGTTTCGTCTGAACCGACGACATTCGTCAACAAACAAAATGGAATTGAAATTGGGCCTCTGGGGGAAAAAACAAAGAGGAGCATCAGTCAGAGCGGTGAAATAAATGTCATCCAGGAGGTAATATCTGTCTCTGATCCGAGGAGGAGTGGAGTGTGTCCTCCAGTATTCAGATTACCTGCTGTGTGTAATCCAGAGAAGGTCGCAGCTCACCTTTAATCTCCTCCATGTTTCATTACATGAGTAGTTACTGCGACAGTTCCCCAAATGAGTGATTTGAGTCTGTGATTAGCATGGCAGTCACACCGCCCCATCTGTTGGGGACTACAGATGAAAGACTGGTGTGATGATGTGCTGGATTACCCAGAAGGCCTTGCAGACACGGTGTGCTTAAATCTGCTCTCATGACTTCAGTCCAACACAAACAGGAATTCAGGAAAATCACACAAATGTCACTGACTGATGGAACAGAGAGCAGCCGTTTGTACGAAACAAACGTTTTTATCAAACCCCAGTAGAGCCCGACAGGTATTTCTGATTGACGTGTTGGTGACAGATGTATCCCTCACATGTTTACTCAGCTGCAAATATATAATGCGGATGGAGATTTTGATTGGTGCTTCTGGCTCCTACAGTTCTGAACTAAACACCTGGAACTCCAGGAAGTTGTTAATGAAGATTGTTCACTTTTCCAGTTCTTTTTAATTGAGTTCTTGTTTACATGAGGGGCAAACGAGGGCCTGCTCTCTATTATTGGGTGAAGAAGTTTGATGCATCCATCTGCTGCTGCTGCAACCGTTTCAATGCTCCTGCCGGACTCACCTCTTCACCCGTGGAGGCAGTTAAAGTCCCAACTGCCCGCATGGGTGGATACAGGCAGTATGCAGGTGGAAAATGATCAAACCTGTATGGGGACGCAGTGACTCGCACTAAACATCAAGGTCATGGACCGCTCAATGAACCGTAGAGATATGATGTTCATGTTTCTACATGCTGCGGGTGACAGGTCAAAGTGAACACTTCTACAAGACACAAGGGTCAGTAAAGGGGAAGAAGGTGAAAATTGTCTCACCTACGGACCTATCCATCACGTGCACACCCTGTGCACGCAGGACTCATTCGGTTGGTCCTCAACCTACCATCAACAGCAGTGGGGTGGAAAAGCACCGTATGACACCATCACCTGTTTATCTGAAGGGTGTGTAACTTCCTTTAGGCTTACAAAAACTTCAGGATACACTTACTACATGCATGTCAATGGTCCTGCATGGAGTGAAGCAGTGACATGCAGTCAGGGGAGGTACGCAGAATAGTCCTAAAAAATGCATAAATGACATGAAACGATTATAAAAAAAAATTTAAAAAAATCAGAAGTAGTATTTTTTAGTCATGTGTTTTCTATGATTACATTTTGCTGTGATGGTTTTCAACGTTTCTTCAGTAAAAAGAGAAAAAGAATTAACAAGTTTCATGTTCAAATCCACCAAACAGCAATCCCCAGCGTCTCACACAATGGCTGTAGCTGCAGCTTAAGCCCCGCCTCCCAGCGCCCCCAATCGTAGGGCCCGCCCCTTCACAAATCATAGACTCCGCCCCCGATCCTAGGCTCCGCCCCCCATTTCATAAATGCATAATCAGCAGGTGGCATCCACACCTAATACCACAAACCAAGAGATAAAAAAAAGATTCTTTTTTATATTACGATTGTTTTTATTTATTTATTAATTTTTTTCCCATTAATTACTCACTTCTGAAGATTTTACGAACTTCACAGCGTCTTGTGTTCTCCATCTGTACCGCAACTTGCCGTTAGCTGCTCAGAATTTCAGAATAATAGCAGTGAAACTTCCATTGTTAATCTTAATGTGTTGTGGTCTTAAAGTCTTGTATTGTGAACCCTCAGGGCTGTAGCCCCGCCTCCCCTCGTCTGAAATTACATTTTAAACAACCCACTTAAACTTGTCTATCAAATGGTGAATAATCTGCTCTGTAGAGTTCATATGTCTGTAAATCTGACTGATGACGTCAGTGCCTCACAGGCCGTGAACCTCACCACACATCACTGCAGTGAAGGTATCGACACGGCAGGGGTCTCAAACTAGTGGCCTGCGGACCAGTTGCGTCTCCCAAGTTCATATTTTGTTGCCCCCGCCTTAATATGAAAGTTCAATGTCTACTAAGCAATATCTTCTCCACACGTCTTTGATGGTAGCTTTGTATTTTCTTTGTGATGCTTCAACTATATGTTTAAAACTTTGCATTTACTTTTGTCGTTGGATCAGATAAGTCCTTAGCAACAGTTACTAGTGTCGTTTCACAGGACATGCAGAATGTATTGCCACTTAGTTCATAAACATGAACAAATGTTCAATAATCTTGTTCAGTAGACAATGGACCAAAGATACAGACAATGGATGCAAAAACATAGTTTTGGCACAAATGGAACCTCATACAGCCCAGCCTCAGCAAGACTCTACCTTCAGTGGACCCAAGGTAAACTGAGTTTGAGAATCCTGATCTATGGCTTCTATCGACCCCTCCAGTTGTTGGGGCATTTGAAGCTTCAGTGGTGCCCAAACTGTTGTAGGAGTGGAAGGTGTTGGGACTTAAAGCTGTGTGCTCCTCTGCTGGGAGGAGAAAAGCATTTCTTCATGTGTTCTCTGACGCACCGAAAGTTACATTTAGATGTAGTCATGACTTTTTCACAACTAACCCTTGTTTTAGCATGACTTCTTAAAATGATAAAATGAATGTGTATTTTCTGAGCACTGGCAGTCGCGAGTTAACAGAGATAACTTAACTTTAAAGGGATAGAGACGTGCAGATTTGAAGACAATATTTTTCCATGTCTCTCCGTTTGGAGGACTAAGTGGAGGGGTAGGGAGAAGAATTTTAATTGGGTCTAATGCTGACTCTGCTCTGTGTCTCTCCAAAAAGATGTAGTCATGACATCTCGGACATCCCTACCCCTGAAAAAGATGCTACAGTTTGAGGGGTAGGGAGAAGAATTCAGATTTGACCTTAGTCTTACTTCATGTACCACGTCACTCTTCTGCAGTTAGTCGTTCTTTACCTGCTGACATTTGTAAGGCAATAAAGATGGAGGGAAACATGACTAAATCTCAGATTGTTGGAGGCCTGATGGAGACGCTTCTCTTCTTTTATCACTGAAGCCCAGATCAGGGGGACTTTTAGAGGTGAGAGCAACCATGGGGGGCTTTAATGCTTTGATTTGTTGCTGCAGAGTCTCAACGCGTCTCCCTCCTGCACTGGATCCTGTTCTGTTTCACAGCTTATTCCTGTTTTTAAGGGGTCCTGATTCATACTTTTACTTTTTGTGTTTTTGCTGATTTGTTTGTACTTTGAAACCTGTCAAATGTTGAAGGATGGATGGTTCAACACTGAACAGGCTTTTTAGCTAAAATAATGAAATTTCATTTTTTCATACATTTTATAGCATTTTATGTGTTTGAAGCCGCAAAAAGTGTAAGAACCCCTGGTAAGATCAGTTTCTATGAACAGTTTGGACAACATTAGCTCTGGAGTCACATTCGTTCATTCATTCATTCCTGTGCTCGAGGTGTCACGCTGACCTCCCAGCCCAAAAGACAAGCAGGTGGGGTGGTGTGAAACCGATACAGGCTTTACCCACACCTACTAATAGCAACAGTAAGAGTTGACATCAAAGAGTGGAGGCTGGAAGCAGCATCCCTGCAAATCCACGGATGCAGAGGAAAGCCTGCAGAGCCGTGACTTCATCCCAGATGGATGTGAGGGAACAAATGAGTCTGTTGACTTTGAAATGTAAACTGGAGTCTGCAGCGGCAGACGCGGCGCCTACTCAGTCACTTCCTTTAGATGAAGATTTTATTTTAGATGCATGAGTCAAGGTAAACTTTAACCAGGTCAAGTTGAACTTGATGGAGGTTTTCTTGGTCTGGACTGCTGGGATGTTCCTGGTTTGAGTCGTAGGTCAGAGATCTTTTGTAAATGTTTTTTTTAGGAAGTGTAAAGTGTATAAAATGGTATAATTGTATTATGTCATTATTAAAGTTGTGTTAGGTCTAGGCTCTAAAGTAAACCCAAATGCAGCTGATTTTTTTAATACCTGTTTTCTTGCAATATGCTGTACATGCAAATAGATACATTTGAACTTTTTCTTGTTTGTCTGTCTGCATCTCTTCTTACCTTATCAAATGCTAAACTAAACAAGGAAATTAAAGAAATGACCGCAAAGCATTGTTAGTGTTGGTGATGCCCTCTGAACCATTCGTGAAGCAAAGGAAAAAGTTTAAGTTATAAAGATAAAACTTTTTAAACGTTCTGATTCTTTGTAATTCATTGACTTATCAAAGGCGGGGGAAGATCGCTCAGACTTTTGTGTTTGCAGGTTTCCTCTCCGTCTCACGTACTCTCAGTCACGCCGTCCTGCTAACGGAGGTCGTGTCTGTAAATGTCACCCTGAATCTACTCCTCACTTCAAAGTAGGACTTCCGCTGCTGATTTAGATGACCGCTGAAACGCCTCGCAAAGCTCAAATGTCATTTGTGGTGTGCGTTTGTGTGTCTGTTGTGTACCGCTGGATTGGCAAGTGCTGACAGAACATCCTTACACTTGCTGACTAGTTGTGAATGGGGGGGGGGGGGGGCATATATTTGCCTCCTCTTCTCACATGAGGGGGGCTGTGACTTTGACAACGATCTTTGAAAGGAGAGAAAGCCCCGCCCACGTTTCCCTGGTGATGAAGGTGCCGGCGGAGGATGCTGGGCGCCGCAGGGATGAAGGACGGGCCGTCTGGAGACGAGGGGGGAGACGGATGAAAAAACAGTGACGTACGAGTCTCACACTCCCAGGACTCAGCTTGTGTGGTTGAAGCCGCCATTGTGTTTCCATCTTTTTCATTAGCTTCCTCAAAGTTAATGCGCCTTTGAAAGAAATTACACATTCTACCCAAGTGCCACGATGCCGAGTTCTAATTTCATCTCCTGTTGGACGGACCTGACGCAGAAGACATGTTTTATGGCGCTGCCAACACAAACACTTTTAACCTTGGACTGCAGCCTCGCTCTTGGACACGGCGGTATTTATATGGCGAGATTAGAGTGTTTACTTCCAGACTCAACGTGATAGCAGAATGTAGACGGAGAACGTTGGTGTGCGAGGATCAGACCAAAATCACATTTAAGTTTGTCTGTCTGGCTGGCACTTAAGCCTCAGTTACAAATGCCCCTACGGGTAAAAGTGGACCATCTGAGGGCAAAAACATAGTAAATGGCGTATACTTGTATAGCGCTTTCTACCGTCCTGTGAGGGCCCAAAGCGCTGCACAGTCACAGACCCATTCACCCATTCACACACTGGTGGTGGCTCTGCTGCTGAACACTGGCACCAACCTTAGTGACTTAGTGAACCTGTGGAGAAAAATGTTCATGCACATTTTTTTCAATGGGTAGTAGATGCAGATGAAGTATTGTACAACACGAAAAAAGGTGAAGTAGACGAGATAAATGTACGTCGTACAGATTTTTAAAATTTTTTAAACTCCCTCAAATCTGCAAATTGCACGAGGAGAATGAAATGGCCGGCACCCAAAAGCAGCAAAAGGTGGAGCTTCAGAGACAACTTACTTTTGGGTATAAAAATAGCAAATATTTTATAAATAATTTGCTCTTTAGTGTGCCAAAGGTGATATATGATCTTGTAAATACATAAAGTTTACCCTGAAAGACTTGAAGTCCCCCTCCGATGAAAATCATGTCTGTGGAGTTTATAACATGTATGTGTGGTATTTTCTCATCAAAGAGAGCAAATATAATAAGAAATCTTTTTTTTTTTTTTTTTTTGCATTTCCGAGTATTTCTCCTTCTGAATCTCTGTCAATCAAACTGTCACAAGAAAACTCAGTTTGAATCAATGAACCTTGCTCACGTCATGAGAACGATAGGAAATCTCCACCAGACTCTTCGGAGCTTCTTAATGTGACCACGGAAATGCGAACGGCGGCTCATTTGACCGCAGCTGCGGATTATAAATCTACGAAAGTCCTGACTTCCACGTCCGAGCAGACATTCAGCTCGAAACAAGCGATGATTTACGCTGGCCAGACTCAGAGCTAGACGGGGAGGGGGCTGTGTGTCTGTGCCCTGAAGGAGCAGGTCTGCTCAGCTCCAAAATCCAGCTCCCCCCCCGGAAATATTTTTCAGGCTGACGCTTCAGATCAACATTAAAAATGGCTTTTTAGGCATTTAGTTTGAGGAATTTTGATTTAAAACGCCATATTTAAAACACTGGGAACGTTTTTTTTTTTTTTTTTATTTAAAAAATTGTCATTAGGGGGCCTTTAAAAAAAGAATGGTATAGGCTATATGTGTCAAAGTCTGGCCAAACAGGTAATTATATCCGTCCCTCTAGATCATTTTATTATATTGTTATTAATGGACTGATGTTATCTTTTGCACTCATTTCTAATTTTGAAAAAATATATTTTTATGAAGAGAAAAATATAGAAAGTTATTTAAGGTTTAAGTTGATTTATTCTGGACTAATATTCCTGCCCTTTTGTTATTCATAATTATGTTAAAAAAGTTACGGTTTTAAAGCTTTAGAATTGGCATTTTGCTAGCTTTTCAGACTATTTTGGCATTTACTAAGATTCTTTAGGCTACTTCGGAGTTTAGCTAATATTTCAGCTGCATGCTAGCTGTTTTGGCCATTTCAGCTTTATTCCGTTTTTTGGCTAATGAAACAAGCGCACGTACTCATGAATCCTTCAGCTTACTAGATGGTAGGCGGCACATGCTAAGTCAGGCTTCAACACGTGGTGATTATCAAAGCTGGGCAGGAACAGGAGGCAGTGCGGGATGAGCGCGGGCCCTCTTCTGGCAGCTTTCAAAATGCTTCAAAAAATCCACCAACAACACGCTCCACAGAGATTCCTCTGGTCCACTGTGTTTCTGCGTCCTTCAGTCTCCCAAACATACATTTCAAGTCTTCATACTTCACATATAAGAGCTTATCCGAAAATTAGCTTTTCAGCTAGCATTATGCACGATTATCCTCTACATTCTGTTTTAAACACATGATTTACACCCATCACATCGAGCTCATACATGTAGTACGTACATGTACCATGTTGTCACAAAGTAAGTAGACTCTGGATCCACTCATTTTAGCTCAAGTCAAAACTGGTCACTGATGAGCATCTTCTTATTTCCTTGCTTCTACGTAAGAAATAAGACTTCTTAACCATATGTCAGAAATTGTGCAAGGACTAAACATTCTCTTTATTCAATAGAAATACAGAATCCACAGATTGACAAAAAAAAAAATCCACAAAATGCTCTCAACAAATGTTGTGTATTTTTATTCTTTTTTAAATGAACTAATTTATAAATCTTGTGATATTTAATCTTCAATGAACTTTAACTTATTTAAAAGGATTTTTTATAAATAATCCAGATTTACTTATTGCTTATTTATTCAAACAAAGTTTTGTGTTATATATTTTTTTTTAATATGTTTAGTCTGAAAGTTAGTTTTTATGCTAGGCTAAACAAAAAAATAACAGACTGGATTGAAATTAACCCACTATAAACTAGGGGTGTGTGAGTCTGGCAATATGATATGTATCGCGATACACATGTCATTATACGATATGTATACTAATATATCCCAAGACAGTACCAGACAATGTTTCACTGTTTTTAAAGTATGACTTTAGAATTATCTAAAAATTAATACATTTACACAAAAGTAAAATTGTAAAATGCACGTTATTTTAAGTCCCCCACTGATGAAAATCCTGTTTTTAGAGTTTTTATCATGTCTGTGTGTCATTTTTCTTCTAAAAGAGAACAAATGTAACAAAAAATCATTTAATTTTTGCATTTCTGAGTATTTCTCCTTTTAAAACTCTGTCAATCCAACAGTCTTGGACACACTCTGTTTTTCATCAATCATCTTCTTTCTGCTGCACATGCACTAAACCCTCATCTGGTCCGGCTAGCGTGTCTAGTTCAGGTTCTGGAGAAGAGAAGATGCTATCTTCACATTGACTGCAGTCAAATGAGCTGCCGTTCACATTTCTGTGGTCCAATCAGCCGTCACTGGATTTTTGCTGTGAGTTTCATACAATTCTTACAATAGCAGGGCTGATAATGCTGGAAAATCAGGGGTGGAGCTACTCAGCTCAGCTCCAAAAGCCACGCCCCCTCAGAGGAGATTTTGGAAACTAAGGCTTCAGATCAACATGAAAAATTTATTTTTAAGACATTTAGGTTGTGGGATTTTGGTTAAAAACGTTCCAAATAGGGGACTTAAACGAACAGAACGTTAATCACTGCGACTGTAACTCAGAACAAGTTGTTATGATTTACCCAAGCAAATTCACTGAGTTTTCTTTTGGCCTTTTAAGAAACATTTAGGTGGAAAACAAAAATGAATGAAGGAACTTTATTTAAATAGCACTTTACATCTTCTTATAGCATAGTGCTTCACAATTAAAGAAGGAAAAAAGTTTAAAAATTTAGACAAATTAAGAACAAAAAATAAATAAAAACAGCATAAAATTACAAAAGCAGTCTGCAGTAAAATACATAAAAGATCAGTAATACTGAACTACATGTTTGCTTTTAAATAACATTGGCAGTATTTTAAATTGATACAAATATCAATACAAATATCAGCAAATAAAGAAATCACAACATTTCACTGAATTGATATTTTCTTACACTCCTACTATAAATCACAAAATTACTATCGTTCTGAAAATTTATCCCAACGTGAGTAATCCAAGAATTGGGTTGAAGAAATATCCCACAAGTTTTTTTGGAGTTGGGGGGCCAAAACCCAGCACTAAGAAGCCATCCTCGATGGCAGCTGAACTACCTGCAAACAGGCAGATGGTTTGTTGTAAATAGTTTGTGAGAAGCCTGAAACAGAAGTGGCTTGTTCTTTCTGCAGCCACAGAGGCCTCCTGCAGACACCAGAGTCACCTTCTGCCATCAGACGTGGCCTGTCCTCCAAACACGAGGCGCTCTGCTCCGTGTGCGACAGCTGGGATGTTCTCTGGTAAATCGAAGCACCCAGAGCAGCAGTTTCAGCAGCATGCCGGGGCTGGCCCGTCAACGTTCTCATAATGAAATCTGCTCGCTCAGATCCAGAAGACTTTTTTTTGCTTCGTACGGTACGAGCTTCCAGAAGACAGGCTGTCAGTCAACTTGTCCCTGTGGTAAAATGGCAAGGTCACAGGGTGACTGCCACATCAAGCCATCAGCACATTACAGTGTTCAGGCTCCGTGCAACGAGTCCCTCTGTTTCGTTTGTCTATTTAAATGTGATGGAAAGTGTTTATTTTGCTTCAGACTGCGAGTTTACACCCTGTCACCCAGTGTGCACCTCACTAAAGTGTAGAAAATCTCTGAATGAAAGCCCCGCGTTGGGTTTGGGGCCCGTCAGTCAGAGCAGATCTATTTCTGCATGTGTCTGCGGCCCCGGGGACCGCTGCCGTCACTGAGCTCACCAAAAGTGAGACATCTCCACAGTAGCCTTTGCTGTGTTCTGAAGTCAATCCATGGAGGCTGTTTGACCCACTTTCCTCAGCAGATCCTCTGCTGGGATGAAACAGAGGAACCGCTCTGCCCCGTGGAAAGGTTCTGCCCTCTGCATTACGCACATTCAGGATCTGTGCTTATACCTAAAATGTGTGTCGGTCTACAAAGATTTGACTTTTCTCCAACACTGCACCATTGCAAATGTCAGCAAGTCAATAGTCATAAAAAATTTAAAAGATTGACAAATTAGATTTTCAGCCTTTGAAACGACTGGATTTGGTTCTGTTGAAACACAAACAGACAAACATTAAGAAAAATGAAGCCAATGAATCAGTGCAGCCTGTTGATAAGCTGGGAGGTCCCTCTCCTCTTCTGCCTGAAGGGTGAAATGTACCTGACTGCAACAAAAGATCTCCAGATTTGAATTCACCAGACCTCAGACAACGTTACCCGGTTCACTTCAGTGCATCAGGAATGAGCCAAAACCCAGAAGGCAGCAATAAGAAAGCCTTTTTTTTCCCTTCTGCATCGTTTCCTTTCTGATTCACACTTGATTTGTCATTTCCTCAATGCTTTAAATTACATATAATTAATATTTAAAGGGGCCATACCATGAGTTTATGAAGCCCTTTCAATATCATATACTATACATATGTATAATATAGACATTAAAAAAACATCAAATGTTTCACAAAATATTTTTTAAGGATACTTTTTTTTAAAATAAGACACATTTTGAAGCAAATCTATATATATATATACATAAGTAAATTAGTTTTTCTCACCATAAAGTTTAGAAAATTAAGAAAAATGTTTCTCACCAAAAGTGGGATTTGGTGCCTTTTATAAATGAACAGGAGAAGTTTTTCTACTGCCCCTAGTGGAATGATAATGAACTACAGGGCAGAAAACAGACCAAGTTACATACAATGGGTTTTTAGAATAGAATAGAATAGAATAGAATAGATTTATTTAGTCATTGTCACATGTACAACGAAATTTAAAAGTTCTCACTAATCAGTGCATCATTCATACTTTTCCTAGGGAATAATAAATAAAAGTAGTTTAAGAATAAAAATAAATAAATAAATAAATAAATGAAACAGAAATGCAAAATAAAAAAAAAATAAAAAAAAATAAGAGTAAGATAAGTATATAAATAGTCCTGACACAAAAACAGTAATAAAAAGCAGAAATAAAATGAGTAATAAATAAGTCATCAAAACATTAGCAAACCTACAGACAATCACATAAGCAGCCCTTCAACCACACACGTTATTTTATTTCATAGCAGCATTTAGGATGGTGATTGCAGTTGGATAAAAACTGGTTTTGAATCGGTTAGTCCTCGCGTTGGATTGTCTGTAGCGTCTGCCCGATGGCAGCAGTTCAAACAGGGGATGACCAGGGTGTGTGGTGTCTTTTACGATGTTCTGTGCTCTCTTGTGGCATCGGGAGTGATGTAGTTCCTCCAGTGAGGGGAGAGGGCAGCCGACGGTCTTTTGGGCGGTGGAGATGACCTTCTGGAGTGTTTTTCTCTGAGCTACCGTTTTTGTTTTTAAAGGGGCCCTACCATGATTTTCTTTCAGAGTAAACTATATCCATATGATCATATATTACATTGGGAACACTAAAAAACAAATTATTTATAATTATGCGTTATTTTTGTGGACCGTTTTAATACCCAGAAGTAATAAGATTTGATTTCTGAGGCACCGCCTTTCGCTCCTTGTCGGTCCCGCCCATTTCATGACGTCATCTTTGGGCCAGCCTCTAGAGCCTCCTCAGCTTGACCGAAATTTTGTAAACAAAACCATGTAATCTTTTAAATAAAGAGAAAAGTTGAAGCGCTGCTTTTGCAAATGCCTTTCAGGATTTTTCGTTTTTTCAAACTTTTTATTTTGCTGATGGATTTTGAGCGTCTGCTGGTTTGATACCGCAGAGGAATCCTGCATGACGATTAATGGAGACGCTACAGGTACACACATTGGTGTAATCAATGTGGATCATGTAAAAGTTGTTTTATTGAGCATGAATTCATCCAACCTCAGAGTTTCAGTGTCTCATATTTATGGTGTTATGGTATTGTTTTTAAGAGAAATCTGTTGGAAATACATTATAGGTTTTAAGATGACGTCACAAACAGCACCCCGGGCGCGTGCCGCGAGACACAGAAACGCGAGGTATACGTTTTTGGTGTTAAAATTAATGTTCTAACTAGTAAACAGTTGGATCAATTATTTCCTTTAGGATAACATCACAATCTAAAGTTCTACATTTGTCCGCGGCTCACCGATCACCTCATTTCTACCGTGTTTACATCACATGACTGTCGGGTACGGTGGCCGTTTTGGTTCAGTTGTTCCGCTCTCGGTTTGTTTCATATTCAGACTGAGGAATCTCAGAGTGAACAGAAGATCAGTCTGATTGGAAACAAACCGAGACCACATTGAAAGATGATTCAGAGAGCGGTTCTGGTACAGAGAGGTAGTTATCTCTGCCAGGAGACAGATTCTGACAACAGGGGATGAGTACATTAGCACCACAGCTCAGCAGGGAAGATGGGAGTGTTTTCGTTGTAGTCTGGGGGCGGAGCTTGGAGCACAGACTCTTCCTGGAGGAAGTGTTGGCATCGATCTTACATCAGCACGTTTCCAACCGCTCGTTTCTTGGGTATGGGAGGGGCTTCTGCAGACAGAGCAGGTTTTTAGAGGATTACTATTAAATGCATGAACGGATCAAAATACAGTTTTGGGGTTCTTTATAGTAAAGAATGAACTGTAAAATGCATTTAAAATCTCAAGAAGTAGAGTTTTCATGGTAGGGCCCCTTCAAGGAAAGTCTGGATCATGGTCATGAGATTAAAAAAAAGGAGCTGAATAGTTTTATTGAGCCGTTTCTGAAGTCATTTTTCTTTAGACTCAGTCAAACAGAGGACTCTGGTTGAGCTTGACGTCTGGAGCGTCTCGTGCGTGGACCGATGCTTGGCACTGAGACTAAGTAATATTAGTGCGGTCTGGAAATGGTTAAACAAGTAGAATTCCTGTCAGTGGCATTTAATCTGAAACTTTAATGCATTTCTCTTGAAGCCATTACACAAATAAATAGTTTTGATAGATTGTATAAACTGTATTAAGCACTGGCTCAGTCAAGTGTTTACATAAGAGCAAAGCTTTGCTGTAACATTAGCACAGAAGTTGTTTTGTCTCTCGGTTGGGTATTACATGAGAAACAGATGTTCTGTTAATCTAAAAGTCATGCTCTGGTCCGTCTGTGTGGTGTGCTTTACTCTCATGATCGGCACTAGCATAAATCACCCATCATTCCCCTCTTCACTCTATTGTGAAGCTCCACCGCACAGCTGGGCGTGACCCGCTGTCCTTGAGATGTGCGTCTCCACAAATGAGATGACATTTCGTCTTGGGATAAGACATTTTAGGAGATAATGCAATCCTTAAAATGCCAGACTTGCTCTCCTGTTGTTAACAAATGAAAAGGGTTGAGTCATGACCAAACACTAGAACACTTGACTAACGTTCTTTCTTCAGTTGCAGTAAGATCTAATGTGTTGGAATTACAGTTAGGCAGCAACTCATTACAGACAAATCCATTAAGATGAACATGACTTTTTTGGGTTTTTTTTTCCATTTCTGAAAATTTCTTTATTCAGAAGGTCGTGAATCAGGAGCAAACTAAAACATCCCAACCAGCAAGACCAAGTGAGACCCACATAGTTTAAAAGTGGGCAGAAAATGTAGGCCCCAAATGGATTTGTCCACAGTTTCCATGATGGCCCCACCTGTGTTTGTCCAAATTGCTTTAAGTGGGGACTCAGTGGCTAGGCTAGTTATGCTATCCTGTCGCGTGGTGGACAGCGGATTCCCTAGCTCGCCACAGAGTAGTTTGCTAGCTCAATACATGAGGCGGAGCTCGTTAGCTCGATGCAGCAGAGCTCACTAGCTCAGTGCTACAGCGGAATTCACTGGCATGCAACAGAAGAGCTTGCTAGCATGCTACAGAAACTAAGACTACCAAGGTCCAACCCCAAACTAAAACAACAAAACCCAGCAGTGGAAGACTGCGGAGAACAAAGAGGAGAAAAAGAACAAACAATAAATAAACAAGATAAAAATAAAACTGCTATTTTTTTAAGTAATGATTACTTAATTATCATTTATTTAATTTAGAATAGTTAAGTTTATAAATCGATGCTGAGATGCACATATATGATAAACTATGTTGGTTTTTACATCCCTGTTGACCTGAAAACGTCTTGCTTGTCTTCATCACATGCTGAGAGATGCTAGGCCTTCATATATTTGCTTTTTTATGCCAAAAAAATAACATAATTCGTATCTTTTAATAAAAGGTCATGAATGCAAATCCAAATGTCTAAATGCTAAAGTAAGACTATGCAGCTCCTTTCAGGTTTTGATCAGTAGAAAACGAGCCCAAATGGTTCTTATACTGTTACAGATTGACCCCTGCCCAAGGCCTCACCAGTGATGGTTAAACACAAAATCTTTAACACACTGTAACTTTTCAGTCACCAACACATTAATTCCAGCAGATTCTGAAGGAGAAGAGCGGCTTGACGAGCTGCTTTTTTCACTTTTTTAGTAAATCAGAGAAGATAAACACTGGAACTCTGGTGTTAAAGGGTTAATCTTTATTTAACCAGGTAAAGCCTACGGAGATCAAGATCTTTTTTTCACGGGTCACTTGGCCAAGAGGTCAGAGGCATACGTCACATAGATTAGATGAGGTTGACTTTTCGAGTTTAAAGGTGCAACAAAGTGACTTGATTTTGAAGACAGTATACACACATTTATCTGGAGTACCAAAAGTTAACATGACATTGATAAGGAACAACACATAGAAGGTGCATTGATTATCATCATAAATCAGAAACAGAGGCATTCATGTCCTTAAATGTAGTTTTTGCTTGACAGAAAGGAAGATAAATCTTTAAATCCGGAGTGTCAAATTCAATCACACAGGGGGCAAACATCTAAAACACACCGGACAAGATAAACTTTTATTGAACACTCTAAAACCAAAATTTCAAAACTTTAAAAACTTTATATTTTACCATAACTATGAATAAAAACAAGCAGAAATATTATTTTGGATTAAATTAACATAAACCTCAAATAGACTTCTATATTTAACTCTTTTATACCTATTGTATCAAAACTATGCAAGTTAAAAATAAACGCAAGATAACATCAGTCCATTAATAACAATAAAATAAAATTATCTGGTGATAGAATTACATGGAGGCCCAGATCCGGCCCCCGGGCCTCGACTTTGACCCGTCTTCTAAATGAAGTGAACTCAGGCCAATTTCAGTTGGGCTTCAAGAGATTTCCAGACTGAGACCGCAGAAAAACAGAAGCTGGTCTCCTACATTCAGTCCAAACACGGGGAACAATTATTCAGTTTATATCATGGTTTGTGGTTGATGATGATCCGATTGGATTCTCTGACCTTAAACCTCTCCAGAACATCTTCATCCCAAACTTCCACCAGTGTGACAAATACCTGGTACTGAACAATGCTGAGGAAGGTTTCCAGATTCCTTCTATTTCTTCTAGATAATAAATTACATTTGTTTACAAGTAAACAAGAATGAATGTCAAATTCATTCTCATTTTAGTTTGATAAAGTTCATCCCACTGTTGTTTTTCTACATCAGAATAATCATTATTAGAACGCTCCACCACGCTGTGTGGTCACATGACTGATCAGATCAATTCAAAGTGTTTTCACTCATTAGACTGGAATGATGGTTGATCATTTTTGCTGCGTCACGTGTGTGTTATCTGCATCTTTACCTTTAACTTTACCTCAATCCAAATAGTATTTTCCAATATCGATTCACCTCATTTTGAAACTATTTTGTAATGGTAGATGTTGATTTCATTAAAGACTCAGGTCAGACAGACTATTAGATCATATTCAATAATGACAGATTAATGGTTCCACCACTAATCTGTAGATATTCATTGTATGAAGAGGATCTGCCCCCCCAGAAGCTTCTCTTTCCAGCTCCATGGGAATTATTCACATTTTATTCTGTCTTCACTATTTTTTACACATCTAATAAAAAAAGAAAAAAGGATTGTTTTTTCTCTTCATATGAATAGATTAGTACATTTGTCAATCCTAACAAGTTACTGATCTCATGTGAGATTAAACCAGAAAATAGACACTAACTAAATACGTGATTTGTTTAGTTATTCTGTAAGTTTCTGATTGGAATTAATAAAGAAGGAAAGTGGCGCACGGATGCTGTGGTCCATCAAGACCTGCAGACAGAAAAGCTCTTTCTCCATTAGAGTGATGTTCTCACTTTAGTAACAATAAACAATGCACTCTTATCTTGGAGTTCAAGAGTCACTCTGACCCTCATCCTCTAAACTTCACTGAAGATAACACACGATGCCAAAGCTGCCCAAACCGAGACTCTTGGTGGTTTTTAAACAGATATTTCCAGAAATAGTTATTCACCTTTAGTCTGGTTGTCTGAGCTTTTCAATGACTCATTCACAGGAGCACGACGTGTGTCACACTTCAGCAAATCAAAGCTTGATCCCAATAAAAACAGTTGCAGATGGAAAATAAAATTAGATCAGTGTTCTGAAACCCTGGTCCTCAGGGCGCAGCATCCTGCATGTTTTCTCTGGTGTTCTGCTCAAACACACTGGATTCAGATCATCAGCCTTCGCTGAGACCTCATGAAGGGAGCAGGTGTGCTGGAGCAGCAGGACAAGAAGTCCAGCAGTCCAGAGTTTGAGAGCACTTCAAGCATAAAACAGATCAAAACGTTTCCATTCAGAAAAGCGTTTAGTGGATCAGAGTTTGGTAGTGATTTTAACTTTAGTCTTGGATGTTTCAATTTGTCTGTTTGGGTTTTGGTTTTATGCGATCGTTTATTTTTGTGAAGCACTACTACAATAATAGTGCCGCACTACAATCATCTTCTGATCTATTGTCAGCATTCCAGTTTTTTTTTTTTCTTTTTCTTTTTTTTTTTTTTTTATGATGATGCCCTTTTTAGCCAAAAAGAAAAAAAAAACAGTTTCTACAGAGTGGCAGGAATTCATTCAAAACTTGCCTCAGAGTTGTGCCTCTGACTGTTGGCGTGAAGCAACCCCACCCACACTTCCCATCACAAATCTGTTTGCTCTCTCTCCAAAACAAAGACGTTCATGGATCTGTTTGTCTTCAGGTGGATGCATCAGAATGGGGCGGAGCAGAGAGCTTCTGGCCCCGCCCAGCATATTCAAAACAATCTTTTTTCTTAAACTGCATTTTTCAGTCTGCTCCTGATTCACAACAATTTAAATAAAGAAATACTCAAGAATGTAAATGAACCCTTTAACACCAGAGCTCCAGTGTTCATGGTATTTGATTTAAAGGGTTTGACACATTTTTTTTTAAATCTGAGTGATTATATTAATTTAGTCTCTTCTTGAAAATCATTTTTATTATATTTTGTCTTTCCAGACTGTAAGTCATGTTTTTGTTCATGTTAGCCTGGGGTGCGACTAATACTCTGGAGTAATTTATTTGTGATTATTTTTTAAGATAAATTGGCTCTTATTTTCATTGTTTACCCACTAACCAATTGCCTTTTAGCGGTTGTTTTACTTTTTTTTTTTACATTTTTCCTGTCCAACAGCTGAGCAAACAGATGTGGGCTGAGAGGCTCTTGTGTTGGGCAGATTTTTTTTTTTTTTTTTGTTGGACCGGACAGAAAATAAGAAGGGGGGGGGGTAAAAGAGGGGGTGCCCCGTCACCCTCTCACCAATGACCCTACATGTCCATGGTGCGGTTAAAATTGGCGGGAAGGGCGCTGAGAGGACATCTACTGTTTGCTGGCAGATCCCCCCCCAGGGTCCTACATGTCTAAGGTGCAAAGTGCAAATAAAACCAAGGGGAGGGGCAATCCATGCAGCGACCACAGGAGGGGGACCCACTGGCAAGTAGTCCACCCCCGCAGTGCACTGCAATACAACCACCCCCTTCACCCTAATACATGTTGTATAAGGAATGGGGATAGGTCGGGGCAGTTTGCAGACTGGTTGGTTGTTTGCCTCTTACAACCACTAGAGGGCGTTGTAGGTTTGTGTTCCAGCATTTGCTGCTGATAGAAACGCAGAAGAAGTGCTGTCCAAAACAAATATGCTGAGAATCTATATGTTCTCCTCTGAATGTTCTGATGGTTTTCTTATTTGCATCAAGACACTATTACCATTCCTGTTTTTATTTTTGTGAGCTGCCGTTCACATTTCTGTGGTCAACTTCATGAAAAAAGGCTTTTAAAGACATTAGATTGATTGTGAGATTTTTGTTAAAAACCTTGTTATCATAATTAAAACACTGCTGGGAAAATTTTTTAAAAATAAAATAAATGTCATCAATTAATCAATTAATGAGTGTATTCTAGGTTTAAAGCAGACATGTCTTCAATTCAAAGTGTGTTGATGATCAGTGCAGGCGTTACCTCATTTCTGACTCTACTTCAGTGGAGACGGCTGCTATTAATCCATGTGTGATGTATACTTGTAGAATCGATCTATTCAGACTGACTTACAGCTGCTCCCTCTGCACTGTGCAAACACTTCAGCAACACAACTTTGGAGTTGGCTCACTTCACTGCTGAAAGGTGACCAAATAGTTTCACTGCATCCTGAATGAGCAGAGAATACTGCTCTCACTCATGTGGTTTTGAAACATGAGATTCAGCTGAAGCAGTTCAATATTTGACGTGTGTTTGAGGTCAGAAACCCGTTTTCCTGCAGTTATAAACCCTCTGACGACCTCCAGATGGGTTTTTCTCCACCTGTAATCCTCCAGCGAGGCGGCGGCTGCTGCTGCAGTCGGCGTGTCAGAAGCGTTTCCGGCATCGCAGAGACTCAAGGAGCTGCAGCCTTTAGAGTAATGAGAACAGGCTGGATGGAGGCTAAATGCGGTCGTGAGAGAGATATACAAGACAAACGCACACATGAGAGGGTGCAGCTCGACGCTGGTGGAGAACATAAACACTTTGAGTAACGCAGCTGCAGGAGGAGCTTCTCAGTTACCAGAGGCTAATTTAAACCCTCAGAGATCAGTCCATCATCTCACGGCAGTTTGCAGTTGACAAGTTGGGGCAGAGCTGTGGTTGGACACTGCAAGTCCGGTGGTGAACCGCGTGAGTGGAAGCTGGAGAAGCTGTCATGAACGGATGCTTTATTTAGTGTTCCCTTTGCCATTTTCAGCTTGACAGTGCCTTATTCTGCCTTGTTTTCTCATTTCTTACCAGTTTCCTCCATGCAGAGGTGCTGGGACCGTTAATCACAAACCTCACGAGGCTGCAGGATGCTGCTGCTTTTATTTTATGCTGTGTCAGAATCTACCAAATATAGATGGCCAGAAAAAAAGAGGAAATAAGTCTTTTTTTAATATTGACTGTAAGAAACAAGGTTATGCCTTCGGGGAGGGGGCAACGAGTTTCAATTATAGCTGAGAAAGGCTGGTGGGATGAAATTTCACTCCAAGGATTCATCATCCTCTGATACTACAACCACCGTTCTGTCGTGTTTCATGGTCAGTCTGATTCGTCAGCCCCAGCTATGCTTCTGTTCAGACCACTGTAAATGTAGAGAACTCGTATTTACAAAGTTGCGCTGAATTTTTGCTCTTTCTCCTGAAGGCAAAGACAGCTGACAGAGACTCTGAGGACAAAGCAGCCGACCCAGTGACAGCTCAACGCTCGCTCTGCCTCCTTATAACAAACCCACCAGCACACCGACACCACTGCAGCTCAGGATCTGGACATCACCTTTTATTTACAATTAATGGTCCTATTAATGCTAAACTTTAGTCTGACTCTGGCAGTATGACAACTTTCAAATTTTAGAGTTCAGATCCAATTACCAACAGTGAATCCCTACATGAGGGCATACTGTAGTGCAGGGGTGTCAAACTCAATCACACAGGGGTCCATAATCCAAACACACACAGCAGGTCGTGGACCGAACGGGAAAAACATTTATTGAACACATAAAATAATTGAATTGTTAAAACTTTTAAGCTTTAAAACTATAACTTTTTAAATATACATATGAATTAAAAACAGAGAAAAAATCCAGAATAAATCAACTTAAACCTTAAATAACTTTTAATATTTTTCTTTCCATAAAATGTATTTTGTCAAAATAATACAAGTTTTAAGTAAAGTAAAAGTTAAACCTTCAAATGCGTTTACCTCTAAGTCATTTTATAAATAAAAAAAATAAATGAAAGATTTTACATCGGCCCGTTAATAATAATAAAATAAAATGATCTGGTGGGCCGGATCCGGCCCCCAGCCTTGACTTTGAGATGTGCTGGAGAGAGATTAAGAACAGTTATGTCATTTTCAAATCAATTTGTGATATAATTTTTTTAATTGATTTAATATAAACACAGAATTTTAATTTTAAAATAATATTTCTTCAATTTTAATTGTTGAATTTGCTTAAAAATTTTAACAGAGGAAATTTACTGCTGCAAAAAACAATCCTGAAGATATTTATTTTGCAATTTTAAGTGACTGTCATTACATGCTGCAACTGCAAATATTAAAAAATCAGATTACATTTGATTACTAAAGTCAGGAACATTCGTCATTCATCAACAGGCCGACAATCTGAACAAAACATGAAAAAAATAGACAGAACTTTATCTATAACTTCCGTTGTTTGCTTTCTACACCCGTGTTGACCCTTTGGGGGTCTCGGGGGTGCCGCAGCCTATAGCTGGCCACTAGTGGGTGAAGGAATGTCGGACAGGTCGGCCAGTCTGTCGCAGGGCCTCAATCACACACACACACGCTCACATTAGAGACAATTAGAGTCACCCATGATCCTATGCAGCATGTTTTTGGATGGTGGGAGGAAACCGGAGAAAACCTACACATGCACGGGGAGAACAAGCAAACCCCCGCCACGCAGAATGGTGTTTCTGTTGCATTACAGATAAAAAAAAAAGTAAAATCCAATTAAACTGAGTTTTACAAGAAGATGAAAAAAGCAGAAATCTGAAAAAAGTTTAATGTTTTTCATTTTTGTTGGTTCTTTTTACCAAAGTTCTGTAATGTTTCATCTAATGACAAATCAGTAGAATTAAAAAGTTGAGCTTAAAAAAAGACGTTTGATCCCATTTGTTTGCGACACGGAGGCTGTTTCAAAATCAACCACCTTTTTTCTTGATGACAGAGTTTTGACACTGAAGTGAGAATTTCTGCTTCCAGCAAAATGCAGTTTGCATTAAACAGACCATTAGTCAGCAGCTATTTTTAATTATGAAGTGATAAAGAACAGGAACATAAAACAAATGAGTGTCAGGGATGTTTCGTGAAACCAAAGTCAACTGAGTCTTTTTGCAGCAGGAGTGAAAATTGGAAATGATTTTACAGAGAGAGTGTCAGCCGTTGTGGGCTTTCCTCCATGCAGAGAGGCTGTGACTCATCCCTCTCACCTTCAGTAGTAAAAGTGGAACAAGGAGCTCCTCTCTGTGATGAAAAGCTTTCTGAATATTCAGTTAAAAGCAAACGGTGTGGTGTTGGTCGTCCTGCAGAAGACATGAAATAGCAGCCGTCACTGCACTAAGCAGCTCCTTCCTCCAACTTTTTCCAAGATCACGACATCGGATTAAGTTGCAGCATATTAAATGACAGTAATACTCCCTGGTGCTGCAGTGATAAGCACTGATTGCTCCGAGCGACCTTTTCCGCCGTGCCCTTGGACATGAGAAGCTCCCCGTTCCTCTTCCTCCTGCCAGGGCAGAGGCAGCCTTCCAAGAATCCCAAATGTCAATGTTTGGCTTAAGGAATGACAGCTGCCGCTCCGTCTTGAATGTCCGCCGCGGCGTTCCCAGAAGTGCTGAAAGAGACCTCCTGACATTTTCTGTTGGGCCCTGTGGTCTCGGTTTCCTCTGTGCCACCTTTGTTTCCTGCCCTGCTGTGTCCAAATCTACATACAGTAGGATACTAGTCTTCTTAGCAGGCCAAACATCACGCTGTGTTTGACATTCATCATTTATTGATGGACGCTTCTTTAATTGCAGCAGGACGGAGATCAGCTTTTCTGCTCCCATACTGGCCGATCCACGGGGAAGGCCCTCCTACTGATGGCACACACGCTGGGAGAACCACTGTTGACTCATAATGGTTGTGACACACTTACAAAAATAACCCACAGGCCTGTTTTTCCTCTTTATTCAGTTAGGATCTCTCTCTGCACTAACCTAGCTTTTATTCTTGCTGGGAGCTGAAAGCATTTGAGGGTACGGGGGCAGAAATGACATCATTACGCATGGAAGAATGGTCAAGAGGAGTTGGAGAGTTTAGACAAACGTACACATGTGTGTGAATTCTCTGGGACAGACTGTTGTTAAACCCCAGTAGCAATGCTAAATTTAAATGGAGATTAATTCATTAATGTTCATCTGTTTGTGTGTATTATGCAACAGCAATGAACTTCTGCTAACATCCTGTGAAGATTACATGAACTCCGCTTTGGAAATCTGAACTAATCCTCCACTGATTCATTCTGCCACTACACTGCTCACTTTCCCTCTCAAGCACTCTCACAGGGCAGCGTCATTTCATCTACAACCGGCCGGGGATCCATTTGACTGAAGCGTTTAGTCAGCTGCTTCATTTTAGCTCCACGTGCACAAGTCAGAACAAATCAACTGAAGCTGCTTATAAATATAAATTCAATTAAGAGTTACAGTTAGAGTCCTTTAGAGTCTTTTAGCAAATTAAACGAGCTCTGGGTTCAAAGAAATCAACTGCAATTAAAAAGGAAAAAAAAAAGCATTCATCTAAAAACCTCAGGAAATGGATGAACCCTTTAACACTGCTGCTCCAATAGTGTTCGAGACACTTTTCTCCTTCAGAAACTACTGCATTTATCGTGTTAATGGTTGAAAAGTTACAGTATGTTAAAGAGTTTGATCATTACGGATGCCACCTATGGAGGGGTGGTAAAGGGTTAAACCCAGGTAAAAACCCTTTAAAAAAGCACTGAATGTTTTTGGAACTTGATTAGAAGTTACATGTTTTACAAATTAAGACAATAAAACAGCATACATATTAAAGATTGGTTTTCAAAAAGAGTTATTTTACATTTTGGAGTCAAGTAATCTCCTCATCAGTTTGTTCCCAGCTGTGACCCATGTGCTCTTTGTTTATTGATTTCACCATAATCTGTATTCTTATCTTGATTTTGTTGTTGATCTGAGAAAGTTCTGAGCAAATGCAGCAGGATGAAATGGGTGCACCTGCTACAGGTGAAGCTGGAATAGCTGCACTCTATGGGTTAGGAATGGGATGCACTTCAGTTTAGTGTGTTCAGTGAGTCGAGGCAGAGGAGCCCGTACTATTGATTCTACAGTGCATGTCCTACTAAAGACAACTTATATTCAGGTGTGTCCTCCTCAAAACTGAACCAGATATAGGCCAAATCATTGTGCTTATGTCTTAATATTCCATGGAATTATCCGTTCTGTTATTTAATGCCAGTATGCCTTCCATAATATTCACATTTTCAACACAAGTTCCACAGTTTTGATAATCTGACAATATTATAATGTATGTCTCTAGTTTTGCAGGACATCTTTTAAACTGAGTTTATCTAACCAAACTACTAAGCTTAAAACACAGGTTCTCCAGATGTCATTAAATGGTCTCAGTGTGGTTCAATATGGAGAAGACTTCAGAGGTTATAACTAGACCATCAGTTTATATAAAAACAAAGAATGAAATACTTGAAACCAAACAGTGGGAGCTGAATGTACATTCTATATGATAATTATTATTTAACAGAATCATAAACATGAACATGCTCTTCCATGATGTTCTAATTTATGGGAGAGAGTCTGGATGTATTTATATTGCTGATCCACTTCTGGATGGATGCATTTCAGAGCCGTGTGTTCGTGACATGATCAATCACTATAAAGCTGAACTCTTAGTTTAAGATGAGACGTTCACAGAAGAGAGAGAGAAAAAAAACTTAAGATGCCTCTTTTCAACTTGGCTTTTAATAAGAATACTTGATCCTGAATATTTTATATTTCTAATTTATTGGTATTTATTATATTAATATGGATTCTATGTTAAAAAGTATTCCCTCTACTCCATCTCCATCTCTGTCTGTTCAAGTCTTATTTATATGGAACCTCATCATGAACAGAGTTAACATTAAGAGCGTTTAGACATTATATTTAAACACTGTTTCATTTCTTTTAACATTAACCTGCCAAGGGATTCCAGGTGGAAATGAGCCTAAAACTATAATCTAAGTTGGGCTACAGTATCAATTGCTAACGTTAGTTTGTTATTAAAAAACTCAACCATAAAATCCCATGATGCAGGTAAAATCTGAGCAGGAGTTTGATATAAACTGTGGATAAAACCTGCAGCCACATCAGGAGTTATACATCGTTTCCTCACAGTTCTCACTGGAGCTTCCCATTGTGTAAAACTGAAGACATGGTCCTTCTCTCAATAAAAGAGTTCATTAAAAAGCTCAAAATATTAATAATAATAAAAAACTAAAAAAAGGTTCAAACAAAAGTAAAACCATGTAAAATAAGAGCATTGATAAAAGCAAAGAAGACACAAAGTAAGACAAAGACTTTTTCTGTACTTTTGTTTCTATGAAGAACTTCATACTTAACTCAGCATCTTTTCAAAAGTTCAAATATAGAAAATATTTTCCAAGTTCTAACATTGTTCATCTTTCTTGGTGTTCAACTACAACGTACAAAACTGAGCAATATGACTCTAACCTCCAGGGCAGCCCTTGGTAATCAATCAAATGAAGCTAAATTGATGTTATCATTGATAAGGTCACCTGACCTTCGCTCTCATTCACCAGCCACGTCACACATACTCAACTTAAACACCCTGGTTTCGAGTCGTTGCTATGAAGACTGAAAAATCCATTTGTGCAAGAGGCTGTAGGAGAAGCGGTCCGCTGCCCATTCCTCATACAGACACTTTATATGTAATTAATTCCCTCAGGCTTTCAAGGTAAAAAGAACACAGTAATGGAAAAAAAAATCCATTCTCAGTGACCCAAGAAGCAAAGGAAATGTATTCTTTTTAAAGCAAATATTCTTGAAATAAGTCAATTACTGGGAGAAAAATTAGTCATCTGTTAATCTGTCCCAGAGACGTGGATGGAACATTGTTGATTCTATACCTGGAAACAGCTGCTAAAAATGAAGGCATCAAGAGTGATCCATTAATGAGTTCAAACCAAAAAAATCAGTTTTTCTCTAAAAAGATTTCAACGGTATGATATGTTTAATTCATTAGAGAAACTGACAGGACTGTTCACTGTAAGTTTCTCCAGGAGCAGCTTTACAGGAGACTGGAAGGAGCTCCATTAATCTTAACATTGAATATAAAACAAACCAGAATTTAACTTCAGAACTTCAATATCAAGGTAAGAAGTAGAGCTTGATACAAATGAAACAAAGGACATAAACACTCAGAGGGACTCATTAACTGAAACAGAAAAGGCTGAGAAGGTCGATCAGAAACCAAACCTGGTGTGGTCGCTGTGAGGTGCAGAGCTGGAGCAGAAAGCAAAGGAGGATGAATGAAACTCTCTGAATCTAACTGGATATTAATAAATGAAACAAAACCAAAAGGAAATCACAGAAGAACAACAATTTCAGGTGTGAGAACTGGAGGTCTGAACCAGTTTGTCTGAACTCCATTCATGATCTCTCCTCTCTCTCTCTCATGGCGCTGGACTCTTCCACTGAACGGAGTACTTTCCAAAAACAAATCAAATTACTTTCCAAAAACAAATCAAATTACTTTCCAAAGACAAATCAAATTACTTTCCTGACTGAATTCACAAGTGAAAAGATATTCATTTATTTAAGAGTTACATGTCATTTCAGTTGGTTTACCCATCAAAGGAGCTTTAACACAGCGGCTTGTTTTTACAGAAAGTTTATTTTAACTTTAAGTTTAAATTTAAAAAACATCTTAATGAGACGTTTAACAGAGAAACTACAAATGTATTGTTCATTAAGGCTAGTCCTTTGACATATAAAAACTTAAATACGACAACAAACTTTTTTAGGCACGTCTACAAGTGAAAAGAGAGAGATACCAGAGAGTTGATCGCCCAACTGAATTTTATCCTCCAAACTGCTCTTTTACATTCATGGAGTTATAAAGTTGTAAAATGCATGTTGTATTCATACATTCTGACATATGTTTGTGTTTTGATGCAAGGAAAACAAAATTCAAACTCACCGGTGTTCTTCATGTTTATATAATATGGTTCACACTTATGCATTTAATTCATGATTTACTAATGTTTCACTCATAAATAACTTTAGTTTTATTTCTTTTTTTTAGAAGTCATACTTGGTGCTGAGGGTTATGGCGTTTTTTGCATTAGTAGTTCCATATCGTCCATTTGTAGGTGAAGGTGAGGTTGCAAGTGTTTCTGTGTGACCTTGAGATTTAACAGAGTTTAGTCCATTTTTGAGACCCAAGCTGTGTGAAAAAGGACAATAAAAATACAGTAGTATGTGACTTTGCACAAGAGGAAAATGTAAAAAAGGTTCAATTGAAATGAAGCTCTTAACCCTTGAATGCCAGAGATCTGCTTTCTGCTCTTAATCCATCGGAATTGCAAAAAACACAGCAACAGTTTGATTTACAATAGTTCAAAGAATATAAACAGATGAATTAAAGCTTCAGTGTTAACGGGCTGAACAACATGATGACATTCAATGATATACATTACTCATTTAAAGGTTTTCACTGGAAACTGTTGATCAGACTCTTGGCATCACTTCTATAGAAGCACTTAAGAAGCCACAGACTCCAAATAAAATGTTTATTTTATGTCTCTCATTAATAATTTACAACTTATCCAGTAGTAGCACACATTTTTAAATGTTTTCTGTTTTACACATTGATTTACTGTTGTGGGTTTTATATTCTTAAGAGGAAAGCTGCTTAGAGAAATGTTTTTGAGCCGATGATCTTTATCACAGATTCTTGATCCTGATTCCTGTTGATTCCTTTAATGAAAACCATAAAGTGAATCATTTCTCATCAAAGCCTGAATTCATGCAAGTGGATCAGGAACCGCTCTCTGACCCATCTTTTCAGGTGGTCTCAGTTCGATTCCAATGGGACTGAACTTCAGTTCACTCTGAAACACATGGGTGTGAATGGTTCTCTGAGTGGACCAGATGGACCACAACAGCCACCGTAGCACCGTAGCCAGTCATTAGTGAACAGAGATGGAGCAGCGATGGAGCAGCAGCTCACTGAAATGTGGTCGGATGAATGAAGGCTCATTAAAACAACGATGAACGTGATACTCACACTGCTTCTCACTCTGTTTTCCCATCAATATGTCCTTAACTGGGTTTCCATTACGCAATTGCGCAAAACTTTATCTAAATTCTAGGAATTTAGAAAAAAACAGTTTCAAAATGACACTATTTCCATTAAATCATATTTTACGATGAAGAACAAATCATCTCACGCGATAAGTGATTAAAAACCCGGCGATGGATGAGACCAAGTGTATATTGTTTTATTTGATTCATTAAAAGGGAGCATTAGGGTGACGTCCCTGCAGTGAGCTGCGCGCCCTGTGCGCCTGTACAGCGCAGCGAGTCCATCATCATTATTTAAAAAAATAACCATTCCAACAAGTAAACAGCTGGATCTTTTTCTCTGTTTGAAAACATAAAAAGATCCCCTGAAGTTTGTCATGGCACTCTTGCTCATCTTTAAAGGAGACTTCTGTGTTTAATTCAGGCTGAAAGCCGCAAAAGTGCAGCCACAGATGAAATCTTGGTTGGTGATTTTACACAGAAACTGTCCGATTCCAAATGATACATAACTAATAATGAACTTTGACCCTGTTGGACCTCTCGTTGCGCCCGCTGTGCAGTGCTCAGGACAGACACTTCCTAACAAGAAACGCATTTATCTCTAAAAAAGTGTTTCCATTGCAGTTTCTGGAAAAATGTCCATTTCGAGACGCACCAAAACCATCTCCTCTCAGCACAACATTTTTTTTCCAAACTATGCGAGTTTTAGTATTTTCTAAATTGTGGTGTTATTTCCATTAAGAGAATTTATTATCATGAATCTAATTTGAAAAATTTCCCAGTTAATGGAAACAGCTACAGACACTTATCAGCATCTTAACTGCAGTCAGTAAACATCTTGGAGCATGTCTCCATCATACCAAAGTAAGAGTCAAAAGTGTTGAACTAGATGATACGCTCAGAACTGATCAGTGAAATGTAAAGTTTGAGTCAGATCCCAACAGAGATTACAAGAACTTTTATCATTTCTGCACTTGTTTCTTTGCCCCCCCCCCCCCCCCCCCCCTCCATAATTCCTGCCCAATGACTGAAGCAATCCTTAGTCATGTGGTTTTGTTTACAGGCTTTAGTTTGAAGGGGAATGGGAAGAAGCAAATGTATGTAATCATGTCACTATTGCTTCTTACTTACCTTTGTCTGTCCAAGTGTAACTTATTTAGTATATTCATAAAGATAAAGTACTTCTCGATCTATCAGATTCCATTATTCCAGGAATCATAACTGCACATCAAGGAACAAAAGTGGAGTTCTTATTGATTGTGATCAGAATAGATGACATCAGGGCAGAATTTATTATTATTATTGCTGACTTTTCTCAAAATCTCTGTCCTCCTGGCCCAACAAAGTTACGAATATGGCTATGATATTAAAGAAAAGGTCCATATTCTGTAGACGGTCCACGATGGCTCTGAGGTTGGTATTCATTCTTCTGCAGTCAGATTGACAGTCATCCTTCTGGAGTCCTCCTACACTTACACTCCATTTTAACTGAGGAGAACTCTAGTAATCAGGTCTATGTGTTCACTTTGGAGACAGTCATGATCCTAGTTACCTTTCTGACATTTTCCTTAGACTTTTGTGACCAAGAAGTTCTTTCTCTATATTTGTCGGGGATGGTGGATGGAGGACCCAAACACAGGAGACCAGACTTGGTGGCAGAAACAAACATTTACTAAATCAACTTAACCCTGACAAACCCAGGAGAACAAACCAGTGAGGTGAGAGAACGTAGAAGAGCAGATGACCTGAAAACCAGACACTTAGGTAGACTGAGGGAGATGAACTAAATGAATAGAGCTGTGGATGATGAACCTGAACATGGAGAAACTGACAGAAAACAGAACATGACCAAACATAAGCACTGAATCATGACAATATTACCTTGACCAATACTTGCTCTGTAATACAAGGATTTCCATCCAACCTTAGTGTTGCTCCCAGCTGTCCACCCATATTATATACAAGTATATTGATCTTATTGTTCATAGAGTATGAAGTCTATGTTTCTTTCATTAGTTTTGCAGCTCGAATCTTTAGAGCTAACATCTATTTCTTCTAATGAGCATCATGGTATCAGGCTAGACATCCAGTATCTTTTCTTGTTTTTGTTGTTATGTCTTCCCTTTCATTAGTCACTGGACTTTTCTTTGGGGCCATGGTCAGATCGCTTTTCGCAATAAGTTGTAGTAAATTAGGTTTGAGGCCTCTTGAATGCTGAGCAAACCCAGAACTGGAAGTTTGTTTACATGTTTAATGTTATATTAGTTTCTTTAATGATATTATTTCAAGTAACATCTGCTGTATGGCAAATTACAATAAAGTAAATGAAAAAAATCCACTAAAACAAAACGACTAATGCAGAATCAAGTATTAGTCATTCAGCAGAACTGTTGAGTCAGCAGGAGAGGAGCAGCATAAACGCTGTGTTTTCTTTATATTGGACAAAACAATGTGATTTCTTTACTGTGCCCTAGAGAAGCTGAATGTTACAAGTCTCACAAATCTGACATCAGAAATGAAAGCTTTGAATTCATTCATGTACACAAAAACCTTTCTGTGGTTGTGAAAGAATGAAATATTTTTTACACTTTAACAATGTGGAGTTGCACCGCAGAATTATGTCCCAATTATATCATTGAACATTCTAAAAAGTTCAAATACAAAAAACTGAAACTTGAAATAAATATATTTTGTCTGATGAAGGGGAGCCCTTGATTTAAGAGGTAGCTCATCTTCATTCTGTTCTTTTTTAGTAAACTATGAGGTTGAGTATTAAATGAATGAATGAATGAATGAATGAATGAATGAGTGAATGAATGAATGAATGAATGAATGAATGAATGAATGAATGAATGAATGAATGAAATGGTTTATTTCAAGCAATCAGGTTATAATACATGAAATAACTTCACATAATCAATCACATGTAGATCGCTTGAAAGGGGGTGGAAGGAAGCGAATTTATATAATCCCACCCTGGCTCGACCATTTTCTCTACATGAATTATCAATATCAGGACTTAAAATCAAATATCAATATAGTTTCAGGTAATAAAAGATCAATAATATCAGTGATGTAATAGAATTTCAAAAACATCCATAGACAAATCATTTATGTTAATCATCAACAGTAATCTAAACATTCTCATAAATCATTTATCAAAGAACGATTATTATAATGAAAAAATGCTAAGTAAAAAAATAATAATTTATTAATGGAAAAAAACTTAGCAGATCAGAGCTGCATCTCTGTTTAGGAACAGGTTTAAGGCCACGTAAACCATCTTCGTTGTTTTGACTGAGACACTGTGAAGGTCTTCTTTCAAGGGAATTGAGCTCGAGTTCTTCAGAATCGGGTCAGAGTTCACATTCATTGGTTTCAACGGTTTCATGAGTCCACAATTCACATTTTGCTTGAATTAAATGTTCAAACATGCGTAATCCCACAGTTCTCAAAGTCTTTCATGGATTTTATTTCCAGAGGCTTCGTCAGGTCCGGTGGTCCGAGTGGTTTGACAAAGATTCTGGAGTTCTGGATCCACGTACTGTGGATCTGTTTCCTAGATCTTAGGACCCTTGCGTGTTTAGCCAGATCAGTGTAATATTTGCAAAGATGATCATTAAGAAACGTCTTCGTATTTTTTAATTGTTTACGTTGTTTCATCAGAGCAGTCTTGTGCTTTCGATTCACGACCTGATCAGGATCGCTGGTTTATCCGTGGTCTTTCTCAGAGGAAGCAGATGACAGACTGCGACAGTGTTGGGGTCCAAGGAAATCTCTTTAGACGATAAAAACACTTGAACTTGATCCTCCACGGTCGCATTAGCATCCATCATCAGAGCTCCGTTAGCATCCATGCTAGCGCCGGTAGCACCAGGCCACGCCCTGGGCTGTAGTTGGAGTCCCGTGAGAATCACATTATTCATCCGTGCCTGTTGGTCCAAGTCATGCATCCTTCTTTCCATCAGATCTCGGCGATTGTCTCGTTGTTCGTTGCGTGCCTTTTCTTGGTGGAAATCTTCCACAAGATGCAGCAGCGGCGTTAGTTTAGCCTCCAGCTGAAGCACAGCTGTTAGCTTAGCTTCCTGTTGCAAAGCAGGGGCTAGTTTAGCTTCGATGTTAGCTAATGCGGTCTTCAGCTCAGCCAGATCGGCTTCAAAATTTTTCTTCGGTGCCATGATCAGCTCTCCTCGTTGTGGTAGCTGTGTTGCAGCAGCCCGGTGATTAAAGTCGCTTGCAGACGACTTTAAAAGACTTGAGAAAGCCAGAAGAGTCTGCAAGAGCTGGAGGCACACGTCTGCTCGTGGTGACCCGGAACCGGAAATCAGAATAAACTGCATCCACTGCTGTTTGATATAAATACTAGGGCAAAAAAAACAAACAAAAAATGAATTAATTGCAAACTGGGAAAGAACTAATTACAATTATTCTCTATTTATCCTCCATTAATTATCTGCAAATAATCATAATATGAAATCACAAGCAAAAATGTACTTTTAGAATGTTTAGTTTGAACCCTTTGGAACCTAAAACTCAGTTTTTGTCATTTTTTTATTTACCTCTATGTTTTGAATTTAGATGACTACATACTTGCTTATTTGGTATCATTTTAATCAGCACAACCTCACTTATGTGACACTACCTTTATCTAGTCATTTTTCAGAATGACAAGACATAAAAATATGCAAACAAAGAAAATTCCATCTGGATAAAAGGGATTCATTTTGCTGCAGAAAGAAAAATCCAGGCAGAATTCCCAGATTCCTGTGGGCCACAGATACTTCTATTGACAGAGGAACATCAGACCTCACAGCTCCTCGTGCTGCCAGGCAGCCCAGAGTTATACATTTCTCTCCTGAGGACTGCTTTCCATTTGACATTTTTCCTAAAATTCTGCATTTATCTATTTATTTTTTACGCAGCTTTTTTTTCTCCCATACATTTTCCTTCTTGTGTTTGAGAACAACAATAAGAGTTTTTTTAGGAAAAGTTTGATCCAGCTGGATCTCAGGTCGATCGACTGGAATCTGCTCTCTGTCCATGCTAAACTGCTTTTGGGGAGAACTGCGGAGGTTACACAACTTTGAGAAAACGCCGGTGCTTGTTATTGCGGAAAATTCATGTTGGTCCACGTCCCAAAATAAAATAATGATCAGTGTCCTCGTTGTGGGATTTCTAATAATAGACAGTTCTTTCTGAATGTCAGATTGACGTTTATAGTCTCTGCCTTTTTTTAAAATAAAAGATTGCTTTTGTCCAAAAACTACAAATAAATGCCATGTTATCTCTGTAATTTAATAAAATCTATTAAAAAAGTTTACGATTATGTTAGTCAGAGTTTAACACGTTGATCACACAGCTGCACCGCAGGACGCCATAGGGCGTTAATAAATATGAACACATTAATTATGATGTGTTAAACCCCAGCAGGTACTGCCTCTGCATCGTCTTCTGTGGCCTACCTGGATTATCACAGTTGCTGACATTGCAGGTAAAGCTATAATTAAACAGCAGACACAGCAACTGCTACAGAAACTCACCTCTGGTTTTTACCTACAGGCCTTCAGTGGAGACATGGTTTACCTTTACCTTGTTGTGTCCCTGATTTTTTAAGAGCATTTCTGTTTCTTGGTTTCATTTTATAATTTCTGAAATTATTTTTCCACAGCGACTTTAAGGTTGAGAGAATTTTTAACAAGAGAGAAACATGAAAATGTTTCTTTGCATCTGTGTAAAAAGTGCGCGGTAAGGAATTTTACAGGAATAAAACATTTATAATTCTTATAAAAAATGAAGATGAATCCTTTTTGGATTTTGTCTCTTGCGATTTATTTTTTAATCATAACCTGCGATAAACGGAGGACCACTGTGTAGCAATGAAGAAACACATTTGTTTTCTTTAGGATTTCATCATGTTTACCTTTTACAAATACAAGTACATGTCTGAGAATATAAACCTTTGTTATGGAACAAATACTTATTTTCCACCATAATTTATGAATAAATTCTTTAAAAATCAGACAATGTGATTTTCTGGATTTTTTTTCCAGTTTGTCTCTTATAGTTGTGGCATATCTATGATGACAATTTCAAGCCTATCTCATGATTTTAAGTGGGATAATATGTACAATTGGTGGTTAAGCCCCTCTATATATACAATAAATACAATTTACATCAAGAAAACAGTCAAAAATAATTTAGCATAAAATGTATAAATTCTAAATAAAATATAAATGCTCTGAGAAATATTATTTTTGTGGTGCTCTAATAATTATTTTTAATATGATAAATCTCAAATGTTAGAGATCAGCCTGCAGGTGAGCAGCTCAGAATGCTCTCCAGATGCATGCGTGGTTCCTTTAGGAGGTTGTTTTCCTTCTGACCTATATATCTTCCCCTAAAGATCACGTATTACTAGTCTGCATTTTTGATATTCTCATCCGACCAATCACTTCTACCCACTATGGGAAGTGACATCACATGTTGACAGCTTAGTTCAGGCACGCCCCCCTGAAAATGAGGAGAGGGGAGAGGGCATGAGATAAGCTGTGGTCCACGCAGAGGCAGACGTTGGCATGGCTGTGCAGCTGAGCGCTGCATCCACGAGGCTCCTGCCCGGACATTTCCCTTCTCTTTGAAGCCGCGGCGCGGACGGACAGAGGAACCCTAACCTGGGCTGTGTTTTTACAGCATGTGCCGGGCTCTGGGAGACAGAGAGGGAAAATTGAGGGGAGGGGGGACAAACACCACCACACACTTGAGCGATGCTCCGTGAGCTTCTCTCTTTTTCTTTCCAGATCGGCGGGCTTTTCTCAACCTCGGACCTCGGACTAATGGAGGAATGCAACGATATAACTCTTGGCTTGTCATGCTTGAATCACACCTCCATCTCTCCTTTTGTGTCCGAGCCCTCATTGTCTTTGTCTGTCACTGCCGCCAGACCAACTGTAGGGTAGTGTGGCGGACACAGCTTCCTCCTCAACCCCCCTCTCCCCTGTGTGTGCCCCAGACTTTCCTTCAGTCTGCGATCGCTCGAGCCCGTCTTCCTCGTCTGAGCTCCACTTCCCTTTGTGTTTCCTCCGCCTGCCGTTCTTCCTCTCTGTGTCCGCACACAGCAGGCAGGCTGCTCCTCTACGTTTGCCGCTCGCTACATGATCTGCTGGAGAACAGTTGTCGCCTCCGCCGTGTTGTCTCACAGTTCCAGAGCTCTGTCAGTAATCCATCTCCATAACGTCAGGATGTTCATTCAGGAGGACTGATCCCCTCCACCCCTCTCACTCATCCCTTCCCCTCCCTCATCCTAATCTCCTGCCCTCTGACCCTCACCTTCTTGCCGTCGACCCCCACCCCCTCCTCTTTCTCCTCAATCCGAGCGTTTTCTTTCATTTCACCCTCCTGACCATGTTGCCATGCATCTGCTGGCTTCAAACTATCCTCGTCTTGCTGTCCTCTGCCTTATGGACCCTGGGGGAGAACTGCCCAGCCATCTGCCTTTGCCCAGATCCTCACACTGTTGACTGCAGCGGTCGTGGGTTGACCCGTCTACCCGATGAGATCCCTTTGGACGTCCGCAGGCTTTTGTTGGCTGACAACTGGATACCTCGCATTCCTTCGGACTTCCTGGTTCTGTACAGCGACTTGGTGTATTTGGACCTCCGGAACAACTCCCTGTCCCACATAGAACCCGGGACCCTGAGCACCTCCTCCAGACTGGTCTTCCTGGACTTAGGCAGCAACAACCTGACTGAGATCCCCAAGGGGACTTTCGGGGAGTCCCGGAGCCTGATCAAACTACGACTGGGAAACAACCCCTATCTCAGCATGGTCAGCGAGGACGCCTTCCTGGGCCTCACCTCTCTGAGAGAACTTGAACTGGAGCGTAATGCCCTGTCTACCCTGAAGGTGGGGGCATTGAAACAGTTGCCCTCCCTGCGGGTGGTGAGACTAGAGGGCAACCCATGGGTGTGCAACTGTAATTTTGCCAACCTCTTTGAATGGCTGATGGAGAACAGTCACAAGCTTCCAAACGGTGAGTGTTCACGCCAGAGTCAGCGTCTCTTCCTGTGCTTGACCCAAATGAAGTGTTTGTGAGTCCATCATTCAGGAGCAATGCAGCAGATCCATAAGCATAACACTTCTCTGCTCTATTTATGTTTTCGCTGGAGAAGAGGAATTCCCCCTCCCTCACCTTCACTCTCATTTAGTCTCTTTCTTCCTCCACCCCCACAGTACATAATGTGTGAGGCCGAGTGTGTAATACCATAAAATAGTTGTTTAAAGTGACAAGCATGGGTTATTAATAAATGGAATCAATGGAAAAGTCCAGAAGGCTCATAGATGATCTGAGTACAAAAACAAGTGAAGTGGTGTGTTCGTGGCACGGATCAATGTGGCGTTTTTTTTTTCCAAATCACAGAGACACTCAACTAAATCCATAGTAGTGTTTGTGTTTTTTCTTTATCCATCAGGATTTGTATACTCACGACTCCATCTAGCACGGCGATTTAGTCACAACGGATGAGTTACATAACAGGACGGATGATTTGGTGTTTTTGCTACGTAATCTTGATGTGTGCATGCTGATTTAAGGGAACCTCAAGACAAAGGGACTGTTAACATCCTCCTAAAACTATAAATAGTGATGACAAGAGGCTTACACACTCACAGGTGCTGAATAGTCAATGAGGTTGCAAGACATATCCAAGATAAAACTAAAACGATTTACTATTTTAAACCTCACAGCTCCAAGAGGCTTTCAAGTGTTCATGTAACCTTCAGCGTACGACAGATTTCAACCTGTCCTTTAATTGGTGAACCCAGCGTCTTCCTGAAGGGGAACTCTGTGAAAGAGACTCTTTATGACCTTGGAGAGGACACAGACAGCGGTTTGTCATGAGTGGCGTCTAGGATGTTTCAGCAATAAAACTGAACTAAACGCATTTCACAGTCCAGCTTCTCTTGACGTGTAAGTCACGCTGCTGCTGCTGTTTTATAACAAAGATTCCATCGAAGGCTTCAGACTGTTTGTGTTTTAGAGATGGGGGTTGCTCAGGTGGAGAAAAATGTTGACAGTCACGTCTGCTACTGTTTGGAGGGTAATTGGGGTGTGAAATGTTGTCTTGTATATGCAAAGAGAAGCTTATGTAGTGGCTGATGAATCAAATCATCTGAGGGCTTAAACATGTTTTATGCATCTCTGCATGTTTATTTTGGGGCAGTCTTACACATGTGTGGAACATTTTGTTTTCTTCTGCTGTTTTTAGCCTAGCAGCTCTGCTCAGCTGCAGATAAGACGAGAGGCAGGCTGTTTGTGCTGGAGAGCCTTTCAGAGAACTTCCAGAATAAAAGACCTCATTTGTTCTTTTTTTCACTGTGACATGTAGTTGTTTTATCTAGGATTACTATCTTATTTGCAAACTGCACCATGGCGCCATTTATCTTGTCTTTACTGTGAATTAGTTCAAATAAATGGAGAAAAGAGTTGAAATGACCTTCTTCTTCTGTAGATACCTTAGACACGCATTCAGAAAAGTATGAAAATGTATTATAGCAAACTTCAGATTTTTCAGTTTTTTTTCAGGAATCACACACAGCGTTCCTCCACTTGTTTGCGTCACTTACTCGCAGTTTCACTTATTTGCAGATTTATATTAAACATGACTCTTCCAGTTCATCATAAAGCTCAGACACCTTAAGACATTTGTATGAACCTTTTGCGTTGAAGGAGGTGTTGCTGAGGTGTAACGCCGCTCCTGGAGGCTAGCGGAGATGACCAGCACGCCGGCCTGTTGGAGAAATGGCATCACCTGATTCAGAAGCAACTGGAGAATATCCTGATAATCACAGAGGATAATTATGGTCCAGATCAGGTGTTTATCATGGACGAAAGTGGCCTCTGATGGAAGAACCTCTCGCAGTTATTTGATGAAGGAGGACGCAAACGCTCCGGATTTGAAGGCACTGACAGACAGAATGACTCTCCTCATAAAGTAGGCTGCTGTACAGTCTATTGTTCTGAATTTGGAAAATACAATTCTTGATATTGAGTAATACTCCAATGTTCTTAGATAAATGTTTTACATTGCATCGCTTTTAGAAATTCTTCAGTCACAGAGAGGCTGGGGGGGGGGCTTCCTGTACATCTGTGGATTTGCCGTGTTCACAGGTGTCTCCAGTCCCAGATAAGGGGGTATACTGGATATCAATAATCATTGACACCACCAGTGTGTGAACTTTGTCTTCCTGGAGCAGAGACAATTGTGTGAATGAGGCAAAAACCACAGAATTGATCATCTGTTTCCACCTCGCACACGGAAAAATGTCTGTTAACAACAAAATTATTGAATAAATTAAATAGTAAACATTTCAAAATTGACCACCAACACACATTTCAGTTTAACAATGAATGTAACTATTGCAACAGTGCAATGACATGGATGATGTATACTGAACCGGAGATGTGCGCTTAGTTTTATTACTTTAGTATTTAGATTTTTGTTTATGTTTTCAATAGAAATGTCATTTTCAAATAACACTAGTACTTTGTTTTTATACTTTGAAACTCCATATTTTTTTAACACTTTATTATTATTGCTTTACCTCTTGGAACATGGGAATTTTTTTTTTACCTTGTACAAGTGTGCAATGGCAAATAAATACCATTCTATTCTATTCTATTCTATTCTATTCTATTCTATTCTATTCTATTCTATCTTGGTAAATAAAAGCAGTGCATAAACTTTGAGAACTCTGGCCGATCCTCTGTAGCTTTTTATAAACGTTTCATGGAGTTCATCTTTTCATTGAACATAGTGTCTTAGTTTGGTTCGATCAGCTTCACACAATAACAGGATCAGTTAAATCAGCAGCAAAATTGTGAGCCAAGTACAGAAGTCAGTTGTGACAATTTACAATAAAAGAGTTGAAAGCAAAGGTTTCCTGATCACCAGATGCCACATTCCGGTTCATGACCTTCAGGACATTCTGTAGATTCAGGTATTTACTCTTCAGGATGAACAAAGCTACATCCAGTTTTACACCAGCCTCAATATGCCTGTTATGCAGCTTAATCTGCAGCTTGACTGACTTTATTTTATGAATTTCATTTGTTATTTTTTGTATTCCACATGTGTGTTGTATTGATGCTTCAGGCGACCGTTTGTCTCTGATTTCCTACCAGAAAAATCAAGGTATTGTGATTTGATTTTGCAAGACAACTTCCTGAACACATCATGTACCTTTGACTCTCCTGCATCTCTTTTTTTTAAACCACAACAGTATTTAAGCCACTGAAATAATTCCTTGTTAATCGTCTGAAGGGAAAACATCGTTTTTTCTTGTCAGACACTGAATGGCCTCAGGGTGAAGGTGTTCTATAATAAAGTTGGCGCCCAGCTAGTGTTTAGATTTATACATCATTTACTAAACACAAAAAGATTACCCAGCTGTAAACCTTAATAACCTTAATGAATGTTAACAGCGAGCAGTTTAATTTTTAAAGACGAGAGATGCTCTTTAACATTTTCCAATGACACCATTAGTTCATTTGAACTGCAGTGTTAGTCGTCCGTTGTTTCTGTCTGTTGCTGCTTGTTTTGATTAAAAGGGAAAGGTGTCACACAACAAGTTAAATAGTCCTTAAATGTTCCTAAAAATTGTGGACAGATCTATTTTTAACGTTGTTCAACTTCAACAATCCTCTTTTCGTCTTCATTCTGTTTGTTGTTTCCTTTTGGACTTTTGAAAGCTCCATCAGCTGCTGCTACGTGGAATCTGGTTTAAGGTTGTCACCATATCAGTCATCTAAAACAGCAGCCAAATCACATTTCTAAAGAAGTTTTTTTTCAAAATATAGACTTCTACTTAAATTATAAATAAATAAAAACAGAAAAATGTTAGCTTGTTCATGGCTTATTCTGGAACCTTCTAGAACAGGGGTCTGCAACCTGCAGCTCCAGAGCCACATGTGGCTCTTTTATCTCTCCATAGTGGCTCTCTGGATGAAGACAAATGAAATAATAGTTTCAAAAAATTGGAGAGTAGCTATTGTTTAAGTAACATACATTTTTTGTTTGAATTTGTTTTCTAGTGGGGTTTTTAGGCTAATTTAGCGTCTTAGCTTCTATTTTAGCAACATGCTAACGTTTTTGACTAAGTTAGTTTACTGAGGAATTTTAGGCTGTTTTTGAGTTCAGCTAATAATTAAGCAACAAGCTAGCTTTTTTGGTAGATTTGGCCTCTAATGATTTTTTTATGCTAATGTGGAGTTTAGCTAATATTTTAGCAATATGCTAATATTTTTAGCTAATTTTTTATCTACTGGAGGTTTATGGCTAATTTTGAGTTTAGCTTTTATTTCAGCAACATGCTAAAATTTTTGGCTGATTGTTATTAATGTTATGCTCATTTAAAGTTCAGTTAGTAAATAAGGAGCATGCTACTAAAGTTAAAAATGTAAAAAAAAATCTCATTTTGAGAGGTGCTAGTTTCTTTTTATATGTTTTTTTTTTTTTTTTTGCTTTTGTTCATGAACGCATATCTAAATTTCTTTAAGGCTAACATAAGTCAATGCGGCTCCTTCTAGGTTTTGATCAGTAGATAACAAGCCCAAATGGCTCTTTTACTGTTAAAAGTTGCCGACCCCTGTTCTAGAAGATCATTTTGAGATGCGGTCGAGAAGCACTGATACAAACCTAGAAAAGAATAAAATGATCAGTAATGCTCATAAAACTATAACAAATGATATGCATCCTCCTCATCAAAGGTTTGTCCTCCACAGTTCAGCCACAGAATCCACTCCGTTATGACACCTGGTGACCCAAAGACGTGGCGTGCGTTCGGGAGACGCGAAACATCAGACAGTTGGATTTAGCAAACCCGACCGGTTCACACATGCAGTCAGCAAATTGCCAGATCAAATTAATGGAATGATGGAGCTCCGATTGCAGAAAAAGGTTGTGACCTGTTATCTGGGATATCGCATTAGAAGTGGTTACGCAATAACAGATGGACATTCATTAGTAAATGAGCTTGATAAGCTTTCCAGTATTGATTTACTCAAAGTGGCGTCACCACTGTGGACGATTTGACTTAATAAGATGAACATAGATGATGGAAGTTCACATTTTTCTGATTATGTCGAGGTGAACTTTAACACGATGTGTGTGATCAAACAAGAAAATGGTTAAGATCAATATCAATTTGTTGGAAAAACGCTGTTGATATTTGTATATATGTATTTGACATTTGTGTCAGAGCAGTTTTAGTTGAATCAGGAGTTTCTTTGAGAAGCGATCACAGTCTCAGTGGTGTTAGCATGTTACTTTGTAGTAATGAATTGTATTTTGCTTTTCGTTGCTGTACAGATCCAAACAATGAATGCCTTTGAATGTCATCTATCCCTATTTTTAACCATTTTTTTTCTTAAAGATGCATCAAGATCCTTTTTGCAGCATGTATAGTATGTTTGTGAAGTTTCAGCTTGATGGTCTTTCCAGACATGGTGATCTGTAGCAATCATTCATTGGAGTTAGAAACCGCTAAACATCACCCTTTATCTCATTGTCACACCTGTCAGGTAATCAAAGGTGCTAAAAGTGACAGGGGTTGTTGTGAATCCACTCAGCTGCCCTCTGTCCTCAAACTCATCTCACACGTTTAAAGCTTTCTCTGTGCTGTAAAGACACGGTTTGATCAAACTTTATTTCTGGTTGATGCATCGCTGAGGTTGCGTCAGACTTTGTTATCAGACGGATCTCAGACACTGACATCTGTGAGGTCACACGAGAGAAAACCCACGGCGTGTCCTTGTTAATGACCTCCTGCTTTGTGCTGCCATGCAGCACTTCAACTCTCTCTTTCATTGGCCTGTTTCTCCCTACCTGTACCTGCCCAGGTCTTGAGGAACATAAAATCTATGTAAAGTTTTAGAAATGCATCATCAGGTTTTTGTGCATTAGGATGCTAGCATGCAGCTAACAGATGTCTGTGCTCTCCTCATGGTTGGGGTAAGACAGGGGTGTCAGACTCCAGGCTTCGAGCGCCGGCCTCCTGCTTTTCAGAACTCCTGCTGATTACCTGGATCAGGTGTGTTTAGCCAATAGGGAGCTTCAAAAGGAGAACATGTTGGACATCGGCCCTCGAGGCCTGGACTCTGTCTCTTCTGGGTTACTTCCCTAAAGAATACTATTAAACTGTAATCAAAATGTGCAGTACAAGCAAAATAAAAAGAACTAGCAGCAGGACACTAGCATCATTTATGGGGCCCTGACACACAAGTGCTGCGTTTCCCTGCAGAGCTTGAACAAATAAAACAACAATTTTACATCATTTTCCCCCAAAACTCCAAACATTGTTCTCTAAAGTAAACTGACAATTTAAAAGCATAGTTAACACAAAGACTACAGAAAATATTCCTGTTTTCAAAATGAGTACACATGTTTAGAATGCTGGATGCATGTTAGTCCTGAAGAAGCATCATTTATATCTGCTTTAGTTTGACAGCCCAGTTTAGCCCAGACTGGTCTGAACGGGTCAAAGTTGGGTCAGAGTTTATTTTAGACTTCGACTTTCTGAAAATCTACGTTTCTAAAGAAAATGTTACGTATGAAATTTAGTTTTAAGGAAAATTGAAGATAGTTTGCTGAAGTTGTTTCTCATTTTTAAACTTTAAGCATTTAAATATTAATAAAGGCAATATAACATTTTTTTGAATTGAATTGAATTGAATTGAATGCCTTTATTGTCATTGTGGATGCCACAATGAAATTTAGGTACAGCTCACACCGTTGTGGACAAAAAAATACAAAACACAAACAGGAAAGAGTAATAAAATACAAAATAAATAGAAGGAGGACACCTAACTATACAGATATGTGCAAATAAAAACAGGTATGTGCAAACGAGCTGAGCATCAAAAGTAAAGTACGGGAGACAGAACGGATGTGCAACAGTTGCATATTGATGTGCTTTTTTCTTTTCTTCCAATAGAATACCAATGTAACACAGAACTGAAATCAGGCTCAGACTTTGCTTCATTGTAAAATGATTTAAAGTTAGTTTTTTCATGAATCTTCATTGAGTATTTCTCTTTTACACAGAGGATGATATTCTGTGCTACGTGTCTGTCTAGTTTTAGTTTATAGAATGTTTAGGAACATTCTATAATGTTCTTTTTAGACATTTCTATAATCACAAATTAGTTTCATTGAATCATCCTCTGTAAAACATTTGTTGCTGGTTAAAATGATATTTTGTCTTGGACCTATGAAAATTTGAAGCAGATTTTCCTGTTAACATCAAAGTGCTGGAACAGAAATGTAAAAAAGTTAGGACACCTTATGAGAGCCTGTGTGTTTTCCCACATATGTGTTCCACCTTTAGCAGGTTTATTAGTTCAGTCAGGAATCAATGGATAAACAGTATAGTACATTTAAAAGCTTTTTTATGCTATGGACCCTTTAAAACATTTTGAAGCATATTTAAAACTTTCTATGAATTTCAAAATAATGTCAGTTCTGTTTATGTTTAAGTTCAGACTCTTCACACTTTACACACATTGAGGGACTGATTGATGCCAGAAAAAAGGATCTCAATGACACAATTTCAGCCGAAGAAGCAAAAATAGCTAATAGGAGGCAGGAGGTCTGAACTTTGACCTCCATTAAAATAGAAACAGAAAATTAGTAATAATATTTTAATTCAATTTTTATTAAATCACCTTCTTTTTTGGAAATTTGACTAAATAAGATTGGACATTGACATATGAACATTTTTTAAGACAGAGCCGGTTATTTAAAGAGACTGTCAGAATTACTTCATGACTGCAGATGCTGACAACTGGGCGCCAACTTCAGCCTCGTCTGACTTTGATAGTAACAGCTAAAATAAGGAAAATAAAATGAAAAAACCCTGATTAAACTGGTATTTTCTACATTATCAGTGTTTGTGTAAAATTAGAGTCAGTTTTTTAATTTTAGTGGACGTGGTACTTGAGAACAACGGTCTTAATAAATCCACATTTTGAGGAAAACTTCTGGTTTTGTCAATAAATACTGGATTTTAAAACATTATCCAAAACATTAAGTTAAATTTGATCCTCAAATGAACTGAATGGAAATAATTAAAATGACCTTTTTTTTTGTGTCTGTGGCCCGGTACCAAGTGACCCACGGGCCGGTACCGATCTGGAGCTCAGGGGTTGGAGCCACTGCTTTATGCTAAAAATAAAAAATAATAAAAACCTTATTGAACACCAGTTGTGTATGAAAAAATAGAGTTGTGTTTTTTTCTTTGACAAACTGGAAATATTCTTCCCAAATGTAATGTAGTCACTACGAAAAGGATCAAGTAAATCGTGCACTTTTTAAATGTCATGACTTTATGCTCCTGACATAAAATATTCTGGCAAAATAATTGAACAGAGTAAAGAAGTAATCCACAGACTGAGAATAAAAGAAAGCTGGGCTGCTTTTGCATAAGGCTTCCCAAATAATTTATAGCTGCTGCTCAGAAAGCCTGCGTAATGTTGCAGCTGCAGAACTCTGGGCTGTAAATCCAATTCCAATTCTAGTTTGACTTTTTGATTTCCCTGATAATTTTGAGTCACCATGGAGAACACTTCAGACGCTGCAGGTCAGTGGGATGAGCTGAGGGGTGGTTCATCTTCAAAACATGGGTAACCTGTCTCTGACCACACCTGCAGTTTGAGGATAAAAATAATTATATAACCAATCTGTGAAGACTTGAGGTTCCAAAGCAGGAAAGGTTTTAAAAAACTGAAGATATTTTCCTCTTGGATAAGAAACGTCTTCAATCATATTTAACTGGAATATTTAGAGGAATGTGTTGAAGTCTATAAGCTGACAAATATGTTTGTAATATTTTGTGTGTTTTTTTTGTTACTAATCAGCCTCATAAATGTTTCAATGGAGGCATGAGTGTAAACATAATCCACGGCTGTCTCGTGTGCTCTTAGGTTAAGGATGAACAAAGGCCATGTATAATTCAGAGTGACACAGTTCTACGCCACATTGGCCTGAGTAATTGGAGCTGGAACTGCCTGCAGGGCAGGGCAGGCCAGCTCTCATAGGAGATGGGGATCCAGGCAGCGTTCCTGCCATGCCATTGCTAGCAACAGCAACACTTTTTCTGCAAAGTCGCAGTTCATGTGACACCTGAGACTCAGTCCGAGTTTTTCCTCACCCACTATCCAGTTGCTCCTTTGGGGTCTGTCAAGTTGCGCAAGCGGCTAAGAAATATGATGGCATTAACACTGCACACAAATGATGCCCCAGTACTCCAAATGCTATATTTACCCCCCCTGGGTGAGAGATGAGAAAATATGTGTTCCAGTACCACAGGCTGTTTGCTTCTTTTATCTTGGCCTAATTTTGTGTTTCTGCTTCTGAAAAGTTGGCATGAGAAAGAGAAAATGTTGACAGAAGAGGCAGAGAGGGAAAAGGTGGACAGAACCACAGAGCATCATCTGCCAGATAAAGAAAAGAGAGATGACCTCACAGTTTCAGAAACTCAACACATGTCAAAGAAATGAACTGTTTATTGTTTCATAATGACAGAAAGAGACAAAGAAAGAAGCAAAATGCTCGAGTTGTTGCTCTGAGTCCATCAAATCATTGCCAGGAAGTTAATAGAATCAATAATTATGTTTTAGTGATCATACATGCTGGTTGGATGTTCAAAAATATTACCTAAATAATTTGTGATTGAACATAGTCTTTCACAACCCTTTTTATATATCGCTGTGAAAGCATGCTTATCTCCCCATTAAATGGTGCCTTATTTACGAAGAGGATAATTATTAAATAAAAATACAAAAACTCAAAGTTTTGATGTTCAATCGCCATGTCATTGCCGTGTAATAAAGTAATTTATGCCCACACGTGTTGTCCCCTAAATGTTATTTATTGTACGGGTATCTTACCATTTAGATTTTTTGCTTAAAGCTTAAACCGCTTTACTTTCATACTATACTACCAGTAAAACCATTGCATATTGCATGGTTTGGTCCGTTTGCATGTGTTGGTGGTTACTTCAGAGGCAAATGTGGGTTAAAATCTACAGAAAGAAGCGGTTGGTGCAGAGATCAATCTGTGTGGTACTGAGAGCGCGCGGCAAAATGAATCCCCGATATCAGTCTGTGGAAGCAAAGTAGATCAATCTCAGCTGAAAGAGGGGATAGCGTATCCTGTCAACTGCTTGTAACTTTAAAAACGATCAACCAAAGCTCCGTGCCAAGGCTGTAATGTATCTATGGTGGGAAACACACCTGAGAGTGTAAAGGAGTGATTTGTAATGCGTTGCTGGACAGATTCCTGCTCTGCAGCCACTGCATTTATGACCACAAAGGGGGTGCAGCTTATTTATGAACCATAAAAAGTCTAGGTATTGATCTACACGTCTTTAATGCTGACACTGACTCTTTGAAGATCTATTTCAAAGTTAGCTATTATCAGTTAGCTTTCATTTTGTGACAGGAACTTAATAAATGATTTATTTGGTAATAAAAATGCAGACAGAAGTCTAGACGGTGTATTTTGATCAACAATACAAGACGATTAAATGTAAATCAAACATAGAATGCTGCAAATAACTAAAGTTATGATCATTGACTGTATATGAGAACTGGACTGACTGTCATCCATAGAAAATGGTTTCCTTCTGGGTCCAATCAAATCCATCCATTCAATCCATTCAGTCGCCCCTACCACTCTGACAAAATCTGTCAAACATTTTAAACGTTGGATGTAGAAGCCAACAAGCTCCGCCTACTTTTCTTGAAACATCTGAGGCCTCAATAATCATTTGTGATCTGGGATTTTGCAAGTTCTCCCTCTTAAAAAAATCATGGAGGGGTCTGACATTTTCATTTGAAGTACACAGGTCCACTTAGAGAGACATAATCTGAAAAAAAAAGCCTGGAAATGATATAGCATTATTTCTTAAATAATTATTGCATGCTACTGCTGCAAAATAGTATCCAAAGACCAGAGAAAATCAATGTTAATATTAGGTACAGCTGCCTTTGTTTGTGATCACACCGGTCAAACCTGCACACACTGCAGGAGGGATTTTGACCCACTCCTCCATTCAAATCTTCTGTAGATCAGTCAAGTTTTTGGGCTGTCACTGAGAAACACAGTTTGAGCTTCCTCTAAAGATGTTCTTCTGGGTTTAGGTCTGGAAACTGGCTCTGGGAACGCTCCAGAACCTTGATATGCTTCTTACAGAACCACTCATTGGTTCTTCTGGCTCAGAGACGAGAGACTGCCTTTTTACTTGCTCTCAGTTCTTGTGTATGCAAGCGAAGATACGAGCTGATGGATACGGCTGCAAGGTTCCTCAACAAGTTATTGTCATTATTTATCAATGCAATAACACTTCACCAACAGTAACCATGGAAACAGTGTCCCAGCTCTTTTCAGGTCATTGACGGGCTCCTCTCAGGTAGTTCTGGGCTGAGAGCTCACCTGTTTTAGGATCGTTGGGACCCCACCACATGAGGGAGATTGACAGTCATGAATAGCTTCTTCCATTTTCTAAAAAGTGCTCCAATAGCACTTTAGCACTCTACAACCAAACAGGCTCCTTCCTGAGCCTGTTTGGTTGTAGAGGTCTACAATTTAGTCTCTGGTGTCGTTGGAGAGCTCTTTGGTGTTTGGCATGTTAGTAGTTAGTCTCACTGATTGTATGTGGTGGACTGGTCTCTTAACAACCTCAAACAAGGACTTTAATTTAGAATAATAGGAGGAGTGGAGGTGAGCTATTTTAAGGTGGACTTACAGGTCTTTGAGGGTCAGAATTCTTGCTGATAGGTGTTCAAATACTTATTTACAGAAGCAGCATACAATTAATTATTTAAAAAAATCCAACAATTATCATTCGTAAGTCATCACATATTGATGTTTGGTTAAAGACCCCTCCACGTCACTTTTTGACGTTTTGAGTTTCCCCAAATTATCATTTTTTGCTGGTTGTTCGTAAAATCAAGGGTTCGAAACCCTAAGGACGCAGTACTGGTCGCAGTACTGGATGTGGTACTGGAGGCGGTACTGTACGCAGACTGATCCTCATGACGCAGCCGGTACCTGTACCACGAACCCAGTACCAGTACCCTAATCCCGACACAGATGCCACAAACTGGGCCCAGATTTGGTTCCAGTCCTGGATTAGGGTACTGGTGTGCGCTCCATGTCCCGGTACTGGACCAGTTCCAGTGTGTGGCCTGGAGATTGGGACCCATAATTTAACGGGAACAGCCAGTGTGTCCAAAAACGACGGGTTAGGAACATCTAAAACCTCAATGGTTGATGTGGAGGGGGGTGGGGGTGAGAATGTGTTGAAAAATCATACTATGTGAGTTCCAATTTCTTTAGACTATGTCTCTCACAGTGGTCATGCACACTGGACAGGTCACCAGTGAGTTGCAGGGCCACAATCACACAACCATACACAGTCCCACCTACAGGGACAGTCCAGAGTAACCAGTCCATCTATCAAGCATGTTTTCGGACAGTGGGAGGAAGCCAGAGTCCCTGGAAAAAAAAAAAAAAAACCCACATTCACAGGGAGAACATACACAGAAAGGTCCCAGCTGTGATTTGAACAGAAGCCCTCTCGCTGTGAGGCAAGAGTGCTAACCACTACACCACCATGCAGCCGTTGCAATAAGAAATGTCTATAAATTACCAAAACATCTCTGTAGAATGGGACATCTGGCTCACATCATTTCAACAGCGTCCTGTCCCGTGATGTGAGGTACACACCAGCATCTGACGGTGAGGGGTTGTCATGGCAGGTCTCTGCAGGGGCTGGCTGCGCTCTGTCTGTTCTGCATTTTTAACCAGAAACCTGCCTGTCTTAGTGACTGGCACAGCTGCCTGCATTTCCTTAGAAAACAGTGAATTAGGGAAGCAGATTTCTTAGAGTTGCATAATCAAGATCAACTTCATCCCAACTGAAAATTAATACATTCTAACATTATCTACAGGAATGCAAACATTATGAAAAACAAACCTGAATAAACTGAAGTGCTTAGATATGTGTGATGCAATTGAAAATATTTGTTAGAAAGTGCCTGCATACAGTGTGTCCCCAGAGCTGTTCATCCTGTACAGTGGATGCACTGGATTGGCTGTGACAGGCAGGAGCCTGTTCACCGCCTGTCACTCTGTCACAGACGTCAACTCTGAGCCTGCAAAGAACCCACCCACCTTCCCAGTTTGTTCAGACGTTAAGCTTTGTCGTGCCCAGCAGATTACAATCCAGAAAAAAGCGCTTGCAACCAAAGTCATAGATTATCTGCAGCAGATTTCTGCAGCCAAAGCAGTTCCATCCTTCTCTGTGCGAACTGTTGATTCTGGATGGGCAGTTTATGGTCCAATGTTGATTCTTTTCTGCTCTATAGTTTAATATGTCAGGTTTTAAATCTCAGGCTGGACAGCCACTGTGTTCTTCTGTCAGACACCCAAAGCTGCTGCAACTATTAGAAGCAAAAATATACAAGTTTATCCAAGATCATCATCAGTCATGGTTGGGACAGTCTCAGTTTTCAATAAATCAACTTGTTGTAGGGGGTGAACATCTTATACCTGCTGTTCTTCCGGGTCGTCAGTAAGCCGTGATTGGTCTGAGTCAGTCTGAGACACCAGTCTCTCTGGCCAATCAGGGGTGAGTTTGTTCGAAGGCCACACCCCTAACACACTTTTAACACACAAAATCTCCCAAATGCTTCGAATGTTCGACCTGAGACGTCCTGCTTTTATCAATGCCTCTGATTGGTTCCTTTATAACTTGCACTACAGAAAACACATTTTAAGCAAGAGGATCTTAAAGATTATTTAAAAATGTGTCAGAGCTAGAATGGTTGTTCTGACCAATAGAATGACTCTCCATGAAAGTCTGAGATTTTAGCTTTTTAGGGCCAGCAGGTACTTCCTGTTTGGAACGGCAGGTGGGAGGAGTTACTCAGTCCAGTTCTCATTTACAGTCAGTGGCTTACACCAATTAAAAAGCTGCTGATTAACCTCTTTTCTATACTGAGCCCTGCAAATGTTGGAGGTTCCTGGGAGAAACAAGGTTCATTAGCAGCAGCAGCAGCAAAACAGTACGCATTGTTATTGTTCTCATGCATTATTCTGCTGCTCATTCCATAAAAGGATCTTTAAAAAAAGAAAAAAACAAGATTCAATGTAGATTGGGGCTTTTTACTTTGTTACAACAAAGAAACAACCTAGCATTTTTTTTTCTTTTGTGGGAATAGAGCTCCAGGAAGTGGTCACTCTGAAGCTCTGTGTTCAGACACTCAGAGCAACAGGCAGGGAGTGGGCTGGATGGAGAGTGGGGACAATGTCAGGTTTGATTTATGATGGAGGGATAGCACCCAGAGTGAAAGGGAAGGTATACAGCATGGTACGGAGAGCAGCAATGATGTATGATGTGGAGATAATGGCTCTGGCAAGAAGACACAAAGCAGATCTGGAGGTAGCCATTTTTGGCTGGGGGGGGGCTGGGCTGGACAGAATAAGTAATGAGTTTATTAAATAATGGACCGGATAGCTGAGGAGTTCTGGAGGAAAGTCCTGAAGGCAAGCTCAGAGCGGCTCTGAGGACACATGATAAGAATATTTGTCAAATGTTGAATCTGGATTAAAGAAGGTTGTATGGAAATAAGTCACGTAAACAAGGTGGAAACAGTTTAAAGAAGTTAAAAAAAGTTTTACAGAAGTGAGAGAATAATCTAACATTTGGGTTGTACAATATTTTCCTCTTCACCTTCATCAGAGCCCCGGCATCAGACAACCCTTTATGAATGAAAGGCAAGTCAGCGAGCTTACCTTTTTCCTTCTCAGAGTCAAAGTCGGGCCGTGTGTTTGTTTGCAAAGGTGTGGACATGTTCTCATGTCCTTCAGGATCTAAATGTAGGTCCTTGGAAGAACAAATGTCTTCAAGAGAACAATAGAGGATGTCAGAGTCTAGTCAGAGAAGCTCAAGGTGGAGCAAATGTTTGCTTTGGTTTGGAACCATCACATAAACCAGGGGTACCAAACTCAACCACAAAGGGGGCCAAAATCCAAAACACGCCTTATGTCGCGGGCCGAACAGGATCAACATTTAATGAGCACTCTAAAACTACATTTTAAAACTTAAAAACCGTACCTTTGTAAACATTGTTATGAACTAGATGTATAGCATTACCTGTAATGATGCTAGTGTGAATGCTGTAAGCTGAATTTGGCTGCTGAAGCTGCGAGTGCTGATAGCTGAAGATGATGAAATTGATAGGTAAAAACACTGAAGCTGATGGCTAAAAACACTGAAGCTGATGGCTAAAAACACTGAAGCTGATGGCTGAAAACACTGGAGTTGATAGCCAGATAGAAATATAATTGCTAATTGCCAAAATAATAATCTTGGGTTTGCAAAAACAGCTAACATGAAGTTAAAAAAATAGCTAAGCTTATATGAAAAAAAAAAGGAAAAAATCCAAATCAACCAAAACTGGTGCATGTATTAGCCTAACTCCAAAATAGCCACAAATAAAAGCCAAAATTAGCCAAAGCAGCTAGCATGTAGCTGAAATATTAGCTAAACTCCAAAATATCCTAAAAAGTCTTAGAAAATGCCAAATTAGTCCAAAAAACCAGCAGAATGTCAATTTTTTCAAAAACTTTGTAACCATAACTTCTTATCATAATTATGAATAATAAAAAGGCCGGAATATTATTCCAGAAAAATCAACTTAAATCTTAAATAACTTTAATAACCATTTTACTCTCAATAAAAAAAAAAAAGGTAAAAAATTACACAAGTTGGAAGAGAGCGCAAGATAACATTAGGCCATTAATAACAAAAAAAAAGTCAAGGCCCAGGGGCCGGATCCGGCCCCTGGGCCTTGACTTTGACATATGTGACCTAAAGCCTCGATTAAAACTGTGATCAGCGTCCTGGGAGGAAAAATAAAGACCACACATGTATCAAACCAGGAAGCAGGCTTACTTACAGATCTAACAAGGTCAACCAATATGTTTTTTTGATCAGTCCATGTTAGGTGAGCTGTAATGCTGCTGACATGTCACTGAAAACCCAAAGAGTTCAGACATTCTTTACCTTCTATCTCCTCGTGAACTGTTGTGGTGAGGCGATGACTCAGTCTGCTTTCTGTGAAAAAGAAGCTGAACAAAAGTCTAACACGAACTGAATTAAAAGTGACTCACCTGAAATAATGGAAGGAAAAAAGCCAAAATGATAAGAAGAGAATGAATTTGACAAAACAAATATCAGGTTTGAAAATAAATTAAAATTAAGACAGGGCAATGAAAGTAAATCTAGGACTTTTTTAGGGCTGGGTTGAAAAAAACGATTAATCGATTTGAATCGGTTTAAGCTGAATAGATCAATAATCAGGGGTGAAAGTTGAATTTTTTGTTATGCTGGTGCCATGCCCCCCCCCCCCCCCCCCCCACACAACAACACACACACAAAAAGAAAGAAACAGTCCAATATTTTGCCTTTAAAGTCTCTCTATGATATTTTTTCTTTAAAAATAATGTTCCCAGTAGTGTTTTATTTATGATTATGAGGTTTTTAACCAAAATCCCACAACCTAAATGTCTTAAAAAGCCTTTTTTTAGTTAATCTGAAGCTTTGGGCAGTGAAAACTCCTCTCTGGGGGTGTCGCTTTTGGAGCTGACCAGCTCCGTCTCGGACTCTCCTCTGTCTGATTATGGTGGCCCTGAGTCTTCACTTCTGCTCCACAAAAATGTCTAGCAGCTTCGTTTTGAGCTGAATCTCAACTCTGACAAGGAAGAGCTTCATGGACCGAACTTTCACTAACCCTTTCCAAGTTCAGGTTCCGGAGAAGAGAAGATACTATCTTCACATTGACAGCAGTAAAATGAGCCGCCGTTCACATTTCCGTGGTCACATCAAGAAGCTCCGTGGAGTCTGGTGGAGATTTTCCAGCGTTCTCAGGACAGCTACCGTAAGTATTGGATTGAAACTCACAGCAAAAATCCAGTGACGGCTGATTGGACCACAGAAATGTGAACGGCGGCTGATTTGACTGCAATCAATGTGAAGATAGCATCTTCTCTTCTCCAGAACCTGAACTAGACACGCTAGCCGGACCAGATGAGGGTTTACTGCATGTGCAGCAGAAAGAAGATGATTGATGAAAAACAGAGTCTGTCCAAGACTGTTTGGTTGATTTAAAAGGAGAAATACTCGGAAATAGAAAAACTAAATGATTTTTTATTACACTTGTTCTCTTTCAGAAGAAAAATGACACACAGACATGATAAAAACTCTAAAAAGAGAATTTTCATCAGAGGGAGATTTTAAGGAAATGATAGTGTTAGCAGACAAGATAAAAAAAGAAAAAATTGTTTTCTTCCTCTTCTACTTTAGACACAGTTGCTCAGATCTGCTCTGTTTGTTCTCCTCCTGGTCATAATAGAAATATATTGGAGCCAAAGCAGTTCAGCAGGTAACCACAAGGAGCTTGAACTGAAGTCAGATCTCTTTACTTTTCTGTTCCCAGATTTTTTTTAAAACCCCAGATGGGTTCATTGGGTTTTTTCTTCTTTTTCTTTTTTTTTAGCTTGTCCCGTCCAACAGCTGAGCAGACAGATCAGAGCTGCAGGCCTCTTGTGTTGGACAGACTTTACTGTTATAACAGGCTAAACTTTCTATGAATTATTTTAGGATAGACTGGATAGAAAACAAGAGGATGGGAGGAGGGAGTGTGATGTTAGAGATGGTGGATACGGTTATAAAAGAAAGGAGAGAAAGATGGGGTTCATTCACTCATCTCACAAACATCCTCATTTCAGCTCATTTTTCCTTAATGATGTCATCTTTCCTTCCTGAACAAGGTGACGCAGGTTTATAAAACAGATGCATTTATCATTATTTGCAAACATGTAAATATTTTTTCATGTTTAGAATTCTGAGGCTAAAATGTGCATATTTTCATTGTGACATACTGAGATTGATGTTATTAGTATTAATAAGTATTATTTACCATGAATTTACATCATCTTCATGATTTACTTGTCAGTGAATTCTGATATATGGATCCCCCTAATCACTACTTATCCAGCACCAAGGTTGAGTTTTGTGGAGTTGTTTGTTGTTTTTTTCCTAATGGAAAGACCTTTCTGTTGTATTTGGTTTATTTCAGACTCATATAACAGATAATTCAACTTTCTGTTGATGTTTAAAGGTACTCTTCTTTTTGTTTTTTCCAAAATATTAAGCAAAAAATATGGGGTGCTGTTTGTAAATCTACAAAGTAAAATGTTAGCATCTTTTGTTAGCGTCTTTTAGGAGAAAAAATGTCTCTTTTTTCACCTTTTAAATAATGTATATATAAATGTTACATTTACTAAATAAATATTTAGCACATTGAATATTTAGCTCTGAACTAAATATTTATTTTCCAAAATAAAAATTTCAGTTTTGTAACCAAACACTTTGTTTGGAGCTAAATATTTAGTTCTCTTACTAATTTTTTTACTATATATTTATATTTTTTACTAAATATTTAGGTTTTAACTATATATTTAGATTAATTCTAAAAATTAAGTTAAAAATGTAGTATTTATATCCAAGCTAAATATTTAGTTTTCAACTAAATAATAAAAAAAATGCTCAACTTTATTAATAGCTTAGATTAGAATCAGTTTTTTTAAATGTTAAAACCAAATGATGTTTTTTTGTCATGTTTATATTTAAAGCCTTTCCTCACTTATTACCTTGTCTGTTGATAATCTCGTGTTGTTTACATATTAAATACTAATTAAATAAACTGTATAATGGGCTTTAGTGTCACTACAGTTTTTCACGCAGATGATTTCTGTTTCAAACCTAATAAATCTGCTGTAACAGGTCAGTCAGAACCATAGAAACAGGCTCATCACATTTGCTTTTTATTTCATTAATAGTATTATTGTTTTATTAAAAAAAAAACTACAGATAAAAATAATGACTATATTTTAGATTTGCAGTTCTCTTTTGCCCTGTTTATCCTGCAGGAACACCAGCCAGTGAAGCTAACGCAGTGGGGGTTCAGACATTCTGATTTGGTTGTTTCTTGAGTGTTTACAACTCCAAGGGGTTTTAGAGGAAGTTCTTCTCTCACAGAAACATGCTCATGGTTGTACTGCCAAGTGGGTCAGTTTCCAACAGTAGAGAGCCACCCACAATGGAGAGACTCATCTCCACCCACACAAGCTCTGTACTTCCAGTTTGAAAAGTTAAGCAACCAACTAGCTACAAAAAGTTGAACCTTTTTATCTTTACAATTTTCTGAAACAAAAGTTTGTGATTGGAGTTCAAATGAAACAGATTGTAATCGAGAAGGCCAGATTTAATCGTACAAAATATAGATTCCAAATGAATCCAAAAACTAGAAGCGTGAACTTTGAATATTCCAGAACATGCAGACTTGGAGTGACGGTGTTTCCGTTGGTTTGGGATGTGTGCCTGACCGTCTTGTGTTTGTCGTTTGGATGCAGGGGTGGAAGGCATCGAGTGCTCCCTCCCCATGGACGGCCGGCAGGTTTCCCTGACCCAGCTCTCAAAGGACAGCTTTCGTGAGTGCCAGGCCACCCTGACTTTAACAGACCTGCTCATCATCATTTTCTCTGGCATCTCTGTGTCCGTGGTGGCCATCATGACCAGCTTCTTCCTGGCTTCCACTGTCCACTGCTTCCAGCGCTGGAGTAAAGGCACCAAGGGAGACGAGGAGGAGACCGAGGAATGAAGCCCATCTGCTTCCAGCAATTCAGCAGTATTTGCCCAATTTAGTGTCCTACCTGATGAATATTCAGAACAATAGGCGTTTGGAGCGGCATAGTTCCAGTTTGCACATAGACGCTGGAATTACTGTAGTAAGAGACATTCCTGAGGAATGAGAACCTGGAAGGTGATGAGCTGCTCTGCTGTTCTAGAGATTATAGAGAAAGCTCCCGGTTATTTATATTCTCTGGGTGTCAAAGTCAAAAAGTACACACTAATCTACTGAGGCCATGACCTTTGTGACAAGAGGGAAGAAGATTAGGATAAATTGCAGAAAGAACAAGTGGCTGCTGTGCTGTCACCGTCGTCTTAGAAGACCAATAACTTCTCAGCTCGTATTCATGCTGCACACTCAGCTCTGAGGCACCAAATTCTTTCAAGTTTGACATCCAGAAGAATTTTTTCTGAGGCTTTATCTTGGTAAGGTGATTGACTCATGATCTGGCGCTTAAAGCGAACCACGCCGACCACTGACCTCAATACTCAGCCACCTGTAAAGCAGACATATTCCTCCTCCCAGCTCCTCTGATGAATTGGCCTCCTCCCCAAAGTGGAGCTCAGAAGAAAGTTTATTTCCCCACTATTTTTGCAAATGAAAGTAAAAGGAGAATGAGGAGGATGTCAGTGTGTCTGTTCACACTTTCTGTATTTTTGATGTATAATCGCAAAATTATAGTCCCGTTTAGTCATAGAATCAAGAGTATTTACTGAGTTGAAATGTATAGAGAGAAATATTTATGGTATAATCTAAAAAGGATTGAAAATATATGAATTAGAATCTATTTAGACTCGTGTTGAATAACGCACTTTAAATTGTGATTATTTATTTTTTTGGCAGGGCCCAGTTGCAGCATATAGACTAATATTGTCTTCATCTGCCAAAGACTAGATTCATATATATGGACTGTGTAGTGCAGGGCTGCTCATTCCTGGTCCTCGAGATCTACCACCCTGACTGTTTTCCAGATCTCCAAGCCCTGCCAGCTGTTGATTGGCTCAGTCAGATGTCTCCACAATCTGATTGAAAGAACACACCTGGTCCAGGTAATCAGCAGCAAGCAGTACATGGAGAGCTGGAAAACAGGCAGGTTGGTAGATCTTGAGGACCAGGAATGAGCAGCCCTGGTGTAGTGGATGACGTGCTACCTAAAATACATGGAACCAATTGCACTTTGCATAAACACATTGTACTCGAGCAGTTATAGATCTCCAAAGATTTCTTCCTGTCTGTCTGTGACCTAACCAGCAGTCTTCGTATCTCGGGAGTGTTTAGCCTCTAGTCTAGCAGGGAGGCCACCTCTAAAACAACTCACAGTACAGCACAATAAACGAGAGGTTTATTTTCATCTGAGCATCATCCATGTATGTTTACCATGTCAGTTTGACCTTACTAACATTTATAATTTGATGACAAAAACTCCTTTTTCTCTTCCTTCGAGCAGCATCAGCAGCCTCTGATCATTTTGCATTCAGTGAAGCAAAGCCCTGATTTCTTTCATTTGGATTCCGAATGCACATCTCCGCTCTGCTTTATTGTTTCGCCTCACATTTTCTTTTGTAAGGCATGAATTTAATAAAAAGTGACATGTAGCAGAAAGAATGTCAAGTTTCTAAATGCAAAAAAAAAGCCATGGACACATGAACGGCGCCATGAGCGAACGGCGACGCCGTCTCTGCGTGGGTCATGTGAGGGGAGAGAGCGGGACACAACAGCTGTCTGACCTTTTTCAGAGCGTTATAACCTTAAATGTGTAACATTCTGAGGCATTTTGCAGAAATGACATATAATAAATGTGGCCTTACTCATTGCTGTGATATTTTTTTGTATTGGCATCAGTAAAAGCACATGAAAATCACTAGAAACTGATATAATCTTGGTATTCTCTTGTAAAGGATGTGTTGCATCATAATGTATGTAGCTTGTATTGTCAACAGTATGTTTTTATTTACATGTGAAGTTACATGTTGTGTTTGAACTGACACATCTGTATAGACGGTGTAACATTAGAAACATATACGGATGTATTTCTGCCCCAAACAAACTATTTAAGCGTCACTTGGTTGGAATTGAAGCTGATGAGAGTTGGAGGATCTTCTCGGTCGCTCCTTCAGGATTTCAGGGTAAACATGGAACCCAGACCTGCTCGTGGTTCTCCGGTACCAGCGGCCAAACTTAAAAGAGATATCAGAGCAGGAAGTGAATGCAGGAAGTGAAAATCCATCAAATGTGATCAAATGTTTTTGTGTCCATCATTATGTGTTTAGTGTTTATTTCATGACACCCTGCACTGAAAAGATTGCTATTCATTTGTTTCCTGGTGAGGATGAAAAGTTTGAGATTTCTGGATTTAAATTAAGCTAAAAGTTGATGAACCAATAATTCTAACAAAAAATACTTATTTTTGAAGTCTGAAACTTTTTGTGAAATAAAAAATAAAACATATTTCAAATATTTGATTTAAGTTAACAACCACTGACTGAATAGGAGAACTGGATTGAGTGACTCCTCCCCCTTCCTGTTTCAAACAGGAAGTACCTGCTCCTCCAAATAGCCAAAATCCCACAGACCTCTGTAGAGAAATAACGTTTGATTGACACATTTAGCATGGCTCAGTTTCCAGTGGAAGGGGTTTGGACTGCAAACAAGCTCACTCCTGATTGGCCAGAGTGTTTTCCATAGAAACAATGATTCAGAACAACTTGGCCCAATCACTGCTTAAGGCTGTCTAATCTGTACTGGAAACCCGATCGGTACCTTGCATGCTTGAGTCTCATGCCACTTCCTCTTGTCGCAAGGTAATGACAGTTAAACGATTTGAATGACTGACTTTAGGAGTCTTTTTAACTCAAACAAATGATCAGCATCTCCTGACTAAATTACACCACCGTAAATATGATCCACATTATAATTATAACCACACAGCTTGGAGTCATTCTTCTCTCTGACTGCTTTTGTTTTATGTTGGCAATAAGAAAAGAGGAGAGCTGGGGGCATTTTTTCTCTGAGGAGATGCCCCAGGGGCAACTGGAGCAACGTCTACAGCCAAATTATGGTTAAAAATGTGTTAATAAAGTCTTGGTAAGTGGGGATATCTGCATACACTTGGGAATAAGCTGGCATCAGACAGAAGAAAAAAACATGTGCGGTACGGACTGGGTAGATCCAGATGTGCTGTTTGAATTTGCACATGTGCAGCAAAGATCATCTAATTCATATATGTATATATATAAAATGTTGACTGATTTGATTTCATTAGAAAGGGGCGAGAAGTCAGAAGTGGATGATGTCACTCACTCCAGTTCTTTCAGTTATAGGAAAAAGAGAAAAAATCAAAGACTTTCCCTCTGAAACTCATCTTTGAAATCAGCGTTCTCTGCGGTAGAAACAGACACACACACAGTCAGTAACTGAAAGTGAGTGCAGGAGCTCATTGCGAGCAGTAAAGTTCCAGGAGTTTCTGTCATTTCTGTCTTTAGAAACCAAACAATCATCATTTTATTCTGAGGAGCTAAAGGGATTTCATCCAGCGGAGTGCTTGTCCCCTTTAGCAGATGGCAAATGGCTTTTTTAATATTCAAATGCACAGATCTGCATCAAAGAATCAGAGGGACACTTTTTATACACACTATTATTTGCAACTACTATGTAGTTAACGTTCATTAAGACATGATTATGTTAGCTGTTAGCTTCAAAACCATCGCATGACGTTTCTTTTTCTCACTAATTTGAATGATCTGCACTCTAGCGCATGCACTGCTGAGTTTTCTTTCAGATGTGGTGTCTATTTTTCTATCAAACCTTTCAGATTAAAGCGTTTGTTTGTTTTTTTCAGCCTCCAGTATTCTAGTTTTCTAGCATGGCAGACACAGGACGACAGTGGTGGCTGCTGTCGCTCAGGTCGCTCCGGATTTTGTTTAAACGACCAAATCTGTGTTATGCTTTGTCAGACAAATGTCAGAGTGGCTCACATCTGATTCAGGCCATGTGACGGACGGGAGAGTGACGACGCTGCTGCTGCGGCTCAACGCATTTCCACCTGTCAAACAGACTGTATGTGTAGCTGTATATTGATGTTTGAACAGAAAATCCATCGTAATAAAATCAAATCTTTCTGTTCTCTGGTCTGCATCTGTAATGGAAGACGTCTTTATCATTCATGGTAAACTGGCTTTCATCAGGACGCCATATCACTGAAGAAGGAAGGAGATTTGTCTGCATAACTGATGAGGGAAAGGAGAATATTAAAAGCTTTTATTCATCTTGAAGAAGTCTCCCTCCTGGAACCCCGAAGCTGTCCAGCGTGGAATATTGAACCATCATTAAATTGACGAGTATCAGTGAGTTTATTTTATTAGAGTCAAAGAAAAAGCAGCTGCTCTGGGGAAGCGAAGCCTCCGTCTGCTGCGGTCGGCTGACCTCAGAAGAAGCCGTTTGTTCACACTGCAGGTATGCACGTGCAGGAACTATTTTTGGACGGGGCGTTAGACAAATTAAAGTCCCAGAAGGAAAAAGAGGAAAAAAATAATCACCATCCTCTTACGTAACAGGCATTCGGCATGTTCACAGGCTTTTTCTTCTATTGCCACGTGAACTCGGAGAGTTCCAGAGATTAAAATGACGACATTAAAACGGCAATGTACGTTTATTTCCCAACAAGTTAAACCTGTGCTTGTGAGGCTGGTCATTTTATTTGCCATAATAAATCACACAGGCCCTTTTTTGAGGATTCCTGTCATATTATTGTCGTCATATTCTATTATTACTGAAAGCAGAGCTGCTGTGCTGTAAAGGACAGTCGCTCTGAGCGACGAAGACCTGAGATGTTCCTCAGACAGAGAGCAAACTGATGGCAAACAGCAGACGACAACCGTTTATTGCAAATCCAGGCAGGAATTACAACGTCGGATGAGGATTATCATGCACGAAAGACAGAAGCGAAGCGTGTTCATGCACCGCTGCAGAGAGGGCTGTGAGGGTGGTGGTTGTGATGATGATTTTCCTGCAACCATTTACCTCATTGTGTTGTCATGGCTACACAGCCAGAGGCCTGAGCTCTTGGACGCCGAGGCGGGAACAGGGAGAGGGAGGGATGCTGGGATGCATGGCCCCTCAGTGTTGCTGCTTCACCTCCCCCCCTCTCCACGCATCAACTAACTCAATCTGGCATTCCGAAAAAAAAAAAAAATGCATACAAGCATACATACAAGCCTTTCCCTCTTTACTCCCCTGTAAAAGAAATACTCTGTTAGTGAAGGAGAAAACAGTTCAGGAATTGAGGCAACAAAATTAAAAGATGCAGAAGGAAACAGATCAACAGGTAATTGAATAAAATATGAATATGAGTGAAGTTGAGAAAACTCGTCTCATAAAGTCAAGTCAGTGACAGACACCAGTGAGTAAGAATGGCTGATCGGTGTCTTAAAAAACCACCTTTCTCATATTTACTCATTCATTACCAGCAGTTTTCTCACTCACTGACCTACAAAGGAAGAGGCCGGCCAGACGCCGAGGATGGGAATCCAACCCTCGGAGAGGAAGCTCTGAATGAATAATGGCCTGCTGACTTACAGCAGGATTAGAGTTTGGGGGGAAGAGAGGTCAGTTTGCAGGGTTCAAAAGGTCCCACCATTAATGCTGCTCAGTCGTGTCCATTTTGTACCGTAGAACACTTTCTTGAACTTTTCTGAATCCTTTTACTTTTCTTTACTTTACATCGCCTCATTAAAATTTGATTTTTTTTTCATAGCAGATCTGTTATAATACCTATAAATAAATTACTATAAATTACTAATTACTGTAGAAAAGAAAGATTAAAATATGATCAGCAGAAATAGGAACTTTTTTTAATTAAGATATTTTATAGTTTTTGTTTCAAACATTCTAATTGCTCCCAATAGGGAAAGAGAAGAAGCTCCACCACAGCCTGACCTCTGAGAACGGCTTCTCCTGATCTTAGATGAGCATTAAATACCCCATTCAGTAGGGAAACAAGAATACTCTGCAACCAAATTTATCCCAGCCAGCAATACCCAGTGGACCCCATATGGTTTAAAAGTGGGCAGAAAATCTGGGCCCCAATTTGGTTTGTCTGCAGTTCCTGTGGTTGCCCACATTGGGTTGAAACCCGAAACACCAACATTTACTTAATTTTTAAAAAGTACAGTGATATTTTTATTAGGTTTTTATTTGACTGGCCACAAATTTTCATTTGAGTGCATCGTGTATAGGGGAAAAAATAAGAAAACTATAACTTAAACTATAACATGGATGACATAGAGACACATCATGATTTATCATTGTAAAGCAGCCGTTTATGACAGAACAATAAAGCAAAATAAAGTATAAAATTATCATCTCAAGTTCATTAGCTGCATACATTTGGATTGAAAAATCAGCATGAGAAGGATTCATTTTCTGATTTGTCGAAGCTCAGACTGTCATTCAGAGCAGAGAGCAGGAGACAGTGCTGTCATGAGCAGCCATGAGCATCAGAGCATGCTCCTGGCAAAGTGCTCATCCACTGCACCAAAACACAGGCTGGCCTTCTGCCACTCACTCCATCCCAAATTCTATTCTTTTTGAGAAGGAAAGTCCTCGTCTGCAGCGAGAAAGTCTAAAACACATAAAGACTTTATCTAATTGAATTTGTTTAATAACTGCTTTATATTCTGTGGAAAAAAAAGTGCTCAGAGGAGAGAGATTTACACATTCAGATTTAAACTGGACAGATTCATGTCAGAAAGACAAGAGAAACATGCTGTCAGGATAAACAGAAAGAAGCAATGATCTGCAGCTTTAATAACATTCTGATGAGTTCACAATCTATGACATTAGTCCTGTTTCAGGAACATTTTATTTACACATGTAAAAAACAACTGAATTATAATCCAAATGGATTCTCTTCTAATAAAGCTGCATTTACTGAATTTTATTTTGTTTATCTCACACAGATAGGACTAAAGTATTCCAGATCTTCTGCTTATTGCTGCAGTTAAAACAGTCTTATACAAAATAGGAGCACAATATCATATTCTGAGAAACAAATGTGTTAGAAAATAGGTTTAAAAAGCTGCAAATGAGTTATTTAAGCAACAAAAAATCTCTAAATGAAAATATTTTGAGTTGATTCAAAAAAGAACTTTTGGATTAAATAAAATTTGTGTTTGTTCTCTGTCAAGAGTTTTTTCAGAGAATGTTTTTTCTCTGTTTTATTAAAGCTGCTCATTAAAATATAAGACAATAAATCAGAACTATATCAGTTATCAAATTGTTATTCTTATCAAATAACTTCCTTCCTTGTTTCTCTTCTTTCTTTAACCTTTATGCAGCAGAAATATTAACTTCTTTTTTAAAAAAAAAACGTTTCATTCTCAGCCTTTCTTTCCCCTCAGTCAACAGTTCTGTCTGCTTCTCAAATCCCTTTCTATAGAATAAGGAGGCGCAGGTCGATGAACCCAAAGACCAAGCCTGAGTGTCGTTTCAGTGAGCTGCAGCTCTGCAGTCGTGTAGAAGTGGAGCAGCGACAGATGGAGAGCCTCCATCAGATGTGTCTGAAGTCTGTCTGGAGGTGATGATGCAGATGAACGGCTTAATCAATACCTGGCTCAACAAGGATCATTGACAGAGTCTAAACAGCAGACAATCAATTGGCCTTCTGAACATTAAACAAACAAATTACTGAGGAGCTGAAGCCTGGCTCAGATGACTACACCACACAGTTCTGCGATGCTGTTGGAATATTGGGTGTAGATTTTACAGCTGGGCTTGTTTTTTTTCAAAGTTGGGTAAAAGTGACTTCTGTTTGGAGTTTGTAGGGAGGAATTATGTCTAATGTTTCTTCCTGCAGAAAACAGACATTCCTGGACAGAACCTCGACACCTGCACACGTGTGATCTGTGTGTTGGTTTTCTGTGTTGCAGCTTCTACCACGTAACAAAAAACAATTACTGTTAGTAATTTATCAATTACTGAATCTTGGTGTGCAAAAAAAATGTAAATGATTCAACAAAAAAACCTGTTCAAACTCTTAATTTGGGTTTTGGTTTGGGTCTGCTGAAATATATTGGGTTTTTATATAGTTTTTCCCAATTGCTCAAACACTGAGCTCCATTCTCCAGACCAGCTGATCAACAGCTTTAACTCTTTTCTCAAAAACATCACTCTTTGGTCTAAACCTAAAACACAATATCCTGGTAACACACAGTTTGTAAAACTCTAATTCTCTCTTTGCAGAACACAAGACACATTCTCACTTTTAAAACCCAGCTGGTATTCACAACAAACAAGAGGCAAAACGTGAACACAAAGAGTCAAAACTCAAACTCTGTTCCAACACAACCATCACATCAACACACAACTGGTCTAAAGACCTGGACCCAGATGAAGAACAAGGTTCTGATGAGATCCAGGTCATAGTTATTGACCATATGTTGGTTTATGGAATGACCATGAGGGAAGCAGGTCAAAAGGTCAACCTCAACTCAAAAGGTTCAAGTTGTTACTATAATCTGCATTATTCATATAAAATTCTGAACAAGAAAATAACAGAGAAGAGTTGATTCTATCTGAAAGAACTCTATTTAAATACATAGTTGTCTACTGCTCACAAAATGAAAGGAAGACTTTTTTTCTTGGTCCTGGCATGAATTGAATGAAACTGTCTGATAATGTTCTTGTTGGTTAATCAGCTGAGGGCCTCGTTCATCAGTTTCAGCTGTATTGGTGTTCATGAATTAACAACAGGTGCACTTCAGAGGCAACAATTAGAAAACCCTCCAAACAGGACTGGTGTTCCATGTGGAGGTCATTTCAAGTTTCTCCTCTTGATCTTTTTTGGCTGGTTTTCCACTCCTGCTGATTTTGTCTTGTGTAATTCTCTCTACTGGCAGTATGAGGAGATTCCTTAACCCTACAGAAGTTGTACAGGTTGTCCAACTTCTCCAGGATGGAACATCCACACGTGCTGCAGCAAGAAGGTTTAATGTGTCTCCCAGCACAATCTCCAGAACATGGAGGAGATTTCAGGAGACTGCTGGTTATTCTGGGAGAGCTGGACAGGGCCGTAGAAGGTCCTCAACCCCTCAGCAGGACCCATACCTGCTCCTTTGTGCAAGGAGGAACAGGCTGAGCACTGCTCGTGCCCTACAGAATGACCTCCAGAGGGCCACTGGTGTGAATGTCTCTACCCAAACAATCAGGAACAGACTTCCAATTTCATGTAATATCATCAAATGTATTATTCCAGTGAAGTCCTCTTCTGCCCCTGTCATCCTGGCCACAGCTGCATGTGACAAATTCATAAAAAACATCACTTTCTTCTAGATGGCAGCTTTCTTATGGGTTTTTATTTTATTTTTTTCATAGTCACCTGGAGATGAAAAACAGCTCTATGTCATTTTAAAAGAATTGACTAAATTGACTTTTTTGGTGTTTTTTTTATTTAGCTACACCCACAATCCTAAAGTTTCATGTTACATAGGTGTGTTTGAGATGACCAGGCAGCTGCAGGTGAATGTGGGGAAAGGCGCCTGGGATGAAGGCGAACGCTGAGCCACAGTGAGACTAAAAAAGAACAGGAAGACAGGGTTGTCCTTGACATTCGGTTGAAGTGGTGTTGTTATTTGGTTAACTTATTTTGATCTGCACTATTATGTCTTTAAAATATTTTTTTAACATCTGTTCACGGACAACAGAGGAAAAATGGCCACTGGATTTATTTATTGCTCACTGTCCCAGAGAAATAAAGAAAACTGAAATGAAAGTTTTTTTTAAAGGCAACAATAACACACAAAACCACAGATGATGAGAAATCTTTTTCATTTTTAAATCAGTGATTGACTATTTTCCAGAAAGAATTACAAAATACAGAGTTCCTTCATTTCTGTTCAGCATCACATTAAACTACAGGAACTAGCAGGACACCGTTTCCCACAATACATTGTTCTTTAGTCCTCAAGGCGGCTTGCAGCCAGCACACTACCTATTTTCTGGCTGCGCTGGCTTTAGACACCTTTCTCACGATTCTTTTGTGATGGTGCACACGTGCCGTTGGAGTAAACATAAGCAGCATATACCGCTGCCTTGCACTGCCTTGGTCATCTCAAACATTCTTATTGTTTTGTTTAGATTGAACTGATGACTTTTGCATCAAACTAACATCATTTTGATTTAAAATTGTGTGAGGTAAACATCAATTCTGATACATTTTTTGGAGAATTCAAGATGGCTGCTTCTTCCTGAGGGTAAAGCTCAACAAAACCAGCTGTGGTTGTAGATTCAACTTTGTGTGTAAAAATTCCTAAAGTCACTCAAAAAATAAGTTTTCTTTTTCCATACGAGAGAAATGAGAAACTGAGAGCAACAAAGTGACTCCCATGTCGTAGGTCATGTGACCATCCCATAATTCTTTTTATTTCAAAACTTCCACGTGATTGGTTTAGTAACTTGATTTTAAAGCTTTTTTTTTATCATATAAGATTTAGTCCCCATTCCTTTTTGAATGGTTTCCCCCGCTGTGATGTCATCACATTTTTTGAGGAGGGGGATTGTTCACTAACCCCAGAACTGAGTTTGACTGTGTACTAGTTTGTGGCGAGGATGAAACTCATAGGTCCAGTAAAAACAGAAGAATTGTGAAAACAATCTGGTCCTTCAGTGCAGGACGCTGCAAGACACGATTAACCCAAATGGGTAAAATGTGAATTTAATAAGATTTTCTTAGATGTATCGTTTTGCTTGAATGCATTTTTAAATGTAAGTGTCTGGTTTTGGAGGGAAAGTGTTACCTCCACGCCTTCTGGTAAAATATGGATTTAATCAATTATAGTGGAAAATGATTGTGGGGATTAATGAAAGCAGCCAAACTCTTGCTTTGACATTAACATCTGCCACATTCTTGTTTGTGACAGACAGATTAAGTATATAAAAGCCTGATGAGCTTTTTAATCCTTCTTGCATTCTCTGTGAGTGATAGAAACAGCAGAAATGAAGGAGGAGGGCAGGCAGGGGTCCAGATGTGGAGGTCTGGAGTGGAGCAGATGGTGCTCTCTGCCATCACAGGCATGGCTGGGATTAGGTGATGTGAGAAGGGGCACATGGCTGTTGGGGGGAGCGTGGAGGGAAGTCCACATCTGTTTGGATTATGCATGCGGGAAGATGCTGGGAGGACAACAGGGGAGACGGAGCGCCTCAGAAGAGGAGCTGATGAGAACAACAAAGCAAATGAGCTCCAGTCCAATTAACTGCAGGATGAATTTCATGCCTGTGAAGGGAGGAGGTGTTCAGCCGCCGATGAATTCACACCCAAAGATGGAGGTTAGTCACCACAGGCCCAGAGAGAGATGGTAGAAAGTAAGGGTATAATGGTTTCTTTCACCAATTTCATTTATATCATAATTTGTGGTTGACAATAAGATTTATTTTAGATATTTCTGAACGGTCAGATTCACTGACCTAGAATGGATCCAGGACATCTTCAACCAAAACCTCCACCAGTGAGACCCAGAGAGAAATGCTGAACAATGCAGGGAAAGTTTTCCAGATTCCTTGTACTTGCATACAACTCTTCAGATATAAGTCATGTTTTAGATACTAAAATGTTTATTTTCTGGCAACAAAATGATTATCTCTGTCATTTGTTTTTATTGAACCCTTTGGAACTGATGGACGCCGGTAGCCAATCGGCTGTGAGACCAGCGCAATAAAACTGCATCTAAAATAAAATAAATGCTCTATGATTGAGATGACATGATCGGATGAAAAATTGATTAAACTTTTTTTAATTTTAATAAATGAAGCAGAAGATGAGCGTGGCTCAGACGGCTGCAGAGCAGAGGACCTGCTGTGGGGGGCAGAGTGATGCTGGCAGCTTTCAGAAATCCAAAAATGAGGAAACCCATCATTCTTTCATTTCTGGATGCAGACCCACAGGGTTTTTCAAGAACAGGAAGTACCATGGTATACTGTTTGCTTGAGAGCATAGACCAGGCAGGCCTCGAGGGCCAACCTCCTGCTGGTTTTCCAGACATCATGTCTCATCTGCTGCTGATTACCTGGATCAGGTGTGTTTAGCCAAGGAGAAGCATCAATGGCAGGTTGGTTGGAAAACTGGTAGGACACTGGCCCTTCCTGGATTTGGAAACCCCTGACAGTATATAAAGAGATTAGATTAATCATTTCTTGCTGTTACAGCTGTTACTCAGTTACTCTATTGGTTTGAATACTAGTTCTTACTTTGGCATCTCTTTTTAACATCTTCTTCATAACCCAATTTTTTTTAATAATCACAAGTTATTTACATAATAAACTGACCAATCAGAGGCCTCAATAAGATCATGCGGTGCCCAGTGGCCCCCACCTCAAACGTTCAAAGCGTTTGATTGACAGATTCTCCTCCAGCCCACTTTCAGTTGAAGGGGTGTGGCTTTACAACAAGCTTATTCCTGATTGATAGCAATAGTGGTTGCCATAGAAACAATGACTCAGACCAACTCGGACCAATCACTACTTACTGACATTAAAAAAATTGCAACTGAATTGACTTAATTTTATTTTGGCGATCTCACAGCCTTGCCATGTCTATCTATATATACTGTCGATGGCGATTCTATAAACATGATTGGTTGGTCAGAATTTAATGTGTGCAAAGTACAAAACCTAACTTACAAGTACAAAATGAAAGTAAAATACAAAAGTAAAACCTAATTTCCAGCAATACCATGTCTGAATTCAAACAGCATTTTACATGATCATTTATGGATTTATTTCCTTTTGAAATGATTTTATAAAGCTTCAGGTCGATTCCGTGAACTACTTGCCTTCGACAGATCGATCTGATTGGATCTTAGGAATACAAAGGAAGTCATCGATTAAGTCATTTGATCCTTATATCTCTACTAAGATTCTTTTAGTGGTTTATGAATATTTTTAATGGCTTTATTTAAGTGATCCTCAGTAAAAAGTATTTTTCCTCACGGACCCTGAGGTCCTGCGGTGTTGGCCTTGTTGTCCCTAAGGTGAGGCCCTTTTCGGCCCTTGCAGTTATTACCTGTGGAGCGTCGGGACAGAGAACCTCAGAGCTGCACAGACTGCAGAGGTTTCTAGGAAGAGGCTCACCTTTTTCACATGCCTTTTAGATCATGTTCAATGCTAATTCATGAATGATTTATTAGTTTTATTAAATATTATTTTCTGGATACAATTTTATTTTGTGCATTAAATGTTAGTTTTCATTTATATCTTTAGATACATATTATGTATTCAATTTTAACAAGTTTTCCCAGATTAAGGATCTCAGTGAGGATCTTTTGTGTCAGGGGTTGCCGGGTCGGTGAGGGGTCATGTTGTGGCCGTTGCCTTTTGTGGGGACTGTTGGGCTCCGATATTGCAGGCCCATGGCTGTGGCGTGGACCCCCTGGCGGTCCCGGTCTGGATGTGGACTGTGAGGATGTTTTTGTGGCTGAGTTGGAAATAATGTTTCCTTCCAAGTTTCTTTCAGAAGTTACTTTACTAAGTATTCATTGAGTGATGGGTTGTGTGTGCTTTTGGAGGGAGGGGGGAGGTTAATGGGTAGGTTTAGATTTTCACTTTTATTTTTTTTATCTGTTTTGCTTTCTAGCTGTAAAGTGCTTCAAGGTGCATACGTTTAAAAAGTGTTTTTAATAGATAAAGTTTGATTGAAAAGCAGCAAAACTTCTGTGTTTTCTTCAGTTTTTCAATGTCTTTCCTCAAACTTGTGTTTGTTTCTTCACACCTGAGTGGATCGCTTGTGTTTGACAGATTGATCTTCTAATTGTGAGCCATTAGAGTGAGTCACTGCTCACACGCTCAGGGATCACTGCAGCTTTTTCTCCAACACGGAGGACGTGGCGCCCTTCACCGTGCAGCAGACAGATTGTCACCGTGTCAAAAGGCCTCGTCCTCGTTGGTAATGAGAGTAGAATTGACATTGTGCTTAGTTTCAGCTTTTTCTAATTATGCAAAATGTCAACGACTTCACTGTGAGGGACACTGTCAGGAGAGTAATGACTCTTTCCACTGAATGCAGACACGAAGGAACTCTGGAACATAGAACTGTCACGCTGACCCACATATGTTCAACCATGTTTTTTCGTCCTCTAGATTTTCATTATAACTATTCTGATGACGCAGCTTATCCTAACACCGTCACTTATTCATGTGGTGTATAACAGAGGAGAGCTCCTCCATGCCTGCTAACTGGAGAATAAATCTGTTCTGCTCGTTTAACACATGTCCTTAAGCCTGAGTCACATGCACCTGTATGGGGGTTGACCCGTACCAGTGCTGAGGGTTTTTGGGGTGTCCTGGGTCCAGGTGTGTCTTGCAGTTCCCTTGAGCCATGTACGGCCATCTCAAGGGACATCATGAACCTATTTTTCCCCCTCTTGGGTTAATGTGAGACAGCCTTTTTGTCTTTCTTTTTTTAGTACTTTAAGGTGTTTCTATTGGGAAAGGACTTTGTTACTAAACTTTATCATTCAGTCATGCCATTAAACTTCATCAATCTACCTTCTTTCTGGGCTTTCTGTGCTGGAAATGTCAGGATCCCGGTGAGGACACAGGCGCAGAAGCAGGGTGTTCAATGAGAACCTTTCTTCTTTTTATTATATTTTCTTTTGCTGAGCGTAAACTCACAAGGCTGGAAAGCTCATAGCACTCGCGAAAACAAACAAGATCATCTAGCAACGAGTAGAGAAGGACATGTAGCTCATAACAGAAACAAAACAATCAAACGCAGGTTGCATCCATTAAGATGACAGAAGGACCAGGTGGAAAAAGGAAGGAAATCAATACACCTGTACAGAAGAAGGTGAAACAGAAAACACAACTACATCTGGCCCCAAACCCCACAGGACTTACTCCAGCTGCCACACCGTTACCATGGCGACAAACAAACACCTGGACTTACTACAGCAACCACACCGTTACCATGGCGACAGACTAACACCTAGGCTTATTCCAACGTTTACACAATTGCATATCATCAGGCAAAAATCTGGACTTCATCCAGGCTGCTACAGCATTACCATGGCAACAGACAAACACCTGGACTTACTGCAGGGTGTTTTTTTTTTAGTATTTCGAGGTGTTTTTAATAGAGAAAGAACTTTGCTACTAAACTTTATCAGTCATTCACGCCATAAAAACTTCATCAACTCTGTCACAGAGACCCAGAAACACAGCGTGAGCGACTGTCATGCAGACACACCCCCGACTGAGATCAAAGCCCCAGTAACCCCTCAGACACCACAGCACCTCAGCCGCGGCGTCGAGCTCAGGATCACATGTTTGACAGGCGGTGAGCAGCAAATTCGCCGACGACACTCAAAACGTCAATTTTTGATGCGGAGGTCTTAACTGTGCATCAATATGTGACATGAGGATGAAAATGTGTTGATCTGGGAAGATGTAGGCTTTATTTTTATTACTGAAGTATACCAAAATTGGCTCTGATTAGGAACCGAAACCAAAGAACCCCTTTGGCACCAGGACCGAATAAAACCCAATCAAACCAACAAAAGCATGGAGAACTAAATACAATAAATAATAAAGAGGAGAAGAGAGGAGAAGAAATGAGAATAGAGGACAGAACCCCAGAGCTGATATGGAGAATAGCATGATAGAAAATTTACAAATGACATTTAATTGTATCAGTATTAATCTAGCCTCTCAAGAGCCACAGCAGAGGGAATCTTCTCTGATTACTAGCTAACCTGTCAGAATGCTAACCTGTCCAAAGAGGAATGTTTTAAGGCTAGCTTTGAAGGTAGAAACTGTGCTGGATCTCTGACATGAGCTGGGAGCTTATTCCAGAGAACAGGGGCTTGATGGATGAAGGTTCTACCTCCAACTGGACTTTTAGAGATTCTAGGAACTACAAGCAGTCCTGCATTTAGTGAACCAAGTGTTCTGATTGGTTGATCTTTAATATAGGATGGGGCCACTCCATTCAGAGCCTTATAGGTTAACAGGAGGATTTAGAACTTGATCCTGGATTCAACTGGGAGCCAGTGGAGTGAAGCTAACACAGGAGTGATGTGTTCTCTTCTGCTAGTTCCTGCTAACAATCTGGCTGCTGCATTCTGAACAAGATGAAAACTTTTTAAAGAACTTTTAGGGCATGCTATTAGTAAAGAGTTACAGTAATCCAGTCTAGACGTAACAAATGCATGGATGAGTTTTTCAGCATCACTTTTAGATAACATATTTCTGATCCGAGCTATATTGTGAAGGTGAAAGAATGCAGTTCTACAAGCTTGTGATATGTGAGCCTTAAATGATAAATCCTGGTCAAATAAAACCCCCAAGTTTCTAAGTGTAGAATTGGAGGCAATATTTACACCATCCAAGGAGATAATCTGATCTCAGAGATCATCTCTCAGGTGTTTAGGGCCCAGGATTTTTTCTGGGTTAAGGAGGAGGTAATTAATTGTCATCCAGGACTTAATGTCTCTAATGCAGGAATTCAGTTTCTCTAGGCGGTCATTCTGGTCTGGTTTAATGGATAAATACAGCTGCGTATCATCTGCATAACAGTGGAAATTAATGCTATGTTTCCTAATTATGTTTCCTAAGGGCAGCATGAAAAGCATGAACAGGATGGGCCCTAGAACTGAGCCCTGAGGAACTCCGTAGCTAACTGGAGTACAATGAGAAGACTGTCCATTTACATGAACGAACTGGTATCTATCAGATAAATAGGATTCAAACCACTGGAGGGCAGATCCTCTGATCCCTACGTCATGCTCTAGTCTCTGGAGTAAGATGCTGTGGTCGATGGTATCAAAGGCTGCGCTGAGGTCTAATAGGACCAGAATAGAGATTAGTACTTTATCTGAAGCCAATAACAAGTCATTAGTAACTCTAACCAGTGCGGAAAGAGTGCGGCGCTCGCATCGGAGCTGTAACGCTAGCGGTGTGAGCTCGGGGTAACAGTCAGTGCACTTACTGTGCAAAAAGGCTGTTTGTGCCGGTTGAAAAACGGAAAAATCTGTACGACATGCCTGCGTCTCACCTACGTCACCTGTACTTACTCTTAGATGTTATAAGTGTTTATTATGACCTGTCGCCCGCAGCATACCCATAGCAAAATATGAACATGAACAATTTCACTTTGCAGGTTCACCAAGTGGTCTACATACACAGGTTTGGCCATTTTTCACCTGCAGTCATCTGTGATCCACCCAGACTCACCTGTAAGGACGGTTGGGACAAACACTGCATGCGCAGCTCACGTGATTTGCATGTCATGCCTCTGTTCTGACACACATCTACATTACTGATGGACGCTTGTACAGTTCTTCTACTTTAACGCCGGTGTTTATGTTCTGTTATTAACTTTAACTTTTCAATCGTTAACATGATCATTCCAGCAGATTGGGAAGGAGGAAGGATAATCTAGTAGATTCTTCAGAATCTACTGGAATTATTGTGTTAACAGTTGAAAGTTAGAAAGATTTAGTGTTTAAGCGTCACCGGCGACGCCTCAGGTGTTACCTCGTGCTCTCTTATGGGGTCCAGATGACCCCACCCTTACATTGAGGCGTTAGACCTTCCATGACAAAGATGGACAAGACTTCATGTCTGTCATTGGACACCAGTAAAGATCCACAATCATTATCAGCGCACTGTCTTGTGGGGTCCAGATGACAAGCATAAGAGCAGAAGGGTTAAAGGACAAGAGTGAGGTCAGTGTGAGATTGGCTGTAAGAGCATTATTTAAAGCTAACTAAATAAGGGAATATAAGTGAAGCAGTCACTGTGGTGCAGCGCGGCTTTCACAGCAATGACTTCCCCCGTGCCTGATCAGGAGGGAGGACTCTGTCAGAAAGTGTTACATTTAAACTCTGTGTGCTGCACTGTGCGCAGATCTCAACCCAGAAACTGACTCGGCTAAAGTTCCCGTCAAAACCTGTTAGGATTATGACCTTTAAAGACACAATCACCACTAAAAGAAACCGTTTTCTTTTATTTATTCGAGAAACAACAGAGCGTCTTCTGCTGTTCCTGTGATCTCCTCTGAGTTTTACACTTGTGCATCTCAGTTTAGTGAATTTGTTCCATCAAACTCAGAGTCTCACACTGGTGCCAACATGTTCACTAACAAAGGAAAAAGGGGAGTCACCTTTAAGACCCTAAAATGTGACCTAAATGTTATCTTCCGGTTACTTTCAGAATTGATTTTACATTGTAAGTTGATCTGTTTTTAAAGTGTTCCCAGTGGTATTTTCATTATAGTCATGACGTTTTTCTGTCAAAATGTTTTTTTTTTTTTTAAATGTCGTTTTCCAGGACATGGTTTCTGCAGAGCAGCAAGAGTTCATTTGAAATTCACCTTTGAGTTGTGGGTGGAGCTGTTGGTGCAGAGCGATCCCACCGCCCTTCCCCTTCCTTCTGCTGAGAACTCTCTTTACGCTCTCCTACTAGCTTACAGCCCCTCACCCCCCCAACCCAGAGTTTGTGGTCCAGCGTATTTTCTGTGTCAAAAATACGATCTGATTCAAACTTCATTGTTTTCTTTTTCTAGGTCTTCCCTCATCATGGAAATGCCTCAAGAACACGTCACAAACTCAATTTTCATTAAAGTAGGTCTGAACTCGGGTCCTGGAGCTCAGAGAACACCCCCCCCCATCTAAAAATCAGATTCTTCTAAATATATAAGGGCTTTTTTAGACCCTATTTTTATTAGTTTTACTACTTCCTGTCAGATATTTGTTCAGAATTTCTACTGTATTATACTTACTTTTTCTGTTTGTTTTTTTTCATTACATGTTGCTGGGACATTGCAAAGCTTTTCATGAATTTATCTGCATAAACTGCAACAGAAATAAATTCTCCGGCTTACTTCTACCCAAATACTGGAAAGGTGGGGTTCACCTGGACAGTTTGTAAGTCCTTCACACCTTAGGGACACTTTTATAGAATAAACCTTTTGACCCTGTTTGGACTGTGGGAGCTGAAGGGTCCATGGATGACCCCCACACACATGAGAGCACAGACAGGATCCTCTGGGATTTGAACCAGCGCCTTCCTGCTGTGAGTATAGAGTGATGTAGATTGTGTAATTTGAGATTTCTATTCTGCAGTTCTAGACGTATTAACAATGAACTGATAATCTCTGAGATTACGATTATGAGCAATGTAAATAATAAGAAAAAATCAGCTTTCTATAAATTCATGTATTTTCCCACTCTCTTTAACAGCCTGTTCTAAAGAGATTTGAGGTCCATAAATATCATAACAACTGATTTTTAAAAATCCGACACTTACCTAACACCAAACAACAGGAGACTCTTCACAACAAAAACAGATTTAAACTGATAAGTATGATTACTTTAAATGACAAAACAAAAACTGAACTTCTTTCGATTCTTACAATCTTAAGTGAAACTTTTTTTTTTCTTTCTGCAGAAATGATCATTAAAATGAATCAATGCTGTCATCTAGTGGTCGAGCTGTGTCATTGCATCTGTCTTCTGTAAGAATTCATTTTCTACAACATCTTCATTGTTTATTGCTCTGAATGAACGCTTGAGATGTCATGAAACAACAGATAAAATTAGATGTCAATATTATTAGTGAACATTTATAGGTTGTGTTTTTAAAATCCTGTAAATGTGGGGAGAGGTGGAGATGGTGGATTAATGAGAAATAAATCAAGAATCCATCGATCCTCTGCTGACTGTAAGTCATCATTGATTATATCCAAAATGTGATCCCTCTAGATGGGGGGTGGATGGGGTACTTTTGAAATGTTGAGTATTAATACTGTAAATGACATTATTGAAGATTCTTCTGTTCACCTTTGATTTGAAAGGTTGAATAATGAGACTCTGACAGTCAGAATGTTTCATTTCTACGTAGCTTTAAGATAACTATAGCACGACTCCTTGACAAGACTATCAGGAACAACTTTAACAAGTCTAAACATTTCAGAAATAAACTCAACCAAGACAAAAAGGTGACACACTGAGGTGAATGAAAACATCTGTGGATGATCAACCAGAACGTGGTGAGAGTGAAAACAGAAGATCCTCAAAATCCAAACGGAAATGATGTTAACTCTCCAGCTGTTCCAGCGTCTGTCACACTTCCATGAGAAAGAACCAAACACAGATTTAACAGAAAACAAGAAAAATGCTGCAACAGAGATCACAATCCACAGATTCAAATCATTCATCTTTATTTATACAGCTTGTTCTATACTGGGGGACACAAAACTGCTGTTCTCCAGAGTAATAATATAAAACAAGTAATTTATTAAAAAAAAACATGAACCTGCAGCAGTTTTAAAGAATACGTGTTTTTAAATGTTTTTCTTTCTTAAAAAAATATATATATATTATATATGTATATGAAATAGCTATTCTGTTAAAAGTTTTTCAAAAAATGTACTTTTTATTTTGTCAGTGAGAGAGTCCAGTTCTTCCTGTGCAGAGATTCTTTCTTGTCTGCTGCTCTCCTCATAACATTTAGGAGAAGTCTGGAGTCGGCTGTCAGACTGGATCTCAATCCTTTTCTCTCTTCAGCGCGCCCTTTAACTCTGCTGAGATCCAGCTGGGATTAAAGCATCGTCCCTTTCCATCAACGGAGGTTGGAGCCGTTCTTCACCGTCCTCATGCTGGGCCAGCCCTGCCATAAGATGTTAGCAAAGGTCACTTATTTATCCACGCAGTTCCTGAGTTTCCTTTTTCAGTGTGGGGCGGGGTCAATTCAATGTCCTACAGTTACTTTAAAGATTCTCTTAAGAAAGTCTCTTGTTTTGTTCAAATGATTGAAATGATTTGTTTTTGAGCAGCTTTGAGTTTTTTTGAAATCACATGAAAATCAAATTCTCTTTAACGAAGAGCAGGAAAAACATGCCTACATTTGAAAGTTTGTGAATTTTAGCACCTTTAAAATAAAGACAATTTCAAATCTTTGTGTCCAAATATGTCCAAAAGGCAAATTTTCCTGTTTTGTGTGCAGGAAAATAAAAAATAAAATCCATTATCAGATATTTTGCATTTGATCTTTAAATTTTAAAGTGAAGAAAGTTCCTTTATGATGAAGACCAGGATCATGACTTTACAACAAACATTCTGTCTTTCAAGAACAAAAAACTCCAACAATAGGAGAGAATTTTATACCGATTTACTAAATAATAATAAATAATATAATAATAATAATGATAATAAAAACAAAAAAATGGTTTTAGTTATTTATTTACATATGACAGATGGTTTTATCCTAACAAAGCCACAAACTCCTGCAAACAAAACGATCATGAATAAAATACCATCACTTTTTTTTGTCTATCTCATACAATTGTGATACTGCATTAGAAATTGTAGTATTTTAAGTGATTTTTTAATTTTTAAACTGCTTTGAGAAAGTCATTTTTAAAAAACTGGATATTTTAAAAGCTTCTGTATTTTTTCATAAAGAAAAACAAACTTTCAAAATCCATAACTTTAAAAAATATCAAATTTGTAACAGAAATGCATGTGCTTTTTAAAAAAATCTTACAACTGTGTTACTGTAACTACCAATGAAAGGTTTATTTATTCTCAGTTTTATACTTTTCTACATGATTATAAAAAAGTATAAATATATTCATCACATAATGCCCTCAGTTAGAGAAGCTGCTGTATTATTTTGATCTTATCAGGAGTTTAATTTAAAAGTCAAGATTTTATAATGTGTTACAGTAATACATCCCCCAAAAAGTGTAACTATATATTCTGTGCACTAGAGGGCGCAACAGCAACACTTTCAGATTCTGAGAGAATTTGTGGAGTTATTCTGGTGGATGAGCATACAATGCAACATCAACTTCCTCTCATGCAGATTCTTAAATCAGGATCATAAAGCTCTAAGTGACAAAAATATCCTGTCAAATGTCCCATCTGAACCTCCTGTGTGCTTCATCCTCCTGTGTGCTTCACCCTCTGTCCTGAATCAACACAGAATTCATTTTTCCCAAGAAATATCCTGTCCTCCTAAAATGTCTCCATTTTGAATTCAATTCAAACGCTGTTTTCTTTATGTTTTAATGAAACACAAACTATCCGTGTGTCCTCACTGGCATCATCAATACCTGACAATTCATACATGAGGAGATTGTGAATGAAAGCTTTTATTGTGAAAAGCTCCCAGCAGTAGGGTTGCCAGAGCTTCTGAAGTGAAGTCTGTTTTTAAGCATTTATGGAACCGCTGCTGCTGTCTGGTTCTGTGCCAGCTCACATGGGATGAGCCTTAAAGGAAAAGTCCAAGAACAGAGTCCAAGATGCTGCGAAAGAGTCAAAAGTTCAGAGGTTGAAGCAGTGAAGTCCAGCTCCAAGTTGACCTGGTTACTCATCGATCCATGGAGTTCTCTGGAGGACACTGGGAAACTTTTCAAACACTGCAGCATCCGTTTTTACTCACCAAAAACACATTTTTGGGGGGTTTCCACTTCAAACTGAGAAAAATGTCACTAAACAAACCACTTCAGTTACATGCAGGAAATACAAACCACATGGAAGCTTTTCCATGATAATAAAATCCTAGGAATCCTCCAGGGTGAACCCCTGTGGCTGTGATAGGCTCCAGCATCCTTGTGACCCCAAAGGGGATTAAGCAAGTTTGAAAAAATGTCTTTGTCAGTATTTCACAGTGACACTCCCAGGTCATTGATGGAGAAAATATAAAGCGTGTGACATCATTAGATTAAAACATGGCATTGAAGCTGAAGTGTTGGCGGCATTCTACACAGATCTTAAGATGCTTTCACATCGAGCGCCATTCGCGTGACAGATTCCTGTGCCCCGCCCCTCTTTCATTGCGTGACTGTCAAATAACGTGTTCCTGAGCTTGAAGCCGTAGCTGCATGTGGGAGGAGCTACCAGCTAATGTATTTAGGATGATCGGGAACGGTGTCTGTGGATTTCTCACTGAGAATATATGGAAGACACAGATGATGTTGAGAAATAAATCAGGTTTATTTATTGTGAAGAGTTCTACAAAAACATCAGTAATTATGTCTCCATGTTTGAGTTTAAACAATTATTATTAATAGATTGTCCTGGTACAGGGGGCTGTGTCTGTATGACAGCCACTCCCACGGTGTTTCTGTGTTTCTGTGTCTCTGTGGCTGAGCTTGAAGGTTCTCTGTCTCATATTAACCCCAAGTGGGAAAAAATAAAATTAGGAAACCTTTTTCCTTTGCACATTCCAACACGCAGGTATGTCCGACAGGAAATGGGTTGTGTTCAGGTAAACCATCTGCTCATCAGAAGATACACCTGAACGAGACCTGTGGTCAACAGTCTGTGTATCAAGGCTGTTCAGTTGTACTTTCACCTCATGGACCAGCATCTGGTGTTCTCCCACCAGGGAGCCAAATGTCCTCCAGCAAACTCTCTAAAAAGGAAATTCCTTGTTAAATTTTGTTTGGTTTTGTCTTTCATACTCTCTATTTTCTATGCTTTGACTAAATTTGTTTGTAAATACATTTTGAAGAGCAATGAGAAGTTGAGAGCTGTTGTGTGTGAGTGGATTTATGTGAGTGTCGGTTATATACTTCATTTGTATCTTTATTGCATTCTTGTTTGTCAATTACACTTTTCTCCGTCTTCATTTTAGTTATCTGTTTAAAAAGAAACCCCTCAAAAATTACATGTGCTGCTCTGAAGGAGCTGATCCTCCCACTGTTCAGTAAATGTTTAATAAATAAATCTATTTTACTTAAAGCACCTGCCTCATCACAGCTGTTCTGACAGGTGGATGGACCTGTACGGAGCACACAGGTGGACCTCATGAAATATCAAGGTCACAGACCTTCACATTAGTTTCTATGAGCATGCTGAAAGCAACAGGTCGTAGTGAACCAACCCATTCTACCAACTCCTCATATATGGGTGTATTGTTCGGGCCCCCTATGGGTCACTTTTTTGGGTGTCCCCAAGTTGTCGTATTTTGATGTGTTGGCTATTCCCACTAAATCAGGGGTCTCCCACCCTCGGGCCGCTTGGTACTGGGCCACAGACAGGAAAAAATGCATGCGCTAATCACGGGTCCCGAACCCTTGGGACCAGTATCCTTACTCTAGATCAGTACCTGAAAATGTTTTGTGTTGTGAATTGTTTTGTGCCATTACCATGTCCGGTACTGGTCGGGGTTGGGGACCCCTGATTTAATAGGAACAGACAACACATAAAAAAAAAAAACGATGAGTTGGGGACACCCAAAATGTCAAAGAGTGATGTGGAGGGGACCCCTAACCATATGTGATGAGCTGGGAGTGAGAATGTGTATAGTGACCACTTAAACAACACGTAAGGGTAAAGTAGATGGACACTGGGACGTTTTTACATATTTTCATTCCCCCAAAAATCCTTCAGCCTTCACAAGGAGTCCATTAGTGCTGCTTACCTGATATGTACGAAGTCGATCAGAGTTTAGTTTGTGTGGAAATTCTACGGGCACTGACATCTCCCGTGCATGGTGTCATCAGGGGGCTGGTACTTCCATCAACTAGAGTCCAGCATAAGGACACGTATGACAGCATCACCCATACGTTATAAGTGCTCCAGAGCCACATGCAGCTCTTTTACCTCTACATTGTAACTCTTTGGTTAAAACAAATTGTTTAAGAACTATTTAAAAGTAGCATTAAAGGAAAAAGTAAGTAAGTAGTACAGTTTAAAAAAAGTAAATTAACTTAAATTCTATTCACAAACAGTTAAATGACGTATGAATCATTCGACAAGGATCCTAACAACGTTATCTGTAATTCTCCATCAATAGTTTATCAACGTCACACGAACAAGTATGACGTTGATACTCGTACTAGAGATTCATTTGTCACAGAAATTCAGTTTACTGTCAGTAAGAACAACCAGAACTAGATAGATAGTATCACCTGCAAAGATGCTAGTAATGCTGTAAGATGAATGTGATTGCTTAAGACGCTAAAGCTAAAGACTGAAAATGCTGAAACTGATAGCTAAAAAAGCTGAAGCCAAAAGATATTAGCTAAATGTCAAATTAGTCAAAAAATGTATAATGTTGCCAAACTAGCTAGCATAATGCTAAAAGATTAGCTAAACACCAAATTAGCCTAAACGGCTTGCAAAATACTGAAATATTAGCTAATATTGTAGCATAATGCTACAATATTAAACTAAAAAAACGGAGAAAATGTCTAATTCAGCCAAAACAGCAACCAAAATTCTAAAATATTTGCAAAATTCCAAGATTAGCCTAAAAAAATGGAAAAAGCCAAAACGGCTAGAATAATGCTGAAATATTAGCTAATATTTTAACATAATTGCTAAAATATAACCTAGTAATTTAGCATAATGCTAAAATATTAGCTAAATTCTCAATTAGCCAAAAACAGCATGTGTAGCTGAAATCAAAGCTAAACTCTAAATTAGCCTAAAAACTCAGTAGTTGCTGAACTATTTAAAAATTGAATGGTGTCTCTATGTGAAAATATGAAGAAGTTTTAAAGTACACATAGTTCTTGAAGGATTTGAGCAATTTCTCATTCATTGCTCAATATTTCAAGAACTATCAAATTTCTGAATACCAAAAGTAGAAGCAGAAATGTCCTGAACGAGCTGAACATTTTGATATTACTGAAATTCCTGAAAGTGTGATTGAGTTTTTAGAAAAGTGCAGGAGAATTGTGTGAATGCTGTCAAGCATCCAGACAATTAAAGCTACAGTAAATTATAATCCACTGGATTATGAAGCAGACTTTCTATTTTTGAACAAATTCAAGGATTTAAAGTGTTCCTCAGGGCTTTTAAATAGCTTACTTAGCTCTGATTTAGATTTTGTTGGTTATATTCATGAATTTGTGTCTGAAATGCTCCAGAAACAGTAAAATACACATTTGAGTTGTATCATTGATGACTTTACACTTCCTACTGCATTTGCTGCATTGATATGATCCTATGGTGTAGAAAGTCTTTCATTTAGAAAGGAAGTCATTCAAAGCTCTGTCAAAAATTAGAAACTATTTCTTTTTTAAAGCTATTTTCTCTTCATGCTTATGGTTTATTTATGCAAAAACAAAAACACCAACACTCCAGTGTATTCAAATGTACCATGTTAGTAGAAAAAACATAAATATAAGTCAGTAGCTCATTTTTCTACAGGGTGAGTGAGGACTTTGTGGTTCCTACTGGGTTGGAGAGAAATTGACCCGAACGACTCTTTAAGTGTTGAAGGTTGCAGATCCCTGGACTAGACAATGGTCCATTTTCATGATGCTCTTCAAGGTGGTTGTACAGCTTTCAAGGGAACTGGAAAACGCTCCATCGCCCAGACAACCCAAAATCCCACAGAACCCCCCCCAATTTAGGGCTGAGTAATTTTCTGTTGACGAAATGTTACTAGACTTAAACCTGCTGACTCTTAAATAACAAACCTTTAAAATACTGTAACTTTACTACCGATAACAAGAACAACATAATTCCAGTAGAATCAGAGTGTACTGGAATTACGTTGATCATGTTAACAATTAAAATATTACAGTTAATCAAAGAACATAAACAGCGGAGATCTGGTGTTCAATGGTTAAAACTATGACAGCACAATCTTAACAGTTTCTGGTCTGAAAATCTGGACATTTCTTCGCAGAGTCTGACAAACAGAAACAGCATTTAGTTCTTATTTATTTATTTTATTAAAGCACACACAGTTGTGTTGCGTCACAAACAGGTGGTGAGAATATTTGTTCTGTAATTTCCAAGCAAGTCCTGCAGTCATACATGTGCGGCCCCACAGAGCCGCAGCACATTTGGAAGGCAGGTGTGAAAGAGAGCTGCAATAAAACCTACAAGAGCTCTGCTTTGTGAGGGAAGTAACAGGATTTAACTAGGTGACTCCAAAGCAAAGGGGGGAGACGGTGCTGGTGGTGCAAGACAAAGGGAGGAAGGAAGGCAGGAAGGACTGGTTGGTGGGGGTGGGGGGGTCACTCTGGAAAATGTATTGGTCTAGCTGGAAAAACAGGTCCCAAAAAAACAGAAGAGCAGGAAAATTGAGGGGTGAGGGGATCCGGAGCTGTGGCCTGCAGATGAACCCATCGGGGTTTTTGCTTGATGGGGTCATTCCAAGTTCAGGTCTTTCTCTTGCTGACTCTGCGAGAGCGGAGGAGCTGTCCATGGCTGGAGGCGCCTGCTCTTGACGGCCTCCAGCCCCTGCTGCGAGCCCCCCAGGGGCCCTGTAACACAAACCCAATTCCAGCAGGAGTTCTGTGGGTGTGTGGGTAACGGGGCCGTGCCCTGGGTAAACGGAGGTCATTCCGAGAATGGGAGTGAGAGGAGAGCCACCTTCCCCTATAAATATTTGCCTGACAGTCAGAAGAGGACTTGTTTTTTAAGCTCTGGTCCTGAGGGCTTGTGTTACTGTTTTCACTGGTAACACAAGCAGCCCTGCCATGGAAAAAACAGAGTGTACGGTCGCAGAGAAAATACGCCGGCAGAGCCGGGAAACCGAGACTGATCAAAGAAAATGAGCCTGGATGTAGTGTGGAAAGAAACAAACAAAACTACTTTTTTGCTCATTCAGCTCCTCGTGACTCGAATCAGCTGATTATGTGTGGAAAAGAAATGGAGGTGTATGAACCGACTGAGTGATGGAAGGGAAACATACGAAGCTTTTCGAAGAAGACAAATGAGGGATAATCTATCACAGACCAAACAGCAAGTCAGGGGTGGCCAACTAATCAGGCAGTTTGCACAGGCAGCACAGCATGGGCCCTTTGAGTGGATAAGTGGTCCCTCCCATAATGTCAAGAGTAAAGCTTGTACCCGGGGTTAGGAGAAGGTTGGCAGGGAGTTAATGAGATGACTGGTGGGGTGATCAGCAAAGAGATTTGGAGACCTATGACACGGCACCAGACACAGATTGATAAGGACGGCGTCCTCCGTAGATTTATGAAGTGTTTGCTTGTTGGTCGTTTGGGCAGGAAGTCAAAAAGTCACACACAGCAAGCTGCTGGCACTTTCATCACCAGTTTTTGATCAAACGTTATCTGCTGAACTAAACCTACAAAAGTAAACGTCCAGATCTGAAACGCACACAGTCATCACAACTCCTGGGCTACATGACAAAAATCCCAACAGACAGAATGTGACTCACCAGGTGAGGAAATCCCTCTCACGCTGTCCGGTTTGGTCACAGCGTGAATCAGCTGTCCTGTTTTCATGAAACATGGTAGTGTTGAGGAGCTCAATCAAAACTTGTGGTAATGGTTCTTTAACCCTTTAACACCTGAGGCATTGTCTGTAACGCTTTAACACAAAATCTTTAACTTACTTTAACTTTTCAACCCCTAACACGATAATTCCAGTAGATCGTGAGCAGTTTTTCTCCTTCACAATCTACTGGAATTATCACGTTAACAATTGAAGAGTTACAGTAAATCAAAGAACACAAACAGTGGAGCTCCAGTGTTAAAGGGTTAACTGGTAAGCATCTTCAAATACTCCACTATGAGTTACACAACAGTTATTTCCAGTCATTTGGATTGCTCCTGATCAATCTCCAATAACCTGCACATGCTCACTCCCAACTGGTCACATGGTTAGAGCTCTCTCTGGGCCACATTGCTTTTTGTCGTGCTTGTTGTTCCCATTAAATCACAGGCCCCCAACTTTAGGGATGCAGGATACCTTTAGGGTTAGGGTACCAGTACCGGTCCACGACCCCAGATTTGCATTTGCATTTTTTCCCTGCAGCCCTTGGACTGGTACCAGTTCGAGGTTGGAGACCCATGATTTAGTGGAAACAGCCAGCACGTCGAAAAACGATGAGATGAGGACGTCAAAAAGCGATGTGGGGGGGGGGGCCCGAACCATACGACAAAATATGATGAGCCGGGAGAGAGAATGTGTTGAAATGACAGAGATGACACGCCTTCAAATAAAATACAAGATCATATTTCTGGCTATCATCAACAAAACTGTTTGTTAACAAGTAAAAAAAGTAATAAATGGATAATAAAAAACTAGAGATAAAAACCAATTTAGTGCGCAGTACCTTCTAACTGTAAATGATGTTTACTTATTCTTAGAAGGCCCAAAGACCCATTTACACGCTGATGCACCGATAGAGGATAATATCACTAGCTAGCGTAGCTTGTTGCGTACACAAAGTCAGACGCCATATTGGAATGGTCTGTTCACTGCTATGTTACAATTGTACAAACAGATCATGAAAAACTAGAATGTGACTTTTCACTAATACATTCTTGCTGTCAGCTGATAAAGGAGAACTTGTTGAAAACATTAGAACCAGATCTGAGAGAGTTTACTCTCAATAATGAACGTTTAGGATGATCTTGTAGTTTATTCAAAGTCAATGACAGCTTTAGACTTCTCACTGTCTCCATGGTTTTTACCGCTTTACGGCGATGTCGCCTACCCACTGATCCGTGTATGAACACAGACCGAGGAGTCTAACAGTTTGTGTAAATGTCAAATAAAATCAGGTTTCCAATATACTAATGTATTTATTTATAAAAAGTTTGAAATTTCATTCATTTCTTGCACTTTGTGTAAAAAAATATTACCATGAAAATACCTGGAAATTATTATTATTTTTTAAATTGGATCAAAATGATTAATTTTATGATTATTTTACTGTGTCTTCTAAGACATGTCTCGTTGTGTTTTACAACATTCCAATATGGCGTTGCTCTTTATGTTTCTAGGACAACAATAGAAAGCTTGCGTGTCATCTCTAGTGATAAATCTTGTTGGATGCACCAACCTGTAACCACCAGCAACAATGTGCGGTTCGGCCCAAGGACACTTTGACACACAGGAAGGCAGGGTGGAAATCAAACCTGCAGGGGTTGACTGCTCTACCGCTGCACCACAGCACCCACATCTCATTTGGATTCTTTTTTACTGCTTAAGAAAATTCATGAAAGTATTAAACTTGTAAAATGAATATAGACATCCCTCCCCCCCCACTCACGCTCAGAACATTTACTGTTTTACCAAACTCTAAATGTCGCGTTATATGTTTGACTTTATCTTCTCTACAAGAACAGGACAAAAAACAAAACCAGGTACATACAGATTCAAGTGTTTTCATTTGCCGTTTTACTCCCCATCAGTCTGTGAGTCCTTCCACACTGTTAAATTAAGGTTTATCTTGTTGTCATGGAAACCCGAGCAGCTATGCATTGTGAAGAGGAGTGTTTACCACGCACAAAAGGGAACTTGCAAAGTTGATAAGAATGTGAGAGTATCAAAGTTCTCGAAGAGACTGAGGTTTCTCCAAGATACCAGCAGACAGCGTGATAGCAGCGGAGAGGGGGAAGAAGAAAGAAAAACAGCATGGAGAAAGAGATTGAGAGAAGCTGATAAAAGTGGGAGGATGGAAGGTGAGGGGGGAGTGGATGGGAGGAGGGGGTTGCAGTGCGTGAGCGAGCGAGCGAGCGAGCCGAGGACCTCCCTGTGAACTGTGCAGTCGCGAGCCGGGTCATTGGGGCGAGGTTGTCAGAGCGTGCCTGAAACAGTACACCCAGGGGTTCAGCCAGAGTTCACACACTCAGTGTGCAGGATCCATGTCCTTCAGTCAGCGTTTGCCTGCCGTACTGCAGCATTTTCACACAGAAAACAACACCACTCACGCTGGACGGGGGTTACAGGAAGGAGCAACTATCATAAACCATATACGCATGTCACATATTTGCCTGTTATTGTTTTTTACTTTCCTTTTGGGTTTTGAAAAACAGCGGGAGTCTGCACATTTACACCATGAAACAAAATGTATCTGCTGACAAAAAGAAAATATTATTGAGAGGAGGAGAGGCAGCTTTAAGTGAGGAAGATGATAGATTTGATAGCCAGGAACAACAGAAGGTTTCTGCCTGGTGGAGAAGCGTTTCTCTTCTTTTCCTTCTTCTTTTTCTTTGTGTTTCCGTGTCTTAAATAAGAGAGGCCATGAAGCTAGAATCCCCTCTGTGTGACTGAGCTCTTTGTTGGAAAGCTGTCTGCTTTACTCCCATTGAAGACTGGTTGGCCCATTGTCAAACCCAGAGCTTGACCTGGTGTTGAACCCAATTGTCAAACTTGCAGTGTAGTGTGGGACCTTGTTGGGGGAGGAGAGGGAGCAGAGTGCGGTTTTGCAGGCTGAGGAGAGTGTTTGTCATCTCTTATTCCAGAAAGGTCTGTGCAGTGGTTTCCTTTGCCTTTCGGATGCGGCTGAAAGCTGTCAAAAGTGGAAACCCGTTTCTCCGAGCGGCTCTCGTTGTGAGTCAAACCTGAACCGCTCGCTCGTTCATTCCAGCGATGTGGTGACCACCCCAATCTGCCTTCCAAGTCTCCGGCTGTGGAAAACTCAGGCTTTTTGTATCACATGAAAGCTTGACAGACAGGCCCAGCTGTGGATGTTCGGCGCCAGAGTTCCACGCCCTCTGAGCGCAAGACAGACAGGGCCCAAGCCCCGAACAATTCCATCTTTGTGGATCTACTGGAAACTGTCGACTGCATCCAAATGACCGTAAGCTGCAGATACGAGCCAGATGTTGAGAATTCCTCACTTTTAGTTCAGGCTGAGTCCGGTCTGGCTCATCCCAGTCCGGTTCTGATCACTGTGTTATATGAAACCGGGTCCGATCCGACTGGAGACATACTTGTGCCTGTCCTTTTTCCATATAAGGTACCACTCCTTCAGTAACTGCTACTCTGCTCGCTGCTTCAGGCTTTGTGGCAATTGGAAACAGCTCTCTCTTCAGTTTTCATCATTTTGATGAAATATTTTACAATATGCAGTCATTCCTCAGAGGCACAAGCTGCTTTGCACATTACTCCTCGTATAAATCCTCCTTTTAACCAAATCACCCCCAGATGCCCCTGTTTAGATTCGTTAGACTTTAGGGAACGATCGAAGCGATTACTCTGTTTCTTGATGATGATCTGCCACTTGGAGCCTTCTCTCTGTGCTGGTCTGAAGACCCTGAATGCAAAACAAGTCGATGATAGTCTGAGGCGGCCATAACCCATAACCCGGGAAGCTTCACACACTCTTATGCAATCAGGCTTTCCGAAAAGGTCATTAGAATATCGTTAAGGTCAGTAGTGCTCCAAATCTGACAAGCTCACTGTGATCTGGAGGAAGAATTATTTGTCCAATTGCAGGCTAATTACAGCAGGCTGCGTGACCACCCCCCCACATTCCCAGCTGACCTTTCACCTCTGAGGGTTCGAGCAGGCAATTATTCTTCTCGGCTTCTGTGTGACAAACTGGCTGTTTCCCTACCTCTCCATGGCTCATTTCAGCCCCTTTTTTCAGACTCTCTTGAGTTTTCACAGTTCCTGTGGAACACAAAAGTGTAATATAAACACACAAACCCAGATTTAGGAGCCGCAGAGGTGACTAATGCATCAGGACGGCTGTCATGGGTTTGTATCCCACTACTCTTGTGAGGTTAGTGAAGATGTGCGTTTGACCTTTATTCTTGCATTTTTTTCCACATAGTCGGAGAAAAAAAAGTTCAAATGCTAACCCAATCTTTTGAGGTGGTCTCGGTTCAGTGCCAATCGAACCGAACTTCGGTTCGCTCAGAGATTCCTCTGTCTGGATCAATCTGTGCTGGGACAGGACAAAACTGAGCCAAAACTGAGCCATTGCAGCCGGTCATCAGTGGACAGACGTGGAGCAGTGATGCAGCAGCAGCTCATTAAAATGTGGTCAGATGAATAAAACAATTTTGGCGTGATACATATTGCTTCTCTCACTGTTTTCCCAAAATCTACCGTATATGTCAGAAACTTATTAGCGTACCTCGTAGCCGTGGCGTCCTCAGGAACTTTCTTGCAGCATTACGAACAGATACAGGTGTTCAAAAATAACCAAAGAAATAACAAGTTCTATCTAAACAAGTATTTGTAACACGTAAAAACCTCCATCTTTGTTTTTGGTTTGACCCGTCCCCATAACTGCTGGCCAATGACTGATCTTTCGTCATGTGGTTTTGTAGACCTCACTCTGAATATGGACCAAACACACTTGAACTGGAACAAATTAAGTGAACCCAGTCCGGGACAAATCCTTTTTCCAGTCTCAAGTCACACCTCCGGCTAGACCGTCCAAAAAACTGCAACTTTTACGCCGAAATGCAATTTTAAGCATAGTTTTCTTTATGTCCTCCAGAATCAGCAAAATGCTGCAAACCACCAAAAAGCTCATTTCCATCAGTGACTCTTTAACAGCTTGGTGGTAAAGGAGCTTATTCCACTTCCAACCAACAAAGCTGCGGCTGCGAGCAGTTCTTCTGGAATGTGTCTTTTCTTCTCAGACTTACAACAAAACATCCTGCTGACTCTCCATCAAAAACATGCTTTCCAGCCCTTTGGTTGTGCTTGCAAAGCCACATCATCTACCACAGCTACACCCCACCAGAGACTGGCTTTCATCCTGACCAGGACTCTGTGTTTGCTCTGTTTCCATTTAGCTAAGTTCAGGTGTAGTTCACAGAGGCCGCCGACTCTGATGGCATAACCTGCATGCGGGCTTGGGAGGTCTTTGTGTTCCACGGTCCTGTGATATATGGAGACTCTTTATGCTACAAATAAATTGTGTTTTTGACATAAGCTAAAGAAAATGCTCGGCACTCAATCACATTTCCTTCCTGTCAGCTTTATCAGTGAGTTCTGGATGGTCGTGCCTCCCTTTGTCCCGATGAGAGCTAAGTTATAAAAGGCTGAGCTCACTTCATCTCTGCTCTGATGTTGAGATGAGAGAGCGCTGCCCTCCGTTTGACCCACATCCGATTCACCTTGAGCAAGGCAGGCTGCTGGCAACAGACACCAAACCGCAGAGTTCAAGCATGCTGTGACGATGTTGCGTAACCTATGGAGAAGCTGCTCTGTAATAAATAAATCCGGCTGAAGCGGTCCATCTGGGAACAACATTTTTCGGCAGAGCTCTCCTGACGCGATGCCTGGTGGGCTTTATAAATATCCCGAGCCCATCCGTGCAACGTGAACTGTGTTTCACCCTCCCACACCCTTTTCCTCTGAGTGTTTGCCTTCTGCTTGCAGTGAAAAGGAGGCCTTACTTTGCTTTGTTTGTCCCTTCAGGATACCTCCCACTTTCTCCCTGTTAGCTGTTCAAAAGCAGAACACTGGAAACCACATGTGAAACAGAGCGCTCTGGGTTTCGCAGTGGAGCTCACGTCCCAGAGGGATCTTATTTTGTCTTCTGCAGTCATCCAGTAAGTCACAAACAAAATGCTCTCCACTTCTGAAACAAAAGATCTTAGATAAACGAAAACATCCTCATGCTGTTAAGAACTCCAAAATGCTATACATCCTCAGATCCAGTATCTTGTAAAAAAAAGTCAAAAACATTGAACAATTTGCAAGCTTTACCCTTTTTACTAAACTTTATAATATTGTGTAGCAGTAATAAACCTCTACAAATGTTTTAAATAATACTTTCTTTCCTAAAATAATAATGAAAGGCTTCATGAGTCAAAGGTTTGAGGAGGAACTTTATAAGAAAACTATTGAAGGGGTCATACCATGAAAATTCAACTTTTTGAGCTTTTAAGTGTATTACACCGCTCACTCCTCTCCATAAAGAACCCAAAGTGGTATTTTGATCCGTTCATGCATTTCAGAGTAATCCTCTAAATACAACAGCCCCTCCCATACCCATCATGTCTGCTTGATGTGAACCGTCCCCTCCAGGAAGAGTCTGTTCTGACAGCACCATCCCCAGTCTAACACCTAAACCACAGAGCTGGTGATGATCTGCAGAAAACTTTCATTTTAGATACACAGTATCATATATCTTCCAGTTGTTTCCTGTCTCCAATAAATTCCAGCTCAAACAGGTGTTTGTTACTTTAGAGGTGGGGCTCCTTTAAGATCCCCCTCCCCAACGTCGGGCACAGTTGTGCAGACGTTGGGTTTTGTATTTGTGTTGTGAACCAGTGTATTGATGGCAGCAGGGCCTGCTAAGGGCAAATTTATGGTCTGTGCATCCATCTTTGAAGAAATGTGGTTGTTGTTTATTTTTGTCAGACAAAAACAAAGAAAGAATGACTCTGGGATGACATCATGAAACAGGCGGAGCTTCAGGAATCAAGTTATTTTACCTCTAGGTAGGAAAAAACTTACGAAAAATAACTGATATTTCATAAACAATTTGTTTTTAGTGTTCCAAAGGTAATATATGATCATATATATGGATATAGTTCACTGTGAAAGGCTTAAGAAAATCATGGTGGGGCCCCTGTAAATAATTCTTTGTAGTTTGACAGTGAAATGCTTCCGTTCACTGAGGTTTGTTGCTATCAAAACCTCAGAAGTTCTGTTCTTATTAAACATGGCGACAGCGGGGGTTGTAGTGTGAACATTGTTGATGTGGGAACTGTCCTTTATTTATTTAGACATGGATAGATGCAAATGTATAGGATAAGGGTGGATTCTCTCTGGAGTTAATCTGATGATTTGTTATTTGAAAACCAATGTTATCAGATGAAGGAGGTCAGACTTCTCAGTATTCAGAATTTTAAATCTAAAATAATTGAATAAACATTTTCCTCATTGATTTAACCCTTGAACACCAGTGCTCCAGTGTTTATGTTCTTAGACTCGTGGAGCCGCTTTTCTCCTTCCAAATCTACTGGAAATATTGCGGTAAAGGTTGAAAAGTTACAGTATGTTGAAAAAATGTGTGTTTAAGCGTCACCAGCGAAGGCTCACGTGTTTAAGGGTTAATAAAATCCAGCTTTATCAGTTTGATGATGTTGTTTTTGAACTTCCTGTCTGGAGGTTTTATCTCCATTTCTAAAAGTTGGCTTAATGCATCGGAGCCAAACACCTTTGGCTAATTTAACACCAACACTTACAGTGTTGACATGATCTCGACTAACTCTTTAACTGTTTACTTAAATAAAGTAATTCTTTCTGAATGTGGCTTTGCATTGAGGGTTACCAGACACTAGTGTATGTTTACCTCTTAATTGTAATTTTTAAGAAATAACCCTTTTTAAATTCCATCTTTTGTCTTTTTAAGAAACAATCTGAACACATTGAATGTCTTTTCTGGAGAAGTTGGTTTATGATCAAACATGAACATCACACAGCTTAATTTGCAAACGTCTGTAAATAAGAAATCTGACAGCGTGAAGCATTTTAATTTAAGGTGTGCAGTTTCTGTTTCAGAAGCTGGATTGTCTTCAGTCATTTGCTGAAACTGTTTGCCTCCGTGTGTGTTTTTGAGGACCGTCAGCTCAGCTTGCAGCTTCCTTTAACCTTTCACACGACTGTGTATAATAACTCTTGGAGTGTGACAGGTCAGCTGAGGCGCCGCGCCTGGCCACTTGCTGAGGGTTAGGTCTGAGCCCTTTTATCAAACTACCTACCCAGTGATGGATGAACCTGCAGCAAACAGGAGGGAGGCCAAACAGGATTGTTCAGGGAAAGCGGATAAGGTCTTGTAACAAATCACACCTCGCCCAACGAACTCTGCTGCCTCCTTGTTGCCGTCTCATTTAGCTGTTCATTTTAGGCCGTGTCCACAAAGCAGCCAGACTTGTTGCAGGGCAAAGGTGGGCTGCTCTCGTATCTGATGGCGCTCGAGTTTGAGGAATTCTCTCTGGAGCTTTGCTGCAAATGAAACCATATTATGGCTGGTTGAACAAAACTGACAGCTAGTGTGCAATTCAACCAAATTACAGCGATGCTCCAACATTTTCTGTGTGTCAGAGCTATTAAACAGATGTAAGGTGAAAGGGGGATGAAGTGGTTTGGAAACATTTCCACTGCGTATGCGACAGAGTCATACGAAGCCTCAAAGTCACCGGGAACCATCTGCCAGGAAAAAGCAGAGTCACTGGGAGCGAATGTGATGGGAATAATGACAGGATCTGGAACGGGCCGAGCTTTTACATGCGTTCAGCATCACCGCTCCACATGCCAAATGGACTCCAGAGCCGCGCGCCCGTAACATATTTAATGGATCATTGCAGGCCAACTCTCTGAAGGGATTGCACATGCTTGAACCGTCTGAAGGAACTAAAACTCATTTTTTAAAGCACAAAACAAGATTGTAGCACATTTAATAACACAAGTGCAAGAAGAGCTGATGATAACAGCCATAAATAATAAATGAAATGTCTAGAAGCCTGGGAATGCAGTCACAGCTGAGACAGCTCCACTCTCTGCCTTCTGTCTCGGCCTCCACCTGCACATGGTCAGTCTTCCCGGCGCTCAGCGCCTTCAGCAGCAAAAAGACTTTCCAAGCCCCAAATTGATTTATTCTGTATTTGGCTAACCCTGCACTGAACCTTCCCCATGAGATTTTGAACCATTTTAGCCCTCCTTTTCCAGCATACGTGCGCAACATGCCTCCTCGACCTATTTCCATCCCAACATGCTGCTTCTCCCTCTGCTTTCATAACGCAGCCCAGAGACAGAATGAGAAACAGACCCGGCTCGGCGCCTCCCGTCACCTCCTGATCGCAACGTGCTGCCCTAATGTCAGTGAGAAGAGCTCCTTGATGTTTGCTGGGATTCAAATGGATGTTTATGGGTTAGTCCGACTGCCGAAGACAGCCACCGCTTTACACCAGCTCTATGAAGCTCTTTCATGTTGAGTGATTGCTTCGTTTCACAAACACAATGACGGGCATAGGTCTTAGATTTTTCAGGATAATGCTGCATGAGCATTTCCTATCCCATCATTCACCTTTCTGTAAACACAGTCAGTGAATGCGCAGAAACCTGGTTTATACCACGGTCCAGGTTGGTACTCCATTCTGATTGGCTGCTGGCTGTGGATTAAAAAGTAGTTAAAATGTATATTTTACAGAAGCCGACACAGTGATATATAACATGTGAGTTATGTGACTGGAACTTCTTTCATTGGTGTGCAATAATCACTGTGGACAGTTCAGGGTTCCACAGCGTTTCTAATATTGTACACTTCTTTGGGCATTATCCCTTACTTAATGCCCACTCCTTGAACAATCCCTGTTTTATTCAAATGCAGATGGAACAAATAATCGTGTGAAGGTTGAAACATCAGCACCGCTCTGGATAAACTGTCTTTCAGGTTTAATGAAGCGAAATAAATGAAGGAAATGTTTTAAAAGTGTGAGGAGATTCTGACAAACACGTCTTCTGGAATGTTCTGCTTTCATTTCACCACCTGCAGTTCTTCTTTGTCAAGCGGTGCAGTTAAAACTATTATTTTCAGTGAAAACATCAACTTGGTTCAAACTTTAAAGGAAACTCTTTGTTCAATTAAAAAAGAGCAGATTTTTTTTTCTGTAGTGACTTTTCAGGAATTACAGTGCAGAATAACCTGGATGACATCTAGAAATAATGAAGTTTTACTTTTTATCTTAGAGGATTTAAGAGAGAGAAAAACAGATCATGACGGAGAGTAACTGAGAGTGCATTTCTTTAGTTCCTTGTAGATGAACTATTAAAGAGCTCTTTTCAAGCTTTGCAGTGCCACTCATTCACCAGGTCACTTAGTCATATTTTTTATTATTTTCATCGAGACAACAATAAAATTAACTGTCCCCTAGTTTTATTTTTGTTTTTATTTTTCCCCTCTCGGGTTAACGTGAGACACTGAGTTCCTGTCCAGACTGAGTCATACCAAAATGGGACCCATCCCTCCCTGCGTGACACTCAGGAGGGGTTGGATTGGGGGGTCACATGGTTCCTGAGCACAGCTGTGTCTGCAGCTCACCGCTTCCCCGGGGGACGGGATGGCTCGAATGCAGAGAACAAATTTCACACTCCAAGGTGAGCGACCAGTTATGAGACTTCAACTTGTTTTATGTCTTTAGAAAAAATGTGCATAAACATTTTCCCTCTTTGACTTCACTGAACGATCTAAGACCTCGACATTTAGAGCGGGTAACCTGCATGTCCCATCCAGGTTTGACCGTTTTTTGCTCATATCCATGCGAAAACCAGCTTGGACTAAAGTTTTATCTTCTTCTTCTTATGAATGCAATCCAGTCTGCAAACAAACACAGAGATAGATATCCTGCATGCCTAGCAGGAGAGCGTTTCTTGTTTTGACATCATCTTTGACACAGTATCCTGCTTGGAATAAATCAAAGGTGGAATCACTCATAGTCCCGTCAAAATGCAGACACAAAAATATGACTCCTGCCAGCTTCCGTTTGTCATGCAGAGAAAGAGACGAAGCTACTCTAAAATTATACTTTATTGTTTTGATAAGACACATTAAAAAGAGAGTAAAAAGGGACTGTAAAAATAGCAAACAGGTGTCACAAAAATATCTACTGTTACAGACCTATGCATGGCTTCAGTTCAAAGTGAGTCTTCCATTTTGGCGTCTATACTACACGAAACACGTGTGCTTGCATGTGCACACACGTTCAGGATGCGCTGACGCAACAGGCCTGCATGTCCCCGGAGTGTTGCCTTATGGGTAAATTCTCCCACTTTTAAATCCTTGAGGTCCTTTCATTCCCCTCCAGAGTTTTCTCGTAGTGCAAGCGAGCCAGGTTCATGTCCGCCCTTTGAATGTGTTCATGCAGGTATAAGTCCCTGTAAACTTCTGGATTTCTTCAAGAGCAACTTGTGGCATGAAGCTGGAGAGCAGAACAGAGCGAGGACACAGAGTCAAGGATAAAACGTCACAGGAAGAGCAGAGAGCAAGCTTCTGGAGAGCCCAAAGGTTTTACCTTTTGAGAATGACGAGGGCGTGCATCGTCCAGGGCAGGTAAAGGAAGGCCTTGTCAGTTCTGACGCCATCGACGGTCTTTTGAGCAACTACTTCAGGTTTGAGGGGAGGAAAAAGCTGAGGAAACCTTGAAAACAACAAAAAACAAGTCTGAGATAATGTGAACCTGGATGTTGGTTTTAAAAAACGAAACATAAAAATCAAAATATTTAAGCTTTGAGGGGGTCATAGGGGGTAAAGGGCGGAGGTACACAACGGAGGAACTTGTCACTGCATGCTAGAGGACTGCACAAAAGACCCCATGCTGTCAGCAGCCAATAAGTGTGGAAGTTACAGAGAATGGAAAACAGAAATGCAAATGTGTGTTTCACCAAATGTGTGGAGATTTCTACTCATTGTATGTATTTTAACTAGGGCCAGGAATCAATTAACTGATTAATCGCAAACTTGGGAAAAAAAATGAATCGCGATTGTTGTTTTTTTAGTCCCTGTATTTTCTCACCACTTATATAAAATCACACACATTTAGATCATTTATTATTAATTAGAGCTGTCAATCGATTAAAGAAATTAATCCGATTAATCGCACTTTTGTGTTGTGATTAATCACAATGTTTAACCAAGTACATTTTATGTGACAATATACAGCTCTTTTTTTAATGTATTTATTTTTTATAATTACTTTAGAACAAGAACAACAAAAAACAAACAAAAAATTAAAAGAAAAAATGCAAATTATACCACAAACAATCTCTGTAACAGAAACAGGCCAGAGAGAACGTTTTTCCTTCATTTTTTATTGTCTAAAATGTTTAAACGTATCACGGGACCATCGTATAAAGTGTTTTAAGGCGCGCCTTAGAAGCCTGAGGAAAAGGGAAAGACTGCTTTTTCGCGAAGTGTAATTAATTTCCGTTGATGAATTTGTTTTTCTTTTTTATTAATCACGTGCGTTAACGCTATAAAATTCATATTTTAACCCTCTAACACTGGAGCCTCTAGGCTTGAGTTCTTTGATCTACTGTAAGTTTTCAACCATTTACATGATAATTGGAGCAGCTTTTCTCCTTCACAATCTACTGGAATTATCGTGTTAACGACTTTAAGTTAAGTTTGTTAAAGATTTTGTGTTTAAGCGTCACCGACGACGCCCCAGGTGTTGAAGGGTTAAATGCAAAGTCAAAAATGCTGTTTGTCTACATCCCAGCCAAACCTCACCTGATCCTCATGCCCTGGAACATCTCCGTGCTGGTGTGGAAGGGAAGCACCGTGGTGCAGCCGACGCCCGGACAGTCCAGGAGGCCCAGCGTCAGGCTCTCCATGAAGGCCAGTGACGACGCCTTGGAGGTGCAGTAGTCGATGACCCCCGGGATGGGAGACTGAGACAGGATGGAGTTAATGCAGACGACGTGTCCGTGCTGCAGCTCCAGCATTCGGGGGAGGAAGGCTTTTGTTGTCTGAGACAGGCACACAAAACAGGAGAAGCAGAGAATAAAGCTGAGATGAAGAGAGGTGTGGAAACAGGAGGTGGATGTCTTTTTATTCACCGCAGAAAATGAAGCGCAGCGGAGAAACCGACCCGTGGTGTCACTGCAGATTAGGTTTCCGTTTCCATTTACTCTATAATTGCATTTCTGTCTGCAAATGTCAAAGCCTTTTGATCTCAATTCAAAATAAATAATGCCATGAGCTTCAAAACAGCTCTGATGTCTCAGGGACTGGGAGGCAAGCTGGAAATACCCCACTTAACCTGCCCTAAAAGCAGGCGTGACTGACGGGTCGGGGTGGCCCGCTGCCTTCACTGCCACGCAATAACCAAAATACAGAAATGAGAACAATCATCCACTGAGAGGAATTTCCCTTTTCTGAAGGTAAACTGGCTTCCCTTCCAGCTTACCCAGAACTGTCCCAGAGTGTTGACATGCTGGGTTTTCAGCAGGGCGTTGTCGTCGCTGTTCATCAGACTTTTGCCGTGGACGACAGCCGCGTTGTTCACCAATATGGTGACGTCTCCCACCTGAGGTGAGAAACACCAAAGACACATCAGTCTGGAACAACCTCAACTCAACAACCTCTGTGTGGATAAAAGTCAAGATCATTTTAAAAAACAACTGATGAAAAGGTTGTTTTTAACATATTTGTGTAGCATTTTTCTGACAATGGAGGACAAATATAAAGAAGCATGAGTTACTATTTGTTTGAATTGTTGTGAATAAGGAGCAGATGAAAAAATGCAGTTTCAAATAGATCATATTTGTGATGTAGATATACGCTGGGCGGGGCCACATGCTCCATGCTCCGCCCCATTCTGAAGCATCCACTTGCAGACAAATGGATCCATGAACGTCTGGAATCTGGATCTATACTGTACGACTAGATAGCTCCCTTTTTTGTCAACATTTTGTTGCATTACCAATATTTATGCTGAAGGTGAAAGCGAACAAGCGGAAGAGCATTGACTGTAGAAACACGCCTTTAATACCGCACCTTTTCTCAGTTATACAGGCCGTCCAGAAAATCTCACACTAACCTTACTCTTGTCCTTCAAAATAGAAGAACAATACAAAGTGTTGGCTCTTGAAAAGATCAGTCCTAAATTTTTTAAAGGATGTTTTTGCTTTATCAACCAGTTATTCGGGTTATAAATTGACTAATCAGATGTCTCAGTAAAAGCATGTGGTGTCTGCTGGCCCCGCCTCCAACGTTTGATTGACGGACTCCCAAGAGCCGCTTTCAGAGGGAGGGGTGTGGAGTTTGAACATACTCGCTCATGATTGGCGACAATAGTTCCCTAAAAACGTGGCTCAAATTTACTGGGACCAATCACTGTCAACTGGCTCCAAAATGGCGGTGCCCTCAGAAAGCTATGGTGACGGATTTGGCCTGATTTCATGAGAACCAAAGGGAGCATTTTCTATGGGAGACGTCACATCTCCTTTTATCAATGTTTCTACAGTCAGGGATAAACAGATGGATGATGGGAAATGGGGACAGGCTTACTCCACAAGCAAATCAGAGGTGAATTTCAAATGAACTCCAGCATTTCTACAGAGGATATGTCCTAGAAAACGTTTTTTTTTTTTAATTGTGGCTGAAAACCACATCACCATAATTAAAAGGCCTCTGCAAACGCCAGATCAATAGATGATCAGAGTGGGACTTGAAAGAAAATGATAAGGTAAATGTACATCTACTTATCCATCTGACGTACCTTTTCTCGCACCAGCTTGGCTTGCTTGTAAACTTCTTCTTTGTTAGCCACATCACACTTGAAGTAATGGCACTCCGTACCGGAGAGGGAGATCTCCTCCGCGGTCTCTTTCAGAGTCTTCTCAGTCCTGCCCCATAAGATCACCTACCAAACAAAAAACCGTCAAGCTTTTTAGGAAGAGACATGTTTTATTACAGTTTGCAGCATTGTTTTGATGCAACCTTGCATCACTTCCAAAGATGTCTTAGCTTCATTCATTTATTGAAGACCATCTTACTCCCAACAAATAGATAGAAACCGTCCCTTCATCCACCCACAGACTAAATGAATGCTGGCCATCTGAGCTGTGTGGAGGTGGAGGTGGTGGTGGGGGGACTGATGATTGGGCAATTAGATCTGTCAGTCTTTAGGGTCAGGGAAAGGTAATGAAATCAGGGGTTGAGCCCTCCTCATCTCTCAAACACAAATTCTCAAAGAGATTACACGGCCCGTTGGGCAGATGAGCCCTGTCATTTCTGGTCAGGGATTCTGAAAACGCTGCGTGTGTGAAGTGCTGAGGACGCCAATGTGGGATTTGGCCAGTTGCCCATGACCAAGGTTAATATTTGAGCTAGAAGTCCTCTGGAAAGCGATCCAGTGTGTTTGAGAGTGTGTGTGCATGTGTGGATTAACAGACACACAAAAGACAGCATATCTGTCTGTTAGACCAGAGTTCACGCTGCCTTTCTCCATTGTTTCCCCCCCGTGTTTATGTGTAAACATCCGTTTAGTCACTCGGCAGGATGGACTCACAATGACTTCATCTGACTTAGAGATTCTCTTCAGATTTACACCCTTAAAACATTCAGAAAACATGTTTAATGATCTGGACATTAAACATCCAGGGATGATAAACGTAACTGTTATTAAAATTCATTTGAAACACAGTGACATTTTTAAACAATTGAATTTGTTTTGTGTCATTGTAGATTTTCTCACATTTGTTTACTTCCAGCTCCAGCCAGATGAAGTCAATTCAGTCACCTTTTTTTTTTTTTTTGCAATTTTTGACAACGTGCCATGTCTGAACCTGTTGTCATTAGTAAGCAGTGTTTGGTTGGAGCCAACATTTCTATGGCGACCACTCTTACCAATCAGACATCTGTTACTCCGTCTACATTCACGTTGTTGATGAGGAGCACCAAGGTTCACTTGGAGGTGAGCACTGACAGTATATGAGAACTGGACCAAGTCTCCCCTCCCCCCTTATCCAATAGGAAGTACCCGCTAGTAGTTGAAATCCTATAGATTTCCATTGAGAAATAAACAGCTATTACTCAGTCAGTTTGTCTGAATAATCATTCTTACTCTGGTGTGTTTTTAAACATCTTTTTGCTGACGCCATTTTTTCATGATCATTTTTTCTATTGCACGTTTTTAAAGTTTTTAAAGGTTTTTGTTTCTTTTTATTGAGAATGAAGCTCTCCTGCTGCAGACAGACAGACAGACAGCAGCAGTTGTGTTTCTGTGACTATGAAATCACGCTAATAGGATTTCCAATAATAAATCTGCTTAATGGAAACACAACAATTAAAAAAAAACAGGTATTTCCCAAAAAAGTCTTTGCGCTTGGTTGTATCAAAATTGACTTATTTCGCAAAACTGCAAAGGAAACATTTTTTGAATGAAAGGAGCCACATGACCAACAACCATGTTATACCCCGCATAGCTGTGCAGGCGTGTGCTACAAGAGCATCAGAAGTTGAGAGCGTCATGTGGAATTGTTGGATCCACAGCTTCCCTGTGAAATCCCCATTTCCCAGAATCCTTTTATCCATAGCCACTCCCACGTAGCTCGCCGCTCTGTGGCCTGAACAAGACACCGACATCTCCTTTGATAGATGATGATGAGCGCTAGAGCCGTGGCAGAAATGTGAGCGTATCAGCTATAAATCAAAGAATTGTTCACATGCATCGCCATGTTTTTAAGAACTCATCAGATGAGTTGGTTTATGTTTATTCGCATAATTATGATTTAATGGAAACGGTCATTACAAAATTGTTTTTTGTATGCATTTCTAGAATTTTGATAATGTTTTGTGCATCTGTGTCCATGGAGATGCAGCGACTGAGATGCAGCCGTGCGAGAAAAGGATTTAACCCTTCAAAGCCCGATCCTTTTCTGTTTCTCATCGACAGTCTCATTCAAGCAGAATTCACTACGGTGGTAATAAAACTCCAAACGTGATGTCCACGCATTTCAAATCTGAGGAGGTTAAAAATAGAATCTCTAAAAAAACAGAATAAATGCTGATATATGAGCTATTCATCTTCATATTTAAGCTACAACAGTTTTAAAAGTCCATTAATTTGTCAGAGTTTCTAATGGAGATGTGAATCACATCTGATCAAAATGTTCAATAGTTCTGAAGATCTCAAAGCAAAACTTTTTTAACAGTTGCACTATTGTCCTTGATTGTTGAAGCTACTTCACAGAAGTGCTCTGTTTAAATGTGAAATGGTAAAAGAAGGTTAAAAGGATAAGTTTATTAATTAGATTGGGGGGAAAAAAACTGACGCCCCCATCTGGGACCAGAGGAAGAAGAACGAGTCTGGTTCTGGTGTGAACGCATCTGGACCCACTTTGGTCTCTTTACAACTGAAGCCCAGAGATGTTTGTGTTATTACAGAATTGCATGTTGTTGCACAGCATATATTATGACCTTCTCTGTGATCCCCCTGCTGTGAAAGACCCTCATTTATGGTACTTCAGATCTTTTTGCTTCATTTCTAAGCCCACTGGAGTCATCAGGGAGAGAAGACGACTTCTCCTAAACAACCAAAAGCTTTTAATAGGATTTGAGCCAGACAAATAAAGCCGAGAGTGCTCGTTAAAAGTCGGCCCTTAAAAGTATTTTTCTGCTGTTAAAACCTAATTGAATTCATTAGGTTTATCACTCGTTGCAACACATGGGACCCTCAGAGCAAACAAGCTTCGGCCAAATTGGATGGAAAAGCGTCTGACAACACACACGCCGAGGCCTCAGCTGGAGATAAACTGCTGATTGTTCTAACAAGCGTCCCTAACAAGATCTGATGTCAGCTCATGCTTTAAGAAAGACTCTCTGATCATAGCTGGACTCAAATCCTCCATAAACTCCCAGAACCAGTTTGTGTCCTCAGTAGCTGGATTACAGCGATACTCTATCCGCTGGATCTAAATGTGAGGGTGGGATGAACCCTGCTCTTCACACCATTGTATGGACTGGTGGGGAGGGAGCTCAAAGAGGGGGCAGCAGGAGTTCAGGAGGCAGTCGCCTGCCGCTGTCTAATTACAGCGGAGACAGCAAGGTCAGTTGCAGGGCAATACCCAGCTGGGAGTGGTGTGCTTCCCGCCTCCAGCACATCAGCAGCACGCTTGCAAGCTCGCTGCTGCTGAGTTTCTGAGCTTCATCTTCCTCACAAAGATTTATTCATGCTATCCTGACAGAAAGCAAAAACACACGAGTGTTGGGTCGGCGCGAGCAAAAACACTTTGAAGTCATGTGCGCTTTAAAGCTGTCAATGATTCACTTGAACCGCGCCAAAAACCCTTCTCGCCCTTTTACTGCCTTTTTGGAAAACATTTTGTTCTGGTTTGTTGTTTCAGAGCTTTTTTGCCCCCCTCATAAAAAGCCCCCCCTCCTGAGCCTCCCACTCATCATCTGGTGAATTCTTTCATTAACGCTGAAGTCATGAACCAAAAAAAAAAACCACCACGAGAAGAGGAAAAAGGATACGGCAACCGGCGGTCATAAATGTGCTCACGCTGGGGTGACTGCAAGTTCACAGAGGTTAGCTCACTGCATAATAACCGTCCTATTTCCTTTCAGCATCCCCTCAGGCACGCAGGGCTTGTCATACACATTACCACAGGTGTTGTTTTCAGAGCCTTCACACCTTGATCGTAGCCAACAATAAGGAGCTGAAAGGCGCAGTGACATCCTTTGTTGCGCGGCTGCAGAGTAACTCTTTCTATCTGCTGTTTTCTTCCCGCTCGCTCCCCAAGGACACGGCTTTGGAAGACAGAGGGAGGCAGTTAGTGTTTCACTGAACTCTCAGCAACGTTTTCCACAGAAGATCTGAGCTCAGGTCACATGTGTGCAGAGGAAGGGTCAGCCGTGCCTACAGGGGCCTGTGAGGGTAAAAATAAAACCATCTTTATAGCCTATGGTGACTAACTGAGGCCTTGTTTTGATCAACACAGATTTTGAAATAATTCAGTTTGCAAATAAACTACACTGCAATAAAAGCTGTCACTCAGTTCAGGCTCCTTCAAAGTAAAAGCTCCACTACAGTTGAACTTTTGCTTTTGATTATTTTCCAGCTGTTTAGGTCAAAAATCAAACTCTTGAACCATCATCCTTACAGTCTTAGAGCTTCTGATTTGACTAAAGTTCAAATATTGTATTCAAGCCCCAAAAACAAACAAAACAAATCAACCAAACTGCAGTCTGTGGTGCAGGATAAATAGTAATTTACCACAAAAATGGGTCAAAGTGAATGGAGGAGACACTTATAGGAGGTCTAGAAGGGTGGATGTGGACACCCCCCCCCCCTTACACACACACACGCGCGCGCGCGCGCGCGCACACGCCCCTCATGCAGAAACACTCACACAGGCTCAACATCCACAGATCTGAATCCTAAAGTTGCCTGCAGGATGGCATCATCTCACTGCTGCATCTGCATATCAGCCGTTAAGGCTGCGCAGACCAGCTGCAGCTGCGCAGACCGGCTGCGCAGACCGGCTGCATTCTGCTGTTCAGCTGTTGAGCAATAGTTGGACTAAAGTTTAGGGCATGTCCTGGAGTCAGACTGGGGCTGCGCGGTTACTCTGACGCCGTGATTCGCTTCATGCAGCAGTAAAGAGGCAGAATGCACGTAGAGAGTGGGGCAGGAGGGTGGTTGAAGCTGCCCCCATCACTCCACCTCATTTCACTCCAACTCACAGTGATACTGTCATACACTCGTGATCGCTCTGCAGAGGGGGTGTTGGTGCTCATAAGCTTACTCTACCTTTTTGGCTCCCTGCTTGGCAAACTCCTTGGCCAGGTGTCGACCGATGCCCCGACCTCCACCCGTGATCAGCACCACCTCTTTGCTCAAGTCCTTCTTTCTGCTCGGCAGGAGCGAGCAGAGACTCGCCTTCAGGATGTGGTAGAGCATCTGAATCGGGAAGAGAAGCACGCGCCACGCGCTCCTCAGTTCCATCCTGGGACTCTGCGGCGGCTCTGCGGTCACTGTCATCCACAGACTCAAAGTTCTACTGGCGGGATTCCACGGAAGAAAAAGTAGAAAAAAAACAATTATGGCATCTTATCGGATTCGCGTCAGGCTCTCAGAATAAATCACGGGAGCTGTCAAAGCCCCAAGCGGCCAGGAGGCAGGAACCCGAATCCGACGGGGCTCCGCGCTGCGCTCTTGGAGCTGTTGCGCTCTTGAAACTGCTGCGCTCTTGGAGCTGCTGTGCGCCTGGAAGCGTTGCGCGCCAGCGAGTGTTGCGCTCCTGCAGGCGTCTCGGTCCTGTCCTGCCTTTTATATCTTAGCGCCTCTTCCCCGCTTCCCTTCTGCTGCCGAGAGGACCTGCGTGAACTGGAGGGGAGGTTTGGAGAGGCCATTAATCCTGATTGACATGTTAAGTGGGGATGAATATTTTCCTCTGGAGAGACTCTGCCCCGACTGGTTGCTTACTCTCCTCCTCCCCACCCCCTTCACGTGTCTACAACAACAGCGGCCCCTCTCATTCTGCGACCCCCCACCAGCGGTACCCCCGCTGCGTCTCAGGTGGAAGCCCCATCCCTCTCGGGAAAGTTTAACTTCATAATCGCGATGACCCGAACTTAACCTCATCACATACATGACTGGACGCCAACGGCGCCGCAGTCACACGTTTCTCCACAGTTCATGTCGTTCTCTTTACAAGAGGGAAAGACTGACAAGGAGTTTTATTAAGAAAATACCGACAAAGTCAATCAAACTTCACCAAACTGATAAATGAGAGTCCATATAAATCATTCACATGGATGACAATTAGATCCAGTCTGTAGCTTTTATTTCATTCTCTTAAAGCCAGCTTGATGTAACCCCCAGAGAGCAGCGGTGGAGCTCAGCTCCAGCTGTAATAGTCCATTAGCATCCTTGTTTGAACCTCATTTGTTGGAAAGTCCCACTTTGGAGTCAGGCTCTGATTTTCTGAGTGTTGCCTCCTCAGCAGCCTGGCTGGATGGTAAACTGAAAAAAAAAATGCCTCCTAAATTGATCCTGCAGGAATTAATGGACCTCAGACATGATTCCAGTCTGTGATGTTTGGCACAGATGCTGTAATGTTTTAAACTTGGAATCACTAGATGTGTAGCTTTTTTCAGCAACTGGAAGAGGTTTGAGATCAGCCTTCCAATGAGAGCTCTGTGAAAAGCTCAGCTGCTCTGAAAAAGAGCAGGAGGGAAGTTAAGCTCCAGAACTATATACAAATCCAGATGGTTGTAAGTTTAGAGACTTTAAAGCTAAAAAAAAAAAAAAAAAAAAAAAGTGGAACAAAAAAAAAAACAGATTTGTAAATGTTTCATTAGATTTTAGTGGATTTAAATGACTGACAGAAATCTAGATAGGAAAAATAAATATCTCAGAGTGCTGTTTATTTATTCTCGAGGCATCACTGCCATCTACAGATCAGCAGTGAAAGTTCAGATAAGAGTTCTTCCCAGCCTTCACTGCTGCATTTTTTTTCCCACTTTTACATGTAACACGAGAAATGTCCATCAAATCCAGCTGGAAGCAAATGACGTCTCCCAAAAGCATGAAAGTCAGAAAGTATTATAGAGATTTTACGAATAGATTTAATTGGTAAACATTTGTTCCATCTGACTATAAAGAGCCGTAGATGAGAAAATAAACATTTATTGTGTGAATTCTTTATAAGCCTTCACACAACAGTTATTCTCATTGTTTTTTGGCATGTAAACGTAATCTTGGTATCAAAACATTCATCTTGTTCAGGACATTTCTGCTTGTATTTTTGGTATTCATAAACTTTATAGATTTAGAAATATTTGCAATAATTGCAAAATATGCCCCACAGGAAGTGAGTGAGAATTTTTTCAAATGCTTCAAAAACTTTGTGCACTTTAAAGCCATAGTTTCCAGTCATTTTTAAATAATTTGGCAATGAGGTGTTGTATAAGCATTCTGTCAGCTCATTTTCATAATTTGACTTCCACTGATGCTTTCTTATGCTCATTTTATGATCTAACGTTTTAGCAAAATGTCAATGTTTTTTTGACTAGTTTATCTACTGAGGTTTAGCTTATGTTTTAGCCACATATTATTATTATATTTTAGCTAAAGTTTTTGACTAATTTCACTGAGGATTTTTGAGCTGTTTGAGTTGCGCTGGTATCTGCTAGCTTTTTAGGCAAATTGGGGATCTAAGGTTTTCTGTGGCTAATTTAGAGGTTTTTTTTACATATTTAAGCAACACACTACAGGTTTTTGCCAAATATGCATGTATTGAGGATTTTTATGTAAACTTACAGTTTTTCAGAAATGTAGGTCAACTTCAGTTCTCTTCCAATGATATTTAACAACATTTCAAGTGTTCAAGCAAAGTTAACATGTAGAAAATATCTTTTGCATTTTCAGCAAATCCCTTGAGCAAATAGAGGAAAGGGATTTAGCATTTTCAACAACCAGATTTAGCAGAAAGCATTCACACTGACATTGTTTCTGAGCTAAATCCTGCAGAAAAAACCGTCTCAGAAAAACAAGGTAAAGAGAGGCGAGGTGAAAAGAGGTGGAAAGATGAAAAGCATTTTCCCCCTAATGACTTACCTTCAGCAGAACAGACCAGCAGTACCATGGACATGGCTTCTGCAATTTTAATAAATGGCTTTGCTGCTTTTTCTGCTGAAATCCTCCTTCCAGTAATTGGACCTGTGTACTCTGAGCTGATGAATGCAGACGTTCCTTGTAGGGTTTCAAATAGCGGGTAACTATGCAGTTGGTGACTCTTCTATTGGTATTGAAATTGCACTGACGGCTGCATATGTGGACGTCTGATTGTTTACGTCTCAGTCATTAAAATATCTCCATAAATTCATGTTTTTAACAGCAGAAATGTTTCCCTCAAACAGAGAAAATGAGTTAAAAAAAACCCCAACTTACTCTGATATTGAGTTGCTGTCCTTTCTCTGTCCTCAACTACCTGATGAGGCTGAGATTAAAGAAATCTTACATAAGAAACCTCATTCATCCACCAAAGGTTCCCAGGAGCACAGACCCCCCCCCCCACCCCCCACCCCCCAGCTTTGATCTCTCACATAACCTAACCTTCACTTCGACCTTACCCATCAAAAACATTTCCTTTTTTATTGTTTGTTCATGCTTGTCTTTTCTCGGAGGTTTGCAGTTTCTTTGTTGCCAGAGCTGGATCATCTTATGGAAAATACACACAGCAAGTCAGTTTTCCCAAATATGTAGGCTATACATCCAAAAAAAGAACATGAGGGAAAATGTTTTTATAATTTTATCTTGAGAATTGGAATTTGAATTTATTTCAAGCAATCAAAATAACAAACATAAATTAAAGATGACAAACAAAAGATACAGAAAATATGTTGATATGTTTCATGAATTAATAGGAAAATCAATAAGTGTAGTTATCAAAGCACACACATGTGTACAGTTTATGTGTTTCCACAAACACAATATGCATATAAGCACACGTTTGGTTTTCATTTTTCCAAACACTGAAAATAATTGAACATAAAAATGTACAAAACACGGAACATCAGAGCCATTCCAGATATCATTTACAGTAATACATTGTTAGAGTAGAAAGAAGGCCATCTTCTTGGGCGGGTAATTCTACTTAATTATAAACAGACATTTGAAAATCAAGGTCTGCTGCAGTTCAAACTGAGCATCAGATCAGGGAGGAAAGGTGATTGAAATGTCTTGGAACGTAGCATGGTTGTTTCCAGACGAGCTGGTCTGGGGAGTTTCACCCACAACCATCTCTGGTGTTTACAGAGAATGGTCAGAAAAAGAGAAAATATCCAGGGAGCAGCAGTTCTGTGGGCAGAAATGTCTCGTTGATGTCAGAGGAGCATGTCCAGACTGATTCCAGCTGATACAAAGACAACAGGAACTCATATGAGCACTGGTTCCAGCTGAGGTCTGCAGAAGAACATCTCTGAACAAACAACACGTCCAACCTTGATGCAGATGAACCACAGCAGCAGAAGAACACACCAGTATCACTGCTGTCAGATAAGAACAGGAAACTGAAGCTACAATTCACACAGAATCACCAAAACTGGACAACAGAAGATGGAAAACCTTGTTGGTCTGATGAGTCTCTATTTCTGCTGAAACATTCAGATGGTTTATGGTCAGAATTTAACATCAACATGAAATCATGGATCCATCCGGACTTGTATCAACGGTTCAGACTGGTGGTGGTGGTGTCATGGTGTGGGGGAGATTTTCTTAACACACTTTGGACCCCTCAGTACCAACTGATCATGGTTCTAACCGCACAGTCTACCAGAGTATTGTTGCTGACCATGTCCATCCCTTTCTGACCACATTGTTCCATCTTCTGATGCTCCTTCCAGCAGGATAAGACTCCATGTCATAAACTGGAATCATCTCAGACTGGTTTCTAGATCAATGAGTTCTCTGGACTCTAATGACCTCCACAGTCACCAGAACCCAATAGAACCTTTGGGATGAGGTGGAACAGGAGATCGGGATCATGGATGTTCAGATGATGAATCTGCAGCAGCTGTGATGCTGTCATGTTGATATGGACCAAACTCTCTGAGGAATGTTTCCAGAACCTTGTTGAATCTCTGTTACTGAGGATTAAGGTGGTTCTGAAGGTAAATGGGGTCCAACCCAGTGATACCAAGATGGACCTGATAAACACATATGATAACAATATTTTTAGTCTTTAATAGACAAGTTTTATATATTCAGTTTAAGATTCACTGAATTTAATAAATATGAAGCTTAAATACTAAAATTGTCTGTTTAAAAGGGAGCAGATTGAATGAATCTCTGTTTTCATAGCAGCGTGTGGATCTGTCAGTGATTCCTTTGTTCTGCTGACCATTAAAACTGTTTTGACCTCTCTGGATACAGAGGAGCCGTTCCCAGCTGGACTGCTGTGAGTCTGTGACGTGTCACTTCCCTTCTGTGGATGAGGATTTAGCGAGGATTCGCTCAGCGAATATAGGAAATATGCAACCTGGAAGCAGCACTGTGCCAAAGGCTGGCGAGGAAATTGGCCGGACATCTGCCATTCCCCCGAGCTCGGGTCCCCGTCTTCCTCGCTCCGCAGATGGCAGATTTCAGCCTGCCCACATACCAGTCAAACCATGCTGTGCACATATTGTTTTGCGGTCAGGTGGTATTCATTTTCAGTCCTGCTTGAATACAAACTTGTGCGCTTGCCAGGCAGAGCTCTCAGGGAGCCACGTCCCCACTGAGCGAAGAGTCTCACATTTTTAGTCAGGAAACCTTTCTGGGAGCAGCTGGTGTAAAACATGTTATCATCCTAAATTGTCCAACTCGTGAGTTGTATTTGACTTTTTTATTTTAAACGTAAAACCAATTTCCTCCCTGGTGAACACATTCAGAAGTTCTCCAACTGAAAACTTTCCTCAGTTGAAGACTCTGTTTTTCCTGACACCTTTAAAATGAATGAATCCAAGTAAAGAAACATGGAAACAAGCGTTATTGAAACTGTACGTCTGATTCACAGTCTGAGAAAAACAGAAATAGAATGTATGTGAAGTCTAACAGTGTCCTCCTCAGTGGATGGGGATTCATTCTCACCGAGTTCTCAAATGTAAGAACATGTTTTCACTGCAGCACTTTATGGTACGACTGACTTTCTCTGACTTTAACAACATCACAATAAAACTTATTTATGGCATTTGAAAAAATAAGAAAGAAAAGAAGCTCATATATGAGCAGTTCGCGTAGATTTTAAGAAAAAACACAAATAAATAAATAGATAAAATTTTAAATAAACAGATACATAAATAAATAAAGAGTCACATAATGTGTTTTTAAAAATTATGTTGTCTTTCTTTTCCTCAATATACATTATGTCCATCTCTCCAGAACCAGGTATCAGTTCTTTTGTCTACATTTGAATAGAAGGTGTGTGTTTATGCTTCTCCACAACAATATAATTATTCTTCTGGCTTGCAAAAGTCCACAGTCAATAAGCAACGATTTTTTTTGCTTCACAATAAGATTCGGGTGTATATATACCGAACACACAAAGGAGCTCTCCCCACTAGTCGACCTATAAAGGCAGTTATATTCCCATAAAACATCTTTAAGCTTAACTCCAGTAAAAGCAGTCCCTTTAGAAAAAAGTCAGATTCTGGCCTTTATTCAGTAGATTTTCTTTAAACTCCCCCTCCAATGAAAACCATGTTTTTAACGTGTATTTGTTGCATTTTTCTTCTGAAAGAGTAAAAATATAATAAGAAATAATTTCGTGTTTGCATTTCCGAGTATTTCTCCTTTTAAGTAACTGTCAAAATGCCTAAGAAAAACTCTGTTTGGATTCCTGAAACTTTCATACGTCACAGTATCTAGCTAACCCGGATGCAGCTGTAGAGGCCGGAGAAGATAATCTAACGTCTCACTTCTGTGCTGTAAAGGATGGTAATTCAGTGAAAGAACATACTGATGTTAGCTTTCATTATTTTACCAAAGAACACAAGGAAAACATGGATTAGATTTATTGGTCACAGCAACGGCAATAATTGTTCCATCATTTGCGGAAAAAGAGACATTTTTCAACTGGACGGAGTCGCGGGTGATCGCATCGTTCGCTCGTATTTGAATTGTCTCCAAGACGGGACTTTTTTTAAGTTGGTCTCACGTATTTAAAATGAAACTGAAAGTAAGATACCATTAGCTGTCACAAATCTGCTGTCTGCGTTTGATCCACCTAGGAGCTCGAGGCGAGCTGCCATAAAGAGCGCCGCTGCTTTGTTTCTAGCAGCTCAGAATCCAGCAGGTGGTTTAACCGGACACTGGAACCGTTCTCCTGAACGTAACCCTTCATCTGCATCTAAAACCATCACCACTGCACACATTTACAAACTGACGTGCGATTAGACCCTCTCTGTATTCTTCATTTCATTTCATGAGATTTCTTGTTGAAGTGAATTCAACAACCATCATGTGCTAGCATGAAATCAGTTCTGAACCCAGATAGAGCTGCTGCTGCTGCAATGCAGCCTCAATGGAAATGTTTTAGTTTATGTTTTCATGAGTTTATCAAAGTGTGTGTCTCACTAGCATGTCTGGGGGGATAAGGGGCGGGGTTACACAGCTCAACACCATAAGCCACGCCCACACAGAGGAATATTTGGAAAGGAAACTTCAGATCAACAGGAACTCCAACTTTATTTATTTATAGAGCGCCTTTCGTTCGGACGAAACACAAGGCGCTTAACATAAAAGCAAATAAAATACATATTAAAAACACAAAAACAGTGTTTAAAAACAAACGTACACAATGACACAAAACAAACATCCCTCTCTCCCCCAGTCCCCCCAATAAGACCCTTGTTGAGAAAACTGAACAAAGCTATAAAAAAAAAAAAGGAAAAATGTCTTTTTAAGACATTTAAGATGTGGAATTTTAGTTAAAACTTCACAGTCCTAATTAAAACCCCACTGGGAACATTTAGAGATAATTGAAGAAAATCATTGCAGGGGGACTTCAAATAAGTAAAATAATCTGACAATGGGGCAAGAAAAATGATCTTATCAAGAATTCTTATTTTAAGAATAAAATTCTATTCTCTGAAACTGAATTCACTCTGGAGGCGATCTGAGGTCCTGCACCCCGATTTGGGTGTCGGGCGCATTGTGTCATGTACATTCACACCGGCCACGTGTGGTGCATTCAGAAACACGTTCTACAAGGTTTCCGGAACATCCAGCCGGTAGTGTTCATACGTACCAGTGCTAGACAAGCATTTAGCGGCAGGAAGGGAATTCTTCTTCTACTGTGTTTTTACTGTTTATTAGCACTCGTCCACCATCTACAATAAGTAGAGGATCGGTGCACAAAGTCAAAGCGGTACAAATCCAACAAATCCTGCTCTAGGCCTTTTTGTTTTCACAGCTCTGTTCCTCGGTTCCATCTTGCAGTCATATTAATCCAACCAGGCACAAACCGCAATTATTCATTTATACTTCATGATCATGTTGACAGCAGTTCCGATCTCCATGTTTTGGCATCACTAACAAATCCGGTGTCCTTTGGAGGGTGCTCTGGTAGTACGGGGTCCGGGGAGCCTTACTAAGGGCTGTTCGTCTCTGTACGACCGGAGCAGGAGCTTGGTTCGTATATCCGGCAATAAGTCAGACCTGTTCAAAATGCCAGAGGCTGGAGGGGATCTGGTTTGGGGACCACAGGATTTCATCTCTGCTCTTTGCAGATGATGTTGTTCTGTTGGACCTCCAGCATGTATTGGAGCGGTTTGCAGCCGAGTGTGAAGCGGCTGGGATGAGGGGCAGCACTGCCAAATCTGAGGCCATGGTTCTGGACCGGAGAAAGGAAGTTCGTCCTCTATCGGTGGGTGGGGCGCTTCTGCCTCAGGGGGAGGAGTTTAAATATCTCGGGGTCTTTCTCATGAGTGAGAGAAGATCGGAGCGTGAGATCGACAGATGCTTTTTTACCATTTTGCGGACGTGGCACAGATCCGTTGTGGTGAAGAGAGAACTGAACCAGAAAGCAAAGCTCTTGATTTACCGGTCGATCTTCATTCCAGAACTCACCTATGGTCATGAGCTCTGGGTCATGACTGAAAGAACGAGATCCCGACTACAAGCGGCTGAATGAGTTTTCTCTGGAGGGTGGCTGGACGCTCCCTTAGAGATAGGAGGAGGAGCTCGGTCACCCGGAGAGAGCTCGGAGTAGAGCCGCTTCTCCTCCGCATCCAGAGGTGGCTTGGGCATCTGGTTCCTCCTGGACGCCTCCCTGGAGAGGTGTTCCGGGCATGTCCCACCACTGGGCGGAGGCCCCGGGGAAGATCCAGGACACTCTGGAGAGAGTATGTCTCTCCGCTGGCCTGGGAATGCCTTGGGGTCCCCAAGAGGAGCTGGAAGAAGTAGCCGGGGAGAGGAAAGTATAGGCATCATTGCTTGGACAGCTGCCCCCACAACCCGGTCCCAGATGAGTGGAAGAAGATGGATGGATGGATAACAAATCTGAGTCCTCAGTTGGTCACAGTACTGCGGTTAAGCGTAAAAAGTTTAAGTGGTTGAATTTTCAGTGCACAATCAAGCCAGAAATTCTGTTCTACGTGCATTTGCATAAACTTTTAACGGAAAGTGGCCTCTTGAACGTAAGCCAACGCAGACGGTGGGTGACCACCTTCAGTTCAGAAGCGTTCAGTGCGAGTGTCTGCGGCTGACCGGGGGTGTCAAGAATTAAAAAAATCTAAAGTATGGCTAGGTTGAGGTGTGTCAACCAATGAGAGAATCAGCTTTAGACACAACATTTCAGTGACTTGATCAGAGGATAGAAGACAAATCAAGTTTGGTGGCTTTGTGGCAGAGACCATGGAGCTGGACCGATAAAGCACGCTATGCCAGCCAACTCCCCGGTGGACAGCGTGGCGAGCTCTGCTGGACCCTGGTCGGCAGACCTTGCTATGATGGCCCTCAGGAAACTGGCTGCCTGCAGACAGAGCCACAGCGAGTGCTGTTGTAGTGGGTGCAATCGCTCCTGCTCCTTGGGTTTATGATGTTTTCATCTAAACAATAATTAATACTTCTGCTACTCTTATTCCCCTCTTCACCTGGTGTGAACCTAACCATGGGTTAACAAGGGTGCTGAACAGAAACAGCCTCCACTCTACACAGTTGTGCAGAGTTTCCGTGTCCAGTGTGAACCAGGAGTCATGCTAAAACTCAGCCTCAGACAATTGGTAGTAATGTTTAAAATGGCTGTAATCCAGGCCCAGCTCCTGCTGTAGGAGTGAAGTCTCTGAATGAACCCAGACACAATGATGTGCTTGCTGGTGTCTCTGTAGACCTCTCCAAAACATAGAAACCCCATCTACTCAGTCAACATTATCCATGTTTTCCATGATGTGGCAACAACTGAAATCCAGAAAACTTTTGGCAGTAGCTCCTCCCACACGCGTCAAAGACATTTTAGGGCAGGCGTCGAGCATTAAATTTGATGCGTGGTAAAAGAGGGGCGGCCGACACAAATTTGACGCGTGAATCGTGTTTGGTGTGAACGTAAAACAAGTTTTCTCAAACTAGGATTAAATTTTCTTTTGAAAATCTTTCTTGACACAATTATTTTATTTACAAGACTCTCTTCAGATTTGATTTTCAGTGCTGCACATCTACTAGGATGTGAGATACGTGTGCATAAACCATTTCTACTGCAGTAATTTGGTGCTAATTGATTATGATGAGCTTTAAAACAAACCTTTTCCAGCCGTCTTCTCTTATGTCAATCTTCCGTCTCACGTTATGTTTGCTCATGTTCAAGCTACAATATAGAACTAAGTTACAGTTGATTGCACCATTTTTATGTGTTTTCTCTGAACCCTAACTCTGTTGTCTGCACTTTGGAAATCCAAACTTCATTAGGAGGTAGAAAGAGGTCAAACAAAAACGAAGCACAAAACCTGCGTAATATGAAGTAAATAAAGGGTTGGCTGTCTGTCACAGCAGATCTCCATCAACTCCATCAAAAGTTAAATAATTCAAAAGGAAAAATTCAAGAAAAGGATGAGACCAATAATGATATGTGAGAGGGATTTAGAAGGAGAATATGCTCAGAAGACGCGTTTCTGGGGTGATTCCTATTTGAATATGTCATTTTTTGTAGCTAAGCTATTTTTCTGGGATATGGTGAATTTATTTTAACTCAATCCAACTTTTTAACTATGGATTTTTAATGCAGTGGAATTCAACATCTTATTCTGGATTTTACAGTAGCTTTGAGTCCAGTCTTCACTATTTTTAACCCTTTAACACCTGAGGCGTCGCCGGTGATGCTTAAACACAAAATCTTTAACATGATGTCATTTTTTCATGGTTAAAACTATCCAGCAGATTGTAAAGGAGAAAGCGGAAAAATCTGCTGGAATTACATTGATCATGTTAACCATTAAAAAATTACATAAAAAAACATAAACACGGGAGCTCCAGTGTTAAAGGGTTAATAAATATGGTTTCCTGAGTACAATTCCAAAACAATCAGACCCCTAGTTTGTTTAAAATAGTAAACTATTTAATCCTGTATAATGGGATTTTTCCATGTGTGGATGTCCTGTGTCCTAACTACATTTTGCCTTCTCATCAAAATAAGAAGTGGATATTTTCAAACTGACTGTAAAACAATGCTGAAGCTTTGAAGGCTTACTAAGCGTTTTGCAAGACCTGAGTGGGTAGACGTATATTTAGCAGAGGGATTAGGGTAGCCTGGTTCAGCTAACACCAGCTCAGCGTTCTGGTGGGAAAATGTATAGCTAGAGACTAATTACACTGATGTGAGGTTGAGTCACTGCATGCTTATATAGGATCTGAGAGGAGAAATGACTTGGAAAAATACTATAAAAGCCCGTGGATCAATAGTAAAGCGTGAGCTTTACTGATCCTTGTGTGAGGCTCATTGCTCAAGTCCTCGTATATCCCCCTTTGCTGGTTTCTCTGTGCAAAGTCTGTTTATTCCTTTGACAAGGTTCATTCCAGAGCCAGAGATTGCCAACAGGCCCAGTTGTGCCGACTGCCAGTCCCACTGGGACCTCCAGCCAGACGTCTCTGAGCGCAGAGCTGCTCCTCTGAGAGCTGAGGTCAGCCGTTAACTGCTCATTTAGGGCATTAACACCAATTGAATGCCTGTCACAGCCCTGCAAGTCAGGATTTTCTGGTGTAGATTGTGGACACTTCTGCATATATTGACTGCCAAGATAAAGGCTTCTGACAAAACTCCTGAAGGAAGCAAGTTTCTGGTCAGACTCAGCAGTCACAAAAAATCTGTAAAATCATCATTACTAAAAGGTACTTAGAGGCCAGTTAGGATAATTTGCTGGAGTCACACGTTCTAGGGGCTCTTGAAGATTATTGAGAAACAGGACTGACCTGTAAATCTTAATTTAGAAAACTCCTGTAAAACAAACAGAGTGCCAAAGCGTCTGCAGTCCTGGCATCCTCACCAGGCTAAAGGAAACCAAAGCAGCTTCCATCAACATCATTTATTATACAGATATATGCTTCTTCTACCAGATGGTAATGGCAAATTGTCAAGCATCCAACTACAAAAAGTATGAGGTGCAAAAATGTCTGACTGCATTTAGTCCTGTCCAGTCAAATCATGTCCAGAATTGGGACTGAGACCAAATCCCATCAAAGCAAACCAGATGCTATGTTCTTTTCCATTTTATAATGACTGCACTTTCTCTGGAGACTCGATTCCTCACAAAACTGCTGCTTCAGAAACCTGCGGTGACACCTTCAATTATGAGCTGTGCATACGGCGGCTCACCATCTAACTGGGGCTTCCTTGAAGGGCTGCTTTGCCACCTGGAGGTGAACCAATGCCACCTCTGCTCAGCTAATCATAACTGCGGTGAAAGGACCTGGCCCCGTGACAGAGCTGGTTCCTGCTGCTCCCTGATCATTTTTAAAAAGCAATTTCTGCCTTCAAATCAGCCTTAGGGCTTCACCTGATGGAGCTGCCCTATTAAGCCCCACCAGATGCTGAGCGTCCTCCAAAGGAACACCTGAGGAGACTCCTCGTCTCACTCTGATTCCTGTGATTAAGCACCTAACAGAATAAAAGTGTTTAAACAGGAAGCATGTTAGATTGTCAACCACTATCTGATTCTCATTTCTCTTCTGGGCTGCCGCCTGCTGCGGTGAGTGTTTCTCCGCTGTCGTTAGCTCCTATCCACGTCACTCTGTCGGCGTGCATCTGTCACATGACTCCATCTTATAGATTTCTCAGCCAAAGCCTTTTTGTTACCCCGCTGAACCACATGATGGCGCTATAGCTGCATGTCACTCTGCTGCATGAGGCCTCCAGCTTCCCTGGCAGAGACTTGGCTTTAAATTAACAAAAGATAAGTCTCACCATTAATGCTACCCATCTTTAAATATTTGCTCAGTAATGCATTGATATGCTTTAGTTTGTGTGTTTGTTCATCACATTATGTAAGTAAAGAGGATTTATTACAACATTTGTGACTTAAAGGATTTATTTTCGTTTTTGTTGATATTTACAATAAATACAAAAGTAAATGTGTCAGGTTCGTACATCAGCGCAGTAATCAAACGAGTTACAGATACAACACAGAATGACTGCAGTCCAAGTGCTGGAAGACTTTCAAACAGTGATAAATGCTTGAAAAGCACACCTATTCATAATGTACGGCATAACCATTTACATCATGTCATGTTTAAAGAGCAAATGTAGATAATGGTTTTGTATCCAGACCACTGTGTAAGTTATATTTGTGCCCTACAGAGGAGCAGAGTGATAGATGATCGCAGTATTGCTCTATCTCTGTGTGTTAGAGCTGAACGAACTCATTTAGGCAGAGATTTTTTGTAATGAATTATTGTTCACAGTGAAGCGGTTAAGCATCTGGGACAATGTAAAAACAGCGTAATGGCAGCAAGGAGTGGCAAATCATAAAAGAAAACAATCAACATGGCAGCGCGTCCCGCATAAATCTGAGCAAACATTAGTTTGACGAGCATTTACAATCCAATACTTTACATCTGCCGCCAGGGATGAGACGGAAGGAGCATAAGTCTCAGTGCAATTTGCAACCCATGAAGAATAAAGTCATTTTTGAAAGTAATGCATTGTATCTTTCTGGAAAGAGGAGCTCAATAACACCTCAAGGAAATGACAGTGCAATCTCACAGTTTAGTAATAACATTTTAGGGTCGGGGCGGGTTCTGCAAAGTAAAATTCACACAGTCAACAATAAACTTGATGTAAAGCATGCTCCTGTGGGGATACTCAGTCACCGGTTAATCTTATCACCAAAACAAACAAAAAAATCCCAGAATCCTTTTTACACACTTGTCTGCCGAGGTTTCTTATCAGGTAGTGACAGGACGAAGGGGAAAAGCATGCCCTTGGCTGCAGAGAGGACGCTGAAATCCTCCTCTGCGAAAGCTGGCGAGACATCGTCAGCATCAAATCTGATGGTGAACTGCTGGCTGATGCAGTAGATCCTTCCATCCATGGCCACGCACTGGAAGGCAGGGCAGTGCAGAAGCCGTTTGGAGCCGCACTCGTACCAGAGCCGCGCCACTGTGTGGTAGCGGTACACACTGATACCCAGCAGTGGGTTCAGATCGAAGCGATACAAGCATCTCCTCACGCCCACCATGTCGGTGGTCTTGTCTTTGCTTCCCACCATGACACCTGTCCTCCAGGTGTCGGCTTTGGGATTGTAGCGCAGGAGTATGCACCTGAGCGAACCTCCGCACACGAAGAGCTCTCCATCGCACACCGTCACGTGATGCGCCACGGCAAAGGTGTCGTTAGGAAGCGGAGCCACAAACGTCCATCTGTCCAGCCGTGGGTCGTAGCGCTCCACTGATGAGAGACACTCCCCTCCGATGGCATAGACACATCCCTCCAGCGCTGCCAGTTTGCAGCGAGGCCTGGCTTCATTCATAGGACTGATCTCTTTCCAGATGGATGTCAAAGGGTTGTAGCAGAACACTCGCTTTGAGGGTGTCGTTCCTCTGTCTGCGCCTTGGCAGCCCACTGCCACAAATAAGTAGTTATCCATGGTGCACATGGCACAGGCTTTAGAGATAACCTCAGGGGGGATCGGGCACAATGGATGCCAGGAGTCTTTGTAGTCGTCATAATAGTACATCTGACTTGACGTTTTCCTCTGTTCTACTGTTGCCCTGAGTCCCTCAGTGTGACCCAGCCAGTCTTGAGGGTCCATGTCTGCAACGATGACAAAGCGCCTCGCCTTCATCCTCTGTTTCTGGATTTGTTCCCGCTCGCCCGCCATAAGGCGTCCATAAAGGTTGGGGTCCCTGAGCACCTGCAGGTAGTTGTCTGACATCACTCTGAGAGCTGCTTGCTGTAGAGACACGTTGTCATGTTTCTTGGCTAGATAAAATGCATGTAGACAGTTACCCAAATCAAGTTTGCTCTTTAGGGCTTCCAGATCCGTGCCCTCACAGATTTCTGCAGAAAAGTTCATGAATGGAGCCCCCGCTACAGTTTCCAGGTCCTTCAACTCTTTACCTCTTCTATCCTTGAGGATTTGAGGGAAGATACTCTCTTTGTCAGCTGAAGCCGGGGAGTGAGTCACTGGAGCTGTTAGATTCTGAAGAGGAAAGAGAAGCTCGGACTCCTCTGCTGCTAACTGATAGCTCTCCTTGCGTAGGAGGGCGGGTCTTGCTGGATGTCTTAGCTTGGGGCTTTTTTGCAAAGAGGCATCTGCAATACTGCTTTGCTGAGGGACCAGATCAGCCATGATGATGGAACTCGCTAAGGGAGGAGACTCCATCCGTCTGCTGCTTGGGTTTCCAAACTCAACCATCTTGGCCTCAGAGTTTCTGTGGTAACGAGAATCAGAAACCGAGTGAGAGGAGGACTCCACATAGTATTCATATATCTTTCCGTGCACAATTTGGTCCCCTGATCCATCCAGCACAATGTTTGTGTCCTCCACCTTGATCTCTGCCTTGGACAGGAAGCGAGAACAGACGTCCTGGTGCTCCAAGTCCTGCCTTAATGCCCTCCCCACACCCACACCACCCTGCAACTTTAAAATGCAAGGAGAGCGGCGTCCAGAGAGGCCGCCGGCGCCGTTCTCCACCGGTTCTTGAAGGGTTGAAGAGAAGCAAAATGCAACGTCATCAGCAGCAGCCAGGGAGGGGTTCGGATCCGTCTCTGTTTCCCTGCACTTGTCTCGGTCAATATTTAAATAGCTAAATTCCTCCTTGTGTTTTTTGCTTTCACTTCGGCGTAAAGGAGCCTCCGCGGCCGTCTCCTTGTTTGAAGTCAGGTCAGCAGAGGTAGCGTGGACGGATCCAGTCTGCTTGCCAGAGTCTTCTGGGCTTTGATGCCGTATTGTCATCTTGCAGTTTTGGCAGGTGGCGTGCGGTGGCGTTTTGTCTTCTTTACCACATTGCGAAGTTTCTCCCACATTCCTGGAATTGTAGAACCTGTAGGCCCAAGAAAGCAGAACTGCTGCCAGCACAGAGACACTCAGTTTCAGCAGCAGCTGCATGTCGAACTGCACTCCTAAAAGCTCTGCGATGGGCATGGCTGAAAAAAAATACAAAAAACAATGGCTGGTTAACTGATCCTTTTGAACGGTGTTGTCAATACCCCTCAGCTGACTGGAGCCATCTGGTTTTCATTGTAAAAGAGCTGCTGTGATCTGATGACTGCGCCTCTTCGCCTCCAGGATCAAGTGTAAAACGATCGCTCTCCACTCTCTATTTACAAACCCTGCTGCGCAGGGGCGGGGCTCTTTTCATGCTTCACCTGTGCCGACTCAGATGTCGTAACCAAACATACAGCATGTAAATACCCCTGGATCAAAATTTGGTTTTCTAATTTGATGACTCAACAAGTTTGCCTCATAACTATCAGAGTAGAGTATCACAGTTTCCTTGGTTTGAGGCGTGATGCACGGTGATGTTCACACAAAACGGCAATCATTTAAGGTTAGCATGAACAAGCAAATCATTCAGAGATATGATAAATAGCATCTGAAGATGCTGGAGGAGAGCTTGGTTTGAATAAAGGGTGTAGAAAGGTGATGGGTGACATTCATCAGACGCTTAATAACCAGGATGTGTCTGTTTGCACAGTCGGGACACAGACCAAAGGTCCTGCTTTGATGCTAAAACAGCAACAGCCGCTACCACAAACGTACATGACAGTTTCATGGTAAAACCGACACAAACCAAACGGATGAATGAAAACACAATAGAAACCGTCAGAAGAGAAACCCGGTAATTCGTTTCCATGAGATGCAAGCATGTGTCATCCTGGAGCCGTGTCACTCAGCCGCTGCTGTCAGGCTGTCATTGGTGCTTCTCATAACACCCCGGAGCAAGGCTGCAATAAAGCCTGTTTATTTTGTGTGGACGGAGCGGCGTCACGTGGCGCCTCCTGCAGCGGGAGTGTCAGAGGCTTTCTGGTGTGGGGGCTGCTCGGTCACCTGATAGCTGAGCCTTCTTCTCAAGGCAGAGAGGAAACTGGATTCTGCAAAGCGCGCTTCACTCCTGAATATTTCACAGACAGACCCTGAAGGCAGCTCGCTTTTCTAACCATCGCAAACTAAAGAAACAAATTTCCAGCTGGTGCTCGGGGAGACGTCTCTGTTTGTCATCACCCATGGATGTGTAGCATGTAAACACTAACAAAAGGAAACCATCAAAGACACACAGAAAGAAACAAAAAAAAGAGAAAAATTTTGCAATTACAATTCTAAGAAATCCATTTGTTGAGAAAATAAGGCAGAAAAACAACAAGTCTACTGCTCTGGCAGCCTCAGGAGGGAAACGGAGTTTGATGAGAAGTCTTTTCTTTTCTGGGGGCATGTCTTGTTCTTTTAGTGATCAAATTTAGGTAAACAGTGTCTTCATGCGTACTGTCAAGCTGGACGCACAGGGGGCTCTCTCTGTGCACGTTCTGTCAGAAGTAGATTTTATTGCTCAGAAAGGAGGCTGAAGGACAAAAGCAGAAAAACAACCAAATTCTGTCCCTCCGAGGATGCACTTCTGTTCTCTTCAAAGGTTAAAATAAACTCTAAAACTGCCGGTTAAGAACTGAAGAAATATGGATTACATGCCGGCAAGGTAAGATAATAGCTCAAATGGAAACATCTAGTCTCCTATTCAACCAGCTCTCCTCTTGCCTCCCAAAGCCTAATCCTTTAATACATGTTATGTCCTCAGAATTGCTTATATGGCGATTCTTGTGCAACATAGAAAAAAGGCCGGATTATTCAGCTTTAAGCCACCCTTCGTGTATGAAAGTCTTACCAACATTGTGAGAATCTCCATTAAAAGTTTTGCTTAAGCAATAGTACAAACAAGCCTTAGAAAAAAAAAAAAAAAAAATCCGATAGGATGGGATTATTCTAATCAGACTGTAAACAGATTCCATCTGTCCTCCATTTTATCGAGAATTTCTCTTCACTCGTTGTTAGGGAGGCCAGTGGGCCGGACGTCCCGAACGCTGCACCACAGCATTTGTAAGCAAAGTCAAGGCTTGTGGGTTTTATGATCTCTTCATTTTAATGCAGGTGATATGAAACAAATGCAACAACCCTGTTTACACAAGCTGCCTCAGGTGAGCTCCTCACTGGAACGGCGGCTAAAAATGATCCAACTCCAACTGCAAATGTCTGGGGAAGAGTCAGTGTGGTACACAATGGAGCTCACAAGTAAATAGCTGGATTACAGGCTAGTGACAAAGAGTTGCAGTGCTGTCAGTTGCAACACACTAAAAGGAGAAATAATCTTCAAACGTCACATGCACCACAATCCCAAAACAGTAGACATATGTTTGATTTTTTTTTTTAAACTCTGTTCTTGGAGACCGGTCGTACAGATAGAAAAGTTCTAAGCAAGAAACAGAAAGATAATAAATGTTTCCAACCTCACAGCTGAGAATATCTCGAAAAACAGAGTTGAATGACGTACAAAGAAAGGTGAAGAGGTGTGAACTCCCGACAGTTTCGTCCCTCACCATAACCCATATAACTTCTTTAATTATTTTTCAGTATTTACACAGATGTACATAAAATACACTCAAAATGAGATTTGTCCGGGTTTTCTCAATGCAGTTAAATTTTGTTGTACATTCTAAGCCATCAAAAAAAAAAAAAAGGATATTAAAATATAAAAAAAAAGAAGGTCGCCTTGGAGCATCTGTGGGTCTGTTCTCCTGTGGTTTATCAGCTTGTCGCTAATCTGGTGCATCCTGGGACATGTGACAGATGGGAGTGGCTGATGGGGAGGCGCCTCAAAGCCAGCTCCATTTTTTTAGCTTTCAATCAACACTAATAACACTGAGACTTATCAAAATAAAATACAAATTCTTTTCTTCTTTTTCCTTTGAAACCAACAGGTTTTATTTAATCAACAGGCAGATGTGGGTCAAGAAACAATAAAGGTAACAGAGTGGGGCTATATAGGAGGAGGTGGTTACTATTGTGTTCATCTCACAGTTTTTGGACGATATCCTTGATTATTATTTTGTTAAAAAAACAACAGTGAGGCGCCGCCATGTGGTGGCGCTGTTTCCTGGTTGACGGACTCATGGAGGAACTGTTGATGACTGGAGAAGGCTCGCAGGGCTGTGGGCCGTGTGTGTGTGTGTGTGTGTGTGTTCATGTAAATGTGTCAGCGTGTGGAGGGGGGGGGTTTCACGTCAGTTCCACCGTCACTGTGAAGACGACGGCGATCCACGTCAGTCCGAGCGCACGAGTGCCAGTGGCTTCATCTGAAGGAGCAGAAAACACAGAGATGGTCCTCCGTTATCCTCTCATCTTCATCTTCACAAACAAAGCATGAACATGAAAAGAACATTCTTGTTCAACACAAGGATGATCAAAACATAGGAAACAAACTGATGTGATGGATTTAGAAGATTAGAAAAAGCCAAAGATCAAACAGTTATCATGAAGTTCAGCTTAGTAAACAATTTTCCTTTGGGGGGGTTCTCAAACTCAGTTTACCTTGGGACCACTGAAAGCAATCTGGGCCGCATGGGGTTCCATTTGTGTCCACTGTCTATGTCTTTGGTCCATTGTCTGTGTCTACCGAACGCGTTTATTGAACATTTGTTCATGTCTATGTACTGCTAAGCACTATCATCTGCAGAGATGAACCCCATACGGCCCTGGCTGCACGTGTTGAGAAAATAACATACAGATAGTCACTCAAATAAAAAGTAAGGAAGTCATTGATCAGGTCGGGGGAGGGGCTGTCGGGTTTCTTGCCCTAAATGTTTCCCTGCTTCACGCCTGGTCCACGTCACGCCCCCAAGAGCCATATACCCCACCGTGATTGGTTGGTTCGTCAGCTCCTCACACAGCACTGTAAAACTGCCATTCACACAAAATTATTATTAATATAAAATATAAAATAAAATTAATATATGAACAGAAAAGTTTATCTATATAAAGTTTATTAATATAAAGTTTATTTTAATATTAAGTGGGGGGCACAAAAGGCTCATGGGCCACCAGTTTGAGACTCCTGGCATAGATATTAATCTACACACATAAATGTTTATTGTTCAACAACAGAGACGAATAAGATATAAAATAATATATCTGTAGATCAATATTTTTCATTAAATTAGTTGAGTTTGTCAAAGAGGCGAACTCATGTAAAGACCCTCTCCAATGAAAATCCTGTTAATAGTGTTTTGAACAAGTTCTTGTGACTTTTTCTCAAGCTAGAAGGCACATCGGGAACAGATGAAAAAAAGACAGTTTGAAAAAAATGTTTTTGCAATGTATGTTGGGCGGGGCCACAAGCTTGCTGCCATGAGCAGTAATGGTGAGGGGAAATGGGAGTGGGGTTGTCCTGGTTTTAGGTCCCGCCTACAACTTAGTATCTCCCGCGCGTCGCGAGGGAGACACAGAAAAGAGAGTTCTACGTTTTTCAGTGGTGTTAAAATAAACGTTCGAACAAGTAAACAGTTGGATCAATTATTTCCTTTAGGATAACATCACAATCTAAAGTTCTACATTTGACCGGGGCTCACCGATCACCTCATTTCTACCGTGTTTACATCACGTGACTGTCGGGTACGGTGGCTGTTTTGGTTCAGTTGTTCCGCTCTTGGTTCATTTCATATTCAGACAGAAGAATTTCAGAGTGAACCAAAGTTCGGTTCGATTGGAAACAAACGAGACCACCTTGAAAGATGGTTCAGAGAGCGGTTCTGGTACAGGAAGGTAGTTATATCTGCCAGGAGACAGATTCTGGCAGCAGGGGAGAACTGTCTCGACACCACAGCTCCGGGGAGAAGATAGGGGTGTGTTTGTTGTAGTCTGGGGGTGGAGCTTGCAGCACAGACTCTTCCTGGCATCATGCTTACATCAGCACGTTTCCAACCGATCGTTTTCATGGGTATGGGAGGGGCTGCTGCAGACAGTGCAGGTTTTTAGAGGATTACTCTTGAATGCATGAACAGATCAAAATACCATAGAATTTTCTTGTAAGGGCCCCTTTAAAACTTTAAAACTGTAATTTTTTTTACATAATTATGAATAATTAAAAAAAAGCAGGAATATCATAGAAATATATTTTGTCAAAACTATACAAGTTAGAAAAATAAGTCCCCAGGCCTTGACTTTGACACATGTGCCGTACATGGATCTTCTGAGCACTGAGCACTAGTCCATTATACTTAACATTGCATATTGCTTATATTGGTTTGCACTTATTAACCGGATTGAGATTATCCCCACCATTTTAAGCAACATGCACGCTACAGCAGATTTGATGGAAGCTTTCTTTGTCTGAGTTTTATCTTTTTTCAGCACACCTGATCTCTGTGGATCCAACACCACAACATTATTTGCACCTGTTGAACTGCACAGTGATGCAATTATGGAAGCAGCCAGTCACACAACAGCAGCTCTGTGCATCCGAGCATGTAAACATGGTCAAAACAAAAAGCTGTAGTTAAACCCCAGCTTCAGAACGGGGATGAAAAATGAGTTTTGTGACTCTGAACGTGACATGACAAACAAAGGAATAAACGTACGGCAGCAGGGCCTTCTCTCAAATGTAGAAATTTCAGTCAGTCAGACAGTATCTGCTCTGATTCTCACCACCTGCACTGGTTTAAATGTGCAATTTTTTTTAATTTCTGCTCATTGGAGAGTTTTCATGTTTTAACAATATTTGTAACTGTGTGCACAAGTCCTTCAATGTGGACTGTTGAATGTGTGCAAGTCAGTGGTGTCAATATGGGTGTCAATAGCACAAGGGGCCAAAATCCAAAGCTAGCTTTAGGTCGCAGCTTGAACAGGATAAACATGTGTTGAACACAATGAAACTACAATTTTAAGATTTAAAAAAATGAACTTTCTAATAAAAATATGAATTATAAAGAGGAATAACTATAATTCCAGAATAAAAAAAATCTAAACCTTAAATAACTTTTAATATTTTATGACCTGGAATGTCGGATATATTTACCTATATTTACACTAACAAAACCAAGCACATGGTCCTGAACTCCCTTTGGATTAACCAAACTTATTATGGGATGACCACGTGACCTCTATCTCGACAGATACTGTATGTCAAAGCAAAAAATTTAGCGATTTTCACAGTTTCACTCAATCTTGATGAAAATTTCACACACACTACTATAATAGTCTTGTTAGAGTTATTGTTTTAATTTAATAGAGACAGAAAATTGTTGACAAAAAGAAACATGCTTCAAATTGTTTGGGAAAATGATTGGTTTTATTCATAATTTTAATACATGGGAAAAGAGAAACTTATTTAATTATTTTTCAGAGATTTATCGGTGATCGACTACTCTGGTCTTGATGTAAAACATCCGTATTAAAATTATAACAGATCTAATGCTAATATTTACATGTCATTTTGAATAAGTGCCTTAATGTTATATTGTTTTCATCCAACCTTCCTAAAAATATTGAGTTTTGAGAGTTTTATTTGTTGATAGTTTTTCGATTGATTTTGTCTGAGCTCATGAAGGGGAGACGAGCTGCTTCTGTTCGTTCATTATTACACTGACTGAAGCAGCATCGTGTCTTGTGTGATTTCTTCAATATTCCCCTTTTCAGGTAAAACAGTCGTAAAGTTTTATATATTAAGTTTGGTTATTGCTCAGAGTCTGCACTACGGTAGTTTAATGTTGCTTATTGCGGGTTTTCCTTGCTAGCTAGCTGAGCCGCGTAGCTGCATCACGTAACTGCATCACGTTGGATGGACTGGTTTATATTAGCGCTAGCTGTTGTCTTGTGTGATTGAGGACAGACAATAAGGCCTCAACAGGGTTTGTCCACAGTTTCCGTGGTGGCCCCATGTGTGCATGCCCACATTGGCTGCGCTGCCCAGGAACAAAATGCCTTGGTGGCCACTCCGCTAGCTTTGGCAGCCCATGGGCATTGGCGCTTGCTTGCTCTGCTGCACCCTGGGCAGCAGAGTAAGTGACGTGTTACCGTAGTACGCCTACCCACTGAGCGTCTACATACGAGTGTCCACCATGGAAACTGCAGACAAAACCATTTGGACTCACATTTTTTCCCACTTTTAAACCATATGGGGTCCACTTGGTCTTACTGGCTAGGAAATGTGGGCATAGTTAACAAAAATCTCAGTTCCCAAGGAAATCCATACATTTACTTTTACCAACTTCTCTAAAAACTACATAGACATGTTCGTAACTCACAGGCAACCAAAAAATGTAATGTTGCTGTGGAGATAAAACCAAAAGAAATGTTGCTATTTTTAAAAAAAGTGGATGGCGGGAGCTGGGAATGAGTGATCCGTGTCAATTCTGGCAGGAAGTTACATCAAGATACATGAGAAATTCCAGTTTATTTTCAAAATATGACATTTTTACAATAAAACAGGGAATGACAGATGCGATCATATTTTTGAATCTGAAGAGACTTTAGAGATGAAAACACACAAAAACAGACACATACAAGAAGTGTATATAACTATTTGCTTCTTATAGCAGAAACATATGGGGATATTTTAGGTTCTTACCCATGTGGGCAAAAACAAAAAAGCTCTAGCAGAAGCGCCTGTCAACCGCCGCGAAAAAACGCAAAAGTTTGACTTGCAGGAGAGCTTGGATGCAGCGTGCACGCCGCGCCACTGTGCGGCGCGTCCACATCCAGTGTGAAGCTAGCTTAAATTTCACTTCCATATGAAAGAAGTTTGTCTTTAGGTTGAAGAATTCTCTCAAAATGATGTTTCCAAATCTGAAGTGTTGTTATGACACAGAATTGAATCTATCCAGAAAACTAGGCTGAATATTAACGATTGGTTTTGGTTGTCTTCTCTGCATAACACTTACACACATTTCTGTAGGCACATGAATAAATTCAAACCATGGAAATATTTATAGGAAACATTCTTTGAGGTGCAAATAATGATCCACAGCGTAGTTATGCCACGGCGCCAACATCCGGCAAAGCGTCCCCAACCCCATCTTTATACATAAAATAGGTGGCAGGTGGAATAAACACTTTTTTTGTTTTGTTCAAACTGTACTTGTCAATCTGAGGTTGGCAGAAGCATATTGCTCATTTCTGCTTTTCCTGAAGCTCCCCGGTGGATATCTCACTGTGGAACTGAGGAGGCTGTGGGTGGAAAGTTGTTATGGGCTGTAGGTTTTTCTACGCTGACATAAACAGTTTAGATTGCCAAGACTGTGGCTAAAGCACAGTCACAAGCACAGAGAGACTCTCTGCCCTGCTGGGTGGCTCACTAACAGCTCCACCTGTCAGCTAAATGCATCTCCGTTAGTCTGCTTTTCCATTTGCACGTTCTTAATTTGGTTATAATTGGAACACTTTTTCAGCTCAGAATCTACAGAAATCAGCCATGAAGGACTATTTTTACAGGAAGTGTTTAATCTCACTTTGCTTGTGCCTCGTATGAGGAAAGAATCCTATTTTCAGGTCCTTTTCCAGTCTAAAGTTATGGATTCAAGTCACACAGCCATCTGCTGGCCTGAAACTGTTGGCTCAGACTGCTGAGCATTTCTGCCAAATTGATTTTTCTTTGACAACTGGGACTCATTTCTGTGGCAAGATGTTCATTTTTTTTTCCCTGTAACAGATGAGTTAATCTGCTACACCTAAAATGCCTAAACAGGTACAGAAACCAACCTGCCAATAAATGCCACCAAACTCAGGAAAAGAGTGTCGCAATAATTACTTTAATTAAATTAATGACATTTCTGTTTTACGTCTTTGATCTATAATTATGTTTTCATTTGATTCTGAATTATACACAATTTTAAACTTGATTTTCCTCAACATATATCCTCTTTCCTTTCTTCAGTTTTAGTTTTATTTACTTAGAGAGTGTTGTTTAATGACTGTTTTTACTATTTTTCAGCTAAAATTTGAACGTAATTCTCCATTATTTTGTGTTTTTTTTAACAAAACGAGGACTCTAGCTACAGGTTAAGCTGATGCCGTTTCTGACCTCTGCAGGCGTCCACAGATATTCAGACAGCAAAAGAACATTCGAGGAACCGACAGGACAAAGAAAGCAGTGAACACAAAATCTACTTTGAACGTGTTGGAATTTAACTTTTATCATCTGCGCTATGTTTGGTTAAAACAGCTGATAGTCAAATTTATGAGATACAAATTTGAATAAAAGTCGATAGAGGAAAGGAAAGAAACTCATCTAAATGCTGTAGATTGGTTAACTAACCCAAATCGTCTTTCACATCACAACGTAAAGCTCCATTAAACATTTGTTGTGACAATCTTTAAAAACAGATCTTAAATGTTATTTTCTTCTCCCTACATTTCTGGTCATTTTAAGCATTTTATAGTATTTCTCATGTCACTTAGATGGACTGTTTGTTGATTTGGATGTGATGGAAGGAGACCTCCATGGTACCCAACACAGAGCTTCATCAGTGGTTCCAGCTGCTTGTTTGTGATTTCATCTGATGTTTCTGAATAATTCTCATCAGACATTTGATCAAAGGTGTTGAAACAAAACCCATAACTCTGCTCCCACCACCATGGAGTCTGTCAGATGAGTCTTTTCAGGCCTGATGTTAGTGTGGCCCTTAAACCTACCTGGAAATGTTTTTCTTAATGAAATTCTAATATAAAAAACATCCTACTACAGCAATTAAACAATTATTTCAGAAGAGAATATACTTTATAATATTTTATCACTTTCTCTAAGTTTGATTAAATTCATGTTCACAGTTTCAGAGCATACTGATGTGAGTTTTATACTGGTAAAAACTGTATTTATATCTTTGTGAACACATATTTGACAAAAAACTTTTCCTCTCAGTTAACTTTGTTTGTTTCAGATGTTTAAGAGAGTTTATGAACAGAAGTGGAGGAAAAAAAGCTTTTTGTCAGCCTTGACTGATGGACAGCAGCGGGTTGGATGTTCAGCCAATAGGAGGACTGCCGTCTCCGAGGCCGTGTCGGACACCGATTTGACTTGCATACGCGACGTGTCAGCGTGTCCATATTGACCTAATTCTGTTCCTGCTCCTGACACCTGTTTCAGCGCTCGCCATCGCATTTGCATTCATGCATTTGCATCTGCAAGATATGGACGCTGGAAAAGTAAAAACAGCAAAATGAAAGGAAGGAGCTGAAGCGGAAACGTTTGAGAAAGCCTTTAGGTGAGGAAGTAAAGAAGAGGTTAAAGCTTCTTCCTTTCAGGATTGCTGAGAGTGGCTGCAGCTCCGTTGAGGAGAGCTCTGCCTCCCATCTGCCCGGGAAGCTGTTTTCACTCGCAGCTCAGACGAGCTCGGGCATCACATTCACACACATGCACCAGAGATTATGCAGCGGGTAATTATTATATCATTAAAGTACATTTTCCACTCCATTAACAGCTTGTCAGTCTAAACAATAATGACGATACAGATGGTTATTATATCTTTATCATTTCTAACTTGAAACTGAAGTTTCAATCTCAATTTACTGCATATTTATTTGATTTCATAAAGAAAATACTGTTTTATGATCGTATTGTGATGAAAACTTCAGCAGTCCGGGCAGAGGAACAGTGAGGTCGAAAGTATGGTGGCCCTGAAGTCAAAATCACATCAACAAATCACTCAGTATAGAAAAGTATTAAAGATCAACTCGGATCAAGTTTCCAGAAGTCTTTTAATTAGGATTAGGCAGTTTTTGTTCAGGATCTAAACCCTGTTTGTTTTCTGCTGAACAGCAGGAGCTCATTAGAAATTCACCTCAGTGCTGTGGCCTGATTAAGCCTGAGCAACCCCGCCCCCTTTTACCGTCGCACATAACTGAACACTCTGCTTAGGGGACTTCCCGCTAGCTTACAGCCCCTCACAAACCTAACTTAACAATATGTAATGCAACAAAAAAGGCGATCAGATGAGGAAAAACGAAGAGGTTCATGGATCTACTTATCTGCAAGTAGATGCATCAGAATGGGGCGGGGCAGGGAGCTTGTGGCCCCGCCCAGCGTATTTCCTACATATCAAATAGGATCATTTTGAACTGACTTTTTTTTGTCTGATCCTGATTCACATTGATTTGAATCAAGAAATACTCAGAAATGCAAATTTAAGCTTAAATATTCTGAAAAATGCAAGAGGAACATGGTAAAAACAACATTTTATGGGTCTCAACAGATCACAACTATAAATAAAAAAACAAGACACAAAAAAATATATATATATTTTTAGAAATTGAAACATATAAAAAATAAACAATATTGAAAGAAATTGTTTTGGGAAAAAAGTAGCTTTCAGAAAACGTTTTGGTTTCTAGATTTTGTCTTAATTTTTTTTTCCATGATCCGTTTTGTTTTTTTTTTTTATTTTAATTTTGATCTTTAATGTTTGTTTTGAATGATGTGTTGATGTAATTTGCCCTTCAGGGCCACTGTTTTTTTGTGAAGCTGTCCTGAAACACTTCAAATACTATCACTCACTCCCAAAGTTTTATGGTGGATTTTACACAGAAAAGTCTTTGTTAAAAAGGGTTTGGAGTCAGGAGTCCCTGTCAGATCAGACAAACCGGACAATACACTCAGACATGAAAAACATGGGGAAAAGATGATGCTAAAGACTGAGACTGCAGGTGGCCATCAAGGAGCACAGCTCTTTAACATCTTTACAGGTTGTAGGGACGTGACAGCAGTTTTGTCTTTTGTGCGGCGGTGTGAAATCGATCAACGAGTTCGCTGGACGCCGCTCTTACTTCACTTTTCCTACATTTTCATTAAAATGAAGAAGAAAAAGAAAGCAATTAAATTCTTCTCTCTCACGGTTTTCTCCCTTTTTCTTCGACTGCATCCCAGCTTTGATTCTATCTCTATAGGGTCACACTCTCAATTTAGTCTTGGTGAGTCATGAAGCACTTCATGCTTCAGAGGCCCATCTGTCAAAGCTCCAAACTCTTGTTATTTAGTCAGAGCTGAATGTTTCCCACACTACAGCATAATCTACACTCCCCGTGATGGAAAATCAGCGTCAAATCGGAGATTGTGAGTTAAGCCGGAGGCGAAATGTGCAAAAATAAGAAATAAAGAAAAAAATGGTTTTCTGGAAGTGGAGAAAACATAATGAGAGGAGAAAAATGAGGCGGTGACAAACGTGAAACAACAACATGAAATTGATGAAGCAGCCGAGGAGTTAGAACGGGAGAGAGCGTCGAAAGTGGGAGGAAGAGATGGAAAGCAGGAGAGATGGAGAGGTGGTTGCCACATCTCTGCGGCTTCTCTGCACAATCCCTCATCTTTACATATGATAATCTCAGAAGCCGCAAAAGAGCCACAACTGCACATATGAAACACCAATAATCTCACACTCAACCAAAAGTGACAGGCAAGATTAGTCAGGGGGAGAGGCTGCCGCTGCTGCCACTGCCGCCGCCGCCGCCGAACACCGTCATGGATTAATCCTGCCTCAATCTCTCTCGTACATAAATGTGGAGCAAAACAGAATCAAACGTTTCCACCTGTCAATACTATGAGCGCCGTTTGATCACAGCTATAAACCAATCAATTCATTCTAAAACTCTCACCCAAAGCGACCTGGTGACAGAGAGACACTTACTGTTCTGATTCCTTTTCATCATGCTCGGATTTTCTGTTGGGAAGACAAAGAGAAGAAACATTGAATCAGACATTGTGGTTGCTATAGAGACGGTGAGTGATCAGTAAAATTTTTTTGTTGGAATGAAAAGCAAAGAAGACAGCATGTCCCACATTTAAAGAAACTAATCCAAGTTTCTGAAGGGAGACAGCTTGCAGGTCGGTACAATAAATCAATCAGGATCTCAAAGGCGGGTCATCAAATAAATAAACAAACAAATATATATTTTAAAACTTGGTGTTAATGAATCATTTAACTGGTCGGGTGGTAAGTCACTTGACTGACATGCGGAGCAGCCAGTCGAACATCTTCTGATGCTTGTGTCACGTCATACACTGTATGAACACCATGTTCCACTCGCAGGTTCTAAACTTGTGTTGGGCCTTTCTCTCCACTGACCCGAGTCACTCACTCCAAAAGAACCTTGAACAGAACACACACGGAACGGTTCCGCTGTCACAACGTTGACATGACAACTACAGACACGGGTCCAATTCAACAAGCTGTGAAGGAAAAATGACTTTTTACTCTGTTCTAATCTCTCATATTCAACTACATTCATCAGTTTAATTCAAAAGAATTCTCTGATTCATTTTTCATTTTAAAAGCTACTTTTCATTATTGAAGCACATAAATATAAATACATTATGATGTCAGGAACAAAACAAATACCCAGGTTAGTTTAGTTTAGTAACCAGCTGTTGTTTTATGTTTTATGACTGACGTTCTGTTTTTGGTCAGTTACTGGTTTGAAGCTCATTGAGACAATTGTATTGTAATACTGAGCTATATACAGTAAATCAAATTGAACTGAAGATGACCCAAAACATTGACATTTCTCCCACTCAACATTTCAGAGCTGGTTTTCTCAAAAGGAGCACGGATGTGGAAAGGAGTGGGCACCCTCATCTGAACGGACGCCTGGAAGTTAGATTGGAAGCGGTCCCTCTGCACTCACCCACTGACATGAATCTGTGCACGTTCCTCATGCACCCGAGTGCTCGCCACTGCACAATTGACTGGCTTTATGTGTGCCTGCATGCGCGTGCAGTCGGGTGTTTCCTGCCGCCTGCCTTCCTTTGACTTGTGCTGACTCACTCTGCCATTATCTCACAGTATATAGGCAGCAGAGAAAGGCGGGCTTGTAAATCAGCAGGATGCAAATGCTGCTCACTTGCTTGAGAGTTTCCCAACCGGGTCTTCATTATCATCCATTATTTTTGTTGGTGTGCATCAAACAGTGCGTGAATTGAGCAGTGTCCCCAAACATCTCTGCAGGCCCAGGAGGAAGGAAGTATCTCATCTGGAGGCCACCAGGGAAGGTGCCAAGGTTACTTAATCACCATTTACTTCCCCTAAGCATAAGTGGAGGCAATCTACAAGGAGCAAACAGACAGATGGGCCATACCAGGCACGTATCCGGTGACACCTTTGGATGCGTCAGGGTGTTAAATAGACATTAGTGCTCCTTCTCGCAAAACGCCTGCCAAGGTAACAACCTCTCTAAAGTGGCTCTTTCCCTTTAAAGCTGGCTTTTATTAGACCTCCTCAGTAATTTGTGCACTCGTGACACAGTTTTCACCCTGTCGGCGAGGATGTTTCTGGCAGCAGGACATAAAGAAGATGGACGCTTTGTTTCAGAGTTGCTCAAGTACAAAAAGTAAGTCAAGCTGATTGATGTTAAAAGTGCACTTCTAAAAAAAGAGCGTGTGCACGCTGCATACTTTTGCACAATAGTAAAAAAGGAAAAGAGCAAAATGCATTAAATTGAACCTTTTTTCTGACATTTTACTGTTCAGAGAGGTTAAAACTCAGGAACAGGAAGGTGTGAGACGGCCTCATCACTCTGCAGACACATTTCAAACGTCTCGTTTCCTGTCAGTGGTTTGAAATCTCTATATTTAAAGTGGCAGAGCTGCAGAGCGGCAGTGCTTCCACGGTGAGGGAAATGTGTTCATGTTTATTAAATGAAGCCACAGAAGCTTTGATACAGTCAAGATATTGACCTCAAAAGAAGTCCGTGTCACTTCAACCCAGTCCAAGTTGCATTTGTGACTCTTTAAAGACCCGCTCCGATGAAAAAGGCCTTTTACCGTGTTTTGGTGGCATTTTTCTAATGATGGAGGACATGTACACAGAAAATTTGTTTTTGTGAGAAGAATATTTTCTGGAGTATAAGTTGCAGTCTTTTTCATAGTTTACCCAGAGGTGCGACTCATACTCAAGAATGACTTATATGGTTTTTTTAGACATAAATAGGCTCATATATTTGTTATTTTTCCAGTAAACACGGTTGTGTTTTAGCGGTTGTTCTAACAACCACTAGAGGGCGCTGCATCTGAGTATAAGTATTTGCTACTGACAGTGGTAGAAGAAGTGTCAGCCAAAACAAACGTGGTTTCCCTCTTATAGTTTCCCTCTTAAACTTTGATATTGTTCTTGTACAGATCAAAGATTAGAATTCCTGCTTTTCTTTCTTTCTTCCTTTTTTTTTTTTTTTTTTTAGCCAGCTGGACTTGGCAGATTTGTTCTGATAAGTCAGACTTTTTTATTCCCAAAAGTGCAATTTATATTCCAGAGTGACCATATGGTTTTCTTCTTCTTGATTAGACATTTTTGTGTATATATATATATATATATATATATATATATATATATATTATATATATATATATATATATATATATATATATATATATATATATATTCAAATTGTGAATCAGATAAAAAGAAAAAAACGTAGAAAATACAATGTTGCTCTGCTCGATTCTGATGTGTCCACCTGCAGACAAATAGATCCATGAACGTCTTTTTTTTCTTTGTCCGATCTGGAATCTGTTTTAATACGGCTGGGTAGCTAATATTTTGTTTTGAATGATCTACTGCTACTCTGCAGAAAAATGACACAAGTTTTATTTTTTTTTTAAATTTTGGCTACAAATGGCATAATTATAATTAAAAGATTACTGGGAAGGCTTTAACCATAGATCAAAAAATGATCGTAGTGGGACTTTAGGTATTCACATAAACATAACTTCAAAATAATGTGTTTAAGGAACCGAACAATCACCCAGAATAAATGTAGAAACGTCCATTTTTAGAAATCTCTGCACGCTGCGGCTCTGAGCGGCAGGACCCGGTTCCTCCAAGACTCTCCAGAGCAAACACAACCACAGATTTAATGGATGGAGACCGAGGCTATCCAGGTCCCACATCAGCACCAGCACATCAAACATCCAAATTCTGAGGAGCGTGTAACCTCAGCTGGGCCTCTGAACAAAGAAAACTGCTGACAGCGAGGCTCTTTTGATTCAATCTGCAGTCCTTGATGCCAAATTTGTTTGTTTTAGTGTTTAAAAAAACAGGTATTTCATTCCTGCCAAGAAGGTTCAATTATTCATTCATTCATTTGCACATAAAATGTTCCAGCAAATCCTTCATGGATTAAATTGTCCAGATAAAGCAAAATCCCACGCATCTTTTAAAGTTTCTGCAACCAGAATGCCAAACCTTGCATTTTTTAGAAGACCTATATAATAAAGATCTAGGGATACACTGTGTTTTATTATTGCACCATCAATTTTGACATAAGTGAGGCGGCGTTTCCCCGCCGCGGCGGTACGTACCAAAGACTATGAGGCGGATGTGCGTATCTGTGGAACCCAGAGGATTCTGTGCGGTGCAGCGATACATGGAGCCGTTCAGTTCTGCCGGCACTCTTTCAAGAACCAGCTCCCTTCCCTCGCGCTCCGTGCTGCCATCCAGCATATGGCCCCCCACCTGCGTCCAGGTGAAGAGAGGCTCTGGGAAAACCTCATTCTATCATGTGGGATGGAAACAGACAAAAACCAGGGAGAAGAAAAAAGGAGTCAGAGAGTGGCTTTAAAGAGAAAGTCTGCGTCTCAACCCAGAGATTAAAGCAAAGCGTACATGAATAATACAGGCGCCAATTTTTCCCTAATGCAGGAGCAAGTTAACAACATGCATTAATAATCAACACTTCATTTTTTTCCCAGTGTGATGGGTAGCTAAATCAAAAAGGTAAAAAATGTCCCTGTGATTCCTTTGCTCTACTTTCTATACACTGGAAAAGAAATGCCCTGAAAAACACGTTAAAAAATGTTAAATAGACACTTTTCTCTTGAAATAGTCCTGCAGAGTCCTGCTATTTAAAAATAATTAAAGCTTGAGATTAGCTTTAAAACACTCAAATTTAGATTTATTGCTCTGGTAATTATAAATAAACATGTTTTGCAAGAGAAACAATTTTATATTAAAGTTAGTTTAACTTTCCTTCCAAATGTGTCCTTTTTAAAGCACAGTCCAATTATCTGTATTTCATAATCATCTTAAAATAAGATTAGAATTATACTTTTTAAGATCAGTTTGTCTTAAAAATTATGTATAAATCTATGTTTACTTTCTTTTAAATGCGTTTTTGTTTTGAGTCAATTAAAACATTCAGTTTCTCTAAAAAGAGTAAAGTGCTTACTGAACCAGAACCACACACCTTCACTAATAAAACTTCTGCTTAAGAATATGGTACACATTTAATAAAAACTTGTTTTATTAATTAAAAATATTGCATACAATAAGATGTTTCCAAAGTCAAATGACTGAACAAGATATTCCGGATGTATTGTCTCAAGACAGTCGTTCCATCTTTTTGTAAAGTTTGTTTTGTCTTAACCTTAGTCTTGTGTTAGGATCAGCACCGACCAGTTTTAGCTTTTAATTTCAATAAAGACTCACTAAAAATGAATGTATTCCATCAAGGCTTTTTGACTTTGTCTGTAACCTTGATTTTCTATTCATCTTATTCGAAAATGCTGTGGTAGAAATGATCTCCTTTCTGGTGTTAGGGTCAGTTTTATTGAAATAATTTAATAAAACAGTAATTAGAGTCAACACAATGGCAGCCCCCTCCTCTCCCACTCATGTGGGCTGCAGGGGAGGCTCATCTGTCCAGGGTAGGAGCAAAAACGCAAACTAAACTCAAGCATGTCTGGACAGACTTTTCTTGGATTTAGCCTTCTAACCTTCTGAAAGATGTAAGTGATTTCTATTGGTTAGATTTGATTGTTTTGTTGGTCGTTTGTGCTCAAATGTGTTTGGATTAAAGTTTTGTTGCTGACAAAAATACATGCAGGTATTTTAGCATGTTCTTGAAGAGAGTATGTATGTTCATTTTTCATTATTGTTATGTGAAAACGGAATCTAAAATCTGAATGGATGCATTTTCATCAGACAAAAGGGTGAAAGTAAAACAAAAAGAACTCTGACACACAATCTTATGAACCCCCAAAAGCCTTCAGGTGTGTGGGGGGATCAGGGGAATGTGCCTTTTGATCACTGCGCTGCAGAGCGGCTGGACTGCTTGTTTTCCTCAGGCAGACCTGTTTGTAATAACCAATCCTAACCCCGCTCAGAGAGGAAGCTCTCAGAGAATCCCAAGGTCACTGAGCAAACAGAGGCAGGTGTATGAATCTGTGCAGCTCAGCAGCCTAAACACACAGCAGGACGACCCGGCTTTGGACAAACACGGGTCCTGAGCTGTGGCTCGTGAGGTTTGTGTGTTCCAGATCAGGGTTTGAGTCTTCACATGACCGAGTGTCATCACTGACACCCACAGGACCCCCAGAAACAGGTCTATTCTCAGAGAGGATGTTGTGGAAAGGAGACACAACAGGTTGAAGACACCACTGCTTCTTTAGAGATCATTTTGTCTGTTAATAGAAGTCAGTTCACTTCAGCTTCACGGTGTGAGATAAAAAAGCTTCACAAACTTTCACTGCTGTAGGTTTACTGGGGACAAATCATAAAATGCAGCAATTAAAACTTATAAAGTTAATTGCTGCGCCCTAAAAAAATAAAAAAGCAAATATATTATTGTTAAATAAATTCAAAAGCCAAGAAGAAAGATTGTTTTTTGGTTCTCCAGGGTTGATTAAGTTTGATATATATTTCTTCCATCAGCATAATAAACTTCTTGTTTTCAATAATATGGATTAAAATATTTAGTCATGCTGATCAGGATAAAACTATGAGCCCAATTTGACCATTTTTATACTTTGAAAACAATTTGAGTCACCTGCATTTTAATTAGATTAAATTCAGACATTTTAGTGCTTTTGCTTCAATTTGATCACCATGAAAAGCGCCTGGAATTTAAAAACAGCTTTTCATGGAGCTGAGTGGGGGAAAGGATCTCTTCACATGCATGTATTCATCTGAAATAACTAAAGAATCTGCTTTAAAAGTCTGAACTGTAGACACGCCCCCTGCTTTTTTCTTACAGCCCTGTGCCTCATGATAACCCGGAGGATCTTACCTGGAATCCCTGCACAGAGATCCGCACCGTGTCCCCCACCTTAGCCCTGGTTGGGGTCATCGAGAGTTTGGGACCCTTTGGAGCAGCTAAAAAGAGAGGAGAACAAGGAGAAGAAAAGAAGACAAAGGTCATTGTACTGAGCATCCAGAGCAAATCCTGCCGGACACCTGTTTTGTCACACAGAGAGGCAGACAAATACAATTTCCTGTCAATTAAGGTCACAGAGCGAGAGGCGGGGGAACTGCAGGTTCTTTCATCCAAAGGACTGTGCTGGATTTATTCCCCTTTGGAGAAAAAAGGAACTAAATTGGGTAGATACTCATTACTGGAAGAGAATGGGAGTGCAAAGGGTGGGGAGTGCAGGCGGCGAGATAAGGGACACTCAGAGAGCTAATTCCCTTGTCTTGGTGTGGACAGCAGCCCCCAGATGGCTTTCATTTCTGCAACCTGAAACAAAAGGGCACAGCGGGGAAGGCAACAGGAAGTCAGCGCTCCTCTGGAAACGGGGAGAACAGCCGAATATGTCAAGAGGAGAAACATACATGCTGTCGTAAAAAAGGCAAATCATTTTGTTAACCGCTAAAGCGCACATTACACGACAGCAGGCCATTATCAGCTGTTTCTGCACGATCTGTGATGATTAACAGCTCTGCTAAAGATAACTGCATCACAGGAAGTGCAGCTCTATATGTAAAGCTAATGGACTGAACAACATGTGCAATGAGAAGAAAGCCAAGGACATGCGATTATTCATGCCTGTGAGTCCACTCCTTTCCTTCTGCTGGTAATTTACTTTGAACTCTAAACTGAGATGATACTGAGTTTCACTGATGGCTACATTAAAAATGAGAAAAGAAATTACGTGATGAGGTTTTTTTTTAGCCAGTAATCCCCACAAACTGTTCACCGAGGATCATTTATTACTGCTTTTTTTTTTTTTGGTTAGTTATAATCCCGGATTAGGCTGTTGTTCATGGATTTACACTATCAAATAGTTGGAAAAGCATGCAGAATTATCCATGTTTAACATCATTTCTACTGATCTATGTGTTAGGACAGTTCAAAAATGAAATTCAAGTAACTCCAAAGAGTGAGAGGAAAGTATTGAAATGTATTTAAATGTTTGAGAAACGCTTGACTCTGTATTATTCTGCATAAATTCATTAGTTTTTACGGGAAAAAAGGCAAATGGAGGAGAAAATCCCTCAGGACCATTAAGATTCATGGAAAATTTTCACATGACATCCCAACCAAAGACATTCTTGAACCAGTTCTCCATCACAGAACAAGGGTTAATGACAGTCTCCCTGCATTTCTTATGCAGTCAATGGGAAAGTGTTTTTATATACCAGTGTGGCGGAGTCACATGGAGCTTGCGAGGCATATGTCTGATTTCTGGGATTTGCTCCAGCAGGGACAGTTGGCATTCTGCGTCATCACTTCCATTCATGTGATGGAAACGACACGGCCTCGGTCCGATGAGACCCCCGTCTGCGGCGCCACTCTTTCACTTAGCAGGAAGGAATTGTTTTCACTTCAGGAAAGGTCAGAGAACGGGGATAAAAAAAAACAGCTATGTACCTCGTGTCAGGTGGGCTTCAAGAGGGAGTAAAAACAAAAGCAGGTCTGCGCAGAAGATCTGAGGGAACTTTCACATTAGCAGGATGACTGAAGCTGGAAAACTGACTTCTTCAAACTGATGCTACCAATCAGAAATCAGAACTGATTCAGGTGTCATGATGCTGAAACAAGAAGATCTTACATCGAACGCAAGTTGAGGTGAGATTTCGTTCCTACCTACAGCTATAGGGTTAAGCCCCGAAATGCGGTTCCAAGTAAGAACCGTTATTATTTACATGGTTCTACCAAAACCAAAAGAAAGATAGGGATGTCCCAATCAGGTTTTTTTGGACCCAATCCAGTTCTGAGTCATTGGATTTTGGGTATCGGGCCCGATCCGATACTTTTGTAACATATTTAAAACAATAAACAGACTAGAAACTTCTTTTATCATTCAAAACTTAAATATAACACTTCTATGAAATAGCTTTATTAAACAAGTAAAAATAGAACAAACATAAAAAAAATACATTTTTTGTCATATAAGTGATAATTAGTCACATGAGAAAGTTTAATTACTTTAGCTTTAATATCTTTATAGCTATTGAACATTTTTAACTAAATGTGATTCTTGTCCTCATTTAAAATTCTTACAAATTATTGAGGACTTTGTTTTAATATAAATTTGATGATGGGTGTTCATGACTAGCTGATATCATTAGAAACATTTATTATTTTTTTTTATTTATTTTCATTTTTTTAAGATTCTGTGATTATCTTTTAAGCTCTTAAAACATCACATTTTCAGTTTTATTACCACAGTAGTTCATTTTCTTAACTTTTAGTTCTCTGTCAGAGAAAGAAAACAGGCATATCAAAGACCAGCTCGGGTCCTAAAGAGTTAAATCACTACATGCTAATAGGCGTGTTTGAGATCATGCAGGCGGACGCGGCGCTGCGCAGATCGCCTGGATTGCGGTGCATGCTGGTTAGTTTCTGTCGCCGACGTCACATTTGCGACGACATGAAGTATCGCGACAAATGGGCGGGTTCAAGGCGCCTTCCTAAGCCAGCGCAGCCAGAAAATAGGTACTGCGCTGGCTGCAAGCCGCCTGATGACTACAAAAACATTGCTTTGGGGAAACTGTGTCCCGAAAAGTTTTTGTAGTTAAATGTGAAATAACTGGCGCTAAATGAAGGAAATATGTGTATGTTCTTACTTTTTCTGGAAGGTAGTGAATCGCTGATGAAAAAATATACAAGATTTTAAATAATCTGTGGTTATTTGTGTCATAGTTGTCTTGAAAATGAACTTTAATTATTATTTTATCTATTTATTTGGGACTGTGTACATGTAATGAATCCCCCGACTATTTTTTTTTATCTGTTTTACTCTAAGAGATGTAAAAAAAATACTATAAAATACATAACAGCACAGATCATACTAGGAGGAGTGGCGTATTAAAATTCAGCCGAATGTTGAGGACAACCCCCAACTCCTCGTTCTCGTACAGTCTCGTCGTCCACCTTCATCTCAGGCGTCTTTCTCCGCCCCCTCCTGCAGCAGCTTAGTCTCGTCGACGAAGCAGGCGAGGCGCAAGTCAACTCAAACACGCCTAATGTAGCAGCTGCTGTGTAGCCGGCCGCCTGTCTGTCTGCAGCACGAAGAACTTTAGAAACAAAAACTCTCTCTTTTTCTGTTGAAATGCCTTTATAGGCTGTTGTTTGTGTTAGGACAAACCAATAGAGACACTTACTGTCAGTTTAAAGCGTTTTTAAGAGTTATTGATCCCGGGAGTCGGAATCTGATCACCTGGCTAGCTTTACTGTTTTTATTGCCTCCTGTTTGAGCTGATGCTGTTTTCAGCTGCGTTTTACAGCAATGACATTTTGTGATCTGTTCATGGCATCCAGACATGTAGTGGAGAATCCAGAATAATAAGCTTGAAAAATGAAGTGCTAATTATAATAAGAATAACTGAAATATCGGGGTACAGCATCCGATACCGATCAAGTCATCAACCACATGATCGGGCCCAATTTTCGATCACGTGATTGGATCGGAGCATCCCTACCTTCAGTTAAATAAAACTCTGACATCCAAGAACAACAACACGAAGAGGAGATGAAACCTGCAGGACAGGTGAGGGGTTTGGAGGCTGCAGATGTGATGCTTGAACCTGGACATGCAGACAGTAAGAGATGCTGCAGACAAATGACTGACAGGATGACTCTGAGTGTGCATGAACGTCACAGTTTATCAGTGGATGCAGCAGCGTTGGGATTAATAGGATGACCGGACCTTAACTGGTGAGTTTAAGGCCTCATGGACAAGGTCATTCCTGGCACCATAAAAAAATATACACAAAATGAATGCCCTGTTAAGTGCTTCACTGGATGAGGTTGTACATGCAGTTTGACCAAACACAAGAATGTGCATCAAGCAACAGAAATCCTCACAATAGAGAAGCTTTGGTGCAGCTCCATTTTTCATCGTTCAATGAAATACACAAACTGTTTTAAAGCTGAACTTTCAAGCTCTTGAGTTTCTTCCATATGCAGGCATCACAGACGCCTATTGTTTACCAAATGCACAAAACTCAAACTAAAAACCCTTGTGGATAAAGTAAAATCTTACACTTCCCAGATACGCAGAGGCTGCTGCTTTTATCTTTCACAGAAAGGGATCTCAAAGATAACAGATACAGAGAAAACAGATTTACACATTAAAGGTTGGCATCCTTGTTTTTTCTGAGAAGATTTAGAGAGCACCTTTGTTTTGAAGATAGCTGATCGCTGAGAGAGGCTTTTTAAAGATTTGAATTAGTTAAGCTAATGTCTGAATGGCATGAAGAAAAAAAGAAAAAAGCAGAGCGCCTGGGAAAAGCTGAGCCGCTCACAAAGCTCCTGCTGACCTGTACCGAGCTCCCTCCTGTATGCAGATGAGGCAAAGCAGCTGCACGCCATCAGGGGGCGCAATTACACACCCCTGTCTCCATCTTATCTTATGTGTTAGATTATTTTATTCCTTCATTGTACTGCACTTTGGGTCTTTTGGACAATTGAAGAAAAACGTTTATTATTATTATTATCAAAGCTTCTAATATAGAACCTTGTTTTGTAAAAAATGTTATTAAAGCATAAATATTTATCCACACACAATTCATTAGATATATACTTTAAACTATATACACTGTACACAAATGTTAAAAAGGGTTTACCTTCATTTATGTTTGTTCGATAATTTAGCGTTAGTGGGGTTTAAAAAGAAAAGAAAAATTTACTCAAACAGGATTTCTTGGAAGCATCTTTAAAGTTCTTTTTCCCGTCATAGGAAAAATCAAACAAACAAACAAAAAGCAATAAGGTTGCTTAACTTTACACTTTTACCTTTTTGTATTGTTTCTGGTTTGATATAGACATGACTGCAGGGATATGTGGTGAATAAAATAAGATTAATTTGTGATTGATTGGACTACATGTTGATTGGAGTAAATAATATCTATGTTGTTTATATTTCGAAACAACATAATTATTTTAATCATTGTATGAATATATGATCACTTTATATGACTGGAAGTGGCTTCAATAAAACCCTTAGTTTCATGCACTCTTACTGGGGTTGACCAGTTTTGACAAGTTTCTGGGTTGTCCAAGTCCGTAGATAGAGGCTGAATCTTAACCCGTATGCTTGAAGGTTATTCCAGTGTACAGATCACTTTGATAGCAAATATATCATATAAACCACTTTTATATGATATAAACGTGGATCCGGCCCGTAGGATAATTTAATTCGGCCATCCAGATCATTTCATATTATTGTTATTAATGGACCAATGACACTTCATATAATTGTGACAGGGTATACTTTTTTGGAGAGCAACATATTTAGGTATATTTCTAAGTTTCATTTTGTATGTAAAATGACGTACAAAAATATATAGATATATATTTTCTTTACATTTACTGTATTTCTAACTTCAATAATTTTGACATCATGTTTTAGTATGGAGAACAAAATATTAAAGTTATTTATTCTGAAAAAAATATCCCTGTCTCTTTGTATTTATCTTTATGTTAAAAAAATATTTTTTTTTCCCAAAAGAGAGAAAGCAGCTAAGAAAATGAATGAATGCATACAGATTTATACAAATTTGTTTAGAAATAAATTCATAATCTACTATTTGATTTGAATATATTTATATTAATGTGATCCAGTTCTCATACTGTAAATGTATCAGTGTAATAATGAGATTGTTAATATCCTCCAGTGTTACATGGATTCTCTAAAGGAGAAGTTCTAACTAAAATGTTCAGATCAATAACGTTGGAAATGTTGTTCTGCTTCTCCTGGAGGGAGTTTCAGTTTGGACACTAGGTGGCAATCACATTATAACATTGCACCTTATTCCAGACGAACAAGAAAATATGAAGAAAAAACTATGTTTTAGACCACAAATAGTTACTTTAAAAAAATCCTTAGAAGAGTTTGGAAAATTTATGCTTGTGAGATTATAAAGATCAACCAAGCGTTAGCCGTCCTACGGGAAATTCCATTGTATGTTAGCATCAAGCTAGCGGACTTTAGCTTTATGTGCTAAATTGATTTATATTTTTATAAATCGATTATAGATCTGTTAAGCTTAAATTGATTCAAATCGATTAATCGATTTTATCAACCCAGCGTTAGTCTCATACAGTCCTCTCTAGGGACATACCATCGTCCTGGGTGTGGTTAGTGTATCGTGAAGTCTCCGTAAGGCCAATAGAAGTTTAAGCACCTATGACGTGTGGCTGATGCTGTCCTTATCCCACATTCTAGTTGTTAGGAAGGTGTGAATACTGCCAAGTGACCATTAATTAATGATGTACAGGACTTACAGGACGTCCATACAAATCACACTTTGTCCATCATTTCTAGCAGTCAAGCTGCTTTCAAGAAGTATGCGCATATCACATAAACTGCATTAACGGGTGCCTGTGCAATCTACAGTATTTGGGGGGTGGGGGGTGATGGTGTTTGCTCTCTTACTATTGCCTTGATGTAGGACACATGCTCTGTACCAGTTGGCCTATTTTTTGCCCACAGACAACTCGATTCCACCCCTTAGGGTAGTTGTGACAACAGTTTACGATTCCTATTTTAAATTTGCACTGTTTATAAGATTAGCATGTTCTGCTTGTGAGGTTCATCGTTGCTGGGAGAGTAACACGACCGTAACTTCCCCCTCCAGAGGCCCCGCCCACCAACACAACAGAGACAGCTCTGAACTAGGACTATGCCTACGTTTACTGAACGTGCTTGAAATGATGTCCACGGTCTTCAAAGTCTCCTCTGACACTGACGGAATACACCAGGACAGAAAGTAGAAGCGCGCTGTGCTTTAATGGAGACTTTTAGAGCATATTTTTTCTTATCTTAAAGCTGTTGAGGACGTTCCACTTCAAGGGGACAGCTTGTATAACTTAATGCAATGCAAACACCAGCATAGAGAGAAAGGCACTTTTAATTAGTGGGAAGCTGTTGGCGTTAGATAAAATAGTGACGGTGAGACGTGGTGCACGGAACAAACATCTCCTCATTCAGACTTGTCACCTTCCACCACTGCCAGCATGGTGTGGCAGATTTATCGGTTATCTTGTCAGGACTGCAAAGCTCATTTCCAGGAGATCTTTGCCAACATGTTACCTTTGAAGTGTTAATGGAATATGCTAAAAGCCATATAAAAAAAGTAAAAAAAAAACACATTTTGGAGGATTCTTGCAGTTTGGGTCTTCTGGGAAAGTTTTGTTGAGTTTCTGCATGATGGTTTCTTCTGCTTTTATAGTTTTCAGAGGACAATCTTGAAATGTAACTATTGTGTTGGAGCTGTACCTCTTGACAGAGCTTAAGGAAGGCGTTCATTGAAGTTCAGTGAAGTGTACCATCTCCAAGAGACTCTTTACATGATGTTATGACATTCTTAATGTTACATATCATTTAGGTCATACTTCATGTAAGCTCGCGTTTCTTCTAGCGACTAATTCAACCTCCTTTACTCACTTGTCACTCACACACTATGCAATTGTTGCCTGTCACTCACTTGGACTTGTGCATTCGCTGCTAAACTCGCAATCTGCTCAGCTGTAACACAATTAAGCTGCATCAAATGAAAATCAGTGTTGCTCAGAGTATATTTGCAGGAGAGTCAGCCTACAAGTACGACGAGAGAAATAAAGTAGGTGTGTGAGAGTCTGAGTGGAGTGTTTCTGTGAGGCCCGAGGAGAAATAATGAGAATAGAAGGTGAAGGTGGTGGAAAACACTGGAGAACATGAGAAACATTCAGCCTGCACACTGCTCACCTAGCGTGACCTCTGTCTGCATGGGCATGGACAGCGCCGGGTGCTTGACTTCGCAGCTGAACAGAGCGTCGTTATCCAGCTGAGGGTTGAGGGTCCAGGTGAGTTTGGCCTGCACCACCACAGAGCCGTCGCTCTGGGGGACGTGTATGTGGCTGAAGTAGTACAGAGGGTCCGTGCTGTGCACCCATCTGGGAAACTCGCGGCTCACCACCGTCTCTGGGATGGTCTCTGTGGCGGGGCTGGGCTCGTAGGCCTGCTGGCCCTGTGTGTGGAAACGCTGGGGGCTCTCGGTGTAGAGGCGGGCCGACCGCCCCTCTGAGTCCAGAAGGGACAGGGAGCGGTGGAGCTTGGTGTCATCCAGGTCCCTGCTGATGAGCGGCCGCGCTCCCCTCACCCCCGCTGAGGTACCTCCCTGCTCGCCGGTGGACGGTTGGACGTAGGAAATCACCTCTATTAGTTCTCCGTCACGTTTGAAGTACACCTGAAGAGGATTGAAGCAGAGGAGACCGGAGGAAGACGTGAACATGTTTCACTGGACTTCTCTAAAGTTGGAACAATCCATGTCATGAGAATTTGATTGAAATAAATGAGAACACTGAACCTTTAGTATTTTTATCCATTATTGTGTGAAACCAAATATGAAAGACAGGAATTTGTACTTGAAAAAGAACATTTTTAAAAGTTTAACATCTATGAAATAAAAATGCTGATAGTTGTTTGTGCCATGAAACCCGTATGGGTCAGAGAGACAGTCAGGAGAAAGATCAACAGTTTCAACATCCTGTTAAAATAAATAGCTCCTTCCTACAATAGGCTACATTTAAGTCCAATGACTTAATAATCCATAAAGCTTAATATAGCTGCTTTAATCTCTCTTTATGATCAAAAACAGTGTTAAACCTTAGTCACATGTTTTTTTTTTTTAGTGGGGGGGGGGCTAAATTGGAAATATTTATTTAATTATTTCTTCCATTTTAGCACACCACTCAGTTTGGGTAAAAAAAATGTAATAATTAAATGCTTGAATAAAATAACTCAAAAGTCCGACATAATCAATCATTTTGCCTGGTCCTGTGCATAAACACATATATAAATACAAAATGCAAAGTAGGACTTCAATGAGCCGTGGTTCAGAAAACAGTCAGGGCTAAGCGATAAACATCAACCCTCAACGTTGCATGTCGCTAATCCACAATATATAATTTAACTCAGGACTTCGACTAATTTGCTCTCACCTGGAAATGAAGAAAAATAAAACGAAAACTGAAGAATAATTTTTATGTATTTGGGAAATAAAGACAGGGATGAAGAGGTTTAATAGTGTACAAGACTGTGGTGAGAGCAGCCATGTTGTTGGACTAGAAACAGTGAAGAAAAGACAGGAAGCAGACTGAGAGCAGAAAGCTGTGAGAGCATGGTAGCAAGTAAGAGATCAGAGATGCTGAGGTTCTCTTGGGAGTGACCAGGATGGATAGGATCAGGAATGAATCCATCAGAGGGACAGCACATGTTAGAGGTTTTGGAGATAAAGTCAGACTGAGATGTTTGGACATGTTCAGAGGAGAGACAGTGAAGATATTGGTAGAAGGATGCTGAGTCTAGAGCTGCAGGAAAGAGGTCTAGAGGAAGACCAAAAGAGAGGTTTCTGGATGCAGAGAATGAAGACATGAAGGTGGCTGGTGTTAGAGGAGAGGATGATGAAGACAGACTTAGATGGAGGAAGATGATTCACTGTGGAGAATCTGAAGGGAAAAGCCCAAAGGAAAAGAAGAAGAGGTTTAATAGAAGCCATGTTCACCGACAACTGAAAGACTTAAAAAAGACAAAACCTGAAGTAAACCAGAAACTAAAACTTTGTGTAACTTTATCAATCTTTACAGGTAAACATCATGGTGCTGAAATCTCCAGTGGTGGACCAGAAGATGAGAAACAGAGGAGAGGTATGGCCGTTTCTTGATTTATGAATATGTACGTTCAGCGGAGACAGCCGGTGGTTGTGTCATAGACAGGCAGTTTCAGATTGATCACATTTTTTGTCTTCACTGATGATCAAGATGAGAAGCAACCAGATATTTCGGAAAAAGAGTTGATAGATATGTTAGAGTGGATTTTATTTCTAGCTGCTTTAATGCAGTTAAAGACAATGGAATTCCATAGATCCGTTCAAGTAGTTAACAGCAGAAGACCAAGAAGGTCTGGTAAGAAAGGAAAAAAGAGTTATTGATGAGTTGTGATTTTTGTCAATTGTAATGGTCCTTTTAAAGTGTCTGCCTTCTGAATTCCATGTCTGCTTCTGTGGTTTTATGTTTAGGGTAAATTAAGGTTAGCAAACCTAACAAGGAAAGACGGGTCCTAAAGTTTATGGAATAATCATGGCATGTTGTGTGTGTGCTCAGACTACCAATCAGGACTACATCCTGAAGCGTACCACCAGGAGAACAAGAGTAGCTTCAGGAAAGCTCCGTAAAGTGAAGCAATTAAGCTGGAGTTTGAAGTAAATCTCTGGAGAAATGTGAAAACAGCAGCAAGCAGATTACATTTGGAATATTTCTGTCTGAAGGAACATGCCATGCAGGATGTGACTGGCATGTTGAATTCTGCACAATTATCCAAAGCTCTCATTACAGCTCAAAAGTAAATGTGAGGAAAATCTCCTGAAAAAAATCAGCAAAAATAAGACAGAAAATTATTTTTGTAATCATATTTGTTGAACATTTTAAATCAATTTTATTCCCCGACGTCAAAATCTGAAGAAAAAAAATCGTAAATCTAAAGTTTTTAAACCTTTTCAGCACTGTTGAGCTGAATTTTTAGAAAGATATTTAATCTGTTTTTTTTTTCTCAGTTAAAGAAGTGGAATATGTCCTCACTGTCAAAACCAGATTTTTAAAAAATATCATCTGTCATTTTTTTCCACATTGAAGGACTCCCCAGAATATTATGGGATGTCTGTCCCTGTTCCACGACTTTATTAACATATCCAACTGTCTAATCTCCTGAAAGGGAATTCATGCTCACATTTCAGGAGGTAGCTGCATTAGCATGGAAACAAGGTTGTCTCCTCATTGCCTTTGGTAGTGCTATTTTGGAAGTCGTGTGTCTCTTTTATGTTGATGTGATGCTGCTGCAGACAGGAAGAAGGAAAAGTACATTTCTTTGGGGGACGTTCAGTCATCTGATTCCATTTTCTCAAGATCAAAAGAAGCATTAGCCTTGAATTCAACACATTTAAAATATTTGTGCATATATATATATATATATATATAAATATGTAGATGACGGATATAGTGCAGTGCTCCACCTGTCATCATTTAAGTCCCTTCAGTTGTCACACACTTTGGTGTTTGAAATTTGTTCTCTGCATTTGACCTTCTCCCTGGGGTAGTGGTGAGCTGCAGACACAGCTGCACTTGGGAGCTATTTGGTGTTTTAACCCCCCAGTTCCACCCTTTAATGCTGAGTCCCAAGCAGGGAGTCTTTGCTACAACTCAACCTGGATTTGAACCTACGACCTTCCAGTCTTGGGGCGGACACGCTAACAGAAGGCCACTGAACTATGTAGTATAATAAAAAAATAATAATACCATAAATGTGTCCTCTAATCTGTGATACAAGTGTAATTTAAATATATGGTTTGAATCATTTAAATGATTTTGGATCCTCACAAACTGCTGTATTTTGTATATTTCCTGTTCAATGACAGCGCAGGTTGAGAGGTGAGGCAACACTGAGATCTGCCTCACAGCAGATTGTGTAATTATTGTGTCAATAATATATTGCTTATTTAATGTTTATTGCATGTCCTCCATTGCCATTTAAAATGTAAAGTATTTCACATTTGTCTAAAATTCAATCTGATCTGCTCTGAAAAGACTGAAGTGAAGCAGGCAATAGCTCCGCCTTAATTAAGAAGGTGCTTGTGTGGTTTTCAGTGGCTGCTAATAAAGTTTAGGATACCATAAGTTCCAATATCATTATTGCTATTTTGCAAAAAAAAAATTTAAAAAAAGTCTTAAGTTGGAATTTCAATCAAAACGCGAAGTTATAACTAATGATGGACCAAAGGTTCTGAGAATTTTTGTCCAGAATGAGAGATGTATGGACTTCAATAAAAAGTAAAGGTCAAAACGTATGTGTGGATGTGTGTGCATGTGCACACACATGTGTGACAGAGTCCTGGGTGGTGGTGTGTTTATGTTCTAGTCTGTCTACAGCATCTTTGTTTTTGTTTTCAAGAACCACTATACATTTATATTCGTCATAACATCAGTGTGTTTATAGAAAGATGCTGAAATGGGCTTGTATGATATATATATATATATATACACACACATACATTAGGAGTGTGAACTGGCAAGAGTCTAATGATACGATGTGTGTCCCGATATACAGTGTGGCAACAAAGTTAGTCAGCCATCAATTGTGGAAGAATTTGCCCCTCTGTATCCCAAGATATTCACACAGACAATATTTCATTTTTTAATTGTGACATAGAAAAAGACTATCTGTATATTGTAATGCCTTTGGCATGCCTTTTGAACATTAAGCAACCGTATCTCATGTACAAATTGATTTTACCAAACAAATGTATTGTGCTTGTCTTTTGGCACAAAACACAAGTAAGATACTAAAGTATTTGTTTGCTTATAAATAATTAAATATAGTCTTGTCAGCATTTTAAATTGATACAAGTATCACCATACTAAAGCACAAGTCACGGTACTTTTTACTAATCTGAACGCTGAAATCCAGATTGACAAGCTTCTTACCAACAACTAGAGCACACACACGTTTTATGTCACATTTATGTCCTGTAACGGTCAGTTCCACACAGAATCTGATTCTCATTTACCAAATGGAAATGTAAACTTGTACACCGATGCTTTATTATCCGTTTTACTTTAACTCATGGAGTTTTAAATTAACGACAGATGAGCACAGACTCCGCTGGCCTTTCCTCTTGCTGGGGTTCTGCTTTCCAGAAGTGACAGGACATTACAGGCAGCGTTTTGCTGCGGGGTTAAGGCTCAGTATTTATAGCAAACACTATAAACTGTAGCAGTCTGTCAAAGCGGCTGCAACAAATACACATGGGAATAATTACCCTTGCTCAAAACCATTAAACGATACTGGTTGTCGTCATTACCACAGATAAATAAAAAATCTGCTTTAACGACCTTTCCCCAATTAGTGCATTGCTGCAACCTTTTCCCTTTAGTTTATGAGGAGGTCAGATCGACCTACACTACACTTACTGTCAGATGGAGCCGTTTCTAAACAACAGTCCTTATTTTCTGAACTCTCACATCAGTGAATCTTGTAAACGAGATACAAACAGTTTTCCTGCAGGAAAAGAAGAATAAAGTTCCCTGTAAATGTTTTAGTCCAATTTTCATCATCTTTTGATCCATTTTCTATTTGTTCCCACTGGTCTTTTAATTAAGTTCATGCTTTTTCTAGACAAAATCTAAAAAGCTGTGTCATTTTCCCAGACATAGTTACGGCAGAGCGGCAAGAATTCATTTGAAAATCCCCTCAGAGTTGTGGGCGGGGCTGTTGGCATTAAACAACCCCGCCTCCCCTTCCCATAACATTTCTCTTTACGTGCTCTCTCACTAGTTTACAGCCCCCACACCCCAAAGCGAACACTAGAGATGCAACAAAAATGGTGAAAAATATCAGACATTTGATCCAGATTTGTCTGTAAGTAGATCCATCAGAATGGGGCGGAGCAGGCAGCCTGTAACCCCGCCCAATTGTATTATCTTAGTCAAAAACATGATCTTTTTCAAAGTGCTTCTTTTTCTGATTCTGATTTACTAGAAGTTAAATAAAGAACTACTCAGAAATGCAATTTTAAGCCGAATTTTACTAACCCACGTCCTTCATCATTAGAAAAATGCTACAATGCTGAAAACACTAAAAGCACCATTTTCACCAGAGTGGGTCTTTAACAACATTTAGATGAACATATGGTTGCCTTTAGTATCAGCTGTTTAATGCTCTAACCTGCCTGGAGGACACCCTCACCCTCATGGTCTAACGCTACTGAAAGCAGCTGATCTTTAGTAAACAATCCCATTCTCATTGTTTGCATTCATTTTTACATCTTTTTCAGGATTTCTTTTTAACGACTGACTTCCAATTTTTTTAAATGAGTTCTCAAATATTCATCACCAATTATCTGTGGTCACGTCATCTGCTGAGCCATGGCTGAAAATCCAATAGCCCAACGGGAAGCATAACAGTTAGCGCTGAACACAATGACCCCATTGCATCTGCTGGCGAATGTTGCTCTTCAGCGCGCACTGAACCACCTCATTACTTATCGCAGCAGGTGGAGGGAGAGCACAGTAGATTAGACCGATCCAAGCACCTGCTCTGTAGTTTTTGCTCGACAAAATACTGTGTGTACACAGTAACACCTGTGCTGGCTGCAGCCCGACGTATCGGGGAATTAATTCAGTAAATCTTGATAACTGATTAGTTTCCATATACATTAACAAAACAATTTGTAGGCAGAAAGGACATTGATTAAACATCCTCATGACTTAACACAGTGCTAAACTCCTTTGCTGTGTCAGCTTTCACTATGGCTGCCTCAGTGCTACAGTGGATCTGCTGCCGTCTGCAAAATATCAGCCGTTTGGTCATTTCAGTTTCCTTTGTCTGCTGGCAATAAAAATGGAATGTTTTGTCTTAACATGGAAATGATATGAAACTGTTCATAATTTCATTTTTTTATTGAATGAATTGTTTCAAAGAAAGGTTGGAATAATATTTACTCAGTCTTTAAGACTGAATGAAGCTGAGTGGTTTCTAGGCTGTAAATACAAATAATGTGTATACTAAACCAAATAAATAAATAATGCTAAGAAAACTAAAATATAAGCTGTTAAAGAACAAAGTCTTTAACGCAGCCTTAAAGAATAAAAACGCTCTGAATTAGAATAACCAAACCAGGCCGTGAATGTACATTTAGAGAAGAAAAATAAGAAGACATTATTATTATTAATGATTATAAATCATTAACAAAATTGTGGTTTTCCTTTTGAGCAAAGTATTATTATTTTTGCTTTCAACAAAAATGAGCCTAATAAAGAAAAAAAACACTTAATTATTTAAGAAAGTTTAAGAAAACGCTTAAATACAAAAAAGAATACGAGCGGGAAATAAAAGAAGATATTTTAAAACTGAGGGTTCCTTTAAAAAATGTAATGAGAAAGCCTGATTTTCCAATCTCAAATCTTCATTACACATTGTTTAATACTCTCATTTTTATTTTTAAACCACTTAAAAAAAACGTAAGAATTTCTTTGGCTACAATAGTGACGTGCAGAGTCGCCTTACAGAACAATGGAGATAATTGACATGCATTTTAAAAGCAACTTATGGAAGTTAATAGTACTTTGATCAAAAATAAATGTATAACTTTTTAATTTAGTCATATTAGAAAAGATTTCATTCATTGTTTTCTAAACCTTGCTGCATCTCTAACAGGATCAGGGAAGTTTGCCAGTCTGTCCCGGCTACAGGGGGACGGAGGGTTCTCCTCGGACATTCTGGTGCAGGACCGCTCATGGTTTTATTTTTATCTTAAATGGATCAAGTCTCAGCGATAAGGTTTAAGATTTAAAAAAAAGCTGATTGAAAGCTGATTCGCTGACTGTATACAGTGTGCTGAAAGGGGAAAAACTTTAATATCTCTAGTATTTGCAAACATTTTCTCTTTTTTAAACGATTACACAAGCTTTTTCAATAACTTCGTATTTGTTAATATGCATGTTTAGTGTGTAAACTGCAACAATATGAGAGGTTAAACAGACTTTAAAAAGCCCTTATAATGAATAATGAATAGTTAAATATAATGTTAAAATACTACAAACATGCATCATTTCAGGGAATGACAGGAGTGAAAGAATTGAGTTTTAATTTTTAATGAGAAAACTAAATGTCATAAGATGCTAAATATTACTGAATCAAAAATAAACTTAACAAAAAAGCCTGAAGGCAAAAATTATTCAAACTGTCAAATTTATCAGCAGTTCAAAGCAAAATGGTTGTGATACTTTAAACAGCAGCAGGTTTGCGTGGCTTTTTGAATTTAACCAAATTGACCTTTTTATCGTTTGTTCAAACAAACTTTATGCAGACAGAAACATTCAGACCGCGTTGATTTATTCTAAAAAGTCCTATGTTTCAATGCCAACACTGTTCCTACAGCCAGAGGACTCCTCTGTCGACTGATTCCAACTGAACCATCAAAGGCATACAGGTGAGTTCACCTTCACCTGCAGAAAAGTCCTTTATGTGCTTTGAACAAAGATGGTCTATTAGGCAGGAGTGCTCACTCCTCTCAAATAAACCAGCAACCGTGACAGAGTGAAGCGTCTTTACTTTGGCAACATTACAAAATTGATCTACACAGTTTATAATGTCATTTAAATGTAATGAAGGCAATCTTTACATTGATTTTGTACCTTTGACTGTGTCTGAGAACTGGAGCGAGAAGGTGGGACACCACCCAGAGAGAGAAAGGTGTGTTTGAGATGACAGGCGCCTAGCCTGGATTGTCGGCGAGATAAGGCGGCTGCAGGCGGGGGCGGGGAAAGGCGCTTGAGGTCAAGGCGAACACTGAGGTGCAGCGAGACCAACCGAAACAGGAAGTCGCGATTGTCCCTAACAATCAGTTAGAGTTTAATGTGTGTTGCCACCTTAGTATGATCTGTGCTATTATGTCTTTTTGTTTAGAACATCTGTCCACGAACAACAGATAAAAAATAGCTCCTGGGTTCATTTGATGTGCACTGTCCCAAAGAAATGCATCAAATTGAAATTAACTCATAAAAGCAAAAATGAAAACACAAACACAATGACTTGATTTGTGAGCTCCTTTTGTTGCATAAATAGAAATGTCTGTCTGATGTTTGCATAAAAAAATGATTATCAGTAAAAAATTACTTAAGAACTGCAAAAATTGTGAAGACACCATTTCCCACAATGCATTGTTTGGCAGTCTTCAAGGCAGCTTGCGGTTAATACATTACCTAATTTCCAGCTGCACTCAACTAAACAGGCGACTTGCATCCACCTCTTTCTTGAGTTATTTTTATGATGATTGACGTGAGTCATCAGAGGAAAAACTACCCAGCATGCACCACAGTCCAGGTGATCTGGATGTCAAAAACAGCCAATGGCTTGTTTCTGGCTCCCACCAAAGGAAGTCAATGCAGTGGCTATTTTTTTGCAACACAGATGCTGCCATGTTGGAGCCAGACATTGTCCAGGTCGGTAACAGCCATGGTTTCTATGGCAACTACTTTCACCGATTAGGAGTGAGATTGTTGGAAGTCTCTAACATTACCTCTTCAAAGGCTCTTCAAGCACCAAATCTGCCCTACTTCTGACCTACTTTTATGGAGGCATCTGATGGGCAGTTTATAACTTGAATCACTTGAACCAAAGAAACAAAAATATCATAAAAATAGGAAGATTAAGAAAGATTTAAGATTTACAAGATTTATGAGTATTCTGACCAACAGAATGACTGAGTAACAACTGTTTCTCTATAGAAGTGGGCAGGTACTTCCTGTATGGAATGTGTGTGTGTGTGTGGGGGGGGGGGTAGTTCTCATATACAGTCAATGTTTTATACTCAAGTACAAAACATTTCCACCCAGGTTACTCTCGGTCAGTAATAAACAAACCAAAGTTTCATCACAATTATAAAAATGAATGAAATCGATATAATTTTTGTGTTAATTTAATAATCCTCCAAAAGATTGTTTACTTTGAAACAGTCAACATTTTCAAGGTTGCATTCGCTGGTGAGAGTACACACAGAGACGCCCATCTCTTCACAGTCGTCGTTGGAAATATTGAAAAATCTTTAGAGTGCATCGTAAAGCTGCTACGTATGGGCCAGCAGACTGTTACTGAAGTTATAGAATGACATCAGAAATAAAAACTGTTAAACCTGTCCTTGAAAAGAAATGGAAACCATCTGCAGATATGTAATCCCCACCAACAATGTCTGTAATCAAACACTGGCTTGTTAGGTGGGACATTAATACACGCTGGGACCCGCTAAGTAGTGCTAGTCTCATGTAAAATAGGATTTGAGTGTGTTTGGCGTTGCAGTTGTATTATTCTCCAACAGTGTCATTGCACGGAATAAAGTGATTATCAATCACAGCGCTGTTGCAAATCCCCAAATACTTCATAGTCAAATATGTACAGACAAAGAAAGCAGACACAAGCCACTTATATTTCATTCTAAAGTGAATTAGCACAGGAATAAGAGATGTGATTCTGAGCAGGAGCCCGCACTCAATGCCGACACAGAAGTGAAATTAAGCTGGGCTGCTTTGAAAAGAGCTTTGCGTTTATCTGTGAATAGACAGTGATGAAAGCACCTGCACTTGTGCACTGCCAAGTCTCTCCCACCTCACAAACATTAACAATTCAAATCTTTTAGAAACTATAACAATCCCATATTGGTCCATACATACCTTTATGTTGCTGCAATTAATCATTGCAGTGTCAAAAAGGACAAAAGAGTAATTATCCTAGCGGCAGGATGATTCAATGACATAGTAGAAGCAGCGAGGAAAGGGGAGCGGCAGAGGCACAGATCCTCGCCATGAGTTAATCAGTTTTCCCGCTTATTATTAACCATCATTATCTTTCCTCTTTTCAATCAGCACTTGCTTGTGCTCTGAGGATGTTCTAATAGAGGCACTGGGAAGCAATTATTGATATGTCACCAGCTTGCATCAGATGCTGACAGATCTTGAACCCTAATGGCAGATACTTTCCACATATGTAAGCTTTTATGCTCACTCTTTTGAAAGCTGCACTGCAGAAACGTGTCACTGCGACCATCTCCAAAAGAAGCAATAATAGCAGCAGCAGCAGAACTGTAACCTTCTAAAACGTTAATTAATAAAGAACGTAACATAAGTAATAATGAGAATATCAAGGTGAAGTAAAAAAAAAAAACAACAGGCACAAGAAATAGGTAAAGCTTTAAAAAGAAAGCAAGAAAAACCCAAATGTGTGGAAGAAAATCCTTCTTCTGCAAGAGAGCCACTAGAAACAAAGCAAATGAAAGCTGGAAAAGTCATCCGAAGATCCTCAAAAACAGCTGGCAATAACAGGAAAAGGGATTAGAGGTTTAAAGGAAGAGATGCCAAAAAGTGGAACGATGGAGGTTTAAGCATCACTGTGGGAAATCAGGTAAGTGGCAACAGGTGGGCTTAATTGGGAAGAAGGAGCAGGTGAGTGGAGAGCAGGAGAGAACCTCCCTTCCCTGAGATGATGATTTCCTGAGAAGGTTGTTTCCAAAAGACAGCTGACTGTGTTTCTGTTTACGATGAGCAAATTCTAGAAAAAGTGAGATTGTAGCACAAGTTAAAGCAAAAAGAGCTCCTGTTTCCATGTTTCCAAGCAGATTCTGAATAAAACTAGTCAGATGAGGATCATGACTGTGTTTTAATTCATTTAAAGAAGGAATTCAATCACAGAAATGGACTCACAGGTCAAATTTACACATGAAACACATTAAAAATGTGGTGTGTTCTGTGGAAATAGTTTATGTTACATTTTTTTAGATGACAGAAAAAACCAACACATTCTAATTCCCACGTGTTGACGCATGGTTAAATACTCTTCTGTGTTACTTTTTGACGTTTTGGACGTCCCCAACTCGTTTCTTGACATGCTGGCGGTTCCAATTAAATCAGAGGTCTGCTTACTTTTTCCAATGCAGTTCCCGACGCAGATCGGACCTCAGCCCGTACTGGTACCCTAACCCTAAACCTAGCCTGGGCCGTGCCTGGTACCACATCCAGAAATGGTATTGATCCCTGTCTGTTACCAATCTGCATCTGGTACTGATCCGCGTTCGGCACCGGGTTAAGGTTAGAGTTAGGATCTACGTCCTTTTACCGGACCAGTTCACGGCCCGGAGGCTGGGGTGCCTTGCTTTAATTGGAACAGCCAGCACGTTAAAAAATGATGAGGTAGGGACACCCAAAACATCCATTTTTGTCGTGGAGGGTCCCTAACCATCTGTCAATGTGTGACGAGTTGGGAATGACGATGCGTTGGAAAAAAAGGATATTAGTCCAAACTTTTAAGATTAGAGTTTTCCACTAAAAAGGTTTAAAGAAGGAGGGCTCACACTTTTTTAGCATACAAGCTACCTATAGATATATTTTTCAATGATATGGATACTAAACTATTAAAAATATCAAAACAGCCAACAGGCATTCTTACGACGGAGTATTAGGGTCACCGAAAAAAAAAAAAAAGTAATATTACAAGTTTTTTTCTCGTAGATATACGACTTTAAATCTCGTAAATTTACGAGTTTAGTAATATTACAAGTTTTTTCTCGTAGATATACGACTTTAAATCTCGTAAATGTATGAGTTTTAATCTCGTAGATTTACGACTTTTTTCTCGTAATGTATTAAAATCGAGGGGAGTCTACATTCCAGCGAATTTATGCCGTGAACTGAAGCAGACCAACCAAACTGTGAAAAGTGTCTTAGATTTCATCAGGTAAACTGAATGTTTAAAATATTCCAAATATTTGGAAGTTCCTTTATTTGATTTACAGTTTAATAATGTTTTATTCGTTGATGCTGCTTGCAGGATCTCTGCAGATCCCGTTTATGAAGCGGTCCATATCCTCCAGCTGTCCACTTCAGTCATTTCTTCCTCTACGACAGACCAGATCTCCTCCAACTCTGTGATGCTTCCGTCTGAAGAGGACGAGTTTTTGGAATTTTCAATGTTCTTGTGCTAACGTGACAGACTATTGTCATCTCCCAATGTTGTTTTGTGTCGAGACGGGACGATTCATTTGGGGAAGGAAGCATCCGGAGCTCTGTTTACATTCTCTTTTGGTTTCTGAGCATGACAGAGACATGATGTAAGGTGGTGAAAGGGCTTCTGGGAAATAAAATAAAGTGACGATCCTGATGAACGTGTATCTCTGAGCTCTTTATTTTACATATGAAACTCCGCACTGTTGTGTATTGAAGTTAGCTGTTTACGAACTGCATTACCCAGAATGCCAAGCGACTGGTCACATGTTCGGTGCACGGCAAGTAGTAAGCAGATGAGCGCTAGTCATGCACAGTGCAGCAGTATGAAGAGACTGTTAATAAAAAGTCTGTTTAACACAATAATAGCGCCTCTTTTGCTTACTTGAAGATACGCAAGACAACACACGCACTACCGAACCCGGAAATAATTTGATTTTGAATCGCCAAAAGGTTCAGAATTTCTTTGCTTTTAACACCGATCTGGACATAATCTGCACCAGATTCTCCACGTCTTTCATCTTCAAGCACGGCTCTGATAAACAGACAACTTTGGTTCTTTTCTCATTAAATTACGACTTTTAATCTCGCAGATTTACGACTTTAAATCCCGTAGATTTACACGTTTTTTTCTCATAAATTTACGACTTTAAAAGTTGTAAATTTAACCTATGACTTTTAAAGTCATAAATATACGACTTTATTCTCATAATTTAGCAGTTACGACTTTTTTCTCGTAAATTTACGAGATTTAAAGTCGTATATCTACGAGATTAAAAGTCGTAATATTACTTTTTTTTTTTTTTTTCGGTGACCCTAATACTCCGTCGTACATTCTTTAATACAGGCAATAATAATAAAAAAACTATTTTTTCAGTCATCAAGGTATCAAACCAACATGCAGTTACTACAAAAACGGATGATTCCTGTTTAAATTGTGAAAAATCCATGGATGAACAAATCTTCATCAAGTGAGCTCTGCTTATGGTGACGGCAGATTTCTTTTTTTTATTATTTTCTTTCTTTAGTCCTTTATTTCAAACAATACATACATAGGACATGGTGAAAAAACAAGAAAACAACAACGGAAAATCTTTATATAAATAAAAAAAAAATATTACGTCTCAATTGTGTAGTTCGAAACAGAGTAGGTAGAAGTTTTTTAATCCTACCCCCTAACAATAAATTTTAAGTTTAGTCTTCAATATAAACTATTTCAGAAACAGACATTAAGTACCATTTTTCTTTTCCTCAAACATCTGTCCATATAATCATACACACACAAAGATCTATACACAAACACGTACATGTATACCAATATACCAACTTTACCATTCATATGCCCCCCCCATAAATCTTTCTCCTTGGACCTCAACATCCAGCCTCTGTCAACCTCGTCAATAAAACAGTAACTTATATAAACTATCATCTTCATAGACAGCAACCTGTATCACTAGATTGGATTTGTCATCCTTCTTCCTTACTATATTTACTGAAAACTACTATCCTATGTTTTTGTTTAACCCTCGTGCTCTCTTATGGGGTCCAGATGACCCCACCCTTACATTGAGGCGTTAGTCCTTCCATGACAAATGTGGACAAGACTTCATGTCTGTCATTAGACACCAGTAAAGATCAACAATCATTCGAAAATAAAGTTCAGTGCTCTGTCTTGTGGGGTCCAGATGACCCCACTTTATGTAAACAAACCTTGGAGAGCAGAAGGGTTATTAAAGTGGTTTATGCTGTTGCTCATTCGTAGCTCATCATTCAGACTGCTCCACAGCTTCCCTCCATATATTGTTATACAGAAGCTCTTTTTGTTGTGCGTGCTTTGAGGACTCTGAAATTGTTTTCTTTTCTTATACTATAACCACCCAATCAGTCAGCAAACACTGATTGTAGATGTACTGGTAGTAGATTATGTCTTGCTTTGTAAATCTGTTGGAGTATTCTATGTTCTATTAAATCAAGAAGTTTTAGTACCTTTGATTGAAGAAATAATTGATTAGCTTTATGGTGATAACTTACATTATGAATTATTCTTACTGCTCTTTTGTAACATCCATAGTGGTTTTAAAGAAGTTTTGTATGCACTTCCTCAAATTTCTGACCAGAAGGTTCAGTACAGCAACACAAGAGAATTATATAGTATCTGGCCTGATCTGAGGTTCAGGATATGTTTCACTTTAACCATGACTGAAATACTTTTTAATATTTTTGTTTGAACAAAACTAATATACTGTTTCCAGGAAATCTTGTCATCTATTGTCACGTCCAGGAATTTGATATGATTCACTGTTTCTACTGTTACTCCTGCTATTCTTTTCTAATTTGCTCTTTTATATTATTTTTACTGAAAGACATGATTTTGGTTTTGTCCAAATGAAATGATAGTTTGTTTCTGTCAAACCAGTCGATTAGACCATACATACTCGGGTCATTCTGGTGAGGATCCTGGATGTCTCTGTCAAAAAACAGAATGTTTGTATCATCTGCAAATCATATAAACTTCATTTCATGTGATGTTTTGACTATATCATTGATGTAAAGGTTAAATACAACTGGCCCAAGCACTGAGCCTTGAGGGACACCACACACAATGTCCAGAACTGTTGAGTTATGGTCTCCCATCTTCACAAATTGCTGCCTGACTTTTCACCCAGTCTAAAGCTGGTCCTCGTACTCTTAAGTGTTCATGTCACACCTTCAGCTTTGGTATTTCATTAAATCTTTTTTATTTTCACTCAACACACATTACTATAAATTTTATTCACAAACATCAGGACAATTCTCTGGATTTTAAAGGCCTTTCCTTTATGGGTATATACTTTTTTTATACACAGTTAACACAAATAATTATTCTCTATTAAACCCTTGGTTTCATGCTTGTTTTAAAAAAGATGTTCAAGAGAATAAAAAAAAAATGTATATGTCTACATAAATGCAACTATATATTTAAAAACTCCTCCACTGCCAGATTTGAATTCCTTCCCATGGAAGTGCAGGACAAACGGCCATCGCCACGAGAGCAATTGAGTTTTAGGAGTATTTGCTATTTGATGGCGACCATTTGAAGACTTCTAAATAGACATATATTTTTGGTTAATTTATTTTTGATGGCCTGTGATCTACTGTCAGATCCTTTAACGTAATGAGCAGCTCTGCCTCATACGTATGTGAAGTTTCTGTCAGCACTCCCAAGAGGAGATCCGCTGCCCTCCCTGTTCCGGTCGGGACACAGGCTTCTGCGAATCAATCCTGCAGCTTTTGTTTTACTCCCAAACATCGTGTTCCTGGTGTTGCTGTCACTAGGAAATGTTATGTCCTCATTTTAGTCCCCAGCTCCCTGTCCACCATCACTGTGTCAGCATGGTGGCCCTGAACCTTCTCCTCAGTGCAGAATTGAACGTTCCTGTCATGGCAGCATTAGGGGTGTCTGGGGCCTCCTTAAAACAGATTCACTCTTCTTTCCTTTAGAAAAAATAAATAAATAAAAGTAAATTGGGGGTTTGATAAAGAATCATGACTACTGTTGTTTGGTTGAATAAAGTTTATGTTATGTTGTTTTTTTACGTCACTACTTACTTTTTCCTTTACAGTTACTTTTTAACGTTTTTATAAGATTCGATCTGAATCAAAGAGCCTCACGTGGCTCCGGAGCTGCAGGTTGTCCGTGCACAAATGCTGCAAACACGGCATGCGCACGTGATATGTAAGTGCCTGTGGGACGTCCACACATTATCGACTGTCTAATTTAATAAGTGTTCACTAAGACCTGTCGCCCGCAGCATACCTGTAGATAAAAATGTGCATGAACATTTTCTCTCTACGGTTCACCAAACGGTCTATGACTTTGATATTCTGTGCAGGACGACTGCATGTCCTGTACAGGTGTGGCCGTTTCACGCAGATGGACAGATTCCATGTAAGGACAGTTGCTGTCCTTCAGACAGTAGGTTTTGAGGGCCTCACCTGTCTCACCTGCTGCTGATTACCTGATCAGGCGTGTTTGGTCACTGAGGAGCTTCAATGGCAGCATGGTTGAAGTACTGGTAGGACATCGGCCCTTGACACCTAATTTCTTCCGACTGAAGACATCAGTTAATGGAAATGTATTGAGCGTTCTCTTATACCCGTCTAGAAGTACACAGTTCAGTTGGGAAATCACATGCAACTCGTTCATGTTTACACACACGGAGGCAGGAACCCTTTAGTAAATCTGGACCACAATGTTTACAAATATGTTGTTCATTTTTTGTTCTGTGTAGCGGGCATGCCACAGGCAGGCACGTGTCCAGGTTGCCTTTATGGTGAAACCGGGCCACGTCCCCGAGGGTCTCAGCTTAGTCTGAGCTTCTTTTGATGGCATGACTAAAGCGGCTTGGGAACTTATCACATATATTCACCACAAACGTTCCTGTATTCTGTCAGCCTGGCAGTGTTCGTGTCCCAGGTACCCGAGCCCTGCCTTGTGCTGTCCGGGGTGTTTTCCTGCAGCCTGTATCTTGGCTCCTGCCTGCTGTGATGGAGTTTAGCCTCTTTTGCTTTTGTGTTGAGCGTCTGCATCGATTGTGCTGCATTGACATACCCCTGCACAGCCCTTCACATTCTGTTCAAAGGCTTAGGTACTTCCAAATGTGTCATTTTGCTCAGCAGGACCCTAAGTTGTGAAATGGTCTGCACTTATGGAAGTGGCAGGGATGATAAGGCCCAATGCTTTCTTTAGCATTATACACCCTGAAGCAAATTCTCTCAATCCTGAGATCTCCTTTTCCTGAGTCATTATGAATTCCTCCAAAGTCCCTTCCTTTATCCTATGACATTTTCCAAAGAGGTCAAGGAAAAGAGCACGAGAAAATGAGATAAGGATTTTTTTTTTGAGAGTCCGGATGTACCCAACGACTTTCTTACTGCCTCTTCACCAACCTCTATCTTCTGCTGCCTCGGGCATTCATATCAGTTCATCCTAGTGAGCCATCTTCCTAATGTATTCTTAGATGCTTCTTGTGTCATTTTGGAAAGCAGCTCTGACAGTCACTTCTGTTTGTCTGCCACATTTCTGTTGGCTATAGATCCACAGCCCTTGGGCAGATCTCTCAATGCTCTGAGATTATTTTTCATGTCTTCACATCAGTGGTGCTAATCCCATGGTCATCTCACAGTTCCAGTTGGGTAGGGTTTGTAATAAACAGAATTCTGATGGTTTGGATCAGTGCCTCCTCATTATGCTGCCATTTTAGCATTTATCTGATCCTCTAAAGGTATTTGGTTGAGTCTTTTTTGCTTCATGCTGCAGTAAAAGAGATGGCCAGTTCTTTATGTCAAAATGACACAACATTACCTTTTTCATTCTTTCACAGATGGAACACCAAAGACAAGAGGAGATTTTTATGTAAAAACATAGAATCTGTTTTAACAGAAGTAAATACATATCAAAGGCTTGAAAGGTGGAAGAAATTAAATGGAAAATAACTTGAATATAATTGTCAGGTCAAGCAGTTTTTTTTTATTTTGATGATAATTCACAAATTTCTTTCCCAGTCTTTGCCAAACATGCAACATTGATAATATTTTAGAATAAAAATTGAATAAAATGTTGTTTTAACACTTTGTTTGCCAATAAATTTATTTTTCTTAATCTAAATTTTTTATCTTTTACTTTTGAAAATGTCTTTTATGATTCTAATTTAATATTTGTAAACCCTGTAGCTCCAGTGTTGACATTTTGATTACAATAACTCTTCAACTTTTTATGCAATTAAAATTAAGTTTAAGGCAAAGTGAAGTTTACTTCGGCAAAGTAAACAACATTTTACCTTTACTAGCATTAAGTGTTGTTAATTGTGAGAAAGACACTTTTCTCCACATCTCCACATTAGAATCTGTTGGAATTATGTCAATTGCAGTTATCGTAGTTCAGAAAGTGTACTCGGCCTGTAAAAGGGTCAAAATAAGTAAGGGATAACCCTTAACGAAGTGTGCATTATCAGGAATTAACGCACGCCTCAAAAGCCTGAACATGGGGGATGGTTGCTCATCATCAGGCATTAACTCACTTACAAAGAACTATTCAATTGGTTTTTTGTTCTTCATTCTCGTGTGGTTTTTTTCTTGGTTCAGATCGCTTTTTCACAAAAAGCAGACACACATGGTGCGGTGGGTTGATGATGATGATGATGAGGTGTTACTGGACTCCACTGCAGCGGCAAAAGAAAGTGATATATGCAGCTCATAAAAATGAAAGGAACACTTTAAAGAAACACATTAGATCCATCAGATCTCAATAAGATGTTGGATATCTATACAAATAACAACAGGGCAGTGTCTTAGGAACAAAAGGATGTCAAGTCTTTCAATGAAATAAAAGTTTTCAGTCTACAGAGGCTCAATTGTGTAGACACCATCAAATCAGAGTGAAATGAAGATGTGGCAGGATAGTCCATTTTCTCCAAAACTTCATTTCTGCAACTCTAAATGCTTTTCAGTATCTTGTGTGCCCCCCACGAGCTTGTATGCATGCTTGACAACGTGGCGGCATGCTCCTAATGACATGACGAATGGTGTCTTGTGGCATTTCCTCCAGATCTGTGTGAGGGCATCCCTGAGCTGTTGTACAGTCTGAGGAGCAACCTGGCGGCACCTAATGGACCCAAACATAATGTCCCAGAGATGTTCTATTGGGTTTAAGTCAGGGGATGGTGAAGGTCATTCAATTGTTTCAATTCCTTCATCCTCCAGGTACTGCCTGCAGACTCTTGCCACGTGAGGCCGGGCATTGTGGGGCATTAGGAGGAAACCAGGACCTACTGCACCAGCGTAGGGTCTGACAATGGGTTGAAGGATTTCATCTGGATACCTTATGGCAGTCAGAGCACCATTTCCTAGGCAGTAGAGGTCTGTGCGTCCCTCCATGGATATGCCTCCCCAGACCATCATTGACCCACCACCAAACCTGTCACGTTGAACCACGTTGCAGGCAGCAGAACGTTCTCCTGGTCTTCTCCAGACTCTTTCACGTCTATCACAGGTGCTCAGGGTGAACCTGCTCTGGTCTGTGAAAAGTACAGGGTACCAGTGGAGGACTTGTCAATTCTGGTGTTCTTGAGCAAATGCCAGTGGAGCTCCACGGTGCTGGGCAGTGAGCACAGGGCCCACTACAGGACGTGGGGCCCTCAGGCCACCTTCATGAAGTCTGTTCCTGATTGTTTGGGTAGAGACATTCACACCAGTGGCCCTCTGGAGGTCATTCTGTAGGGCACGAGCAGTGCTCAGCCTGTTCCTCCTTGCACAAAGGAGCAGGTATGGGTCCTGCTGAGGGGTTGAGGACCTTCTACGGCCCTGTCCAGCTCTCCCAGAATAACCAGCAGTCTCCTGAAATCTCCTCCATGTTCTGGAGATTGTGCTGGGAGACACATTAAACCTTCTTGCTGCAGCACGTGTGGATGTTCCATCCTGGAGAAGTTGGACAACCTGTACAACTTCTGTAGGGTTAAGGAATCTCCTCATACTGCCAGTAGAGAGAATTACACAAGACAAAATCAGCACGAGTGGAAAACCAGCCAAAAAAGATCAAGAGGAGAAACTTGAAATGACCTCCACATGGAACACCAGTCCTGTTTGGAGGGTTTTCTAATTGTTGCCACTGAAGTGCACCTGTTGTTAATTCATGAACACCAACACAGCTGAAATTGATGAACGAGACCCTCAGCTGCTGAACCAACAAGAACATTATCAGACAGGTTTACTTCAATTCATGACAGGACCAAGAAAAAAAGGGTTCCTTTAATTTTTGAGTGCAGTATATATGCCGATCATCATGATTGGTTAAAGATCAGGTCAGATTCAAAGTTAATCTCTTACTGCTTGTTTTTGTATTTTTTTTTTCAGAAGCCAGTGCAGTGATATTAAACATTTGGAGCAGAACTTCTTTCTTAGGTGTGCATAATCACTGTGGATTATCACATTTAAATCCACACCCAGCGAACCAATCAGAATCGAGTATCCATCTGGACCAATTTAAACCATGATAAACAATGTTAAGGTTTATCAGATTATTACATTTTAGCTAATTTCTGCAAAAAATAAACCTATATTATATAATGTCAATTAAAAAAATTGGAGCACATTTAAATAAATATATTTTGGACCTGCTGAATCCCTTTTGAGGGTCCATGAGGTTGCTGGAGCCTATCCCAGCTAGTGGGAGATACTGTGGGAGGAAATCTGAGTTCCAAGAGAAGAACCAAAAGACTTCTGATAGCCTTTGCGATATTAAATCAAGGATATTTTACTAATAAATATTTAAGGTGACATTTTTTCTTTTTTTACAGAAACACCAGAAGCTAATTTTACTGATTTACACTCAGCCTTATGTTGAAAAGCATGTAGCTTAAACATCCAATCTGCTGGACTATTAACCTTCAGGGAGGATATTTGTAGCTCATTGATTCTTTACAGGTTTAAGCTCAAAGCTGGAGCTCTAGTTTTCTGATACACGTGATGACTAAAGTCTTTGAGGAACTTTGGTAATTTCACGTTTAGAGGGCCCTCCAAACTTCTGGGCGCCGGCGCACCCGTGCTGCTTGAACACAGGTGTTCTTACTCATCCTGGTTAATGAAGCTCCTCTTGAGTCTCTGTGGGTGATCAAAGCTGCTTGACTAACATCTGAACCTCCACAGGTTTAAAAAGCACATATCTTTATCATCCAATAACATAATACATAAACAAATAGATTTCAGGAAATGAACAAACGCTGAGCCTCTCTGAAAACAGAGATCTGATTGGACCGCAGAGGTCGTCATTTTAATGTCTGGCTCAGTGGTGACTGTATGGTTCTGCTGAACAACAGTTTATTACTATCAATATTTGATTTTATTATAAATATGAATGTGAGAAACAGGACAGATGAATATTGTCCTGTCTCACATTTCAGTATAGCGTGTTTTTATTGTCTCTAAATCCGGTTTTCCTCTTGTTTATCTATCATGAGAAGCTGTTATATCCTCATCTGGACATCACCTCATCTTCTCATCCAACCAGGATATGGTTTATAAAACAAATCATTTCTTGTATTTTTCCTTCAGTCACAGTCATAGCAGGTTTGAGTAGCTAATCCTCCACAGCTGGTCACCTGCTCTGTCTCCTTTAGATTATGGAGTTTATAATAATGTTTAAATGATGTTACTAAATGTTTGAATTTCTGTTAGATCGGGCTCTTCCTCCACTGTTTCCTGAAAGTTTGACATATTTGTTCTCTGTATCTCCTCCAGAGTTAGCACCAAACAAGATTAAACTTCAACAGACATTGAAAAGATTCATTGATATTTATTTGGAATTCTGATTTAGTGATTTTAAAAACAGTGGAGGTGAGATGAAGCTCTCCACTGAGATGCTGGACTCTGGAGCTGACTGTGAGGTGCTTCATTTGCTCCACTGCGCCACCAAGTGGATGAAAGCGCTCTGTGTTTCAGACCAATGAAAGGCGATGTATAAATAAATGAAGTTTGAAGAACAACTATGGCTCGGTTTATCCATTCATGATATTATTCGATCTGGCCCGCCAAACTGGAATAAATTGTATTGATAATAACCATTGTTAATGTTTGATTTTCCCTGCAATTCAGGTGCGTCAGATGATTACATGCTTGTTTACATGCAGAAAGTTATTCCCCATTCATGTAATTTTGGAAGATTTTGTTATTCTAGTGTTCTTGTCTGTTTTCTGAGACGGACGTCATTGGCTCTAAAATAAGGGGAAAAGGTCCCACATTTACTGCATTCAAACATTAACATAAAATTCCAATCAAATTGAAAGCCTGTTTATGTCCAGATTTTGTTCTTTCTCTCATGGGGTTGATCATGAATGATTAAATATATAAATGCTTGTGATGCCAACAGAAATTATGACTAAATTAACATGGGGCCTGTTTTTACTGTGCAACGGTTGGGTTAGGAGGTAGAGTGGTCGACCTCGGATCGGAGCTTCATGTGGAAGTGTCCTTGGGCAAGAAAATAGGGCTGCAACAAACGATTATTTTAATAGTTGAATAATCGCCAATTATTTTTTTCCGATTAGTCGACTAATCATCCACAAAATGGATTTAAAACACACATCTTAACCATCATTAGCTTTAAACTGACTACAAACGAGATTTATTCACACCAGCATTATCACAGCTAATGCTAGTGTGAATGCTGTAAGCTGAATTTGGCAGCTGAAGATGCTAGTGCTGATAGCTGAAGATGCTAGTGCTGATAGCTGAAGATGCTAAAATTGATGGCTAGAAACGCTGAAGCTCCTAGTTAGATAAAATATTAGTTAAATTCCAAATTAGTCTAAAAAAAATAAAAAAGAAAAACCAAAGTTAGCCAAAACAGCTAACATGGAACTGAAATATATGCTAAACTCCAAAATAGCCTAAAAAAAAACAAAGAAAGCCTAAACTAGCCAAAATAGCTAGCATGCAGCTGAAACTCCAAAATAGCATAAAAACCTTAATAAATGCCAAAATAGTCCAAAAAGCTAGCAGAATGCCACTATAACTTTACACTTTACTAAACTCTGACTTCATATAATATGAAGTAACGACTAATCAACTATTAAATTATTCGTCAACCATTTTAATAGTTCATTAGTCTCTTCAATTAGTCGATTAATCGTGGCAGCCCTACAAGACTCTGAATCACAGTTATAATGTAACCAGTTGGATTTTAGTTACTAGACTTTCAGTGAGAAATAAACAACATTAGTATGTGGGTATCTGAGCAGTTGTGTGTGTTCCACTTTTGGACAACATAGGTGTACTAATCAGATCGTGCTAATTTAACGAACTATACGTAGAGAATTATGAGAAAACTGGAGAGACTGGAGAAAAGGGGCTGGACTGCACATAGCATTGGGGAGAGTTTCTTGTTTTCTGTGTCTGGAATTCTCTGAGCCAGATGATGGTTCAAGTTTGCTCTACAGACCTCAAGAAACCTCGTGATGTGTTCTGTTTCCATACGTGTCTTGAAAAGTGACATTTGAGAAGGTTGCTTTTGGCTTCAGGGACATGTGTCCATTTGGTAGGGTTTATATATTTGAATTCATTGTATTGTGTGAAATGTTAACATTTTTCTTAATTTGGTTAAAATGGAAAACTGATTGTAAAGAAATGAAGCAGTGAAATTATATTTTTGCTTTAATTGAACCATTTAGATCTTCCTGTTCTATTCTTTAGTTTGATTGTCAATTTAGTTTTTTTCTAAAAACTCCCAAACAGGGAAAATAATGGATCCCATATGAAACTCTTAGAAGCTTGAGTGTCATTGAATCCAGCTTCATTAGCCTGACTTTTTAAAGTTATAAAACATATGTTGTTATGCACTTTCAGAGCGCTGGAAGCGATAACTAACATAGTTAGTTGTACAAATATTCTTCAGTTTAGGAATATGTTTAGGAGAATGAAATTGGAAAGTTGTGTCAAAAGTAGTTGATTTTATCATCTGATTTGACTTTCTTTTTGTTTCGTTATATTGTTTTGCTTGTGAATGGCCAACGGTGGGGCCATCTAAACTGTATATTTGTTTATATATATGAGTATTTTGATTTAGCCGGGGCAGACACAAAATAAGAACATTGTTCTTCCATCTGCTCCCTTTCATTTTTGAAGTTGTAGGACTGTGTTGTATTCTGTATCTGATTATGTGTTTTGGTGTTCCTGATGCTTCATGAAAGGAAACAAACAAATAAATAAATAAAAATAAATGTAGATGACCGGTGACTATGTCATTGGGGATTTGTGACGTGTGAATCTGAAGACAGTATTTCCATATCTCTCCGTGTGGAGAGTTAAACGAACAACTTCCCTACGGCCGCACAGAGCGGCATCGGACTTCATCGTTTTCAGCTCCTCCCTTACTTAAACGCATCGAGATACAGACTGTCACATCACTAAAGACCACATCTGCAACACATGCTTCCTCTCTATAGTCATAGTGTGTCTGACGTTCCATTCCAATGTATCGTCATATCTTTATTTTTCCACAACTGAATGTTGATCAGACTGACACTTGTCAGACTATCTGGATAAATAAAATGATTGTTTTGGATGAAGCGTCCACGTCAAAACACAAACCCCATCATAACCCCATCAACCATGAAGTACCGGAAATCAGCTTCACCTTGTCCTCACCTCTCACTGTGATCATAATTGCAGCAGATAGGTGAGCTCACGGCTTGGAGTCCATTACTATACATCCATGATTAATGGCCTGTTGGGAACCAGCAGTGGCAGGATGCTCTCAAGCAGTGTCCTTCAGCCACCAAACATCTGAGCACATTAAGATCAAATGTGCTTTGCTCTGGTCAACAGGAAGAGTGAAACCGTGCACGTGAGGTTGCGTGCGCTTGTGTTGGCGTGAGCACGTGGATGTGCACAGAGGCGTGGAGTGACTGCTCTGCGTGCAGTCATCATCATGTTACTTTAATTAGACTAAATTCCCCGAATGTTGCCGTTAATGAGGTTAATGTGTCTGTGGCCGGGACTTGATCCTCTTTGCTTCATGAAAAGAAGAGACCGGTTTAGTAATCAGCCCTCCGGCCAACCGGCAATGACAATGAGCAACGTCCAAAAGCTGAAGTTCCCGTGGAAACGCAGCACATCCGTGCTCTTATGTCTATAAATCCAGAGAAATGTGGTTTGAAGAGCGTCTTCAGGGAAACACTGAACACGTCTGCGTCTGTGAGCTGCAAACCATAAAGAGAATCGCTCTGCAGTTTTGAACTGCAGAGACCAGCGTGCTGTGAAGGAAGGCGAGAGTGAAGAAGGTTTGTCTTGAACTCACCGATGGGGCGGGCTTCCCTCCCTTTGCAGTGCACACCAGAGTGAAATTCTGGGCTTGGTATCGACTGAAGGGGGCTGGAGTGTTCTCTGCCATCACTGATATGTTGTTTGGAGGTGCTGTAGAGGATGGAGAGAGGCTTTGTGAAACAGGATCCTAATGTACAAAGTACAAGCTCAGACATCCCTGTACGGTTAGAAAACATCATTTTTCCCACATCTGGAGCCAGCAGGAGGACAGAATAAGACTCCAACATCTACACACCTGCTTTATCGAATTCTATATCAAAAGAAGGCAGAAATCTCCTGAAAATATCCACTTGAAACGGTAACTAAATGATTGGGATAATATGCTCTAAGCTCCCCGGGGCTCCTGGAAGTCGGATGGGGCTGATAAAGGATGAGATTGCATACATATCACAAACCTGCTATCAAGATCTCTCCAGGGAATCCAGAGAGCATGTCACGCTAGTGAAGAGGGTAAGTGTGAGGAAGACTTCACAGCATTACGGAGGAGACAAATCTCCCACAGAAACGGATCTGCTCAACACGCCGCCGCTCTGTTCTCGCGCCGCAAATGTCAGAACTCATCTGACCCCCTGATTTTGCGGCTTTGGCCGGCTTCTCGACGACAGGTGGAATTTTCACGACTGCGGGATGTAAAAAGCACTTTTCCCAGTGTTACCTGAAGAGCTCTTCATGTGCTGCACGCGTTTCCCTCCAAAGCCTTTCATCGTCAGGAATTTAACCGTTCCCTGACATATTATTTCCCTCTGGATTTAGCAGCGGGAGCTTTTATGAATACTTCAATGGGCTCAAGCTCTAATCAGAATCAGAATTTGTGCAATCTGTTGAGGATGTCATGAGGTGAAAAAAGAATCTCTTCAGAACTCACAATTGCAGAAGAATGGAAGTCAAGCAGGGCAATAAGAAAGTCACAGTCGCAGCAGCGCGTCTCTCATGTGCCAATTCTATGTGTAAATGCTTTTTAAAGGCACGCCACGGCAATTAATTGATTGAAAGTAGGTGGGGGTTTTTACGGGGATTTAGCTGCTGGCTTGGGTGCCTGTGTGTTTCCACAGCTCTTAATTGCTTATTGATGGATTTCATATGGTTGTAAATTAACCTTAGGACACTCCATTAGCTTACTGACAAGCCCGTCTCAACCTGGAATATGATAAGCCGTCAGACGCGTCTGCGCCTGACCGATCGCACACGGATGCGCCACACGTGAAGCGTGATTGGAAAATGCAACAGAATAGAAGCCCTGATACGGACTTCATCCATTTGGAACATGGATTACCATATTCAAAAAAGTCTTATTCTATTTTACAGTAAAAGTGAACCTAATAGTTATGGGAACTTTTTGTCTGATTTCCGTGGACTTTTCTAACCAAGAATTTATTTTATGCTTTCCAATAAATTAAATCAATTATTTTTCACAAAGATTATTTACTAAAAAGAAACATTTTTATGATGCTATTAAAGGGGAGTATTGATTGGTGGAGTCAGCATGCATCCAGATTAGTCTAAATTAAGTAATCGACCACTCTAGCTCATTATGGCTATAAAATGAAAATAAATATTAATCCTCTCCTCAAACCTAAGGAGGTTAAATCAGGATAGGTTGATTTTTTCTTTTGAGGTTTAATCAATTCAGGCCCCAATTTTTCTTTTTCAATTATGTAAAACAATTGACATATTTGAATAATTGTCTTTTTCAAGGTGATGCTAAATGTCTGCAGTTGCTAAAAGTATGTTACCAATTGAAGGGGTTGAATCCAGTCCAAGATTGAAGGTGTTCATTTCACGATGTATTCAGGCTGGAAAATCATTTGCTCCAGACCCAGTCCACTTCGTTTGTTCTGGATCGAGTCCTAAACCTTGAGTTTAGTCTGTATTCAGACACAAAAAGAGAAAGACGGAGGAGCTGCGTTTCACAAATCCTTGCCAGAATTATTGAAACGTTTTACTTCACTGATCAGTTTTAAATGTCTGCATGAGAGTCAGGTTCAACACTGTTTACTGCTGCTTTGACACCATTCAGACTCGCTGCAACATGGTTACTGAGGACGCTACGGCTGTGGGGCACGGAGGAAAGTGTTTGTTGGGAAAACGATGTGAGAATCGAAGTGCATCATGTTAACAGTTGTTTTAATGAGTCTGGATTCATCCTAACACATTTCAACCAGCTGCTGTCACATCGCTGCTCCACATTTGTCCGTTAATGACCGGCTGTGGCGGCCATCTTGATTCAGTTATTTCTCTCTCGGATTGGACCGTATTCAGACTGATGTATTTCAGAGTGAACTGAAGTTCAGAAAGATTGGAAACGAACTGAGACCACCTCAAAAGACGGCTCTGAGAGCGGTTCCTGGTCCCAGACCGCGGGTCGCTTGGGTGTATTCAGACTGAAAATTTGATCTGGATTATTGTACAAAATGAACTCTGGTTCACTTTAACATCTCTTTATTTAAATACTCATCCCTGTGAAAATTGTAACATTACCTACCTGCAAGCTTTTTTGCACATCCATAACGTACATATCTGCACATGTTCTGGATACTATTATTGACATTTACTCTTTATATTGTACAATTCTTTGTATATATTTTTACATATTTTATATTATATTTTAAATTATGTCTTGCTGCATTTCTTTTCGCCAAATTTCTTTTTGCACTGTTATGGTTGCTCTATCTATCTATCTATCTATCTATCTATCTATCTATCTATCTATCTATCTATCTATCTATCTATCTATCTATCTATCTATCTATCTATCTATCTATCTATCTATCTATCTATCTATCTATCTATCTATCTATCTATCTATCTATCTATCTATCTATCTATCTATTGAAATAGCATAATTCCTGTCAAATCTATAATGGAACCTCTTTAAGTTATTATTCTTTTTCTGGAAGATAAATAGAACCATTTTTTTCTTTTAAGTTCCTAGTTACCTTCTACCACCATTGTTCTTCAAATGAAGTTACTCAGCAGTTACTGGTCTTCTAGGGTTTGGGTTAATACGGCCAAAAAACACTAATTAGCCACTCTGATCGAGTTAGTTCAGGAGAACTGCTCACTGATTGTGTTGCACTGTTATCTGCTGTGTGTGTGTGTGTGTGTGTGTGTCTGACACAGCAAAGCGCCGTGGTAAAATATTTGACATGATTAATACCAAAAGCAAGTGTGCAGCACACTGTGTTTGCAAACACAACAACCTCAGAGAGGATTAAGATGTGTTTTGTGATGATGGAGTGTAAGCCTTTCATACTTCATTAAACTGCAGATCTCTCTTTCCCGCTTGTTAAAGGTTTGATAATCCCTTTATAGTTTTTCAGGTTTTTTTTTTTTTTTTAATATAGAATCTGCATGTATCCGTCTCTTAAACACAATAATTCAGTTCATCTAATGAGAATGGGGGCTTTCCACCACAAAAACTGAGCGGATCAAACCGATCCCCAGGATCACGTTGATCCCACAGTTTTCCATTTTCTCTGTTCTTCCCAAGAAGACACTAGAATGTCAAAGGCAGTTCTTGTGATGATTCAGGACTCAGAAATAAATTAAATAATCTAATTTTCTGGCTTTGACCGTGTAGAAAAATAAAAAGTATTGATCCACGTCTGCGGATATTACTTCTTATTTCCTTTAGACATGGGCAGTTTTATGTTGTAACCAGGGGAATGACAACATAAAAACCCCCAGAATGCAGTCTGTTCAGCCTTTGAAAAACATCCCCACTTGAAGTTCCATGAAGTTGGTTTGCTGGGTCTGTTTTTAGCTGGTCGACTCTTCAGACTGTTTACAGGAAAAACGAAGCGAATAAGAAGTTAACCCTCCAGACTTTTCTTCCTCCACAGAGGAGGCACCAGCCCTTCTTCTAATATCTTAAAAGCTTCAGCCGCTCTATAAGGAATTGATCACTCTGGCTATATACACGGTTCATATGAACATGAACAAACATGGAAACTCTCTTTACTTTCTTTACTGTCCATATGTGAATGTAAACATTCAGGATTAGCTGTGTGAAAAACACAGTGTTTTAGAACATGATTTGTTTCTGAACAAACTGAAGCTGGAATCTTTATACCAACGTATTCTGTTTTACTTGAAATTGCATCTGTAAATGTATGTATTTATCTACTTGCTAAAACGTGCTGCACGCTCCAATCTGTGTGGATAAAAACAGCAATTATTTTACAAGATTTAGTTTTGTGAACTTGGACTGAAATTATTGAAACGGAGCAGCTGAAGAGGCAGACATGCTGCTGTTGCTGCTGCCGGTCAGATCTTCCTTTATGTCTCTCTTTTGTTTGTTTACCAAATGTATTTAGCTGAGATCTTAATGTTGACCGCTTTCACACCAGTTTGATGAGACAAGTGACAAATGTGACCATTTTTCCTTTTCTACTGTATTTTGGCATTTGTTCTGATACATGGACATGTTGTACGCTTGAGAGAGAAGCAATCTTCCACTGAAAGAGGAAATAATAACAGAGAAGTGAAAATGAGGCATTGGGGATACAGAAATATGCAAAAGTAAATGAAAGACAGACAGTATTTTGTCTAACTATAATGATATACATTTGAACACAGACAATGGAAATATGTCAGTGCTAGTTTTAATGAATCTCAGTATCTCAGTTGATACAGTCGACCACGCTGTACTACTCAGACGACTGGAGAACTAGGCGGGTCTCACTGGGCCAGTACTAAACTGGTTCAAAACGTGTTTAGAGAACAGGAAATATTTTGTATCAATTAGTAACTTCACATCTGAGCCAACAGAAATTACACGTGGAGTCCCCCAAGGCTCCATCCCAGGGCCACTTCTATTCAACATGTACATGCTCCTACTGGTCCAGGCTATAAAGAACAACAACATGAGTTACAATAGTGATAGAGTTGTACATATATTTATCAAATTCAGCTTCTATGCTCCACAGATCTGGAACAGACTTCCAGAAAACCTTAGATCAGCTGAAACACTCATTGAGTTTAAATCCAGGTGAAAGACTCACCTGTTCTCTGCTGCATTTGACCAGTATGGATTGAAAAGTTTAAATCTGAACTGTTTATCTATGATTGTTTTAAATTAAAATCTTTTTACTTTTTTTTAAATTTTGCTTTAATGCTCATACCTTCACTATGTCTTTTGATTGTTTGTAAGCACTTTGTTCTATCTCTGAACATGAAATGTGCTTTACAAATAAACTTGCCATGTCTCATTTCATCAAAAAGCTGTCAAATAAGACCAAAGAGTTTGGTGCTTTGATGCAGACCTGCAGGACTGAATCCTATGTGTGATCTGCTGAGTTATCAGCACAAGAACACGGCCCTGAGTCTGGTGTCACTTGAGCCAATTTAGCAGATCTAAAGGTGAGAAAGAAAAGGGAGTGAGGTCCTCGTTAACAAACATCCTGACGAGTTCCTGCAGCTCAGTCGACTGTTTGGGCCGCAGTTCTGGATCTATGGGATCATGAAAGCTGACCCAGCTCAAAAAGAGGGCTGGTTCTGTGCTGGTTCTGGAGTCTGGAACTAATTCTGCAAAGAAGAATGTTGCATAAAGTGTGCAGGAAAAAAGCTCAATACTTCACACCTTCTGCACCGATAATGACAACTGTCCCTGCAGTCCGGATCCAGGAAGCCGAAATATTAGGAGAGACTGACACAAACCTGTTACTCATCGGTATAAATAAAACATTTGTACTTCAATATAAGACTTTTCCGGTCTCTCCCTTTTGGGGTCACCACATTGATTAATTATTATTGGATTCATGGTGATAGCACACCTGAAACTGCACATTGTAGCTCAAACACTCATTTGGATGTTCGTTTAAATATCCCAGACAACACCAAACCCAGCTGACATATTCTGACCCTTTTCTCACCTTAAACCTTCAAAACCTCTGACCCATCAATGAACCACAAACTACACAAGCTGCTGACGCCAGTTGGTATAAATACACAAACCAGGACAAAAGATGACACTCATAAAATATTCTCATTAAATGTTGGAAATGTTGTTTTGTGCCTGTAAAAGCAGCTTGTCCTTGATAGAGAGAGAGCAGAACATTATCATGTCAGAGGTATTTTTATGTTTGTATTATGTCAAATGCAAATATTCTTCTGTTTTTGAAAAAAAAAAAATGTTTGAATTCTTTGGATAAAAATATATATATTAGTTAATACTGTAAAAAAAATATAGATTACTGTTAATATGTCAAATAATTAGTTGATACTGGTGACATTCATATATGTTTAAGGTAAACATGTATGTTTGTGCATGTATAAATATGTCTTTGGTTGAATACTTTATATGATTGTAACATATTTGTCAACGTAATTGTTTTTGCTTTTCTTCTTTATTTTTGGATGTACGTCAATAGATATGATGTTTCAGTCCTTCTGTTTGATGTAGGTAATAGAAATGTAACATTTAAATAATCAATTAGACTTTAAATATCTGTTTCTAGATGCAGATAACTGCATAGAAATGTAGTTATTTGCTTCATTTTTCCATTTCAACACCTTCTATAGTTTGATTTGATCAAATGTCCACAATGACTTCAGAGTTAACACTAAAACTGTGCAGACCAAAAACCTGGAACAGCTCCCATTCAGAGCAAAAGCAAAGGAAAAACATCCATAAGTTCAAATGGACGCACATCAGTTCTTATGGGTAGAATACAGTAATATATGATCAGAAATTGCTGTACTAGTGGCGTGATTCACTTGTTTCACTGTAACCTATGATTAATATAAATATTTTGTTGATTTTTGGTATGGTGAAAACATAGATTTTATTTAGCTTTAATGTCTTTATTTTTAAGGGACAGGCTTAAACAAGCTAAGCTTCTGCCCGCTCTCTGTCAAAGGTACGTCTGTATTCATTTGTTGTTTCTATTATTGTTGTTATTGCTATATCCACTATATGTGCCACATTGTGTCATTTGTTGTAAACATGTTTTAAACACATTAACAAATACATCAAAATAATCAATTTGTTAGTGACAGAATTCAACATGTCGCTGACGACCAGTCGATGAATCCGAGGGGCCTGTGGTCACATGCAAGATGGCGGGGTTCTGGTCCAGGACAGGCCAATGATTAACTATGACAAATGATGATTTTTTTTTTTTTTTTGCGGCCGGCTCCGGCAGGGGGAGGGACTTCTGTTTATTTTTGAAGGTCATATTTTTTCTCTGTGGCCAGATTCTCCTGATGTCTCCGCCTCTTTCTCTGTTTGAGCAGTTAACCCTCTATCAGCTGAGCTTTTGCTCCAGTGTTGACATGATTTGAATTACTTTTCAATCATTTATGCATTTTCTAAACTGCAACGAATTTTGAAGTGAAGAGAAGAATCTTGATGCTGATATGTGACACTTTAGAATATTTCTGCACTCGTGTAATCCAGCTGAATCTGATGCAGGAAGAAGCATCTAAAGGACTCATGGAAATTAAGTAAAGAGTTAAAGTAGGTTTGAAGAATGTGTTTTTTTTATTTGTGTCACCAGTTTTATGACAGAAAAGTCAAATTTTGTTGATTGATCTAAAAAAAGGTCTTATTTTTTTCAGGAGTGAATTCAGTTAATTACATGTAGTTTGTTCTTCTGACTAAATCTTTGATCAAAGAAACTTTGAGAGAATCTTTTTCCAAAAAAAAAAAAAAATCCATCTTATTCATTTTTACTGTAACTATAAATTCATGAAAGGTCTGTAAAGTGAAATTGGTCTCTTTGTTTCCCACAAAGTTGATCGTTGCCTTAAACCCAACGCGCGTCCTTCTGTCTGTGGAAACACCGCTGTGGTTCTCAAACTGACCAAAGATCCTTATGTCAATACATTTTATTGTTGTGTTCACTTTCTCTATATAATAGTACTTTTTGACAGATTAAAAAGCAAACATAGCGAGCAGCATATTTCAGTTTGAATTGACAAAAGCCAAATGGTGCTGCTGTGCCGGAACGTCGTTTCTGTCTCTTTGAATTCATGCTAAATAGTCACAAAACATTTGTCCTTCATACTTCACTGCCATGAATCGCTTCCTAAAAAGCTTTTAGAGCAAACATTTCAATTAGCAGTTTCTAACAAAGATGATTCATTTCTATGACGTTTGCAAACTTAACAAACGTCAGAAATGGTGAATGAGTAATATCCTTCAGCACCACATTTGGGATAAAGAGCGTATACATTTTATTCGACTCTGAAAGAAGGACACGAGTTGACAAATCATCAGTATGCAAAAGAGCGTCCGTGTCTGCATTTGGAGTGCAAATTACAAACTGAGATGGGAAGGAAGAGCACACACCAGAAGATGCTTGAGAGGGACCCAAAAAAACCCACACTTTAGCTCCTCTAAAACCAGAGCCACCACTTCACATTTAGTGATCCAATCTGTGGCTGGAGATGGGATAGTAGTTAGTTAAATGGTGGGAAAAATGTGAATCAGATTCTAAAAGAAGAAAAATGCTGTTAGAAAAATGGCTTATTTGTGACAAAGAAAGTACTAGGGGAGTGTCTGGGCAAGAATCTGCCGATGTGTAGCGTATCGTGATACACGTCTCACAATAAATATTGCCATATATTCCAAAACTGTGCCATGACAATTTTTCACTTTTTTTATTTAAAGAGCGTGTCTTAAAAAAGAAACAAAGTCAAACTAAGTTCTACATGTCTGACCAAAATAAAAACCATGAAGCTGACTGAACTAATGAGACGGAATATTTAACCCAGGCTGGTTCTGGTGAGATCTTGTGCTCCTGGTGTAGAGATGCTCAAAGTGCTGCAAAGCAGCCGGAGGTTTAGGTGGAAAACAAAAGTAAGACGGCGAAGGACGCTTATGAATAATTAATTTAATATTATCTTATAAGCATTTTAAATCAATACAAGTATCGATAAATGAAATATCACGATATATCACTGAATCAACTCTTCCCTACACTCTTAGGAAATACACAGGGGGGACAACACTAACTGCTCTGAGCTCTCTGCATCAGTGTGTGTGTGTGTGTGTGTGTGGGGGGGGGGGGGGGGTGCTCTGCACCAACAGTCCCACCCACCACTCAGAAATCAATTTCTAATGAACTCTCTCTGCAGAAATTATGTCCCACAAAATGACTTTTTTTTTTTTGTTTATCTAAAAATACAATTGAAAGTCCACTGGAAACACTCTAGAAAAACATCAAAAAAAGGCTGGAGCAGAGATTTATTATCACAACTAATAAACTCTATACTGTATTAAGTCATAAAAGTATCTAAATTATGTACATCTAATATATAAAGAGATTAAAAAAGAAATTACAACTAATTAACTTAACAATGATAAGATAATTAACTTGATAAGATTTCATCAGTCATTAAAAACAAGAATTAAATCATCTTAAATTAAAAAGAATTAAATAATATCACGAAATAAAGAGTTAGAATTGTTAAAATGAGAGTAAAACCAGTCAAATCATCCCATGACCACAACACAGAGAATTAATTCATTATTTTAATGCATGTATGCTCCAAACACATGTAAAAAGTTCAACTGCTCTGATGCTGAACCAGGTTAGATCAAATTCCTGCGGTTTCTCCTTAAAGTCCCGTCAGTTGTCACTTCTCGATGTGTCACATTTGTTCTCCACATTTGACCCATCCCCTGGGGGAGTGGTGAGCCGCAGACACAGCGGTGTTCAGGAAGCATTTGGTGGTTTAACCCTCCAATCCAACGTCTTAATGCTGAGAGTCAAACAGCGAGGCTCTGGTTTCATTTCTAGATTCCTCGTTATGACTCTGCCAGCATTTGAACTCGCGACCTTCCCGTCTCAGAGCGGACACTCTACCACAAGGCCACTGAGCTTTATCTGCAAATCTAAAGTATCGTGTAAATTTTCAAACAAACATGTTTTTTGAATTCAAACATGTAATCAAAGCAAATACAGATCTATCTAGAACTAAAATTGGAAATCAGGAAGCACAAACAGCTTTACATTTGTTTAAGGACTTTGCTTCCTCTCCCTACCGTACTTTGCTTGGAATAACGCCACACATTTTTGGATCCCTGCTGAATCACCAAGACTGAACATACAGAAGCTCACCTCCTGCTGCCTTATTCCTGATTTTGGATTGCTTCTGGCAAGGAGGTGTATAGAAATTCATGATTTTGTAAAGACAAACTCAAATTTAAATGCATGTAGCTGTCTGAGGGGGAAACAGTCCTGTGCAATCACGGCTTGCATGAACCATCATACACTGCAGAGCTGGTGCTCCCTATTTGAGAGGATATAGCAGGTGTGTGGCAGTCAGGGAGACTTGAAAACAACCTGGAAAACAATCAAAGTTTACTACTCTCTGGAGGAAAAGCGGGAAAAAGTGGTAGAAATGCTTAAACCCACAGATCCTCATACCAGAGTCTGCTTCTTTATCAACTGGCCTTACACTGTGGATAGAAAGGGAAAAAAAACAATGATTTTTACTCATATTGCTTTTGCATGTACGCCCCACCCAGTTAATTTGCATGGCTTATTACAGCGCTGTCAGCTCGTATCACATCCTCTCGCTCAGCTAGCCAGACGGCCGGCCGGCCGGCGGAGGAGTTCCCTGCGACTGTCAAGGAGAGGAAGAGGATGACACGCGGAGACAAAAGAAAGTGTCACACCCAACAACTTCCCCGCTCCTGAAGCCCATTAATCACGGAGATGTTATTTAAAATGCATTAAAATGTCTCTGAGCTCGGACTGGTCACCGGGCTTCAAAACCGAGAGAGGATTATTCTGCGTTTTCCTCGGGTTTAATTGATACATGACTGAGCGTCAGCAGCTCCTTCACAGCAGTTCATCAGCGTGTGCGTGGACACGTGAAGACGGCAGGAACCACTGATAGAAAGAGGAGGAAACATCAAATCTCAGAGGTTTACAAGCTGGAAGATGTAGCAAAGATTACTTACAGAATCTTTCCAGCAGGTCGAGACTTGGGAGCGCTCTGGTGATTGTTCCTTTGCTCCCATACGACTGCAGGTATACTGTATGTCCTGGCAGTGTGTGACTTGTCTCAATGGACTTAAATCTTTATGTTTAATGAGGACAAGAGGGACAGAGGGATGGTGTTACCGGGACACAGGCAGAACCAAGAGTTTTTACTACCTTTCTGGTGGCAAATAGCAGCCCTGCATCAGTTACCCCAGCAGTACTTATGCGGTGACGGACACCCTCATATCTAAGGTCCCCCTCCGATGAAAATCCTGAATTTTGAGTTTTTACCATGTCTGCGTGTCATTTTTCTTCTGAAAGAGAACAAAAAAGTTTTTTTAATGATTTTTTTAATTAAAAAAATGGTTTTGTGTGTAAGGGCAGGAGTGTGGGCAGACTATCTGCCTCCTCACCAGTTGCCCCCCTCAGCATCAGTCGGCCCTCCTACAGCAGGGCTGCATTTCACAAGACACTAACATGAATTCCCCCCTAGAATCCCCAGTGCCAGACTGATTTCTTGATCCCCATGTCAGTGAGGCTTAGTTGTGATATAGATATTTTTTATGATACCTAATTTACAGACCATGGGGGTAAAATGAGACTGTAAAATTATATGAGACCAAAGAGAAATGAGGTGGAGAAATATCCATCATTGAGTTCTCGCTCCCAGACCACATTGACAATCCCCAAAGGAAGTCTTTGAGAAAATCTACATCAAACGCCTGCAGCCAGACGGCCACAAGCTCCACAAATGTCGATATGCTATACGCTGCATTCAGGGACAAGCAGGAGAAATCATATTTCAAGCTGACATGTAAGGGTTGTTGATGGGGCATTTATGAGCAAGACAAATGAGCGGCCATGGATGCCTTTTCTGCGTAAAATGGACAAAAGAAATACAGAAGAATGACTTTTATTTCCTTGACCTTTTTTTGAGGCCAACTTCAAATGAATTCTTCCCAAAACACTCTTAAAAAAAACATACGCAGTTAAAATCTAGAGACTGCATGACCTGAAGAATCCATTCCGACAGTGTTTTGTATCTCTGCCACTTAACAAGCACTAAAGGAGCTTTCCATAATAACTCTTGATAATGATCACTCAATCGCACACAGAGGTGTTAAGACTTGATTTGCTGGATGGAAACGCATAGCCATGCATGATCTTTTGTTTCAGACATTCATTTTGTCTGTCGGATTTTGATATATGAAAAAAGCAGAAGGATTTTTTACAGCCAAAGGTCTTTAAAGAGCAACAGCGTTTATCTTCATTTGTGCACAAATGAGTTCCTATATGAGCTCGAAGGATGACCCTTTAGTGAAAACAGTCCCAGGTTGTTATTTTTACCTCCTGTTGGATCTGTTACAACCACACAGACACAGAAGACAAACAAATTATAAATATATATATATATAAAAATGCTCCCCTCTCACCCTCCGCGGGGGGTTTCTCCTCTTAGCTCGGCTCCTCTACCCTTTCAGCAATCCAGGTGTGTGGGATTGAGTCATAGGCTTTCTTCTAATCAATCCAGGCTGTGCACAGGTTGGTGTGTCGTGACCTGCAGTCTTGTGGATCTGTTCACGAGGAGTTGGTGTTACAGTGACAGTTTTGGTAAAGAAAGTGTCTCTAAGCCTGTTTGTTCTGGCCGGTTTGGACCTGAGACGTCGTCCTAAAGATGTTCTTTCCAATACAACTTAGAACATTTTTGATAGATTTATCATTTTGGACATGTTTAAGGTTTAAATGTAAACACAAATTTAGTTTTTTTCTTTTCTTTTTCTATCTTGGGCTTTAAAAAGATTTTGATTTTGTTTGAATAAAATTAAACGTTATTGATTTTACGGAGGATAAATTATCAGGGCAGTTTAAGACAAGAGAGGAACAAACATATAACAATGCAAACCACCAAAAAACCAACCTGTAAATAAATCAATAGATACATATATAATAGATTCTTTGAGAGAAAATTAAATCAGTAATTCACTCTAACATTATGCAGAATGCATTGTTTTTTGGGGGTCATGAATAATTGCTTGGTCTTTTATTGTAAATTCAAGAACCTGTATTCCAATAAAAACTGTGTTTTTTGAGTCTTTCTCTATTCAAATTGTTGTAAATCATGAGCAGATGAAAATGAGCCATTTGAAAAAGATTGTATTTGTAATGTAGAAAATGCTCTGGCCGGGGTCACAAAGCTCCCTGCTCCGCCCCATTCTGATGCGGACAAGAAGATCCATGAACATCTTTGTATTCTTTAGTCTGAGCTGGAATCTGGATCAAACTGGATAGCTCTGATATTGCTCACCATTTTTTTTTGCATGTTAGGTTGAGAGTGTGAGGGGGTGTAATCAAGCGGGACAGCATGTGAACAGAGAGCTCTCAACATGGAGGGGTGTCGTCATACCAACTCACAATTTCTATTGAACTCCTGCCTCTCTGCAGAAACTGTCCCAGAAAACAATGCAGCTTTTTAAGAATTTATCTAAAAACAGCATTGTTGAAATTAAAAGACCGCTGGGAGCGCTTTAAAGATAGACCAAAAGATGATCAGAGTGGGACTTAAAAAGTCAAGGAGGGAGGGCTGTCAAGACAAGACATCGTGCACATTCTCCTTGAACTATCAGGTTTACAACAATCCCCTCAGGGAGTATCATCTTTTCCACTTTAATCAGTGTATGCTCTCCTTTTAAGTAAAGCAATGCTTTTGCCTTAGAAACATTTAAACCTCTTATTTATTTAAATATTCAGTCCATCAAACATAAATGTATAGGCTTTTTAAACTTTAAAATGTGACACAAAGTGCTTAACAGATGAAAAAAAACCAAACTTGTTCCATCCTCCAGCCGTTTCCTTCATGCTTCCCTCATTGAAATGAAGGTTAGGAACAGAAATCTCTTTAGTAAACCTATTAGTGAGGCCTACTTAATCTCTAAGGTACATGTTAAAGGCAAACTCACAGCAGAATACATTAACAATGAAGTATTTCTTTGTTTATTATGAGCCTTATAATTATCGCAGTATTCAATAAAACCCCACCTCATATGTTTTCCTAAAGCTGAATAAAACCCATTCAGTGCATTCTTGCACCAATCACACACAAAAAAGAAAACGCATCAACATATATTTTAGTAATTAGCAGGGCATGCTGTGGGGAGAGCGCAGCTCTGCAGTTTGTCCTGCTCTCAGCGCTGGAATGAACAGTCTCACACAAAAGCACAATAAAAAAGTAAAAAAAAAAAACACATTTAGTTTCTATAAATGACTGATAGATTCTTTTATTGGTCAAGTATTCTCCACACAGAGCAAGTCTTTACAATGCAAAGTCATTAGCAAACTGGACAAGTGTTCATTCACAGCTGAATAATGTGTTTTACCAAGAATAGTAGTTTCTGAATTGTACGTTGAGCTGACAGTATGTCAAATATTATGGACCACTGTGATGTATATACTGTATATATTTTCAAACTGTTTTGACTTTGTTCCTGTAGATAAAGTTCAGGATGATCAAGTTTTCGTCTTAAATCGATTGTTTGTTGCAGTATTATTGTAATCTCTTTGATATACAATAATTATAAATAGAAGTTAATGATAGATAATATATGTGTTGGAGATGGGCTTAAAACTTAAAGCATTTATGCTGGCAAAGGCAAAGTGAGCAACAACAACTCTGTATTTATTATTTCTTGTTAAATTAAAAAAAATCCAAATCTCCAAAATGAAAGAGTCGTTCTGATTAACATCTCGTCCTGATAGGTATTTTTACATGTACAAAAGAATCTATACATTTACTAGTTTTAATGTTTTCCTATGTAAAGTTTAGACTTTGAAAATAGTAGAATTAGTTTAAATTAATGTTTAATTTATTAATGTTTTATCATTTCTACAGTTTTTTTTAAACTGGGTCAGAAAGTTTTTCTAAACAGATTTGAGTTCTCTTCCATCATCAGGGTCACGTCTGTTACTTCTCTAAACTTGTGTTGAGAAATGCTCACGACACATCAATCTGGAACTGGAGGAATTATTCTAAAGTCTTTCATAATATATATATATAAAAAAGCATGTTTTCTTCCTTTTTAACTCAAAAGAAAACAAGAAAAAATGACAATAAGGTATCACACAAAGCCTGACGTTATTTAGTGTTTTGCTGGGAACATTTTTGGACATTCTAACTCTAAGGCTTGACTTTAAAAAGCATGTGAGGAGTTAAATGATCATATCATTTTACACATTTTCATCTATTACGACATGTTTTCTTCACATATTTCTATTTTTTCAGATTTTTGTGGAACAAGTATTTTCAAGCTGATTTAACTCTGCAGTAAACTGTTGACTTTCACAAAGCAGAAGGTGAATAGATGAATGACTAACATCCAAATAATCTCTGAAATAAACCGGAATAATTGCACACTAAGGTTTCACAATTTCAGCTTCCTGTTTTAAGGATTTCAAATGTAATGTGAATGACAGAAGCAGTTTGAACTGCAGTCAAACATCAGCTGGTCAGGCAGCAGCAGATGGTACACGTCATCCTATAAAAAAGCCGCACATCCAGATCATCTTTAATGCACACGTGTGTTAGAGGAACAAAGGCCATAAAGTGCCCTGCTGCTCCACACGCTTCGACTCATGATCCAGACCCAGTATCTCCACAGGCAAAGCTTGTGCATCCTTCCTCTGCGTTTGAGGAAAATGACGAGGGCTGACCTCATGGATGGTGCACACTGCATTTGAGGGTCATGAATTTGCAATTTCATGCTTTCATATTAACTGCAGATGTAGAGAGCCACTTCATCACTGCACCCTGCAGCCCGGGGTCTTGATTAGAGTTTTCCTCAAGTGCCTTGCCAGTTTCCCACACCACACACCATAATTAGGATGACCAGATTGCTCTGATGCACCCTTGAAATTGCTCTGATTCAGTCTAGAGTTTGGCCCGTGTGAGTGTTTGTCTGTAGAAGTTGAGTTTGTGTCTGCGTGTGTGTTGTTGTGAGCCGACCTGTATGCGTTCTGAGAGGATGCATGCATAATTTATCAAATCGTCCTCTGCCGAATGCAAAACTGCTTTTGTTTTTTTTGTTTGTTTTGAGAGATGTCAATCTGAAAAACAATGTGTCTTATACTTATTCCATGCAGATCCATACCAAGGTGGCACACTGGTGTAACTAGAAGTGGGAGGTAGCTCCTCCCACCTCATCAGAAGCCAATTAGGCAGCTTAATGTAACACAAGTTTTGCTGCCAATCAAAAGACAGAAAGCTAATCTGCCATTTTGAGCTCTAACGGAATCAAAGTGACATAATGTATTTAAAACCAAGTGTAAAGTTTTTTAAAACCAAAGTTTTTCTGGTGTAAAATTGGAGGCTTAAAGATACACTCCAATGAAAAATTAATGTCTCCATGGGGCATTTTTCTGATGACAGACGACATGTATAAATAATATTAAGCTAAAAATTGGATTTCTGAGTATTTCCTTATTCAAATTGTAGAGAATCAGGAGCAGACAAAAAATGAATGAATGGAGAAGGTTTGTAGGTGTAACGTTAAGCAACATTAAGCCATGAGCCCCATTCTGATGTTCTTGTAGACAACTGGATCCCCGTCTTTGGTTTCCTCGTCTGATCTGGAATCAGATCTGTGCGGCCGGATGGCTCTGATATCCTCACCCTTTTTCTTGTACTCCAGGGGCTGTAAGCTAGCGGGAGAGAGCGTTAACAAAGGAATGATGGGAAGCAGTGGCGGGCCGTGCATTTCACACCTAGGCCTTCAGCAGTGCTCCGTCTGAATCAATCCAATCCTCAATAACTATTTTCTGGCTAGAACACTTCTACTGCAGGTGCAGCTGCGACACACTTCTGCCTTATTTCCACCGAGTGGTCCAGAGCGGACTGGATCGGGCCGGACCGGACTTTTTAGCGTGAATAATACAAAATGGACCCGGCAAGCAGGTCCAACTCAACCCGGTCTCATTGGAAAACGGAATGGACCCGAGAGGGCGGAGCCTCTGTCGTCACACGATGTAACCCATTAATTGGTGGAAAGGTTTTACGATAACAGGAAGCGTCCGACCAGAGCTTTTCCCGACTCAAGATCAAAACTGAAAGTTCTGTCCTCTTTAGGCTGGATTTTTCTTTGCCGCGGTGTTACTTTCTGCTTTGATTCCCGACCGTGTTCGGGGACGCAGGGGAGATTTTCTCCGTCCGAAGAACTGCTCTTCCTCCGGGATTCTCCTCCATATTCTGAGCTTCAGAACATGTGGAGCGTTTGAAGCCAAAGAATCAGTCTCACTTTTTATTGTTACTTTTCCTTGCACTACCAATTGACAACAACTGTCGGCACGCCAACGTGCTGCCTTATTTTCTTTCTCTCCTTGCAGCGCGAGCTGCTTCCCTCAAGCACGCTCACATGCACTCTTTCCCCGCCCTCTCCTTCACCAAGGAGCTAAAACATACAGGTTGAAGCACGCACACTCATTTCACAACACCTGCGCTCTTCTTGCAGAGAATAATAAATTCTTTCCATACAGTATTTCCCTTTATTTTGGGAGCGCACACGGACCGGAGATACGTGCGCGCGCAAAGACACACACACACACACACACACACCAGTTCCCGTCTCTGTGTGTCCTCGACCCCCGCGGCTGAAGAATGTCCGGTACCGATCCAAACTCATCAAAAACACTTATGATCTGCTTTAAAATCATTTATTGAAAACATTGGAGTGTTGATCAACATGAAGAGATTTTTTCCCGCTTTTTAATTCAGAACAATAGACAGTTCTGCAGAGCAGCTCCAGATCCTCCGGTCATCTTTTTCATTTTCCCTGCGTTTCTGAGTCAGCTGTTGCAGATTCTCTTGAGACGCAACTACGTCATCAGTCTACATCCCGTATGGGCTTTCATGGTCCAACCCTCAGAAATGTTCACTCAAAATGCCAGGACTATTCAAGTCCGATCCAGTCCGCTCTGGACCGCTCGGTGGAAATAAGGCAATAGTTTGTGTTTGTGGATCCAGCGCTCTCATCATGTCCCCCAAAATGAAATTTATTTCAAGATGTCCCTATTTTTCTTCACCTTTTCGTTGTGCAGCTCCATTCCCCTGCGCACTTGCTCGCTCAGCTGTAGATCCACTCTGGTTTCCTCAAAAGTTTTGGAGAGCGCCGTTTCTGTAAGTGTCGGGCGGTGCGCTGATGCCTCGTTGCTGCCTTGGTAAGGCAAGACAAATTCACAACTCCACTGTGGCTCCAAACACCATGCCGATCAGTGGCAAATAACAAGCATTCCCAGCAATACAATTTACAGATTTCCTCGGAGCTCGTAGTTAGTGGACTGAAAGTGGCGGACAAATCCTTTCCCCGGTTGTGACAGGCTTGCTAGCTTCGGAGTTGCCCGACCTTGTTCAACAATTTCCAGCTTTTCTTGAAAAGTCCGTCTTGAAAATGGTTTTGACAGCAAGTCTGCCACCAAATCAATTTCTTCTCCTCCTTCGTCCATTGTGGGTTGACAAAACAGCTATTAAATCCTCTATTTGCTCGTACAGCTCGATACAGATACAGTTTGCTAGCTCTGGCTGGTACGCTCTCTGACTATCCAATCAACGCCTGTGAAAATGCTGACGTTTCCGTACGCCTGCTAGAGGGCCTTGGTGTCGCCAACTCCAAATCTGATTGGTTGAATCAACAGTTTGCTCAACATTTATTTTATGCTACAGGGCCCGCAGAACTGATTGTGAAGGCCTCCGGGCAGATTTCTTTGACCCTAGCAACAAATAGTGCTGAAATGTGATTGGCTAAATGCTTAAAAATGAAAATGCACGTCTGGAAGCAGCGCAACCAGGGGGCTAGCAATGAAAGGAAGCGGACAGACAATTTGGAATTATTGAATATATATTCATGGACAAAATATGATTAATATCAGTCTGTGATTCAGATATTTTTAGGCCAGCAGAGAAGGCCTTGCAGGCCCTGACGGCCCACCACTGATGGGAAGTAACGGCAGCCTTCACTCAGAACTGAATTTCTAATGAACTCCAGCTGCTCTGCTCTGTTTTTTTTTTGGTGTAAAGTTTCTCCCCTCTGGTCACCACCAGGAGCCGTCTCCAGAGTAATGACTGCACTACATCTCCCAGCTTCCCCAGCAAATAGTTCCTAGATGCCGCTCAGCTGACTCCAATCTGACAATCTGCGTCTTAATCACTTCACAGAGCCTCACTCAGTGTGAAGTATTGTTTGTGCCGCTCTCCCTGCATTACTGAGCGTTTTGTATCTGGACCTGATCTTCTGTTTCTGACCCGACCCTGCTTGTTCTCTGATTGGTTGCTGCCTGCCCTGACCCTGACCTCTTCTTGAATGACCCCATGCTCGTTATTGACCTCTGCCTGTCTGACCCTGATTGAGCGTTGTGGACTTTTATCTGTGCTAGTTCCTGTCTGAACTAATAACCCTGCTGCAGGTGGAAGCAGCTGTCTGCCTGTTTGTGACACTAACATTGGGGTCAAATGAGTACAATTTAGGAACTGTCTTGGTTAATCGTGTCTTCACTGATCGCTGGCTTTTGAGAAAGTTCACAATAAAGCTTACATTTGTCTATCAGTAAGACAGTTTACTGTCACCTGTTGTCAAGTTACCTCTCATGAACTTCATAAGTTGAATTGTAAACAGAAGTTTTGCGTCATTTAATGCTATTTCATAATGTGTAGTCTTGTCTTGTTCAAGCTTTCTTCTCCACATCTGCTTCCTGTTTGTTATTTCCTCCTTCCTCTCGTTCAATAGATCCTCCTGCTTTTCAGGTTCTCATTTTAGGTTCTTCATAATATCTGTTTCAATTCCTGAGATTTCCCACAACTAACTCATTAAGTATTGATTTCCATGTACAACAAAGGATTCATTTAGTAGCCAACAGGTCAGAAGTAACAAATAACACTTAAATAATTATCATTTTGCAAATATTTTGATCCCTCATTTTTTATTTTCTGTGCTTCTCTAGTTATTAAATTCATATTAAATTCAAATTCAGGATAATTAAATTCAGAGATTAAATGTGTAAAACGATTGCAGTAGAACTCAACTGCACTGAAGATGTTTACCAGGCCAAAGCAGAGATGAATTCAGAATCTGTGTGTGTGTATAATTTTGGCTAAAACAGGTCAACCAAGATGAAAAAACATTTCACAGAAGAAAAGAACTTGAACCAGAGTGAGGATGTAAAAGAGAGACACAATTCAAGCTGACAGTAACACTAAAAAATAATAACAAACCAAATTTTGAGCCTGATTTGATATTAGAGCCATTCAGTCAAAATAAGAGCAATTCAGAACCAGCTCAGAGGCAAAGCCACATCCAGCAGAGAGCAGCTGAAGGTTTATGTCTTTATTATATCCAATTCTGATTTATTTTTAGAGTTCTTCTACAGTGTTCAAGCTGTTCTGAAGAAACTCACTGACTTTAGCTCATAGGAGGCTTTAGAAATGGCTGCAGTGAATGAAGTTAGTGCTGTCGTCGCTCCTCAGCAAGGTGAGCTCCAATACTTTATAAACGTTTTTTTTTTCTTAAATTTCTTTTCAATTAATATATAAAAAATCACCCATTTTTGGAGGTGTGATGATTTGTTTTACAACAGACATCTGAGAGCAGAACAGAAGCTGGGACTGTGAATAGAACATTGTGATTTCTAGGGTCACCTCCACGGTTTTAAAACCTTTTTAAAGCAATACATTTTTGAATTTGGAAATACATTAAAAAGTCTTAAAGTGTCTTGAATTTGGACATCTGGTGCTGCTTAATTATTTCATGTTTCTTGTTCAAAATTAAAATGTTCAAAGACAATTATTTAGATCAAAAAATGTAAATGAACCGAGGCAGAACCAGTTGCTCTGAACCAATACGCTGAATGCCCACCGCCGGTTCATAGAAAGAAGCGTGCTAAAGTATCACGGCACAGACCACAAATATGAGAAGATACAGTTTTAATCTAAAATGGGATTAAATGGATAAAATTAGATATACATTGACAAATCGGTCTTAATTTTTGATATACATGGCCTTAAAAAAGTCTCAAATTTAACTTTATGAAACTTTCAGGAATCCTGTAAATATTCTTGCCTGATCTATTTACATTGTAGAACTTACGGCGTGACTACCGGTGTAAAATTAGACGTGCCTCTTTTAGAAACCAGCCTCCAGTGATCATTGGTGGAACTGCAACAGTACATCTCCCAGCTTGAGCTTAAACTGTGGGATCTTGGTTTAGTCCAAGGTATGTTTGAAAACTAGCTGTTCATTGATGGATTTATGAACAAACACCTGGTTTTCACTACTAACCTTCACTTATAGATTGAAATTGTGAACACCTTTTTTTTTTAATGGGTCACTTAGAGGCAGAACAGAAAGCCAACCAATTGCTATTTGACTCAAAGTAATATTAGCTATAACGCAGCTAGATGTGTGAAATTCCCTCTCCTTATTTGACCCCTCCTCTGGGGGAGTGGTGAGCTGCAGACACAGCTGCGTGCTGAACCGTTTCATGGTTTAACCCCCAATCCAACCCCTCAATGCTAAGAATCAAGCAGGGAGGGACTGGTCCTAATTATTGGTATGCCTTGGCCAGGATTTGAACTTACAACCTCCCAGTCTGAGGGCGGACACTCTACCACAGGGCCATTGAACTGGTCTTGTGCTCCTTTTTAATTCCTGTCTGCAACATGCAGAAGGTAACATAAAGTCCAAGGTTGAGAAGTTGATAAAGTTTCCTTTGACAGAATCAGTTCATCAGAAAAGTTTAAACTTCAGAGAAGATGGCAGCATTGTCCGAGCAGCTTTTCATCATGAATCACATTGATATGTTCATTTAACTCCAATCTATTGAGGATGAATGAAAGATCTTTAAGTGCTTCATTTCTCGTTAGTCAGTGAAACAGGAACAAGATGAAGCGAACGGTTGCTACAATGTTAACCAGGGAAAAATGCAAATAAAACAATGAAAAAACTAAATTTAACAATTTGATAAATTAAGCTAAATGAAGTTGAGGAAAGAAGCATATATTCACTTTATAATGTCAAAGTATTCATCCATCAGGATGGTGATTCATGGTATACACAGCATTCTTTTCTCTACCCAGTAGAGTGATGATACTTCTTGTACTTGCAATACTTTGATAAGAGTACACAGATCTTTATGCTAATTTCTGTCATATCCATATTTCAAATAAATGGAGTGTCTCTTTCATGCTAAGTGTCTTCTTCAGTTTGTTTTTGATGATGACTAAAAGTCTGATTTTGGAACCAGTCTTCATGTTTCCATGCAGACAACACCTGCCTGCTGTGGCCCACGCCAGTGCCAATGGCAGCCAGCAGGGTTTGAAATGAACATTAACCGGGCTGCCAAATATGTGCTATAATTGGCAGGAGTTGTGTCAGCTCCACCGGCCACTTTGGCTCCGACTTTTTCTGTTTTGCTTTTCTGTAAACACGAAGCTTCTTACAGAAAAGGATTGCTCTTTTATTTTCTGCATCCAAGTACTTCACAGTGCAAACTAGAGACATAAAACTATGAATTCTGCCATCATGACCCCTTCCTGTCTCTCTTTGTCTTCTTAGTTTAAGTAAATCTGTTTGTTTTTTTAGCAATAACTATGAAATGACAGTAACTGGGCTGTTAATGAACTCTTCACAGCCACAGATCTCTGGTTCAAATCCCAAATATTTTAGAAAATTTAAAGATCATGATCTTTTTCCAACAAACTCCTTACAAAAGTCATGTGACTTGTAGGGAATATGTAAAGAATTTTGGAGTCAGCCAGTGTGATGTCATCCATAGAAAATAGTTTAATTCTGGATTTAACCAAATAAAGTCAATTCAATGGCCAGTTTTTTCACAACATGGACACCGTCATGTTGGAGCCAGACGTCACCTGTAAGCAGTGATTGGTCCGAGTTGTTCCCAGTCATTGTTTCTATGGCAACCATTCTCACCAACCATGAGTGAACTAATTGGAAGGCCACACCCCTAACACTCAAAAGTAGATTAATCAAATTTGTCAAAAGTTTTGAACGTTGGACTTGGGGCTAGCAGGCTCCACCTACTTTTAATTGAAGAATCTGATTGGTCCGTTTATAGCTAGAACAACATGCGCTAAAAAGAACAGTAACAGCAATTTATTTCTCTATAGAAATCTATGGGATTTTGGCTTCTTGGAGCCACTTCCTGTTTGGAACTATGGACCATGTATAGAGAGAACTGGACAGATCCCCCCCCCCCTTGTGTTCCAAACTATTTTCTTTTAAGATATATATTTTTTTATTGTAAGTTCTTCAAGTTATAAACTGACCAATCAGAGGCCTCGATAAGAGTATGTGGTACCTGCTGGCTCTCAGCTCAAATGTCCGAAGCATTTGACAGATTCTCTCGATCTGATTTTCAGTGGAAGGGGTGTGGCTTTCCAACAAACTCACTCCTGATTGGAAATGATGGAAATGATGACTGAGACGGACTCAGACCAATCACTACTTACTGGCGCGTACTTTTTCTCCATCTCTATGTGTTAATGGTTGGAACACAGGGGGGAGGGATCACTCAGTCCAGGTCTCATATACAGTCAATAGAACAAATGCAGAGAGTTCTGGGTAATTACAAGGTTACAGAGAAATGGCATGAATGGTGAGTGCCTCATACATCCACGCACAGCATATGTAAATGACATTTTTCTAGTTTGCTTTAAGGGTCAACGCGCTCTACAGTCCCATTCACCCACACACACACACACATTCATACACTGACAGTTACACTGGTGTCTCACAGGCTCCAACTTGTAACCAGCAGAAGAAATGTGTGGGTCCGTGTCTTGCCCAAGGACGCTTTGACACATCGGTGGGATTCAAACCTGTGATCTTCCGATCAGAGGATGACCGCTCTACTTCTGCACCACAGAAAGTCTTTCTTTTCTTTCTTTAAGGATTTATTCAAATCAAAGTGTAATAAAATAAGCTCCCATGATTCAGTGGGGCCTGCCCCTTTCAGCACTGTTTTTGGTATGACCTGCAGAAACATGGAGCATGAACAAACAAACATATCTGCGTTCCAGCAGAAGTTCTGCAGGCTCACTCTAATCCACCAATCATTCCTCTTTCATAAAAGCACATTTCTGTGCACAACACGGCCTGTGCGTGTGCTTGTGTCATCTTTTGTTCATGCATCTGGACCTTTGTGTTAAACCGCACACGGGAACCCCCACCCCCACCCCCCAGGAGTGACTGGCCCATCCACCAAAGGAACACAGCTGTTTAGCCATCACTTGATGAATTCAGTAATAACAAGGAGGCGGCACAATTGGAAACCTTGCTGCTTCTCAGTGCTGTGAAGTCGGGTCCGGGCGGCGCCGTGCAGGATTACAGCAGAATATTTTCTAGGTTCTGGGTCGAGTTTTGGCTGAAAGACTTCAATCAATAAGCAAACAAATGTATCCCGCACGGGGAGGAATTATCTGCCCGTAGATACACCTCTCTGTTGAAGGTGTTTCACCTGACGATTCCTCCTGTTTTGATATTGATCTCTATGGTGCAATTACTCCAACTGGAATAATAGGAAGATGGAGAAAATAGTGGAGGTAACTACAGTCTGCCAATTAGTGGATGTTTCTTCTGACAGAACGCAGTCATAATGCAGTTATTTAGAGCTTCTAAAAATGTTCCAGCTCCCAAGCCTTCACTTTTATCTTTATATTTACACGCCTGCATAATTCTTTCAGATATTTTAGGTACCTGCGTATGTAAATGAGGTACAGAAGCATTTTACAAACCAGCAGGATCCTGTTTACCCCTAAAATCCTCTTTTTTCTTTCTTTTTTACCTGTTTCTGAGTGACTTCCAACCCTTGGAACATGAATTATTGATTTCTCCAAAGGATCAAACAATGCAGATCAGTAAATCCCAGCTTCAGTTTTTCTTCTCTGCCTTTAATCGGTGGAGGAAATCATCTGATGAAACATCCAACTGAACATCCAACAGAGGTCGTGACCCGATGAATGATGCTGACAGTCATGCCAAATCCAAATGAAAACAAGACGATGTCCTGCAACAGCAAAGCATTTCATGAGAGTCTTAAATCTCCTTTTGAATCGAATTCTGCAAATTCTTAACAGCTCAAACATCTAGACCTAACTCTTCCTCCACATGCAATTCTGAAACAAACCTCAGATCTCTTCAGACTGAAAGACATTTGCAGAATTAATGTGGGTTACCTTGCCTTCCTCTAATATGATGGATTTCAATAGGATGATATGATTTGAGTTACCCCCCCTTTCAATTTCCCCTCCCCTCCAGCTCCCCACGCTCTGAATCCTATTCAGTTTTCAAAAAGTGGGTACATTGAGAGGAAATCCATTCGATCCATACCCACAGGCGGCTTTCTGGGGCTCCTAAATCTTTATTTCCCCCTTTCCCCATAAATTTCCCGCCTGTCTCCCAGTCCTTTGTAGAAAAGTACGGATGTGACAGAGTGTCACATTTCAGACAGCTCAGAACATAACAAAAGTACTCTGCACCGCGGGAAGATCAGCTAAATGACACTGACATCTTATCTGCACCACACTGCTTTATACATCTGAGGTTTTCATATTAGGAATGCTTGATTAAATATGCAATAACGCTGTTTTATCCATATTGATGACTTTAAAAAGAACAACAAGCGTGAAACTCCGCAGATAAAACACTAAACAGCTTTTAGCTTCTTCTAACCTAAAGCTCCAGATGAGCTGAACTTTTGCAAAAAAAAACCTTCATTTTTTCAGATAGGTTGGTGATAAAACTACCTAACAAGGAATCCTTTGCTAACATGGAGCCTTTCACTCTAAAACGCTTTGTCTTTATCTGTCTGAAAGCATACAAAAGAAAAGGAGAAAAGAGCTTTTCACTATTACTATATATTGAACTTTGACTGGAGCTGCCAAATTGTCGTGTTAATTGCAATCAATTAATAAAAACATTTTAATGTATCATTTTATTTTATACCATGGTCCGGGTGAATATTTTTTTCATTCATTCATTTTATTTATTTCATTTTCAAAGCACACAAAAGGAGTTTTACAGTAATCTTGGTTTTTGAAAAAATGAAAATGAAAAGGGACAGAAAGAAGAAAACTTATTATCTCTGCCCCATTTAACCAAGTCAGTAAATAATTTCAGTCAACAACAAAATTATGCAACAGAATAAGCAAGTAGTAAGAGAAACAAACACCAAAAATAGTTGGGAAAAAAGTAGTAGTATATTTGATTCTGATTGGCTGCTGAGTGTGGATTAAAAAGTGATAATGCACACCTAAAAAAGAAGTTCCGCTCACACAGACTAAACGTTCTATATCACTGCGCAGGCTTCTTTAAAACACATTTTCCTTCATCATCTGGACAAAACAAGCAGTAATAGATGAACTGATGCTTTATTTCACTCATAGTAACCATCAGCATTTATTTTGCTTTCCTTATATAAGGTAAATGAGTACATTTTGACAAATTAGTCACCCCTCTGCCCCATAATGTGCGGCCTAACTTCAGTAATTTGTTTTGAAAATGAGTTATTCTCCTACTTATAAGACACAGCACTCGGCATGGAGGGTGTATTCTTCTGTCTCACCACAAGAGGGAGTTTCCGCTTTTAGAGGAGCTCAGAAGAGCGGAGCCTACCAGTCTGCCCTTGTAGGTACCACATATGCTCGGCCTGCAATATCGGCTCGACGTGTAAGACTGTGATTGGACCATTAGACCACCATCACGAGACACGGGAAATGACAGACTTCAGCCATAACAATGGACGGAGTCTTCTAGAATAAACAACCAAGGAAGTCCGAACACGTTTGAAAAGAATCACAAAACGGAGCGCAATGTTTGCAATCAACCGCAATAACCTTGACAACGAAATAATCCGATCGAGGGGAATTTTATTTTAATAGAGAGAAATCAGGCTGGAAACGAGAAGTTTGAGCTAAAGTGGATGCTCGCGAGTAGCATGCTAGCATGTTGTTGGTCACACATAAAAAAAAAAAAAAGAAAAAGAAATAAAGAAAGTGGTCATTCGCTTGAACATTTTTCAAAATACATCCTGGTAGTGTGGTACTTTGTTTTGGTCGCACAGACCGGAGGAAGTCCTGCTGGAATATGCAGCTCACTTTCTGCTCAGGAGTAAAATCCTAAATAATAGCCCGAGCAGGTCAACACTTTTTTCATTCTTTGTTTTTTAATGAGTCCCTCAGTTTAAAAGTCCCTCTCATGTCTGTTCTACTGTCCTACTGATGAGGTAAACTGTGGAATAATGTATATTAAAATTTAAATGATGGTATTAGTTTTTTCCAATTGCTCAAACACTGAGTTCCATTCTCCAGACCAGCTGATCAACAGCTTTAACTCTTTTCTCTAAAACATCACTCTTTGGTCTAAACCATCACATCAACACACAACGGGTCTAAACTGGAGACACTTGTTAATAATCAACTGAATAAAAATTTTCAAAATTGTGTTTGATGTTTGGTTAAATTGTTTAATGTTTCAGAAAATGTGTTTTAACATTTGGGGAAAACTATAAGAAGAAGTTTGTGTTCAACATTTTTTGGGATTGCTCAGAAAAGTGATACTATTGTTTTTAGACAATGTAAAATGTTCAAGATTGAAAAAACAAAAGACCCCCCCCTCAGTGGTGTCAGAGTAAAGGTTGGAAGCCTCTTCAAAACATTCTGAAATTTGTGTTTATTGCTTAACATAAACCAAACAAAAATCCCATTCAGAATATTAACATTTTTAAATGAGACTATTGAAATGAAAAGACGTTCACAGAATGGTCCTGGACAGAGCTCACAGGTCGTCTCTTTTCCTCCGATCTCTGAAAATCATCGTATTTCACAGGACCAGAATTACATTGCATTGGGGGCCATTCTGAATCTCCTGAAACAGACGTTGACCTTTCTAACCTCCATCGCCCTTGTGCCACTTTTTCTAAAAACGCGTCTTACATTCTATAATTCCATTCAAAGGAAATGCTTTTTGCTGAGTTGGTTGAAAACAGCTTGTGAAGCCTCGTTCAAGCGCAGCGACACTGAAGTAAAAGGTAGAGACAAAGGTACTTTTCCTCATCCTTTGGTTCAGTAAGAGGCTTGTCTTTTGGGAAGAAAAGCCGTTTCTCCTCTGTCGACCGAGCTCAAAAGAAGGGGACCTTGGTGGTTAGCGGAGCACAACAAGGGGTGCAGACGTCCTCAGTGAGCGGGAGCGAAGGCAGTGAGTCTCAGACTTCACAGCATACAGATGACCACAAGCAAACAGCGGGAGGCGCCTGGTTGACTGTCAGGTAGACACGTTGAGCCGGGGATGCTCACCGGCGCCACAAGAAAGTGCCTCATCATGAAAGACGGCGCAGGGTTATTCTCAAGCGGCGCTTTAAAGACTCTGGAAGCCATTTGAAGATGTAAACTTGTGAGGAGCAGCATTTTACTTTGAAAAGAGCTGCTGATAAGCTGAAAGTTTCTTTTCATCAAAACATCTTAAACAACTCTGGAGCTTGACTCTCTAAACACAAACCTCCACTTGATTCGGAGTGCTCTAGCGGGGGAATACGCTGCTGAGCCTGAAGCCCCCTCCGCTGCTCAGCTGTCTTTAAAGCATCAAAAAAATGGAGAGTGCTGGAAAAAAAAAACGGCAAAGTTATTTATTACGGCATTTGATCAAGATCTATTCATGTCAGACGGAAGTAGTTTTTCTCTCTGCAGAGGCGTATTATGCTCAGCTCAGCTTGAGGACGTGTTGTTTAACATTGCAGCCATATGGTAGTGGAAGCAGCAGGGTCTCATTCAGACGACCCCGCGTCTAAATGGAGAAACTCTGAAGGCCTGCACGCCGTCTTTCCGTGTAGTCCACATATGGGGAGAGCAAACGCAGCTATTATACTTATAAAAACCCAAAAACGGAAAATTAAAAAAGGATCAAAGTTCATGTCGTGATTAAAAACTATTTTATCTTCCCAGTGAAACGCTCTCAGCTGGTGGACTGTGAGCAGACGGAACGTTTCCACTGTCTTGTTGATTTTTTATTTGTTTGATGTGTAAAATGTGCGGGTGCAGAACCCAGGCTGCAGTCTCGGCGCGTATCAGCCACCCTGCTGATGAGAGCCCGCCGCACGTCAACAGAATGAGGAACTAAATTAGCTATACAGAAAAAAAAAATTGGGCTACAGTCAATGCAGCCTCAAATGAGATACTTTCTGACTGCAAAGATGAGCTTCAGTTTATGCCACAACACAGTCGCAGCTAATTGGAAGCAAGATGGTGGCGGCACTTCACTGTGTTATACTCTGCTGCTGCCTTTCTGAAAGAGCTTCAGTGATTCCTGAGAGAAACTAACATCAGGTATAGTGAGGGAGACCATCCAAATCTGTCCTTTAAAGATCCACTTCAATGAAAATGGTGTTTTGTCCTCTGAGCAGCGGAGCTTTTCGGCTTCTGGTTGATATTTTGCTCGAGCCGCGAGTGATTTCTGAGTCAATTCTGCGAGTCAGTTCTGACAGGACGTTACCGCTAAACACACAAGGAAATCCAGTCAATTTTCAAAATATAACATATTGTAATTAACAAATGCGATCATATTTTTGTTTTTTTTTTTACTAGTTTAGTTTGAAACACAAACACCAAATGAAAATAAGCACCAGAATTTAAAAATAAAAATTTACAAGTATAGTAAATAATGTGTTTGAAAAGGAGTGGGCAGAAGAAAAGTCTTGTGTGGCCCCAACCCTGAAGTTTAATAGATCTATTTCAATTTTTTCTCAAAAACATTTCAAATCCCCTTCTGTATGTCACAATGACCTTTGCTCATATGTTTATAATGATCATTATTAGTGGCAAAAAAAGCTCTAAACAATCACAACTAAACTGAAACGTCTATCAACTGTTGCAGAAAAGTTTGTGTGCATTTCCCTGTCTGTCTGCTGTGACCAACTGAGCTGTTCACCCTTAGACCATTGATTTCCATTTAATTATATGATAAACCAGTCAAAAAGAGTGTCCAGATTGTCTTTTTTTTTTAAATTGCCCAATAACTACAATTTCCAGGTCCTCACCTCTTTACACTTCGTGTCCTTGAGAAGCCCTAAATGTCCTCTGTAGACATCCAGTGGTGTTCATTCAGTGGTCTGAATGCATCCATGTATAGATGTTCTCCACAGAAAAAGAATGGGCCACCTGGTGACCAAACCGTTTAGTAGAAGAACCTGGAAAAGGAGCATCTTTCTCAAAACTGAACACTTGACCCTTTGTGTTTTCATCCCATCCATGGAAGAAGAATTCCAAAGAATTTTTAGGGGAAATGATTTCAGTCTCAGAATCCTGTCCATCACAACCCATTCACATCATTCCAGTCATTCCAACCAGATAATCTCGACTCTAAACTCCTTTTTGAGCACAAATCAGTTGATAAACAGTTTAATTAAAATTGTACATCCATTATTGAGGCAAACCTTACTTATATGGGATGAGAAAGTAATCGAGTAATCAGCACCTTGGTGTTCATTTCTGTTCCTTAAAGTTATAAGTAACAGTGGCGCCACCTAATGAAGGGTATCCTTCGAGTCACATCTTCACGCTTTGCAAAAGGTTAAATGAAAGGATTCCTGGAGTTACGTGATGAGATGTTTAAACACAGAGCCATTAAGACGCCTTTCATCGGGCGGAGAAGTCACGACCAAGCGTTAATCTAAGAGCAGAAAACAGAACTCGAGGCTGAGACTTCTCAGACTGGATGCAAATCAAACGGCCTCTCAAGGTCAGGCTGAATTTTCAGGCACAAACAAGCATCCTCAATCTCCTCAACGCCACAAAGGAATCTCTTTCAGTGATGAAAAGATCTTCAGGATTTTGTTTCTGAAAATGTATCTTCATGAGGGCAGAAGCATCACTTATATGTTGTGGTTTTCGTTTCACAGCATCTATATTTGTTCTTTACAGCACCAGTGACACAAAGTAATCATCTTTATCTCTGGTTTGTGAAAAATAGTCTAAATCAAATGACATGCTCACAGATTGGAGGTGTGTGGATTCAAAAAATCTTCAACCTTTTTAAGAAAAAAGCTTTTCTTTCTAGACTTTAACTAACACTCCCACAGAAATTAGTGAAGAATCAAAAGCTCCTCCAGACAAACGCTTGTGAGACTACAGATCCAGCCGTTAATCAGAAGGTTAGGCCTTCACATTCAACTCGCTAAAGTCATTATTTGGAACGCAAACAAGGTTTAAAGAAGAAGGTCTTTTGAAAGTTTGCATGGAGGCAGCAGCAGTTCAGGGTTTAGCCATTCAAAACAGCACAATTGAGTTTCTTCACAGGAGATTCATTAAAAACGATCCTTCTTCTTTATGAAACCATTTAAATCCTCTTCATATGTGTGCTTCCTATTACAGTAATTAGGATCTTTCCTCTCTTTCTTCTTTACTTTTTTTCTGAACTTGACACACTAATAGGTTATGAATAATTCTGTTTCAGTTTAGATGGAAATTAACCACAATGCCAGAGGCCGTTCTTCTTCCTCTTTAGCAGAGTGGTGATTTAAGAGCCGGCAGAGTCGGGGGACTCGGCTACCCCAAAACCACATCTTTCTCTCCGTCCCACCCAGGACTGACACAAGAAACTGTTAACTGAGTACACCGCCTCAGACGGCATAGAAATAAAAGATTCAAGCTTCTGGATGGACTCTAAAACAACTCGGGCTACAAATATTGAAACATTTAAGTGTGTACTGTGAGAGACGGCGGGAAGGGTCTGCGGTTCAGTCGGAGAGTTCTAAGAACACATCAGAACACACCCGTACAGATTTGGCAGGTTTTTGGGCTGTCCGAGTCCGTGGGGGTTGTAGAATGTAGGGCTGGGACTCTCAGGGTAACTCACGATATGATGCAATTCACAATACTTGATTTACGATACCGATAGTTTCTCCATATGGAAAACATCATAATAATTGTTATATTACTTTGACAATCTATGATATATAAATGTTTTAAAAACAGACATCTTTTTATTTTCTTCTAAAACTTTTTTTCCAGAACAATTTAAAACACTATATAAAGAAAGTGCACTCTGTGTTTGCACTGTACCCTCGCCACCGTTTTTAGGTATTTAGGCTAAAAACGTATTGGTCCCATGAAAACTGATAACTGTTTTGCTGCGGCATCCTTACATTTCACTGTCATGCTCACGTGAAGCGCCCCCCGGTGGAGTTTGTGGGTATAATTTAACAAACCAATTAAGGGAAAGAGGGGACCGATAACGCCTGGTTCACACTGGACCCAGAAACGCCGCAGAACGGAGACCGTACACCAGGCGCGGAGCACCGCGGTCCTTCGCAGAAGGCTCGCGCCAATCGTTTCGCTGTCTGGTCTATTTTGTGTGTGAGCTGGGAAGGATCCACATCAACTCTGGCAGGAAGTTACATCAAGATACATGAGAAAATCCTGTTTATTTTGAAAATATAACCAATTTTTCACAATAAAACATAGAGATTGATACATGTGATCATGTTTTTGTATCTAAACAGACTGTAAATGAACATACAATCACAACACACACTTGCACACACACACAAAAAAACACACTCACACGCACTCTCTTCATTCCTTACTTAACAAATGACAAAATAATCTTCCAGACATTATTATTTATTCATGAATTGAAAGGATTCAAATGTAGACGTATGCATTAACTCTGCAGATACTTTCTCTCTGTTTTACCGCTGCAGCTGTGTTGATGTTCTTGATGAAAATGTTCTCAATGGTCTGCATATGCTTGCAGGAACTTCTGTCACTGGAAGTATGAAGCCCTAAAGCTGTTTGTTCCCGTTGCCATGGTGAATCGTGCTGTCTTTGCTCCATTGATCAGGGTGTGAGGCTCGCACCTGATTCTGGTTCCAACAAGTCAGAGTTGAGCGCTAAAAGCAGTCTGGCGGCGTGTAACACGAGAGAAGTTGCATGTGTACGCTTTGTTTGCAAATGGATCGGATAATTGAGGGACAGAACAGACGCAAGAACCAGTGATTCCCGCACACTGAGCTGGTTTGCAGAGAGATGTGACTTTCAGGAACGAATCTAATCTTTTGAACGGTCATAGAAATGCTGAAACTAGCTCATCTAATCAGATGCTCATTTCAGAGAAGTTGTGGACACACGATTGATTAATGCAAGTACTTCCAGGAAAAAAAAAAAAAAAAAACAGCAGCAGTGCAGAGAGCAGTGCGGGGGTGCATGCAATGCAGGTAGAGGGGCAATTAAAGTCACGAGTTTAAGTTTTGTTTGTAAAAACTGTCTTCCTCTCAAAATGTTTCACTTGAAGCTTCTGCATGAAGCTTCAAAGTATTCAGATTTGTTTCGTTTTGAACATGAGTAATTGATGTATGTGTTACATTTTGTTCCTATTTATTTATTTATTTTTAAAAGAGATGACAGGTTTACTGACATTTGTACTTTGATTTGATCCAAGAAGGAAAATGAATAAAACCAGGTAGTACATTTATACAATAAATATTGTACAAATTTTGTTACCAGCGATGTGTGACGTAACGTAAAAAGGGTCAGTTATACTGTCAAGACGGTAGCATTGTTTTCTTTAATACGTTTTCTTATCAATTTTCTCATTCATATAAATGCATTTTATGTATCATTGTTTTCACCTTTCTTTTTCATTTTTTTAAAAAATCCCTTTAAATCAATTAATCAAAATTTCCTGTACACAAACGTTGTAAAGTGATTATAAATGTTTTTTCGTCCATCGTGCTCGTAGACAAAAACTGATGAGTTTCCCAGGAACAACCAGAAGAGAACTCCAAGGAAACTCTTTTCCAAATGAAGACTATTTTACAGTAGAGAGACAGTGAAGCGTCCAAGTTTCAAATCATTTCATGATGGTGTGGAAATGAAACCAGTTTCTGCTTTATGTTAATGTTACACCATCTTTTGGTGGCCCTTCTTTTGAATTTTCATTTAAGCAGATGGTGCGTAATCAGAGTGTGAAGATCGAGCCCTTTAGTTTGATCGCACTTCTGTTTATTCGTGTTCTGTTTTCAGCTTTTGTTGTAGATTTTTGCCCCCGTTGGTCATATTTTCATCACGCTTTAACACTATTCAACAGTGTGATTCTGAGAACTGAGAAGGATTGATCAGATCAAATCCTGATTTATCTACTAAAATAAAACTAAAACAATAACCTACAGGGATTACTTCAAATATATTTCCTTTGTATAATGTGTGTTTCCTTGTAATAATTTTTTATAAAAGTTTAGTTTAATGAAACGTGACTAGATATTTGAATATAATGAAGCCATTTGTGAAGCTGGAGGCTTTTTCCATTAACCAAGAAAAGCTGTGTGTTTTAGGAGAGGAGAGTGATGCTGAGGCTGCTTGATAAAACATTTGCATTTTTAAAACTGTGGTTTGTTTGCTGAATTACTGCAGGAAAGAAATGGCTATAATATAAAAAACAAAACAAAATAAAGTGTATTTTTCAACACAAGGTGAGGACTGGAAAGCATCCAGAAATCCAGCGATGACCTCCTCTTCATTTGGACAATCTCAACTTTTCTATTTCAAACTGTCAAATGACTGAAAACTCCGTCTCATCCTCACATCTTTGACCTCTTTTATGAAGGTTATTTTAGATTTCACAACACAGAAAACTATAATGCTACACTTCCTCTTTCAGGGATAGAAACCTGGCAGAAACTGAACCGCTCAAGTGTAATCTGCAGAATAATGGATGCAGCGATGGATGACAAGGTCAGCTGTGGTGACCCTCTCCGGCGCCAGCAAGAGATCCGCTTTTCCTGGAGGCCTTAAATGGACCAAACCCACAAAACCTTCAAGTAACTCTTTAGGTAAAAATCATAAAATATATATATATATATTTAAGTCTTTGATTAAGATTGGATTTGCGTTTTAACCCTTTAACCCTTGAGGCATCGCTGGTGACGCTTAAACACAACATACTGTAACTTTTCAACCATTAGCACAATAACGGAGAAAAGTGGCTTCAAAATCTACCGGAATTATTGTGTTAACGGTTAAAAGGTTGCAGCAAATCAGAGAGCATAAACAGAGCTGACAATACAGAGACTTCCTGAAAGGGGCGGCTCCCCACTCTCTGATGTCACAATGTGAGGACCATAGATTGATTTCTGTGGATTGGAAGGGGCTGGTGCTCAGAGAGCAGGTTCTTAGAGAAATGCTCCAAGATGTTGGAATGAATCAAAAATATTGCTTTGAGGTTGTTTTTCATAGGAATTAACATTAAAATCACTTAAATGCTCAAGAAATGTCATTTTCTATGATATAGGTCCTTTAAAAACTCGAGAAACAGGGCAAAAAAAATGCTTGTTACAAAAAATATGTGTGAATTCTGAGTATGTAAAGAAAATGTAATGGAATAAGTGATTTTTGACCAACTGCGTGTACAATGTCGGATTTTTTTTTAAAATTCTGAAATGACAATGATTGTTCTGCTAAATGTTTAGTAATTTATGCTCACAGAGGAAAAATAAGACTGATATAATGCTAATAAACTTACAACAGGTCCTATGCATCTGAAGTAAGGATCCTTTGAGAAAAAAAACATGAAAACAAATATGTTTTAAGACCTAAAATATTAACATAACTGCTCAATAAACCCTAACAACTGAAAAACCTTGGTGGTGAAACGAGGGATTCCTTTAAACCTGCAGCCTGACCTCCAGAGCTTCACGTTTCGGTGTTTCCCACGTTCCCATCAGTTAAAGTTTGTTTTTTCCCACCATGCATCTGCTGATTTGGTCAAAGCAGCGTTCCACTGGCTCGGTGCCGGCCGGTGCGTCCGTATGAAAATAAGGTTTTTGCAGATTAGTCAGAGATGATCTGCAGGCGCAGAAAAGAGAGCGTGCTGCTGACCCGCTCGAATGAGGTCAGGAGTCAGACCTTTGTTGCTGCTTCCTGTGTGACTGAATGGGTTGTAGCTAACACTGTTTGTCAACCTTGTTATTTGGAACATGCAGGATATGAATATAAAGAGTCAGTGTTACTGCACCACCATCTCTTTAAACCCTAACTGTAATGTGGCGAGCTGCGTTTTGCACAGTTCCGTCAGGCGTAATGGGAACTGTGGATACGTAACAGGAGAAGGTGCAATGCTCAGCTGATGCACCGACGCCCATAAATCCAGAGGAGACACCGCAGCATCTGGAGGCAGGAATCATCTCAGAGAAACTCGCTCAGAAATCGTTCGTTTGATTACAAACGGAAAAAAGTCCAAACAACACAAAGTTCATTTGACAGAATCATGAAAGAGACACTTTATAAGGATTTTTAGCTGCATGATACTTCTGAGCACAGTGTTTGAACATGTGTGTTCAAGATACTAAGAGGTTATGGTGGAAATGACACACTCAGGCTTGCATTGGATCATTTTGTTTCTCCTCAACTATTTGCACATCATCTTATTTAAGATGCTCATAATGAAACCATGTGAAATAGTTTTACATTGATGCTCAGTTTCTTCCTTCAACGTTCTATATTTCTTATTGCAGAGAGGTTTTTCCTGTCTTTACATGTCTTAAGCAATCAGCTCCCTGCCTGCCGTCTGCAGGTCTTCACTGCAAAGGCGCGCTCAACATTACTCGCTCTCTTTGACCTGCCGACTTTCAAAAGTTCCTCTGCATGCACCTCATGTTTCCAGCCCAGCATCCTGTGCTAAAATATACATCGACTGCTCGAAGGAAGGGCTCGCTAAACATATTTTCCCTTAGAATACAGAGTGCAGATGTGGTTACTCACACATAACGGTAAGAAAAACATTCCCTGAAGCCAGGACAACCTTCTCCCTCGTTGCCCGGTCGTAGATGCCCACATGGCACTCGTAAGGCCCGTTGTCTGAGATCCGTACCTCTGGCAGTCTGTAGAGTACAAACAAAACACTTTGAGTCCACAAGAACCTTTTCATTATTCCCATGTCAGTGGTTGAAAAAGGACATTTTATTTTGATAGGTTCTTGAATGAATAGATCATATCAATCAGAAAAGAGCTTAACAAAAATGATAAAGTCTGGAAACAAACATTCAAATGGAATTTTACATTTTCAACATCATTGAGAAATACCTCTGGTTTTTTTTTCTGGTTTACTATCAACAAATGTGTCTTAAAGTGAAAGAAATTAAGAAAAAAATGACTTCCAGACAACATGATGGGAAATTGTGACACCTAAAGTTGACCTCCAAAAAATAAACCCAATAAAGAACACAATGCACACATAAGTGATAGTTACATCACAAAAAAAGAAAAAAAACCATGAATCTTTAAAATGTCACTAAAATCCCTATAACTCTTAACACATTTCTAACCATAAAGTAAGTTGCTAGAATAAAAAAAAGCCAAGTCAGAAATGTTCATTAACAAACTCGCATCAACATTAGAATCCTAAAGTAAAGGTAAAATAATGACAGTTTTATCTCGCTGAAGTTCTTTAAAGACTAAGAAGCCGGGAAGAGTTCTGCGACAACATATGACCCTTTTGAAAGTAATAGGGAACCCAATCTGTGGCTTGTGCTTGACTCCTATGTCAACAGTGATAAGCAGAGTGAGACACCATCAGTCACTGTTAGCTGCTGTGATTTATTCCCACAAAACAGGAACAATTGTCCTTGCCGCCTGGGTGTTTCTGCTGGGGACCTTTGTTGGAACATTGTTAGAGAGCTCGCAGCAGCTTTAATGAGTTCAGCTTTGAGAGTACACGCGTGCGTGTGCACGTGTGCACACGTGCGTGTGCTCGTATATGTGGTTTTCTTTAAAGGGTGGATACATATTTTTAAAATGTTTGATTTAATGTTAATAAATGAAATACTTTGAAAGCATTTGCCACATTCTAACACATGTTGCTTAATCAGTTATAGAATGATGCAGGAAAAATGACAGATTTCATTTGGTTTAAAAAAAAAAAAAATTCAACGAGTTTCACAAATTTAAAGCTTTATTTGTCATTTTTGTTATTGTCCCTATTTAGAAGTGATGTGCTAAATTATACAGCACATGTATTCATTTATGACAATCACTTCAATCAATCCTGTTATATATTTATCGTCAACTTGCTGTTGAGCATAAGGTACTGAACAAAACAGACAAACAGAAACATCAGTTAAAACATAAGAAGACAAAGACTAGAGCTGGAGACGCATGCCAACAATCTCACAACTCAAGCAGTTTTTTTTTTTTTTGTATTTTTTTTTATATTTTTGAGACGTTCAGTTCATCATGAGAGTGGGATTGTGTAATAGAAAGCTTTTTAGCTTAAACCAGTGATGTGCAGTCAGCGCTCAGTGAGGCTCAGCAAAATACTGGGAAAAAAATACGAATATATGAATATATATATAGAGACACTATATTCTACAATTACTTTTTTCTGTGTGGGTTGTAAACATTTCTTTGTTAGAATAAATAAAAAGTGATTTGATAAATTTCCTGTTCAGGAAAGAGAGGCAGGAGAGGCTCCAGCAGCCCGTGTCAGCCTGCATTACACCCACTAACTGGAGAGGGCGCTGCTGAGCCCAGAGAATGTGAGACTGCAGCTAAAGAACAGGTGTGTTTGGCAGGCAGATCGCCTGGATCGCGTTGTATGTTGGTTAGTTTTCTGCACCGACGTCACATGTGCGCCGTCATGAAGTATCGCGAGAAAGGGGCGGGTTCAAGGGGTTTACCTAAGCCAGCGCAGCCGGAAAATAGGTACTGCGCTGGCTTCAAGCCGAATGAATTAAGTAAATGGGTTTATTTTTTAACTCTTTCTGGAAGGTAGTGAATCACTGATGAAAAAATAAACAAGATTTTAAATAATCTGTGGTCATTTGTGTAATTGTTGCTGGCACGGCGCAGGTCAGGTGGAATGCGGTGCATGATGGTTAATTTCTTGCACCAACGTCACATGTGCGCCATCATGAAGTATCGCGAGAAAGGGGCGGGTTCAAGGGGTTTACTTAAGCCAGTGCCGCCGGAAAATATTTGTTTGAGTTGACCCAGCGCCTCACCTGCATCGTCGGTGAGATTAAGCTACTGCAGGAGGGGGCGGGGAAAGGCGCCTGACACAAAGGTGAACTCTGAGACTGCACGAGAACATGGAGATGGGGGTTGTTCATAACATTCGATTTGTGCTTTATGTCTTTTATATTATTTTTAACATCTTTAAGAGTAAAACAGCTAAAAAAAAAATAGCCGCGGGACTCATTGCATGTACACTGTCCCACATAAATAAATAAAATTAACTTAAAGTAAGTTTCAGAGGAAACAATAAACAGATATAACCACAGATTATCTGAAATCTGGTTTATTTTTTCATCAGTGATCCACTACTTTCCAGAAAAAGTTAAAAAATACACCAACATGCACCACAAACCAGGTGATCTGTGCAGCGCCGGGTCCGCCTGCATGATCTCAAACACACCTATAAGGTAGTGCGCTGGTTTCAAGTCGCCTTGATGACTACAAAACAATGCATTGTTTTGTAGTCATCAAGGCGACTTGGTGCCAGATTTCCGTCTGAGTCGGCTCCTTGCACCTGCCTCTTTCTCGCAATATTTTAATACCCAAGATGCCCTGCAGTCCAGGCGACCTGCCCATGATCTCAAACACACCTTATGTAAATGTGCACCTCCTCCTTTCTCGCTGCTCCTCACCTCCTGCTTCAGCAGAGTCAGTAAAGAGTCTCAGTTTTGCACAAATTGCAGGATTTCTTGATTTGTTTTGTTTTTTACAGTGTTGCTTTTGTTTTGTTTTTTTCCAATTGTGATTTTAACATTTTGTTATTGCCTTTATAAGTTGTTGTCATTTTTGTTACGTTTTTGCCTTATTTTTACTGTATTTCTAGTTAGTATTATTATTACAGATGCTCTTTATTTGATGTATTTTCCATTCAGATTGTTATAATTAGTTAAAAAACATTTTATTTTCAGAAAGTCTCTGTCCTGTAGTTATTATACACTTAAATAATTAAAAAAATATTATATTTCCAAAGTAATTTTACAATTAAACTTTTTTCTTTTTTTTAAGTATTGATATTAGCAATACTGTGATTACTTGATATCGGGTCGATACCCAAATGTCCAGTATCACTCGTCGCTGTTGTTCAGTATCATTCTCTAAATGAAGGATTACGTGTCTAAAGTCAGGAATTTGTTCAGACTCGTCACTCAGAAGGAGCATGGACTTCGTTTATGGGTAAAAATAAGTCAACAAGAAAAATTTGTGTACCACAAAAATGTTAACATTTCAACATAAACAGCAGACTTTAGCTGTTGCCAATCAAATGGTGAATAAGCTGCTCTATAGGGTTCATGTGTCTGTATATCTGACTAATGATGTCGGAGCATCAACAGCCTTCACTGGATTGAACAGCATAAATGTGAGAAAAATTATTTATTTGAAATGAAGATGTGTCCTGAAATCAGAGAATACATCAAGTTCTAAGCAAAACCAGCAGAGATCTGACCTGCTAACCCAACAAACCCAGAGAATCATTTTGCAAAGCATTAACTGAAAAATGATTGAGATTCTGACTAAATATTTCAGTTTTAGCTTTATGTTTACAGCCCACTTATTAATTACCAATTTTTTAACATCCAACTGTAAAGATTTCATCATCAGGATCAGTATCATGTTGTTGACAGTCGACTTCTGCAGCCAAAGAGAGAAGGTTTAATCAAAAAAAAAAAAAACAAAAAAAAAAAAACTGCTGCTCAAACACAGTCAGAACGCTCAGATTCAAGTTTTCTATCGGGTTTGAAAATTATAGCATCTGTGATAAAAATTAAAACCTTTATTATTCAATATCTTTATTATGGAAGCGTATGTGACACAAAAATAAAAATAAAAGTCAATACTGGAAAAACTATTTCATTTTCAAAATGTACCTGCATTATTTCTCTCTTAAATCAAATTAAAAAGCAATTCTCAGAACTGCTTTTTCATTTTCTTCTTCAACACCGCTCATTCTGTAACTTAATTAAAGTGACAAAGCCTATGGAGATTGCTTTGAGTGTGTGGCCCGTCCCTCTTTTGCCGCGTGAAAATATGCAAAATATCTTGAAGTTCTGGAGACTAAAGCATGATCCAGCCCCAGCATAGCTGTCTGTCTGCCGGCACATTCAGCCCTGATCCCCGCTGGACACGTCGGCTGTATCGGCTGCAGCCAGAGAGGCGGAGGGAGTAACAGACCGGCAAACTATCCACAGTGTATCCCGCTTTTCTGTCTTTAAGGTTTTAAAAAACACAAGTTCATCAGGAATGAAGAATCTCAGTTTGAGCTCGTTTTTCCTCCTCTTTCTTCCTTTTTTCTCTATATAAATCGACGACAACGGCATGTAGTTTCCAGACAGAACAAACCAAACCAGAGGAGGAGGAGCTCTGACGTCATCATCGTGCGCCCTTTGGGACGTTCCAGAACCATTTAGATTTTTGTTGCACTTATTGCAGAATGTGAAAACGAAAAAGCAGTCTCCATTGCCTTTGTCACTTTAATTAAGTTACAGAATGAGCGGAGTTGAAGAAGAAAATGAAAAAGCAGTTCTGAGAATTGCTTTTTCATTTCATTTAAGAGACAAATAATGCAGGTACATTTTGAAAATGAAATAGTATTTCTGTTAATTCATTTAAATTTTCAAATTTGATATTTCTGATTGAATTTTGTTACAGATTTACCATAGAACTTTTTGAAAATGAAATGTCAAATGCCATTTTCTTTCTCACTTTAATTAAGTTACAGAATGAGCAGAGTTGAAGGAGAAAACGAGAAAGAAGTTCTGAGAATTGCTTTTTCATTTGATTTAAGAGACAAATAATGCTGGTACATTTTGAAAATGAAATAGCATTTCCAGTATTGACTTTTATTTTTATTTTTGAGTCACATACGCTTCCATACTTTATAAGTAATGAGATCAATATGCATTAGAACATTTTAAAAATAGTTTAAATTAAATGAACATGATAAAAGGAATGAAATATTCTTTGAATAAATGAAGTAAATACGGAGGACAGTGTCTCCATCCGTCCACCGTGTTCGACTTCTCCAACATGGTGGATGTTTTCACACTTCTGCAGAGATCAATGGAGACTTCGACCGTTTTCCAGAAAAAGAAACACATGATGACCAGAATGAAGACACATACAACACTAAGGTGGGTTCAGAAGAATCACAAATACAGACTTCTTAGGATAACAGGGTTTAACCCTTTAACACCTGAGCTCCATATGTTCTTTGTTTTAATGTAACTTTTCAACTGTTAACACGATAATTCCAGCAGATTCTGAAGGGGAAAAGCTGCTCTTGGACTCCAATCAGAGAACGGAGACCACCGAGAACGAAGACAGAAACCCAGAGATGAGATCATTTGAGGAGTGGAGATGGAGCCAAAGACGAGAGACAAGTCCTCACAGCCCCCCCCCCCCATCCCCCCATCCCACCCCCCACCCCCGCACGCAGGATGTCAGATTTGCTGCCATGAGTGTGAAGTCCCATCCTGTTTGACAGAAAGTCCCATCCATCAGAGCTGTGAGTGTAAAAAGAGGGAAAGGTTGTAACTTCAGTTAAATATTAAGACATGGGTAATTAAATTTTCAGCTCTGGCTCTAATCTTTGATGTTCAGCCTTTCAGAGGGGGGTCCGCTGAGAATCTCTCCACAGAAACAGAACATGTGACTCTGGGAGTATTAAAGCTGTTTTGCTGCTGTTACTTATTCACCATTTATGGGTCAGCTAATGTTAGGAATATTTGTTGGAATTAATCTGCCACTTAATTTGACATTAAATATTGATGTTGGTTATTAAGATTGTTACCATTCCTCTGGTTTTGACGTGCAAAGTTGACTAAAACAGCAGTCTGAGACATTTAAAGTCCCACTCGATCGTCTTTTGATCTGTTTTCAAAGCCTTTCCTGTGCTCTTTTATTCATGATGATGCCGTTTTTAGCCAAAATAAAAGAAACTGTGGTTTTCTAAGACAATATTTCTGCAGAGCGGCAGGAGTTCATGAAGCGGCAGGGAAGCTGCGTTCACATCTAATGTGGTTGTTGTGTCAAATTTGACCCCTTCTCTCCTCTCTCGACACCTATATTTTTGTTGCTGGACACTTGTCAAAAAAATGTGAGAAAAGTATTTATATTTATCCTGAACGCTCATGTACCAATGTCTGTGAATATCTACTTTACTTTTTCCTTTTTTTCACAAGCGGACGTGGCCACGCACCTCTCCTCATCGCCTTCAAGCGCCTTAATCACCTCAAAATCACAGAGTTACCACCAAACAAGTAGTAATTCTGAAATATAAAGAGCTGAAAATGGCTCCAAAGAAAAACCAAGACGCATCTAATATTTCTGATCTCCGAGAAGCAATCAAAGACCAGCGTATTTTTTACACCGCAAATATGATAATAGCATTTTTATTGTCTGCTCTGGATTCACAGAGATTTAAATATACAAATACTCGGAAAGGCAGTTTTGATCTTTATATATGATCTTCATCAGAAAGATGCCACAAGAACATGTTAAAAACATCATTTTCATCAGAGTGAGTTTCTGTTCTTCCCCCACAAAAATCTTGTTGGCATATATTTGTTTTTCACAAAGCGCTCTTTATTCAGATTTCATTCTTAGCGTGCAGCAATTTGCAGCTTTTAACGTCTTACGACAAACAAGGAAATATTTTGATGTGTTTTAGTAAATCAGCTGCAACAAAGCATGTCATGTCAATGACATGCAGTTAGGGAGATGGTTGGAAGAGGCAAACCACCCATTAATCACAACCGCCTCTCCTGCAGCCCAAAACGACTATATTAACTCCATTTCCACGTCAAATGATTTAATGGGAAGGAGCGTAAGGGAGGAATTTACATCAAAGAACAATAAACACACATTTTAGGAGCTCATATCTACACCAAAAAGCAGGCGCACACAGCCGGGATCAATAGTAATGGGCCCCCATGGAGGTGCAGCAAAAACAGCATGCTGCAAAGAGAGATTGATTGTCCCCGAGGAGATGCATCTGAAAGCTCTTTCCTGTCATGCAGGCCTTCCTCCAGAACTCCTCCTGCCTACAAATGCAAACAAATGCCACTGCCTGGATGGAGAGTGAGGAAGAGCAGTCCTGACAGAGAAGCTTCTGATAGCTCATCCAGTCAAACTCTGCATCAAATTAACAAGCACATTGTCAGCCTCTCTTTCTGGCCTGAAGCATTTCCAGTGAATGGCTCTGCTCCGGCAAATGCAGAACACTTTGCACTAGATGAAAAGCAGAGACAAATTGTCTAGTGGACCAGATGCAAAGTGAGGTGTGTAATCACCCATGTTTCCTTGAAGATTGAGCATGAAACATAATGATAAGGATAATGCTATGATTGTGTGAGTGTGATTGGCTTTGTGCTCACTGCATCCAATATAGCATGTGCTGATGTGGCTCATCTTTCTGTTCATATCAACAAAGCCGCAATTCGGTTGTTTGCCATCACTGCGTTCATGGATTCCAATGCAAACAAGTGCACAGCACAGACAATCAAAGGCATAAAGGAGGAGGGTTTTACCCAAAGAAGTGTGAGAACAAACAAAGGAGTAGCAGGAAAAGCTTTGCTGGTGATTACAGCACCTTAAAAGCCCCATTGAGACGCCGAAAAAATGGGTTGCAGTCCCAGAGAGCATGTTTGGTTACAGAAATCATCTGAAAGACATCTGGATGGTCCACAGACGGCGAGGCTCAATCCAGCTAAACCTGCTTTGAAAGGGAAATTTAGGTAAAAAAAAACCAAACTGAAAAAAAATCAGGATTTACCAAAAGCATATCTTTATTTTTATTTATTGAATTTGAACAACAAAAATTATATTCAGTGAGAGAATAAAATTATACCATTAAAAATAGTATATTTTTAAGTGTATTTATTTTAATTATCAGTGGTGTGTATGGGCAAGAGTCAGGGATCTGATACGCATTGCGAGACACGTCATGAAACAATACGTGTCCCGATTTATCCCAAGACAGTATCAGGCAATATTTCACTATTCTTTTTAATTATGACATTAAAATATCCGAATGTTAATACATTTTTCACACAAGTAAAATAGTAAAAAACATGGTATTTAATAATCAGAACACTAAGAACAGCAAATGTAACTTATTAACAAATTGCTTTAACCCACATGTGCCAAAAATTAAAGGCCCGGGGGCCGGATCCGGCCCTCGGGGTAATTATATCCCATCCAGATTATTTTATATTTTTATTAATGGATTGATGTTGCACTTGTATACAAAAATCAATTTTTACAGAGGGTAAAAAAATGACATTTATTTGAAGTTTAAGTTGATTTATTTTGGAATAATATTCCTGCCTGTTTTTGTTGATAGTTATGTTAAAAAGTTACACTTTTAAATTTTTTAAAATGTAGTAAGATGAGTAAAATTGATAACTAAACTGGAGATCACGTGTTAAAATGCAATGTTCTGAAAAAAAATTCATTGTACTAAATGGAGCAAAACTGTTTCTGATCACAAATCACCTTCTCTGCTGTTTCCTGCTTTCACCGTTTTCTATCATAATTGTTTGGAGGTTTGGGACAATGACTGCAAACGTCCAGATATTTACAGTTTGAGCCCCGAAAGAAATCAGCACAAATCATGTGACAACAAACACCAAACAGAACTGAAATGTTTGGGGCCACAAATGACTTGATGCCAATAAACATGCAGACTATTAAACTGAACCCACAGAGAGGAAATGCTTTTGCCTTTTCATGTCTGAAATAATAACTGACTGTATTTAAGACCTGGACTGAGTGACAATATCCATAGAAAATGGTTTACTTCTGGCACCAACCAAATGAGACTGCATTCTTTTTTTCGTATTACGGATGCCGCCATGTTGGAACCAGATGATGTCCATAAGTTGTGATTGGTCCAAATCAGGAGTGAGCTTGATGGAGGAACACGTTCTCACTCCCAACTCGTTACATATTGACGTTTGGTTAAAGACGTCCCCCATCACTTTTTGCGGTTTTGGGTGTTTCCAACTCCTCGTTTTTTGAGGTGCTGGCTGTTCATAAAGTCAAGGGTCTACAACCCTCTGGAGGCAGTACCGGGTGCGGTACAGAATGTGGTACTGGATGTGCACTGGTCCTCAGGACGCCTCCAGTCCCAATACCCTAACCTTAACCTGGTACTAGTTTGCCTCTAGTACCATGTCCGGTTCACACCTGGTAAATCATCAACTCAGTCAAGCCACCATTAAATTCAGTTCACAGTTTTAAAGTTTCACTTTTGATTATTTCAGATCTTTGTTTCTCAACACAATAGATTCAAAGTATTTTAAGGTCAAACATGTTTTATTTTTCCCCCTTACATCCAACTGTCTGTTTTTCTACTAACAGAAAGGATTTAATACATGTAAACAATTATAGATAAGACTGAAATGATCACAAATCCTTTCATACTCGGTTCACGTTGGGATCCATGTGACAGAGCGCTCTGCGCCTGCTGAGGCCCCCCCCCACACACACACACACCCCACTCAGCGCAAATGACCGTTCACGCGCAGCTTACAGAAACAGTTGTGAAGCTGTGTCGTCATCATGGCTGTTGTCACAGTAGAACGGTCAAAGTTCCAATGAAATGGGAACATTGCAGGGTTAGGAACAAATCTGGACTTTGATTGAATTTGTGTTAATGGTTGCGATCACAACATCGTGAAATCCTGGAGCGACTGACTGATGTGAAACTTTTAAAACTGAAGGAGCTGCGAGAGTTTCCCAGGAGGAAGAGCACACAGCCTGTCCACTACGCGCACGCTCACAGTGAGTCTGCATATACAGAAACGTTTCAGCTCTGCATTTTTCCTAATTTGGGCACAGATGGAGATGAACCGATTTTTAAATGTTCTGCACCTACGAACATGGTGACGAGTTTGAATCTTTTTTTACAGATTCACAAAGAATCGTTACATACTTAGTTAGATGGAAGGCCACACCCCTACAACTACATGAAGAGTGGGCTACATGAAGCCTGTCAGATATTTTGAACAATGGATACGGGGACCAGCAGGCTCCACCTACTTTTAATTGAGGCATCTGATTGGTTGGTTAAGAACTAGAACTACAGAAAAAAACTGAGCAAGAAAGGTTACTCTGAATAATAGAATGACTGAGTGACAATTATTTATTTCTCTATAGGAGTCTATGGGATTCCGCAGGTACTTCCTGTCTGGAACGTCGGGGGGAGGAGTTACTCTGTCCAGTTCTTCATATTCAGTCAATGGAAGGAACTACAGATCAGTCAAGAAGTAAAACTGAAGCGATGATGAAACAATACTGGTTGAAATAAGAAAGTTTAGTCATGTAAGATGTTTGGAATGATTACAACCATTTCCTTGAACATTTTTAAATATATTCACGCTTCTTAAAATGCCACAACGATTTTGCTTTCTTTTTTTAAGCAACAGCTTGGAAATGCTTCAACAAAGAGAGAAATGAGGTTAAGCAAAAACCCAGTTTTTGTCTTAACTGAAGGCCCCCTGAAAAGAAACTATTGTTCGTCTGCATCAGAGTCTGTAAACCTGTCAGGGTGAAATGGATTTCTTCATTTAGTGTTCTAAACATTCCAACAAATACTGGGACAGTACCAACGGTCCATTACTGTGGACTTGCGGTTCCAAACAGTTTTCTAAAAGCCAGCTGCTGAAATCTTCACACTTCTGTGGGAAATTTGCTTTTTTAGACAACAAAACAACCCAAATATTCAATCATTTTGCAAGTAAAAGATGCTTTTTAATAGAAAAAATGCTCTGGGCAGATAAAGCTGTATTGAACACTACATACTAATATTTCACTGATAGTAAATGTATTGCCCCTATTACTTTTGCGAGGCTCCAAACACACCTAGAGTCAATTAAAAATATTTAAAAAAACCCTCACATGTCAATCAAAAACCACCCTTTGTGTTATTACAAAATAAACATCCTTTCAAGAAGAATCACCATAATCAAGCTTAAGTTTTTGATTACAATTTGGTGATCCTTCAGAAGCACCACTTTACATCTGAAACTGTTAGAAAATCTTTTTTGGGATTTAATTAGACATAATTTATATTTTGACTGATAAAAACTAACATTTCTTTGAAAAATAACCCTCTGTTTGAACAAAGTGAGGCACTCCTGCATCAAAATCAATGCCTTTGACAAAAGAGCAAATAATTAAAAGTCAGCTCACAAAAGAAAGACGAATATATTTGAGACTGTTGGAGTTAAGTAAAAAAAATCAACTTTAAAGTAATGAGCAGAAGACATTTTTATCAAAACATGCGTTAGATAAATATAATTTTAAGGTGTTCATTTGCAGCTCATGAAACATCAAATTTCAGCTTTGTAGTCTTTGTCTCAATTTCAAGAAGAAATCAAAACAAAGAGACCTTTTGTTTCTTTGGATTGCTGTTGGCATACTTTAAGTCATGGATGTTTTCTTGACCTGAGGACTGCTGTCTGCTTCCGTCTGGGCCGGATTCTGATTCATGCGCAGGTATCATCTGTGACGCTCCCTGAGTGACTCAGTGAATGGAAGCTGGAGTCTTCTGCTTCGCCGTGGCTCATTTTCCCTTGTTTGTATGTGTCTACGTGTGTATGCCATTCCATTGAGATGATGCCCACTCTCCCACAGGGACAGTGGGATTGTCCAGATAAATCATCTTCAGCTGGGCAGCCACATCACATAAAATATGAAAACAGTAAGAAAGAAGGGCCAAATACATCAGCTGGAATTACAAAGAGGGAATACATTGGTAGAAGAATAAATAAAAGAGAATGATATAATGATTCCAGAGAAATGGACGTTTATTTTAACGTCAACTGAAGGTGTGATTCACGTCCAGGATTTCTTTTTATGGCTGCACATTCAGATCCTGACATCTGCAGTTGGAGAATGGGCAGTTTGAAGAGCTGGACAGAGAAAGGTGGGATGCCAAATGTGTTGCTTTGCCCCTAGGGGTAAAACAGGAAAGTCCCAGAATGCAACAAGCACCTAATCAAGCCAATAAGAGCCTGATGAGGATTCTCCAACTGCAGCTCTGTTTACCCTGTTCTCATTGCTTGTTAAAAAGGTAAAGCGTGTATAGCACTTTTTACCCTCCTTAGAAGAGCCAAAGTGCTTCACAGACACTGGAGGTGACTCTGGTGCTGAACACTGGTACCAACCTCTGCAGTTCACTGTCTTTTGTGCCCAAGGACACTTTGACACATTGGCAGGCAAAGTGGGAAACGAACCCACAATATTCTGGTCAATACCGCTGCACTACAGCTGCCCACTTCAACATTGTTTTTTTCTATCTTGGAATCCTTTCCAGTGAATTTTTTATTATGACATTTGTAGACAAACCCAAAAAAGCCTTTGAGGTTTTTAAGACACACTATATTTTATGCACAGCAGCAGTAGCAACCCCTCTTCCCGTCGCTGAGAGCTCTGCGGGAAAGCTAGCATTAGCGGCGCAAAGATCATATTGGATCGAAAATCATATCTCACACAAATCAAAGGGTGAGAGAGACAGGAGATTTTAGCCCCACCCTTTCAGTAGCTGCATTATTTGTCTTTTGCCTTATCATATGTGGAGTTGTCACAGTGATACAACAGTCACTGTTTTGCACTAGTGATTTGGCAGAGTTTTTACGCCTGATGCCCTTCCTTATGCCATCTTTTATTTTTGAAAGGCATAGCGTTTGTCAGGCAGCAGAGTCAAAGGTCTTGCCTAAGGACCCAATGTGGATGGAGATCAGTAGACACCCCAGGATTAAACCAGCCCTGCACCATGCCCGCTGACCCATCCGCTGGCAGTCATTTGTGTCTGATCCAATGCAATTTGAATGAGGAATACTCAGACAAAGGATCATTGATTCCTTTCTATAGGTTCTCTACTGTGAGAAAAATGCTACAAGAACATGTTAAAAACACCAAAAAGTCTGTTCTAGCTGGAGTGGGTCTTTAACTCTTAGTCATGTGCACTGGTACGTGGGGTTGACCTGTACTGCAGGTTTTTGGGATGTTGGGGGTTTGCAGGTGCATCTTCAAATGGCACAGGTGTGTCCTGAGGTTTGTACGGCCACCTCAAGAGACGTCATGGAAATGGAACGTACCATTTTCATGTGTGGGGTTTATCATGAAGTATTCGTAAGGCTAATGGAAGTTTCTGGTACAGGTGATGCTGTGGTACAGTGTCCTTACATCGCACTCTAGTCATGTGAATAATGTGTGAATAAAGGTTCTCAGGGGTGAATGTGATCCATACAGTAAATGCCTGTAGGACGTCCACACAAACTACACACTGCAAAATCCGTGTGACACGTCTCTGTCTCATCTACTTGACTTTTTTGTTTCTTACTGCAGCATGATTATCCAAAAATGTACAATAACATTCTCTCTCCCTGAGTTCACTGAGCCGTCTTTGACCTTGATATTTTGTGCGGGCCACCAGTGTGTCCCTTTGACCATTTCTAGCCTGCAGACATCTGCTAGGACAGTTGGGACTAAAGTTTTACTGATTGTGTGGCTGTTGTTTCCTTCAAAATGTGCATATCTGCTTAGAAAAGGACAAGGTCACATTTAGCAGTCAAGTTAAGAGTTGATGATTCGTTTTCCATATGTCCCAACACAACAATATCCTGACCCATTCCTGATCCGATACTTCATCCTGGTTTTGTCTGATCAGCACCAGAGCACTGAAGGGTCTGCGCTCTAAACTACAGTTCATCGTGGCGCATGAATAAAAACCTGAGCTTTGTTTTCGTAAACAACATTAAAATGTGTCATTAGAAGAAACCCACCAAACGTCACATTTAAGTCTCTTGAATGAGAAGTAATCAATTGAAGTGAATTGAAGCTTACCGGACGGTTGACTGGTATACCAAGTCTTCACGCTTGCGGTAGTCCTCCATATGCGAGTAGTTTGTATTAAACATCGCATCATAAGTGAAGATTTTCTGCTTGATGGTACCTCCATCTGTCACCTGCAAAGCACAAAAAAATCAAGGTGATCCCCTTAATCATGGATCAAACAGCCGCTTGTCTCCAGAGTCCCACCTTTGTTGTATACCTACACAAGTGCAGTAATTGCCTGAAGTGTCGTCTGCACTTCTGCAGGCAATTACCTTATTGATCTGTGATAAAGTCATTCCTAATAATGGGTGGAATGAAGGATTTAAAAGCTGCTGACATGATAGCATCGCAGAGACGGTCGCTCAGGTGCCTGCAGGTCTGCGCTCATGCTCATAGTTTAATCCTAACGAGGACTGACACGGCGCAGCCTTCTGTGTGTGACAGGAGTCTATTCCTTTGCAAGTCGAATGACATGCCTGAGATACTGCAGAGGGTTTAGGTTAGGATGCTCAAAATGCCAGTCTCACTTATTTACTGTTTTCTTTGGAGGCAGGGTAAACCATAGAGAAGATCTTTCCTGTTTAATAGTCAGAGGAGTATTAGAGTCCCTCAGAATTAGAATGGCTGAGATTCCCTCTCTCTTCTGAAGCAACCGGCAGCCATAAAGGAAAAGGGGTGACAGCATTTTAATGGAGTCACTAATACTGCTTTGAAGAAGAAAATTGTTGCTGAGTCTGAGGATCTTTCTTCCGTTTGCCTGTGAAGACGCTGTCATTCTGATCCAATCCAATCCCTCCAGCAGGTAAACAATGTCATGCCGTCTCAGGATTAGTCTCTATAATGTTTTATACACACTGCGAAAGACAAAGTGAAACTATTTTCACATAAACAAGCAATTATTTCTTTTGAGACAGGGCTAACTCAAATAACCTCCTGCCTCTGGGGAAGGCAGGCCACCATTGGCTGAGTTTGATACATCCAAACTTTGTCTTCGCTTAGAGAGATTCTAAAGACACAAAGCAAGAGGCTGCCAGGATCTGAAGGTGGACCTGTCTGGGTTTTGTGGGTTTTTGGTTTGTCATAGGGTCATAGAGAGGAGTTACTACATCTTAAGGGGAGTGCAGGTGTGGCTAGTAGTTCCCTGGAGACTCATATGGTCACCTTAAGGACCTGGCTGCAGACAAGATGGCAGCCAGACATCACTAGCAGGAAGCAGAAATTCCACAGGTTTTCAGAATTGGACCACCTTTGATACAAAAGACTTTTCAATGTGAAAAAGCGATTTAGTGTGTGAGATGAGTTTAAAATGGGGCAAAAATAATTAATATAAACAAAAGTGTTTAGATTTGTAAAACTGTGAAACTGTCTATGTACTACTAAACAATATCTTCTGTGTCTTCTGTGAAACGACAGGAGTTGGACTTTTCTGATGACCAGATCCGGCGACAAAAGCTGCTCTGCTTCCTCCAGTGGGCTCAGCAGGTTTTTGATACAGGTCATGTTTGAGACACTAACATAAACCAAGCACAGTCACGTACTTTTAACACTAAATGCAGAACGAAGGTTTCAGAAAAAGGACAGCTGCAGTCTGCACAGAAAATGCCGCACAAAGTTGATTTGACACTAAGCCTCCCTTTTTCTGTTTCTCAAACATCATCTTTGCTGTCAGTGTTTCCAACTCTGCAATGTATGAGATGACTGATCATAATAATCAGAAGTTTCAAGAGTGAAGAAATATTTGTTGCAGTTCTCCTGTGCAGTACAGCAGCGCTTGGGTAAAAGCAGGACCTCCAACAAACAAGGTTTTTTATTTTATTTTTTTAAAAAGCTCACATTTTTAACAGAATTATAGTAATAATTCCTTCTGCAGGTCTGTGTTCAAAGCAGAGAAACCCATAAAAGCATGATTGAGAGCATGTTTTATGACATTCTGTCTAAAATCTTTTGGTTTTGTCTGTGATACTTTCAAGTACTTCAGTGGCCGAGCTCCTTTAGTTCCATCTGCGTAGACTGGCTGCATCCATGTATATTTAGCCGAGTGAAGGTTGGCTTGAACTCTAAAAATGACAAGGTTTCTGTTTCTTTTGTGCTTTTTCAATTATCCTGTCCCCACTTCTGAGCTCCTGAACTTTAGCGACAGTAAAAAGGAAAAAAAAATCATCAGAAAAAGAAATGGAAAGTTTTTGTATGTGGAGTCTTACAGTAAAACTATATTCTGCTTTAGAGTTCAGATGTCCAAGTGAAAACTCACTCTGACTGACAGAGCAGGCAAAAGCAGCAGGTAAATGTCAGCCGCTAAAAGCAAAGCTTTGTTTGGAAATTCTTCCCTCAGACCACCCAGCCTCGACCCACCACTGCAATTACAGCCCTGGTTTCTGCAGACATCACCTCAGGGCCCAGCAGGTAAGTACCATTCACACAGCATGATGTCAAAGCTAAAGGCTGCCCTTTTGTACTGCATTAATAAATATGATTACAACACATGCAGTCCTGCACCACCATTGATCCATGCTTTAAACATTTTATTGTCGTACACAGATAACCAAGTAATAATGTCATTATATAAAGATGGCATTACTTTTCTTTAGAAAATGGCAGAATATTCTCATTTCTTCTGCTTGATTCCATCAAAGTAATAAAAGAAATCAGTCATTCAGTGGCTGGACTTTATCTATTATTATTAATGACGATGTTTCACTTCTTCTGCAAGAGGCTTTCTCAATTCTGAAAAGAACTGGTTCCAGTTCTGATTTGGATCTCGACTCAGGTTTGTCCACATATCAGTGACTGGAGTGAAGGGGGAAAATCAATTATTACATTCATCGTTTACAATCCATAAACAATTCTGAATCATTTTATGATTTTGAAATATTTGAAAAATGTGTATGATTTAACGTAAATGTACCAAGCCGAACTAAACCCGGAGTGTTTTTGAGGAGCTAAAAAACATGGCTGACCTCGCAGATGACGTCATCCGAACGACCCCTAACTCGTTAAACGGACTGTTTGGAAGCGTTTTTATAGTGTAGACCAGGGGTGTTAAACTCAATCACTCAAGGAGTCCAAATCTAAAACACACCTTAGGTGGTGGGCTGAGCAGGATAAACATTTATTGAACACACTAGAACCACATTTTTAAAAGTTTAAAACCTTACTAACTAACTAACCTAACTTTTTAAAATAATTATAAAGCATTACCTGCAATAATGCTAGTGTGAAGACTGTAAGCTGAATTTGGCCACTGAAGATGCTAGCGCTGATTAGATGAAGATCCCGAAATTAATAGCTAAAAACGTTGACGTTAACAGCTGAAAACGTTGAAGCTGACAGTCAGCTGAAACATTAGCTAAATGAAAAATCAGCCTAAAAAACTGAAAAAAACCTAAATCAGCCAAAACAGCTATATAGCATGTAGCTGGAATATTAGCTTAGTCCATAAAGCTAGGCCAAATTTCAAACATTAAAACCATAACTTTTAACATCAATATGAATAATAATCAGGTAGGAATATTATTCCAGAATAAATAACTTAAACCTTAAATAACTTTCAATATTTTACTCTCCATAAAATATGCTTTGTCAAAATTATCCAAGTTAGAAAAAAGAGCAAGATAACATCAGGCCATTAATAACAATAAAATAAAATGATCCGATCCTCTTTGGATAAAAGTCATGCAGTGTGTCTGTCGCTCCAAGATTAAGTAAAGAACACAACAAAATAATGAAGTCCCTGTTTGGTTCCATCCAAAGTAAGAGGGTAGAAACCGTTCAGGTGTTACTGGCTTGAGTGTGACTACAACAAGTGAACACTTCCAACAGTCAGAAAACCAAACTGGATATCCTAAAGACACTTCCACTGTCATCAGAAAAGGTCAATAACTATGTTAATCTGAGTTCTTATAGTGAAGGATATAAGACTGTGTCCTGTGGTGGAGAACATTGCTCCGTTTATTAGAGCTGAGATCCAGCATCCCGATCCCGTCACTTCTTCACCGACACGCTCAACCCAGCACCATATACCGAGACAAGAGCTGGAGTCATGGCAGCATTTGTGGTTTTTTTCTTCAAAAAATGCACTTTATGTGTTTCACGTGACTCATCCGAAGAAATAATAAGAATAAAGGACTAAAAATCAACTGAATATCTATGTAAGTGACCATGGTGAAAGTGGAAGTGTGTCATATCAGAAATGAACGCATGCTGGGGGAGCCTGGACCAGTTGCTTTCTTAAAGTCTTAAATAGTAATTGAATCAAATCGTGATGTACCTCAGGACTCTCAGAGCAGAGAACCAGTCTGCAGCTCTTCTCTCCGTCTCCTCCATGTTTATGTTTGTTCCAGCGGATGAAACTGAGAAGGTCACGGCGGAGTCTCGAGCTGCAGAACTGGAAATTTGTGATGTTACGGCACACTTCCACTAGTTGTGTAAATGCTTTGCAGCTTTCACACTATAGTGATTCTCCTTTCTGGGGTTTTTTTCAGAACGTAAAAACTCAACCCCACTTTCAGTTATTTCAGCAATCTTGGTATCAAAACAGTCATCTCGTTCAGGACATTACTGCTCGTACTTTAAGTATTTATGAACTTCATCATTTTTGAAATGTTGAGCAAAACATGTCCATAAAAAATTTGTCTTCAAATTTCCAAATTTTAAGTAGATTAGATACAAACCTTTGAAGATAGTCATGGGGAATGTTTTAATTTTTATAGTAATTAAAAAAACAATTGAGTTTAGCTAATATTTTATCAACATGTTCATGTTATGGGCCAATTTGTTCATCTACTGGGGTATAGGCTAATTTAGAGTTTAGCTTCTATTTTAGGAACATGCCAACGTTTTTGACTAATCTAGTTTACTGAGAAATTTTTGGCTATTTTGGAGTTTAGCTAGTAGCTAAGAAATGTGGTAGCTTTTTTGGCTAATTTGCATCCATTGAAGTTTTATTATGCTAATTTAGAGTTTAGCTCATATTTTAGCAACATGCTAACGTTTTGTGCTATTTTGTTATTTACCGGGGTTTAAATAGAATAATTTAGAGTTTATCTTCTATTTGAGTAACATGCTAGCTTTTTAGGCTAATTTGGAGCTTAGTTCCTATTTAAACAACACTTATTATTTTTGCAAAAGTGGCATGCCTTAGGGAATTTTAAGTAATTTTATTACACATTTTTCAGAAATTTACATCAACTTCAGCGCTCTCTCATAGTTTTTTAAAGGGGCCTACCATGAAAATTCTACTTTTTGAGGTTTTAAATGCATTTTACTGTTCATTCCTCACTATAAAGAACCCCAAAGCGGCATTTTAATCCATTCATGCATTTAAGAGTAATCCTCTAAAAACCTGCTCTGTTTGCAGCAGCCCCTCCCATACCCACGAAAATGAGCGGTTGGAAACGTGCTGATGTAAGATCGATGCCAACACCTCCCTTCAGGAAGAGTCTGCTCTGACAGCTCCACCCCCAGACTAACACCACCCTAAATTTATCCACTGAACCAGTGAAATCAGCAAAAACAACCCTTTCATTTTAGGTGCAGAAAACCATATATCTTCAGGAAATTCCAGCTCAAACTGGTGTTTGTTACTTTTTCCACGGCATTCCTATAAGAACCCCCCCCCCACCACCAACCACCACCACCACCACCACCACCACCACCAATCCCACCACAGCTGTCAGAAGCCGCATGTTTGTGCTGTAAAGCAGTGAAGTGATGGCCAGGCCCTCTGAAGGCAGATATATCGTATGTGCATTCATCTTTGAAGAAGTTTGGACTATTTTTGACGTCGGATGACGTCACGGAGTGGACAGCACCCACACGCAGCAGCAGGCGGAGCTTCAGGAACGAGCCGCTTTACTTACGGATATGAAAACGCTCACAAACTATAACTAATATTTCAAGAGGAATTCATTTTTTTACTGGTCTAAATGTAATATATGATCATATATATGGATATAGTTCACTCTGAAAGGCTTAAGAAAATCAGGTAGGGCCCCTTTAATGCAACTTCCTGTCTTTTAGCAAGTTTAACATTTTGCAAACAGCTTTTGGATTTTCAGCAAATCCCGGCAGCAAATAAAGTAAACTGCGTCACCATTTTCAGCAAACACTTCAGCATCTTCAGCCACTACTTTCAGAAAAAAACATTCACACTAGCATTACCGCAGGTAATACAACTTTTCTAATCACAAAATGTGGTTTCTTAAAAAAGAACATATAAAAAAAGAACATATAAAAACTAATGTTTTACCCTTTGTGCTATTGTAAAATAACCCAATTTTCCCAGCTGACATTACATTTTTTTTCTTTTTATTTGTCCCAAAATGCATAAAAATTACAAATGTTCAGAAATTAATGTTTAAAGTGAACTATTGTGCCATTACATGTGTCTTTATGCACTATTCACATCAAGTTTGACCACTTGTGCATTAAACCTAATTAACTGTAGAGTTTTTATATATTATTAATCAAAATCAGCTAAAGAAAATGTGTCTTCTTATTTTCATATTTCATTTGAAATCATTGCTAAGCAGCATAAGGTGACATGAAATTCCCTCCTGATTTATGTTCAGACTACTACCTCATGATTAACTTGCTTGGTTCTCACATCACATTATTATGCTTCGTAATCATTCATAAAAGAGGGTTCAGAAGCATGCTTGCTGCCAAAAAAGCCTGTTTTTTTGTGTTAACTCCTGTTCGATAGAATAATTTATACAAAAGAAGCAAATTGATCATTTCACAAGCCTGCCAACATGCCAGTGAGCCTGTTTGAATAAGGTTTGTCACTAATGCTGTACTGTAAAACCTTGTAATACTCTCTGTTCTTTTTCATGAACATAAATCAACATTTGTTTTTACTTTACAAATGTTTCCCTAAAGTTTTAATAAGAGCTTGAAACTTCGTTTGTTCACACTGTTATGGTCAAATGGATTTTGTTGTTTTTCCTAAAACTTTGCAGAAGTTTACTTTGTTCTTATTTTGTGTTTAGTTAATTTAGTTCATCACACATCTGAAAGGTTGGTCTGGGAGTGACAGCTGAGGAGCTGCAGGATTACCCTTCCTCTTATAGGAATGACTCACTGCACTGCAAAACAAAAAAAGTTGTTTATTGTTTTATTTTGATATAACCATGTAAGTTTAGCAGGTTTCAGATAAAGAAAACAAACCTCACCATCTATAGAGATGTAAGACTACCTTTCTGGAGAAACATTTGGAAAACTCTTGAAAACAATAAAAGCAAAATAATCTGATAATCTCAAGATAATGACAGTAAAGATTAACATGTTTTGGAGTTCCACATATTCTGTACTGTACTCTGTAAAACAGCATGATACCATCATTTCTTACTTAACAAATAATGTAAAGATGTCTGTAATTTATTTTTTTTTTTTAGCATTTTTGTAACCCCGGGCTCACACTGCATTCATTTCAAATTTAACTCTTTTTATTTGTTTTTTGTTTGTTTGTTTTCAAATATGAAAAATTCATTTTAAAAACTTTTGGCCCTGCTGTGGCGGGGCTAACATGAAGGACCAATCAAAATGGATGAGGGTGGTAACTTCAGTCCTGGTGCATCCACAGACTCTGCTAGAACAGTTTAGACCAGGGGTCCTCAACTGATTTGGCGAGAGGTCCAGTAACTCTGTCAGCTTGGTAGACCGGGGTCCAAACATGCAAAAACATTCAGACAATATTTGACTTTTCTGTTCTTTTATTTAATTACAATGTGTAGTTAAATGTGCAAATAACTATTTTAGCTTATTGTCTCAATAAGTATTTCTCTCATTCATTTTGTCCAAAAATAAAATACATGTACATACAATGTAGAGTAAAAAAAATGCACATAAATTTGCTTCCTTGTAGTGCAATGTGTGTGCTCTTTCACAAACTTTAATATTCTGCTGGATTTCACTTAAAGTACAGTACAGGTAACATGAATGTACCTCAAAAAGCATTCATATTTAATCCCGTTTTGTGCAAATGTTAACTTTCTGTTTTATAACCCTTAAAAGTGAGTTGCAAACACATTGAACATTAAAGTAATAACTTTCATAAGTGCAGAAAACATTATAAACATAAAGGTAAACTACAAAACAGACTTAAAGAGACCCAGATGGCACTTTGAATGGCAGTGTCAAGCTGGAACTATAAGGAGCTAAATTGGGACCAATATTGTTTGAAACCCAAATAAAACAAATTGGAAAAACATTAGTGTTTGGCCAGAAGAATTTAAAATGTCAGAAACGTTTTATTATTCTAAAATAGGCTTAATTATGTTCAACTTCAAATGGTCGCTTTTTTTATGTTTCAAACTCAAAATTTCAATTCCCAACCTTAAATCGGTTTTAATTTTTTACAATCCACCCGTAGTGAGCACTCGTGAGCCCGTTGTTGTGCTGTTACTGTCTGTGTGTCGTCTGCTCGCACTGTACTTTCAGTTCGTATTTTTTCCGTAACCACGTCACTCATTCTTGCGGGTCATTTGAGTAAGAAATTGTATTTTTTGTCTCGTAGTGCTGCTTGATAGCGGCGCTAACAAAAGCAGCAGACTTCATGTTAATAATACAGACTCGCCTTGTAGAACTCAATGCTAAAAGCAAAAGTTTCAGTCCATCATCTCGAAAGACACGATTTTCAGTTCGCTTTTCTAATTGTAGATAAAGCCATCGATCTCGCATCTTCCAGATAACTTTACGTCCCAACTATGTAAACATTAGAACACCTTTGAGCTTTTGCCGGTTGAAGGACCCCGGTCTAAACGTAGTTGTCCTGGCGCACGCCTGTTCAAAAATAGCTGTGTAAAGATATATGTAAAATCTTACTTTTTTATTAAAAATGCTTGGCGGTCCAGATGAAAGGGTCTCGGGGTCCGGACCGCGGTCCGCCAGTTGCGGACCCCTGCTTTAGACTATGATAGAACAGACAATACAGCCCCATTTTCTGACCATAATTATCACAGCTCTAGGAGTCAGTGAAGACACTGGGACTGAAGTTACCACTCTCATTGATTGTGATTGGTCCTTTGTGTTAGCCCCGCCCCAATGGGCCACAACAGGGCCAAAAGTTTCAAAACTAACATTTTTATATTAGTTTATATTAGATATAATTGACGATATTATATTAGATTTTAAAAGAGCATTTCTGAATGCAGATGTTACATGTTTTACTAATGTTACTAATGTTTTACTCTACAACTTATTCAGTAGAAAAGGCCATTCATTCATCCATTTATTCATTCATTCATTCTGCAGAAGTTCAAGAATAATTAGAGCGGCCCACTTGTCAATCAATAAAATAAAACAGCGTTTGACTGCACTTTCATAAATGGAAGGAGTGATTTGCAGTTCCCATACAATAAAGCTCTCTTAGCCTCTTTTTAAATGCATTGAGCTTCACTTTAGCATTAAAAGACTCATAAGCTGATGCAAATGTGTTCAACCCTGCTCGGGGCTGCAGGCCTGTTCAGCACATCATCTTTTTCCAGTAGTCTCTCTCTCTCTCTCTCTCTCTCTTTTACAGTCGGTCTAATCCCAGCATCAAAAGTGCGTCTTTCAATCCCCTGAAAGATCTTCTGGATGCTGCAGATATCACTATTTTTTTGGCTTTTGGATACCCTGAGGTCCACAGACAATATTATGGCCTCAGACACATCTTTTCCATAACAGCCTGTCCATATCAATCGCTCTTTAATGATTTCACCTCTTAATGAACACCGACCTGGAAACCCCTGTGAAATAAATCAGGAAAATCAGTGGATGACTCCACAAAGGGACCCGGCTGCTGTAGAAATGACTCACTGTGATGGAGGGAAGCAGAGAAAAGCAAAAGCTGTGTGGGGGGAGAAAAGCGATCCAAACTCTGCCAAAGTGGCTGCATAAGAGGGAGGGCAGGAGGGAGATGAAAAACTCTTTGATTGCAGAAAAGCACCGTTGGGGAAGCAGAGCTTTTCTGCTTTGTTGAATTCAGGCCATGCGTTTCACACAGGCATGTAGAAAATAAAATACAATCCTCCATCAATTCACACATTCATGACTTAAAACATCAAGTTGTTTAAAACAAACAACAACGAGCTGCACGCTTTCAGACAGACATCCGTGTTCCATTGTTGGACAGATTTCCAACGCTGGAACATCTCGGATGTCGATGGAGTGTGACCACAAAACAAGAACATTTTCTTTTTTTGGAGAACAAAGACATTTTCTTTGCAGGCTCTTTCATTCTGGCTTGCTTGTCAGCTTCTAGTAAGCTGTGCAGCAGTCATCCCTGTTTTACACACATATGAGTAATGCTTCTTTCTAGTTTTCCTCTTTCAAAAGCAGCGCATGACTAAGCAGCCTCTTTTCTATAATCATTATCTTCAAGAATCTTGACTGGAATTCTTCAGACCAGTAAACTAGACGTCCTGATGATCAGCCAAGATGAAAACATGTTTTGGAGCTGAAACAATCTGTCTTTTCTCTTCCATAATCGACAAATGACGCAATAAAAAAGCTCCCGTTGTTGTGTCTGCGTTTGTGTCAGACGGCGAATATTGACGGGAGACGTTGCCAGCAGGTTAAAGGAGAGCCGAGAAGCTGCCAACAATGGGATGTTTTTAAAACAGGATCAAAATTGGACGGCATGCCTCTCCTGAGATGTCACGGTGCCGAGCTGTCTTGGAGGGAACCCTGCATCCTTTTGGCCGTCCGGCTGAACTTCCACTTTAATGATGCCTCCCATTATTGGGTTAGATTAGGACTGGGTCTCAGGGGTTACTCAGAGCTCTCCATACTGCTGCCTGCCTGGACCGGCCCTATTTATAGGCTGCAGCTGCATCAGCAAGCACTTGCAGAAATTCAGTTAACACAATACAGGAGAGATATGGAGGGATTTTATGGTTCTTTTAGTGTTTTTGTGACGTTTTTATGACGATGATGCACATCTATAAAGAAAATTAAGATTAAAAAGAGATTTTTGAGTATTTATGTATTCAAATTGTGATGAATCAGGAGCAGAGGAAACCATGACGTTTAAAAATGACTGGTGAGGGGAAAGGGGGCAGAAACTATGTACTTGAAAACAACACAGGCTTATTGATTTTGGCTAAAACATGCAATTGGAGCCAGTTCAGTGTCCCTGTGGTAGAATGTCCACCCTGAGATTGGAAGGTCGTGAGTTCAAATCCTGGCTGAGCAATACCAAAGACTCTAAGACTCTAAGGGGTTGGATTGGAGGGTTAAACTACCAAATGGTTCCCAAGTGCAGCTGTGTCTGCAGATCACCACTCCCCCAGGGGAGGGGTCAAATGCCAGAACACAGGTGGGACAACTAACAGGACTTGAACAGATCGGGGTGAGACTTTAACAGCCTTGCTTTTCTGCCATTTTCTAAGTACCTAAATGATCTGGTCAAAGTGGGCGTGTCATAATCTCGTTTATTGCTATGCGTAGAATTGACTAATTAGAAGCAACAACTGAATGCCTCTGACACGGTGCTTTGTCAGTGGATGGTAATCATTTTTCATTTACAGCGGAGAAGCCGTCCTTTTTAATCAGATCAGAAAGAAAAGAAAACACACAAAGACACAGGGCAACAACATGACTCCCAAACAATGTCTTAATAAGATTTTTTTCCCATCAGCCCCGCTTTGAAAAACTTAAAGCAGCAACAAAAGCGAGGAGCAGAGCATTGTCAAAGAAGGGAGCAGAACATTCCCACATCTCCATGCTCATTTGTCCAATATTATTATCTTGCAAATAGTCTTTTTAAACAAGGACATAATCAGCTGTGGATGTCAGCTCATGTATAATGTGTATAATTTATGCATGTGGGGAGGAAATTCATCCAAATTCACATCGTGTTCTGAAGAACATCCTGGCATTTGTGTCACTAAGGAAATGAAATAATTTCACAATAAAAGTGCGTTTGTAGCCAAAAGATGTTTTTATTGAGATCTCAATTTGCAGAAAGGACTAAGAACAGATAAAAAAAAATGTGAGAAAGGTGCATAAAAATATTTAAAAACAGAAAGGAAATGTGTTTGAAAAGCAGGAGGTGTTTCTGTGTCTTTAAGGTTCTGTAGCAGAGAAACTGCATCCCACCGGAAAGAGTCTGTGTCTGAGGTAAGGGAGCAGCAAGGCGCAGCCACAATGCATCATGGTCCGGTGAGGTGACAGGTGAAATCCCCGTCATTACCTTTATGCAGTACAAAGCATAACATACAAGGAAGTGTGCAGACGGAGTGTAATAAACCAGCCACTACACTATAAAAGCTTTATTAGTGCCGATAGCTCTTAACGCCGCTAACGTTAAGTTAACGTGAGTGAGAGGTGCGGCGGTGCTGACGGCAGACGCCTGACACTGTCAGCTGTTTTGCTACACAGATCTTCCAGCGTCAAGCAGATTCTGCGTGGAGCCTCAGCGGTCCTGGATCTTAACCTGTGAGTTTACAGCCCCCCCATGCTGTGCCCCCCCCACCGGCTGCCGAGCGGCGGAGGATGTGGTTAAAGGGATTTCATGCTTCAAATGACAGGCTCTCTGCTCCCTCTGTCTGTCATTACTCTCAGTGGGAAAGCACAGCTAATTCAGGTTGGGCACTAACTGATGATGCAAACACATACAGAGGCTTTGATGCTGCGGCTGGCTCATCTGAGAACGCCACGCACATTTAAGCAGATGCTGATTTTGCAGCACAGCACATTTCAGCAAGTCCTGTGCAAAAAAAAAAAAAAAAAAAACTGCTTCAAAAGTTGTGAGAGAATTTCCAACCAACACAAATATAAACTAAAGCTGCAAGTGTTGTTGTAAAGCCTGTAGATGCTTCCTGCACATCCTCACCCCCTCACATGCCTCGCTCCCCAACCAGTCTGGTCAGTGCTGCACGTTATAAACGTACAAATAAAAAGATAAACACTTTTCAAAATGGCAGCTTTTCTGTTCCATTTGTTCCCATAGCAACCATTTTATCCTCATACAGGTCCACGTAATATCATCAAACGTACATTTTTGGATTTCCTTGGCTTTTTGGTTAACCACACCCACATTTCTAACACTGTAAATCTTCCAAAAGTGGCTGGTTTCTAATAGTAGCCGGGCTCCTTTAGGAAAAAATGAAACAGCGGCGTCTCTGATTGGTTGATTTCTGCAGAGAACACCACCTTCCCGACTTCCTTACCCCTCCTCCCCACAAGTTAGTTTGGTTTTAGTTTCTATATTTAATGCTTATGGTTTTGGCTCAAATATTTTGCTTGGGGGTGTGCCAAAAGTCAGAAACATGCTGAGACTCCCAAAGCGTTTGTGTGAAACTCTTCTTCAAAACTAAATTGAACCTATAAAAATAAAGTCTTACAAGTTATTTTTTTCCCGAAACCTCAAATTATATCTTGTGTGTATTTTTTAATTCACATTAGAACATGTTTACACACAAGTTAAGATTTTTTGTCAGTCAAGTTCCTTCACTATATTTCTCGAGTACACATTTTTCAGTTGTGCTTGTAGACTTAAGCTGGTTCAAGCTTCTTCAGGATTGCTTGAACAAAAGTTCTCATATTGAGGAAAAATGAGAAAATCTGCAAATATTACACTTTGCCTCAGACTGGCTGTTGGTCCTCTGGCCATCCCATAATAATTCATTTGAATATCACTGCCATGTGTGTTTTGGCTTTGTTGCTTGAATTCAAAATATTGTCTTGACCAGATTTTTTTTATGTTCTTTTATTTCTGGGGGGGTTGTCGTTCACTATTTAAAAAATGTAAATTTTATTTTTTAAAACCTTTTCAGCGCCTATTGGGTGTGTGCAAATCTTGGTGAGTTTTTGAGTTTGAGTTGGGGTCAAAATTTTGCTCAAAAGTGCAGGAAAATTGAAAGAACAACACTGTGGAAACTGAAACATTGGATCAACTTGTTACATTTAAAATATTTGTTTTTATCAAATTTATTATTTGAGTTCAGTTAACTATCGGAATTTGAATGAGATGGAAACGAAATGTAACAAACTTTTGTCAATTGATCAAATATTTCACTTTTTTTAGTGAATCTGATCTTCTGTCCAGGATAGAACTATTACTTAGATGTAAAGCAACAAAAAAATCTACTTTAAAATTCCTGTTAAAAGTGAGAATGTTCCCTGAAAATTCCTGGGAATGAGGTACAGTTCAGTTTTAGTATCATGTCAGTAATAATAGATTTCCTGAAGCTGCAGATTTGAAACCCTCCACCAGACGCAGGTTTTAGCGTCAGCATGCAGAAAAGTGTTATGTAAGCCAGGCATCTAAAACCATGGGAGATGAGGCCGTCCAGAGATGGTTATTATGGCTGTCATCTGGTGGGAGACAGGCTGTCTGTGGGCTGACAGAAGGGTTGATGAGATCAAACTAGGTCAGTCTTTTTGGAGACTGCTTATCTGCAGCATTATGGGTTTTATGCTGCTGATGGATATTGCAGAGCCAAACTGCATGTGCTCCCCTAGCTCACTCCATGAAGTTTTGACGTGAAAAAACACAAGTTTTGCATGACTGCTGTCTAAAAAATATGAGCTTTCAAGAGAGATAATAACAAAGGTGTGAATGCAAGAAATGTACTATTCCTCAATCTTGCTGGGAAAGTCACAACAAAGAAGACATTTTATTGTACTTCATGCTCCAAAATCAGAACTTTTCCTAAATATTTGAATATATATGTAAACATAAACCTGAATTAAACATCTTAAATCTGCATGCATGGACTGCAAAGCGTGTTTTCTGTTGAATGAAGGCTTTAGCCACACATCAAAGTGTTCCATCAAGGACAGCAGAGAAAAGAGCTGAAGCCCTGATCAAGCTCTGAGCTGCTGTACTTAAGCTTTTTCATGAGTTTGTCTTAAGTGACTCACATATTGCGACAATTTCTAAAGACAAAAGACTTTAGGCTGCTAAGAGAGAATGATCACACATGCAATTGTAAGTGATGTCCCTGAGCTATAGAAGACTCTGACTCTGCACGCATCTCTGCAAACAGAGCTCAGAAAAATCCAGGCATTGTTGTTGTTCGCCCGACCTGCATGAATCCTCGACCCCGCGATGCATAGTGGGAGCAAATATTAGAATTAGTCGCAGCTCTCCTGAATGACAACAATGTTCTCCTCCGGCGGCTCCGCCATGTTAGGAAGCTGTTTGGATTTCACAGCTGTTTATCACATGACAACCACGACTGCAAGCCCCGCCTCCATGCAGTCGCAGCTTCTGTCACTTACATTAACTATATGTAGTAATGGCTCCAGCTACCACATTCAGTCACAGTCTCCTCTCAGCTACAGCCCACAGTCTTCTCTCAGTCAAGTGATGAAGTGTTTACAGAGTCAGAGGTCAGTACGGGTTTCAGTCTGAATCCACTTACAGTCCAACACAGCTCAAACATCATAGTTCTACATGTTTATTGTAACTGTTTTCCACGCCCACTGTTAGGGTTGCCAGATTGGGCAGTTTCCTGCCCAATTGGGTGGTTTTCATCCTGACTTTGAGGGTAAAATTTGCTTCGGGTGAGTATAATTTGGGCAGGTTTGGGGTCAGTTCAGTGGTTTTTATTTCCTTAATAAAATAATTTTCAACCGGGAACATCCAGTCAGTCAGGGGATGCATCATCCTCGCCATCGTTAGATGTGTGATAGTACAATCAATGTGCCCACAAATCTGTTCTATTAATGTAATTTTATGTCTGATTCTAATCATTTAAAGTCCCCCTCCAATGAAAATCATGTCTGTTGAGTTTATAACATGTATGTGTGGGATTTTTCTCATCAAAGAGAACAAATGTAATAAGAAATCATTTTGTTTTTGCATTTGCGAGTATCTCTCCTTCAAACTGTCAAAGAAAAACTCCTTTTGAATCAATAAACCTTGCTTATGTTACGCGAACGCTGGAAAATCTCCACCAGACTCTACGGAACTTTATGATGTGACCACAGAAATGTGAACGGCGGCTCATTTGACCGCAGCTGCGGGTTATAAATCCACGAAACTCCTCACTTCCTTGTCCGAGATGAGATTATTACGCCGGATTTCCTTCCTGACACAACCCTGTTTCATCCAGGCTGGGGACAGGCACAGGGAGACCCAGACTTGCACCCCCCTATGGTAGACTAGGCAGCAGCATGAAGGTTCTTGTGAAGGACCCACACTGGACCCTTGTGCTCTCTATACGCTGATGAACACTGGCACCAACCTTCCTCCAGAGGCAATCTGTGGTTCAGCGTCTTGCCCAAGGACACTTTGACACACGGGCGGGAATCAAACCGCTCTACTGATCTGGAGTCGACCGCCCTACCGCTGCACCACAACCGGGTTTAAGGGTTCTTGCAGATCATTTTCTGTTGGTGTTGCTCAAAATCAAATACTTTTTTTAAGTAATCATGAGCGACAAATATTAGATTTAGTTCATAATTATCTGGCATAAATATGTTATACCAGAACCTATAGTGTTCTAGTATTTTTCATCTATTTATTAATTTTTTGGGTGGGGGTGGGCTATCGAGGAAATGTTTGTTTTTCAGTGTTTGCTAATATCTTAACAAAAATTTAACAGGATTTTGTTATTTTAAGTTTTGCTTTGATTGAAAGAATGTTGTAATGTCATTAAAAGATGTCTTAAAGTTGGAGTTCTCCTCAAAATGAGAAGTATAAATAATGGATGATTTTTTACTGCTAATTAAAAGTAACTGATTTTAGATGACATTTAAGCTGGAAAATCGTGACACTATCTGGCAACACAGCAGACTTCAAAATCAGTCATTTTTCTAGAAAACCTTTTTTCTGCCTCAAAAAAACATTTTGACACAAAAATCAATTCATTTTTACATTTTTAAAATGTGTTTTATGTCAGTGCGGTTAAAAAAAATGCAAACCTTCCAAGAATCCCAAAAATTATACCACCAAATAAAAAATAAAAAGTAGATTTCCTGAAAGTAAACAGCTCGAAGGAGCCTTGATTTTTTTTAAAGCCCTCTTTGCCTGAAAAATCGATATTTTAGATTTGCATTCTTGCTAAATTAAACAAGGGAATTTGTGTGTTCTCTATAACGAGCAGAGTCGTGTGCCCAGCAGGGCCCCAGAGAATATTTGTGTCCACCATAACAAATCTGCTAATCCACTTTCTAATTCACTGCAGCACACAGTTGCTGCTCGTTACTTCTTCCCACACAAAACCTTCTTAATGAAGCTTGTGTGCATTTGAGAGGGAAGAGCTGGCTGTTTGTATTAAAAAGTTAACACTGCTGCTGACCAAAGATCATTTAAAATTTAGATTTTCCAAAGAAGTAATTTTTCTCTCCTAAAAAAATCCAATCAATGAAAAAACATCGATGTCAAAAGCTAATTGATTTAGAACAGATTTTCCTTAACATGAGTGGTTGGTTTTCACATAGTTTGGAAAATGCTATAACACTAGATCTGCTTTCTTTGACAAACTAAACTGATTTTGTGGAAAAAAAATTTTTTTCTTTTTTTTTTAAAAAAAGCTTAAGTCAACAGTCTATCATTAGGGATTTTTAATATAGAGTCTGTGTAATTAGTCTGAACTTTTTCAAGCATGCAGCTTTCTGATCCAACGTGATTTGAAAGAATAATTTCAGTTTTAATCACAACTGTCGTCACAGGTGAACATGGGCTTCCTGAAGGTGGACAATGGTCAAACCTGCACAAACACCCGGGTGACCCACAGGAAATATCGAGGTCATAGACCTCTTGGTGAGTCTGCAGAGAGAAAATGTTCATGTTTCTGAACTAACAAATAAATAAAACACTCAGCTAAAAATGATTCCGAGATGAATTCCTTCCTTTAGGTCTGACTGTTGACTGAATGCTAACACGTTCTCAGCTGCTGAATGTAGATGAGTGTGACTGGATGGAGGGTTTGAATTTTGAATGCAGAGAGTGAAACTACCACTCACACTGCCGTGCATCTGTGGCTCTCATAAGAACTGTCAGGAGAAAGTTCTCTAACAATCATCAGTGATGATGCCTAACATGCAGCTGAGAACTGTGAACGCTGCTTTAAAAATTCATTTACTTTTTCACTTCACCTTTTTTTTTGTAATAGAAAACAATATATCAAAAATGGATTGAAGTTCTTTCCACAAATCACTAAATATGCTTCAGCAGTGAAAGTTTGTTTAAAAAAAAGTGTTATTCATGATTTATAAACAGTTTTTAATCAAATCAAGTTTGGATTAATCAGAATGTTTTTTTTTTTTTTAGCTTCATCTGACAGATGGTTTTGACTCTAAGGTGCATCTAAGAAACAGATGGTGTTTAACGATATCAAAGCCGCCGTGGACATTTTTAAGGCTGCACGTGTTGGTAAATCCAGACTGAATTCTTTTCTACTTTCTTTTGCATTTGTCACCACAATACTGGAACCAACATCTGCATGAGCGTTCTGATGGATGTGGGGGGAATTTTCAGCACATAAACAGAGCGCTGGATTTGAGGAGTGTGAGGAACGTGGACAGAATTTTACATTCTTTACATGTTTATTTTCAAATGAAGTTCATGAAGAAGAAGAAGCTTTGTCTGTTTTTAAACCTGGAGATAAATTCATCATCACGAAAATCTGATGACAGGAGGAGCAGGGTAAAAACACAAACTCATGTACTGACTGTCAGATCCTTTAAAATGATGGATTTCATCCTCAAAGCTGAAACCATCCTCACAGTTTATGCTTTCACAATTAGAGAAATGTAGAAAATTCAAAATACAGGAGGACGAGAATGATGGGACTGATGCAAGCTTCATCTAAATGTTCATGTGACTGAACACAGCAGAGAAACAGACTTACACTTTCATTCCTTCATGACAAGAAGGTACTTTCCCTTTAAGAATAAGAGAATAAACTGAAGATGGAGAATGACTCATAGTTTAACTCAAAATTTCCAAAGTTCATCTCTTCTTTTTAAAGTAGAACAAGTAGAATGACATAAATGTTTTAATTAGTACAAAATCCTTCAGCTTTTGATGAGGATGTAATGATTCTTTGTGAATCAGTAAAAAAGAAAAAGATTCTAACTCGTCAACATGTTAATCAGTGCAGAAAATGAAGAATCAGTTTGTCTCGACATGAACCTAAATACAGAAAAGCAGAGCTGATGATGTTTCTCCATGCAGGCTCGCTGTGAGTGTGTTTGTTCTTCAGTTCCTCCAGGATTTAGCGATGCTGGGATCACGACTATTCACACAAATTCAAGCAAAGCTGAGATTTGTTCCTCACCCTGCAGCTTAACATTTTCAACTTTACTGTAACTTTGACCACAGTCATGGTGACGACGCAGCTTCACGACTGTTTCCCTTCTGACTCCTTCCTGGGAGCCGTACTCTTTTTTTATTAATTCTCTTTAGTCCTTTTTCCTCTGAAAGCTGCGCGTGAACGGTCATTTGCGCTGATTGTGAGAGCGGGCGCGTGCATGCGCAGCAGCTGGGGGGTGGTTGTGCTGAGCGGGTGCGGGTGTGGAGCGGTCTATCACATGGAGCACAACATGAACCGAGGATTTGTGATTATTTCAGTTTTATGTCTAATTGTTGATTTATATAGATTCTTTCTGTTAGTAGGAAGATGGACAGTTTGATGTAAGGGACAAAAAAAACATACTAGGCCTTAAAATAACTTGAATTCATTGTGTTGAGAAAAAAAAATTGTAAAAATAGAAATTGTGAATTTAAAACTTTGAATCGAGTTGAATCGTGGTTTGACTGAATCGTTAGTTTTTGTTCTTTTCTCTTAAGAATTGCTCAAATAATCCTCATCTTTATTTGCATAACCCTTGTGCTATCCTAGGCATGTTTACATAAGAAGTGGGGTCATCTGGACCCACAAGACAGCACACTGAACTTTTCTTCCAAGGATTTTTGATGATCACTGACGTCCATGGCAGAGATAAAATCCTGTCCTCCTTCAGCCACATTTGTCATGTGATGGATAACACATCAATGTGAGGTTTGGGTCATCTGGACCCTATAAGCACAAGGGTTAATACGAGTAAGAAACATCAAACAAGGTTCAGATTTAAATCATCTTCTTGCTAGTCAAAGGGAAAGTCCAGCACAGAGTTAGAGAGGAAGATCTGCCTCACTTCCAGCTACACTGGATTGTTGCGTCTCTCTACAGGCCATGAGGGCTTCACTTATAGCTAAACACCCTGAAGGTTTTTCACTGGTTTTCTTCTTAGCCAATCACAGTCTTATTTTCACATCCCTCAATATTTGTCTCTTTCCATAGACTCTCCTCCACCCTGTTCTCCACCCTAGAGAGATGCTTATTCATGGTCTGGCCTCTAACCATCACCATCGTCTGCACTCTGGAGTTCATTCATTCATGATCTGACTTCATTTTTCAAGTATGTAAGAAACCATCAACTATGGACTATTACTATTGTTAGACTTTTAATGTACATTTTTCTGTGACACTTTCATCTTTACTCATATGCCTAAGTCGTATTCTGATTGAACTGTTTTTATTTTTACCATTGATAAATGTTTAGTTAATTCAAATCGTTTTTGTATTTTTGCCATATTTATACTCTAATACAGCAACACAGAAACTCAACACTCAACAGAAACAGACACTGAACTTCCAAAACAATTTCAAAGGCTCTGTGCACATGGACTAAACATTTGAGAATAACTGGTGAAATCACTGGATTGAGTCTGAGAAGAGAAGGAATCTTCTGAGGAGGAGCAGAGAGTCTTCACAGCTCTGTGATGGATGCACATGGACTTGTATCGCTCACCTGCCTCTGTCTCTGCAAATGTAAACGACTAGACCTAATGCCAATGCAGATTTCATTTCACATACTGTTTTCTGAATAACAGATGTTGACTGTATCAGAGAACTGCACAGAGTGACACCATGCATAGAAATGGTTTGTTTCCAGCTTCAACCAAATAACGTCAATTCCGTCTCCATGTTGGAGGCAGATGTCGTCAGGAAGCAGTGGTTGGTTTAAATCAGTCTCAAGCCCAGTCCAAATTCTCCCTTCCCCTATTTTTAGCATTCAAATGGAGAGTTATGGAAAAATAGTCTGAAAATTCAGACCTCACTTTCACTCAATGACATCACCAATAGTTGCCGACCAGCTAACGGGTTAGAGTACCAGTGCTCGCCACATTTTGGTACTGGACCAGTTCCATTCAGCAACCTGGAGATTAGGGACTCATGATTTAATGGGAACAGCCAGCATGTCAAAAAACAACAAAGGGACACCTGAAACGTCAGATAACCAAACTTCAGGAATGAGAATGTGTTGGTTTGGAACACCAGGGGGCTGGACTCACTCCTGTTCTCATTTACAGTCAATGATGTTTGCAGACTCAGAGGAGGATGTGTGACAGCAGAAACAGCACATTTAAAGGAGCCCTACCATGAAAATTCAACTTTTTAAGGTTTTACGCGCATTATCCTGATCATTCCTCTTTATAAAGAACCCCAAGGCAACATTTTGATCCCTTCTTGCATTTAAGAATAATCCTCTAAAACCTGTGCTCTCAGCAGCAGCTCCTCCCATACCTACGAAAACGAGAGGGTCCTCACGATCTGATGTCATAGAGTGAGACCGCCCCTGTAAGCAGGAGTCTGACAGCACCGTCCCCAGTCTAACACCAACACTCAATTTCTCCACAGAGCTAGTGGTGATCAGCAAAAAACTTTCATTTTAGAAGAAGAAAACTGTATATCTTCCACTTTTGTCCTGTCTTCAATAAATTCCAGCTCAAGCAGACGTTCTTTGCTCTTTTAAGACAGGATCCCCCATCCCATCAGGTACAGTCATGCAGACGCTGTGTGTATTTGGGTTGTGAACCCATGTAGCGATGGCCAGGGGGTACTAAAGGCAGACATATGGTATACGCATTATTTGTAGCTATTTTTGTGGGAGAAACTGAGAAAGAAAGACTCTAGGTCTAGGATGACACCATGACAGGGGCAGCAGCCACACACAGTAAAATAGAATATTTCATTAAAAATGTGTGTTCTAATGGTTATATATGATCATATATATGGATATAGTTCACTCTGAAAGACTTAAGAAAATCAGTAATGTTAGCACCATGGAACTCATCAAAACAAGACCACGACTAATGAAAAACACAATGAAATACCAAAAATAATATGCAACATGAAGAGCAACAGATTTCTAAAACAAACCAAATTTTTTAAGCTAAAGGTAGAAAATCCTCCTCATTTTCCCATCGTGTGTTTCTACGATCATGCGTGGTGTAAAAAGCTTCAGACGACATGTTACAGCCCCCAAATCTCCAATAAGAGGGATCACAGTCATCAGGGTCAACCTGGAAAAAGGCCTTCTGAAACTGAAAAGAGAAGCACATCTTAAATATTTCATTTGAAACATTAAATAGAACAAGAAGCGAGCTGAACCTGTGCTGAAACCTCGTTATCAACATGTCTGCTTGTGTACAGCTTTACACGGCTCTGCCATGTTTGTGTTTGGCTGCTGCGGCCATTCTTGAGATAAAAACCATAAATAAAAGATGGAAGGCGCCCGTGCTCATAGATGAACACAGTTTCAGGAGATGGGATGTAGCGCCGGCGCCTCGTAAGATGAAACGCCATGAAACAGCAGTCCTGTGTACAACTTCTGCTTTTGTGGAGTTCCTCTCCCTCTGTTGTCCACACGCAGACCCTCCTCCACATTTAGCCGCACATGTGGAAGCTTCAAGGATCTGCTATGAAGGTCTAAAGAATGAGAGGTATTTTTAGCTCTCATAAATGAGTTTATGCGCAGAAAATAGGTTTACACGTGGTTTTCGTGTGAATGCATTATTCATTCAGGACACCCTCATAGGCAAATCTACCATTGGAACCACATGGTCATTGGCTGACTTTATTTTTTCATGGCTGATTTCCTTTTTTTTTACGAGTGATGAGTAAATTCATTTCCAAATGTTTGCAGGATTTGACTCAAACATGAACTCTAACGCTGCTTTCACACCATCAGATTCGGGTGTCAAATTCATATTCATGTAATTTATTTTGACACATGGAGCTACTGCCAAAATGAATGGCCTCATGGAAGCATGGACTGGATCAGTGTAAAGTCAATGGATTAATGACACAGATGACCATGAAGGAGCAGATGAATTCATTTTAAAGAGTAGTAAAGAGTTCATGCATGAGAATCAGTCGATTCTGTTGAAAAGAATAGAAAAGTGTTGCTTAATGATGCAAGCTGAATTAAAAAGACACTTTTCTCTGAGTAACAATCAGCTGATTTAAAGTGATCAACACTTAATTATTTACAATAATATCACCAATAAGAAGCCAATTTAAAATCCTATGCATTTCCAAGCGTTGTGAGCTCTGCTAACAACCATTAGCCTGAAGTGAACAAACAGGAAAAGGTCTGACCTGCAGGCTGCCGTAGCCTCAGGTTTCATTCAATCGGGACTTTCAGGGATAATTTTTGCTCCGTTACTATTTGAACTGGACAGCAGAAGTCTGCTCACGCGTAAGGACTGCCAGATGTCTTTTGGAAAGTAAAATCGATCATCTTTTTTTTTTTTTTCTGTCTGTGAGTTGTTGCTGTTTGAAAGCTCCCATGTGAAGCAATATGGCCGGCAGACATGTGCTTCAGCAAAGACAAATTCGGCTGTCCGCAGCACACGGCCCTCGCTGAAAATGAAGTGTGCACCTGGGTGTTGCTGCTATCGATATAGAAGAAAACCAGGCATTATTATCACTGAAACGTCTACAGGGCGGCACTATGAGACTTCTGATTAAAACAGTCTCTGTTTGCCATCTAAGGCCTGAGAGAGTGCACTCTTATTTTACTGTAACACAATTTGATGGGAACCGGTTTAGATGCCCTGCAAAGCAGAATCACAGACTGAATACAGAACGTCCAGTCCTGATGTCACTCCATATAAACATGAGGTCAAGAGGGACAATGATAGTAAAATGATTCATTATGGGTCATTTAGCGAGGACGAGCAGCACTCACAGAACAGGCAATTCATTTCATTAAAGGCAATAAATGAACAGGAAACGTTCAACACGCATGATGGGAAGCCAGGATTCCATCTGAGACAAACCAATCAAATAACATCAGCCATAAAAAAACATTCTACGTTTTATAGGCATAATTCTTTGTGATGATAATTATACATAAATACATATACTCTACAGTTTTTATGTGTGAAACTATTGAGAAAAATAAACTAATTAATTAATTAATCTTGACCCAGTCTGATGAAACATCATGTATGGGGTTTTTTACATGTATAATGATGGAGGACATTTAGAAAGAACACTCCATGCTCCGCCCCATTCTGATGCATTTACTTGTAAATTAATGGATCCATGAACTTCTTTGTTTTCCTTGTCCAACACATTTTCACTCCCTTCTTGTTATATATAGACGTATGGTTCGGGCCCCTCCGCCTCACAGGTTTTGTTTTGTTTCAGCTTTTGACGTGCTGGCTGTTCCCATTAAATCAGGATTTCCCAACCTCCGGGTCAAAGACCTGTATAGGAGCTGCTAGGCACTGGGCCACAGATGCTAATCAGGAATTCCAAGCCTTCGATATGCGTTACCCGTCCGGTACCAGGATGGAGACCGAACGAGTTGGGGAAACCCAAAACGTGAAAGAGTGGCTTGGGGGGGGGCAAACCATATGTTTTTCTATGGCGAGTTAGAAGGGAGGATGCGTAGTCTCATCTGAGCTGGAATCTGCATCCAAACTGTACGGTTGGATAGCTCTGATATTATTGGAGTTGGAGGTGTGAGGGGGAGAATGTGTACACAGGAGGGTGACGGGAAGGGGGAGTGGGGTTACTCCAAGCCAACAATCCCTCCCACATATTCAAGGTGAATTTCTAATGACCTCCAGCCACTCTGCAGAAACTTCATCCTGTAAAACAACACGGGTTTTTAGATTTAGTTAAAAAAACATCATCATAAGTAAAGACCACTGGGAACGTTTTAGAAATGGATCAGAAGATGATCCAACTTTAGGTGTTAATCGACAGTTTCGTTTTGCAGTTTGGATTTCATCTGCTCACAGAGATTTATAAGAATATTATTATTTTCTCTCATTTTTTTCTCCTTAGACAAGTCATTTTTAAGCTCACAACACGTCAGCTCCTCTGGTTTGCTCATTAAAGTGTTTGAAATGTGGACTTTATCATTAAGAAATCCAAATATGACTCCATTACAGTAGCAACATCCTAAAATGTAGAGACAAGTCATACATTTATAATTTGTGTGTTTTTGCAGGAGCTTGGGTAAAAATGCAGCTCTTGGATCAATAGAGTGCACATTTTAGTGACTGAGCCATTAGGGGGCGACACAGACTGATTATAAAGTAAAGAATGAAGCAAAAAACATCCGAGTCGATTGCGAAAATGATTTCTGTATTTGAGACGCAGCTGATGTGACAGAAACATCTGGGATTTCTTAGTCTGCCCCCAGGTGGCAGCAAAATGTTAATCCATTCAGACTTGTCAGCAAAGAAATGAGTTTGAAAGTGTTCGAGGCTCCCTCTGATGAGCTGGATAGATACCCCGACACATGGCGTGGAGCACTGGGTCGACGGGAAATGAAGCCCTCGGGTCAGAACGGTTCTTGCATTTGCTTCGTGTCATTTTTACTGCTGAGACGGACACTGAAGCCAGAGCGCGAGTGCCACACAGTGCTGGGGTTTTGGACAGACGATCTAATCAGAAATGACACGAGGGACCGGCCGCTCATTTGATCTCTGTCCTTTCCTCCTGGGCACATCCTTCTTGCAACCAGCAGCTCTAACGACAAGCACAAGATACATCTCAGCCCGGCGGCGGCGCACCAAGAGCTTTGGAAGGTGGAATATCTCTCAGTCTCCTCACTCTTCAGACAGTTTTGTACTCTGTGAACATCTGAAACACGCCGTCCAAGGACGATGCTTGCTTTAGCCAATAGGAAACCAACTTGAAAATGGCTGAAAACAAAGGCTGACTAATGCTAAGGAACACTTTAAACGACGCATGTCACGACTTGCTTCTGGCAGCGATAGAAGACACCAGGCGGAAAGGAAAGAGCGCCAGGGAGACCTTGTTATCATCTGGGGAGCAAAGACGCATAAAACGGGTTTAAAGGAGGTTTTGGTCAGCTGGAGAGGGCTCAGGGACTTCACAGCAGTGTGATGAAGCAACACTGGCTAATGAATAACAACAACACAAAAAGAGAACCTTAGTGCAGAGGAGAAGAATCGTCCTTACCCCCTTTTCCTCAAATCTCTTCTCATTAGTCTGTTTTCTTGTATTCCACATATTGCTTCAAGTCTGCTCCAAGCAAGGGTTGTCAAATACATGTGTACAAAAAAGCTATTATTTCCTTACTCGAAGACCTTGGGAAATCACGGAGAATCATCTTCATGTGCAGTAAGATAACAAACTATCTGCTGAAAATCCCCCACTCTACATGGCAACAGAACAGACTCTTCAGGAGATTTATTTAGTTGTCATTTCAGTGATTTGGAGCCGAGGTCCTTAAAGTCCCATTGATGAATGCTTCCTTTGTGGATGTCGGTAATAACTGTGTGATGAAGGCACTTTGGAGTTTATATGACATAATGAATTCCAGAGCCTGTCAAGAATTTTTCAGCAATTTGTTAATAATGATGAAATACAAGTTCCTGGAAATGTAGCCAGAAGTCTTTTTCAGACCTCAGTCAGAGCTGAGAGGGGCGCCCAGAAAAAAGCAGAATTAAAAGCTTCTAAATGCTCTTTAGCTTTTTGTGCACTCATCGTGAACTCACAGAAACTCAGTTTTGTCTATTCAATGAGGAAACGCCTAAAGCGCGTTCGTTTGACCCCTTTGAAAACTCAGAGAAGAGTTTGAGCGTTGGGTCGTCCTCGTGTTCTGGTGTGGATGCGGGCCACTTACAGGACCATCAGTAAAAATTGGTTGTGTGGTTCAGGCCATAAGATCAGAAGTGATGGGCCTTTTTCTGGTCATCCGGAAATCCTCAGGGAAGACACAAAGGAACATATATATTTTCAACTCACCTAAGAGTTCTGAGTTTTACTCCAACACTTCAGTTGATGAGCAAATCTCTGCCTCAGTAAAGCTCATATAATTCCTGGAACATTTGAGCATTTTTACCTGCCAGCATGTCTTTAATTTGCAAACAAGAAAGAATTTAAAACACCAATGTTTAATGTAAAAGCTCAGTTAGTTCTTCAGAGACAACTCATGTTCATCAAATCGTAAAATATGTTTTTCATTTAGTTTACACTATTGATCCAGTGTTCTCAGGACTACTACCATAAGTATTGGATGAAAGTCAAAGCAAAAATCCAGTGACGGCTGATTGGAGCACAGAAATGTGAACGGCGGCTGATTTGACTGCAGTCAATGTGAAGGTAGCATGTTCTCTTCTCCAGAACCTGAACTAGCCGGACCAGATGGGTTTAGTGCATGTGCAGCAGAAAGAAGATGATTGATGAAAAACAGAGTGTGTCCAAGACTGTTTGGTTGACAGAGATTTAAAAGGAGAAATAAAAACTAAATTATTCCTTATTACATTTGTTCTCTTTCAGAAGAAAAATGACACACAGACATGATAAAAACTCTAAAAACTGGATTTTCATTCATTCTCAACACTTGAAACACTGTACATTCTACTCTGAATGGCCACAGTTCCCATAACCTCCAACAATCTGTCTAGCAGAGCTGCTTCATAGTTGACCAAAGACAAAATATAATATTTTGTGCTTCGTGTGCCACAGAAAGTCAATTTGAAATCAGTAAGTACAAACAGAATTCATCCTGGTGTATATTTAATTAAGGCCATGTTTTATTTATGTCAAAAACACAATAGTTCATTTATATTTATCATAAATATAAATCAGTTTCTTATTTGTGTGAAGGATGATGACTCAGTTCCTCCTACTGGTTGCAGTCAATAAGAAATCAATCACGAGGATCTTTAGGTGATGAAGGTGACAAACTCCTGGTCTCACCTGATGCTGCTTCTTCTGTTTGTGACATTACTGATATCATCTATTAATTCTGAGCGATGAGAAGGTTTTTCTATTCTATTTTTTTGTATGTAAAGCTCGTTAAAGTGCACTGTAAGAGATGCTCAGTCAAAATAAACTTGACATCACCAGTTTTTCTTAAAGTAAACGAGAGTCAATCGATGCTGCAAGTCGGGATCTCGTTCGTCGGGTCGTGACCCAAAGCTCATGACCATAGGTGAGTACTGAAACGAAGATTGACCAGTAAATTAAGAGCATTGCTTTCTGACTCAGCTCTCTCGTCACCACAACAGACCGTTGCAGTGACCGCATAACAATCCGTCTGTTGTTTTCACGCTCTGATCTTCCCTCACTGGTGAACAAACTCCTCCCCCTGAGGCAGGATCACTCCACCCACAGAGGGACGGCAGCAAACTACCTTTCTCTGGTCGAGAACCATCCTCACTATGCAAAGAATTAAAAAAATATATAAAAGCAGGAATTGGACAATGTAATATGAAAACAGAAACTGCCTTTGTTTTTCCAGACACCGTCTTTTTCAACCCCTCCATCCATCACAGCAGTATTCAGTGTAAACATCTATTGTTACCTTAACAGAAAAGCTTTATTAAACCTTTTTCTTCATCTTTGTGCTTTCATTAATCTCAAGCAGTTCCTCACAAAGCATCAATGACACTGGGATATTGTGTACCTAATGCCTGCTCTTGAACGGACACAAACCACCAAGGCGGCTGCCATTCTTTGACTGAGATTTTTTCCGGGTAAAAAGCTTGAATTCTTTAGCATCATCTCTATTGATCCAGTAAATAAATGTGTGTATTCATGTTTGTATTTCTTTGTTAAGTAGTTCAGAGTTACAAAGGAACACAAAATTTAGCAGTTCACAAGACCACAAGATCCAAAAACACAAGATCCAGCAGATCTTTTCAGGACACCGCAGATCTCTGTTAATGCTCTGAGTGTTATCAAAGAAGGCTAGCTAAAGCCTTCATCAGAGGACGAGCGAAACGCTCATGAAGGTCTTCGATAATGGCAACATTAAAGCAACAGAGCTGTGGTTTGGAGAGACAGGCAAACCTGCAGAGATCCAGTCATCACACTTCCAATTTCACATCGTTTTTGTGCTCTAGCAGAGGGAAGAAAACAAACAAACTTTTTCAGATATTCCAGTTAATGCCCACACCACAAGTGGAAGATTTGGCTCTCGTTCGGCACTCTTAGCTCCATATGAATATGTTGAATGGCAGGAATGGAAATGGCATGTTGACAGTTTAAAAGTGCAAATGAGTTCTCCTCAAACAAGAGCAGGAGATTGAGTATGCATTTATGCTACTCAGATGGACAAATCAGATGTTTTTTTTTTGCTTTTTATCTTTTCTAAAGTGTCCCTGTGGAGATGTTTGCAGGAGACTGCAGGCATCAGAGCTCTCTATCAACACATCACAGCTGCTTTACAATTCAGTGTATCTCTTTATCGTTGCTCTCAACTCCGTTTATCAGCAAATTTGTTTGAGTGGTGCATTCAGAGTCTGTTTCTGATAGAAGGAGAAATGGCTTGCCTCTGCGATAGCTTAACCGCTTTCAAAAGATACATCAACTCAGGGGGCGGATTTCTCTAATGCCGTAAAAGTTGTTTTATGCCGTCTCTTTCTTTGATGTGCTCATTTGAATGTTCTTATTGAAGGGGAAAAACAACTATTTGAAAGTTGACCTTAACTGGCGAGACTCTCCACACTGACTGTTATCAAAGAGGAACTTTCTCAATCAGAAGTATGCATGAACTAGAAGAAGGACAAACTTTCACAATTCAAATTATGCTTGGGTTCTATTTAGACTCATTTCAGGCAAAGCTAAAAATGTCAGGAATTGGTAGTGTAGGGCCTATACATTAACATTTAATAATTGAACGTAGACAAGATAAAATCCACAGAGAAACTCTGAAGGTGACGGGACAGATGTCCTGACTACCCAGGACCCAGCAGGAGAATATTTGTCCCAGTGGCAATATTTGTGCTGCTGAATCCCCAACCAAGACAGATGGGTTTTCCTGCAGCCAGTTTTCAGCTACGTTATGCTACATCTATATTTCTGTCTTCTTGAGCGAGGTGCTGGACCAGTTTTCTTCATGTGTCCTGTTCCTATTGATGGTCGCCAGTCTTCATGGTTCCTGTTCTGAGTAGTGTTTCCCAGGCTGCTACTCTTCATGTGTTTGTTCCTGCGTAGGGTCACCAGGACCACTCCATCATGCTCCTGGTTCTATTTCTGAGCAGGGTCACCAGGACCGCTCCTCTTCACGTGTCTGTTCCTGGGGAGATTCGTCTAGACTGATTGTCCTTCTGCCTGTTCCTGGGCAGGTGTTCTCCACAATACTCCTCACCCCTGTTTCAGGAACTGGAATTGTTTCTGTTTTCCCTTTTGTCCTTTCACTCCTCCTCTTCATGTGTTTTGGGGCATTTGGAATCTGCCCTCTTGGGAGGAGTACTGTGAGGACAGCTTAGGTTTGGATTTTTTGAGACATTTTCTTAGTTCTGGTCAGGTTCTCTTTTCCTTGGTTGTTACATCCGATGTAAGTAGCCAATCATCCACAGCAGTCTTGATTTGTTTGTCCTCAGCAGTTAAGTGTCTGGTTTTCAGTTCTCCATTGTTCTCCTTTGGGCTGTATTTAGACTGCTGTTAATCAGACAATCATTTTCCGAACCAAAGCTTGTAAACAAAGCTATGTGTCTAAAGATCTATTCAGTCATTGGCCAGCAGTTACAGGGGTGGGTTTAAAACAAAAAGAGAAACTGAAGGTGCTGCACTTTGCAAATCTTTGCCAGAATTGTTCACTTCTTCAAACGTCTCATTTAACTGGTCAACTTTGAGCATCTGTATGAAAGCCAGGTTCAACAAATTTTACTGATACTTTGGTACAGCGGAGTAAAGCTGCAGGCGGTCACTGAGGACACTACGGCTACCAGGTACGGTGATAAGTGTTTATTACATATACATTGCTGGGAAACGGTGTGAGAAGCAATGTGTATCACCTTAAAAGTTGGTCTCCATTCATCCAACCACATTTCAACGAGCTGCTGTTCCATCTCTGCTCCATGTTTGTCCGCTAATGACTGGCTATGGTGGCTATTTTACTTCAGTTGTTCTGGTCGCAGCACAAACCCAGATTGATGAATCTGAGAGCGAACTAAAGTTAACCCTGATTGGAAACAAACCATGACCACCTTAATAAATGGGTCAGAGACCAGTTCCTGGTCCTGGACCAGAGCTTGTTTGGGCATATCCAGACTGAAACTTGGTTCTGGACTATTGGAGGAAACAAACTGTGGTTCACTTAAAGCGAGCCAAATGTATCCAGTCTGACTCCACCCAAAGTTCTCTGCCACCGAGTTTGGTCTCCAGGATTTGGGTCCTACACCACCAGCTCCTGACAGTAAAGTTTTGTGGAAAACCGTGTCATCATTGGTGCCAAATCCCCACATTTTTTTCCCCTAAAGAGTTTTGTGATTTTCCTGACTGTACCGTGCTCCGCTGGCAAACGGAAGCCTATCTGTTAGTTATTTACCGCTCGAGTGTACATGTCAGGAAAACTGCGTCAAGCTTGTTTCAAACAAGATTAGTACATGCAGCTTTTAATTGAGTGTACTTCGCTGATGCTATTCTTGAATTTGCCTGGCAGTTTTCCCTCATAAACCTAACATGGACTTCAATGTGTCTCCTGTGATTACTCCTGTCTGATAAAGAAATCTCCCAAAATGAGCAGAGAAACATCTGAAAATCTTCCTTTACTTTCTGAAATCTGAGCCAGATTTCCAGGAGGGATCAGAGACAGTTTTACAATTATAAACATCAAAAAATGTAAAAATTCTGATTGTTGCGATTGATATGTTTGTGCTGTGAGCACTGTTGTGGTCTGGTTATATATCTGAAATGTTAATTATCAGGGGCACAGTTTAGAAAAAAAAAACAAAAATGTGAGCATGTTTGGCACACGGCGCTACCTAAAAATGGAGCAAATGAAGGATTTAACTTGGCATAACGCTGCCTGACTCAGAGCGCCTCCATCATTGGTTGGCGAGGACGCAGGTTTCCTCCGACCATATAAAATCTGAGCTGCGATGAAGGCCTCCAAATGCAGCAGAGCACAGCTTTCTGAATAATTTTGAGAAAGGCCTCAGATGAAAGTGAGTTTTTGGACTTTAATCGTTCTTTTGAAAGTCTAATCCTAAAAAATTCAAAAGAGAAAAGACATGAAAACCTTTGGCTGGCTGCTGCTCAGGACAGAGTGGCCGAGGCGGAACACGCGAAAGCAAACGCTGTCAAGAACACTTGAGTCTTTTACAATTAGAAAAAGTCCTTGTCTTAAACAGATTCTTATGGGGTTTTTGTCACATCAGAATGAGAGTGTTTGGTAAATGACCTAATTTCCCTGGAGATTTTGTCTTCAGTGCAGGACACAGACTCCAAGCAAGTTCATTAACATGATAAAATGCTTCAGTTGGCAATGTTTTGAAAAATTTAAATAAGGGAATGTAATCAAAGCTCAAAGGGTTTACTGGCATTTAACGAGACTGTATTTTACAGTTGATTGCTGCAGTGAATTAGTAAACTCTAAGCAGCCAAAGCATTTTAAAATACCAAAATGACTCATGAGATAGGTTTTAGTGAGTTTGTGCCATTGAAAAAAAGAAAAACTTAACCCCCTTAAATTTGACAGACGCCGTTTCTCTTCAAGGACAATATTTGCAACTGTTCTACTTAAAAGCGAAGAATAAAAAAAATGTGTGTCAATGATTGAACCAGATTAGATTTCTAAGCCAAACTGCACAGTTCAGCATCACAGTTCTTTTGTGTTTCAGAAGGATCTTTACCATGCAGTCAGAAAGGAGTTTGAAAGACCTACTCTGATGAAAACTGTGTTGTAGCTCATCACAAAGGATCACATATTATGTAAAAAGGAGGAAAGGATGAAGCAAGGTATTGTCATTGGGACATGTGATGCTGGAGAGATGCTGGGGTTTACAGGCAACGGTCAAAAAACACGGAGGAGAGGCCGAGGAATGAATAAACAGGCGTCATGCTGGTGGTTCTAATGAGGATGATGATGATCAGCTTTGAATGGAGAAGACTGAAGCAGTGGCTGATGGGAGTTGTAGTGAGGAAGGTGCTGAAGATGTTTAGTACTCAGGAGAGGGGTCCCCCTAGTGGTCATAGGAGGACATGGCTGAGTGAGTCCTGACATAAAACGTCTAGATGAGCTATTCTATGACCAACATATAAACCATTATTCTGTTATTTCTTTTAGCCTTGTGTGTCAAAAATGTCAATTCAAGACGATGACCTTCATATCATCATGGCCCTACAGAAGACTATTCTCCCAAATTAACAGAAGAAAAATGTAAAATTAAGAATTTCAATAAGGCATTTAGGGCCTTAACACAATATTCTTTGGTATAGATAAAAAAGCTCAGAGGAATAAAAGTGTCACACCATTAAAGTCTTTCAAACTTTTTATAAGTGTTTAAGTAAAATGTCTTTGTGGAGACATGCTCAGAACCTGCCCCAAAGCGCAGACCAAACCTCCCATTCCAGAGCTGACCAACCCTTTTCCATCATTCATGGAAATAAGATCATTAAAAAAGCTGTTTGGCTCTTTAAGGAGGCTTCCAAATCCTGGGGTTTGATGACATTTAGAAACAGCTTGATTGCAAAGATGCAATCTCGTACTTCGAGCCCTCAGACTCTTTCTGGTGATGACTATCATGAGGAGCAGCTGTCATGGCAGCTCCTGTGACTCTCAGCAAGCACAAGAATGATGTCCTGGATGAATATCCTTTAACCCCAGTGGGAGTGTGCTGTAACACTCCTCTGATGTCTTTGAGTGTCTTGAACCTGGAGGTCAGCGTCTCATTTTACACTGACAAAAATCTATTACCAAACCTTTCTCTCCCTGCTTGCATTCAACCCAGCGGGGAAGAGAGGCTTTTTCTCTAATTGTTTTTCCTTGGCTGCAGAGTTGGCCTGATGATGACTGAGTCCATATTATTGCTCTGATCAGTGAGCGGGTCATTCAGACCCATCGTTTACACATTCAAAGTGTTCCTTTCACTTTCTGAAAAGAGTGTGCCTTTGATTCTGGAAAAAGAACAGTGCATTAATGAAACCATTTCCATTTTGCAAACACATTAGAGATCCCTGAAGCCATCCGCCACATAATGCAATCTAAAGTTCAAATGATGCTGATAAGGTAACAGTGTGGTGGCAAATAGAATTATTCTCAGATTTCACCAACTTTTGAAAAGTGCACTTTCATGTATTTAAATGGTTTCTTCGTTGATTAGTATCATGCTAAGGTCATTGACCTGAATAGTGTGTCATGCTCAAAGCTTTGTTAACCTCTTTAAACAGGGTCGAGGGCCATTCTCCTTCAGATGAAGTGTGGATGTAGACAGCTGCGGCTCTGAAGAACACTCACAAAAGATTTCAACAAATGTTTGTTTCTTTACAACACATTAAATGGCATGTACTCGGACGGGGGTTGACCCGTACAGGGTCTGTGGAGGGACATAAAGAGGAGGTACAGCGCCTCACGAGGACCACAAGAGTGTCTTGTAGTTCACTTGAGCTTCATACAATCACCTTGAGGGACGTCAGGAAAACGGCATGTGTGGAAAGTGTATCATGAAGTATTCTTAAGGCCGCTCTTATGATGTACGGCGATACTGTCAAACAGTGTCCTTATGCCACACTCTACTTGTTAGTAAGGTGTGAGGACTTTTGGAGAGTGTAAATGATTTGTAATTGCCCGAAGGATGACAGAAGAACGCAACACATTCTCACTCCCAACTAGTCATATATGGACGTATGGTCTGGGTCTCCCTCGCAATCGCTTTTTGACATTTTGGACGTCCCCAACTCTTCGTTTATGCAAGTGCTGGTGGTTCCCATTAAATCAGGGGTCCCAGGCCCTTGGGCCGTGAACCGGCACTGGTCCGCAGGCCGCTTGGTACCGGGCCACAGACTGGTAAAAAATGCCTGCACTAACCAGGGGTCCCTAACCTCTAGGATGCGAACTGGTACCAGTACCCAGAACAGATACTGGTTCCATGTCCGTTACCACATTTGGTACTGCCTCCTGAAGCTTGGGGACCCATGATTTAATGGGAAAAGCCACCATATCAAAAAATGATGCTGCCATGTTTGGAGGGTGAAAAAAGGAAAAATCTCTACCTGTATCTCACCTACTTCACCCTTACCCACTGTTGCACGTTGTATACATGTTCACTATAAGTCGTTGCCCGCAGCAACAACCTTTAACCTGAACAAAAAAAGTGCATGAACATTTTTCCCTTCAGGCTCATTGATCAGTCAGTGGCCCAGTCCCAATTCTTCCCTTCTCCCTGCCCCTCCATTTGAAGGGGCAGTTTTTAGTGCAAGTGTGCAGACCTTTTAAAGTTGTGAAACTGATGTTGTTATGCATGTTCAAGCATTGGAGGCTCCGCAATGAAGCTAGTGGACCGGTGATGTCATCGAACGAAAGTGACGTCTGAAATATAAGACACTATTATTTCATAACTCTCCGTTTGGAGGGATAAATGAAGGGAAGAGAGAAGGGAAGAATTCAGATTGGGCCAGTAGCTTTTTTTTTATATGACCTTATCTGGTTTGTCAAGTTTTTGATTGGAGAAAGAACATATCCATCCATAAGAACAGTTGTCAATAAGGCTTCATTTCTGACTTTACTTCCAATTACAAAAAAGTATCTTTAAGTGTTTTTTCTATTTAACGTGATGACAAGTTTTGTGGAGTCCTGGATTAAACAGAGAATTTCAAATTTTCAAAATACAGCGTGAGAACAGACATTTGTCATGTTTAGAAAGAGCTGCAAAGGAAATAGTTTAAAATTGGTTCTGTTATTGTGAATAATTATCACATTATGAGCAAATCCTGATGTCTCTTTTTAGGATTAAAATAATAAGATTTGTTTCATCAGAACCATTGTCTCTTGGTGCAAAATTTCTGCTGTACTGTCAAAGTATAAAGGGCAATCCTCTCCCCCAACAATGGACAATTTTCCAGAACAATGAGGTGAAAATGGATGACATACTGAAAGTTTAATATGAGCTCTGTATTATTGTCCACATTACAAAAGATTATCTTTAGAGTTATTTTACCATAGTGCAGCAGAAACCAGCTTTTTTGTACTTTTTTTTTGTCCAAGTCAGTTTCTAACAAAGCAAACTAACTTTAACATGCAGATTACCTTACGTATGTGATGAAATTATATATACATTTATCACACATTAGCTCTATCTTTGATCTTTTTGTCTCAACTTATCTGATGTCGTGTACAGCTCGTATATCAAGAAACAAGAACCGAGCTCCAGCTGAAGCTGATAAAAGTAGGAACTTGAAATCAACCCTTGTGCAGTGGAAGGTACGGGAGTTTATATCAGTGATGGTAAAAACCGGTCTGCAGCCGTTTCTTTTGCCCCTCCCTTCAGAGCTGAAGACCTCCTGTAATTAGGGAATGCCCTGAACTAAATAAAAGGACGGTTTCATCAGAGAGGAGTGGAGAATGAACACTGTCTGTTCTCCTTGCAGGTAAAATCAGAGTCTGAGAGTCCGAGTCCTCTCTTGTCTTTCTTGCAGTTGCAGAGAAATGTTTCAGCTTGTTTAAACCTGACAGTATATCTGCTCTTATGCCAGGTTTTACTTCCAGCTCATGAACCCCAGCAACCGTCCCCCCCTTTTAATCAACACTACTCCCTTTGTGGATGAATCTGCTTCTCCCTTTTCAGCTGAAATGTCACTATGCAAAGTCTTCAAAATGTCTTTTGACAACTTTTAAAACCTGAGCAGAACAAATGTTACTTCCCAATGCTGTTGTTATGGACATGCCCAGAAAAAAACCCTTTGTGACAGCCTGACAGAAGATGAGGGGAAAATAATGATGCACACACACAAAAAAACAATTTCCAAAGCTCCTCTTGTCATCTGCCTTTTCCTTTCTCTCTTTAAGGAGTTTGTGATGTTTGCTTCATTGCTGTAAGCAGCTATAGGCGGAACGCTCAAGCATGCTCATATTTAATGGTCCAAACAAAAGAGCCTGTATACAGCGCCACTTTTTCTGCCCTCTGAGTTGATTACATGCAGGGATCTCAGAAATGCCTGAACTGATAAATGAGTGTACACTGAACACGCGTCTACACGGGAGTGTGGTCACCCTGTCAGAACTGCAGGGAGGACTGAAAGGAATTTTAAACAGATGGGACTTTCTTTTTTATTTTCCCATTTCTTTAGCTTATTGGTTGTGTGAATTAGAGCCAAAGCAAAGCCTGCAGTGTTTACATCCTTCCTCAGATCACCAAAAACCCCAAAGACATAAAAAAACAAATCACTTCCCATGAGGTTTCCAGCAGAAGGTTTAACATCTGGGAAGGCTTTGTTTCAATAATGGCACAGGGAAATTGAATAAACATCTGTTAAGCATTGATAAGTACATGGTAAACACAGAAGTAATTTTAATCTAACAACAAATAATTGTTCAACAATGTAAGACAGTTAGCAAGAGCCAGAACAGCAGAAGCATACAACCTCCCAGATCTCTTTGACTTCTTCTAATGACCCAACAAAGGTCAAAGGTAACTCTAACATTTAATGTCCTGTTTATTGTTCAAAATTTGAGGTTTGGTAGGAAGTGATAAGAATGTATTTTGACATCATTTTACCAGCAGAAAGAGAGGACAGGCTGATTCATGAGGATCCTAAACACACACACAAGCCTGAGCTAAATCTTTCTGATTACACTTGTATCTCAGTCATTTTAAAAAGAGCAAGGCTGACAATCATGCTGTAAGTACAGACATGCTTCCATCTCTGCAGCACCCAGGAGGACTATTGAAAACCTCAGCCAGTGAACACTGTATTTTCCTGCTCAAATCTGTCCTAAAACCTTGCAAAAGACATAAAAGCACAAGAAGGAATAAAGAAAAGCTGCACTTTTCTTTGAGTCAGGAGCTCCACTGCTAACGCTGAAGATAAACTAGTGAAGCAGAAAAGCTGACCAGTAGTTTGACTTATCAACATTGGAAAATTTAAAGAGATAACAAGACCAGCTGGTGCTCAACACCGAGATTCACCACTTTCAGTGGGGAAGCATGGACACATATGCATACACATAATAAATAGTAGGGGCGTGACGGATCACAAAACTCACGGTTCGGATCATGTTATGGTTTTAGGGTCACGATTTGGATCATTTTTCAAATCAGTAAAAAGTAAAAAACAAACAAACAACATCAAAAAATAAGATATATGCATCAAGACATTGTTAGTATTGGGGCGGCTGTGGCGCAGCGGTAGGGCAGTCAACTCCTGATCGGAAGATTGCGGGTTTGATTCCCGCCTTGCCTATCCATGTGTCAAAGGGTACCTGGGCGAGACGCTGAACCCCAAATCGCCTCTGGTGGAAGGCTGGCGCCAATATTCAGCAGCAGAGCCACCACCAGTGAATGGTACTGTGACTGTGAAGAGCTTTAGAGCTTAGGAAGGTGAAAAGCTCTATACAAATATGCACCATTTACCAATATTGTTATTTTTCTTTCCTTGGACTACGGCGGACAGTTGCAGCTCCTGCAGGCTAGAAGGTAACCATTGCTGTAAGAAAAACAAAGCCTGCTCTTCTGGACCCAGAATGGAGACACATTATAGATGCTTATCTAGAGCTCTTTAAAAAACTTACTTAATCTCTTAACATCATCTTTAAATTCTGTGTATTTTAAACAAGAAATAAAGTCAAAGCCTCTATCATGTAGCGATGAGGCTAAAAGAGAGCTTCTCCACACGCAATGGGAGCATCTAGTTTAAGAATACATTTTTGGACAAGCATTAAATTTGACATGCATCAAAAGAGGTAGCGGACTTAAATTGACGTGTGAATCACGTTCAGTGTCAAATGTAACGTTACGTCGGGCTTGATGAATTTCTTCATGTATGTTGGACTTTTCTTTTAAAAGTGCTACTTATATTTCAGAGCCACTTAAGTGTTTTCTTCTTCATTGTGTATTATTTGGCTCCTGCGGCTTACAGTCTGGAGCGACTTATAGTCCGGAAAATACGCTACATGAATTTAACGCAAATTGCATTCCAAACCATGGCTTCTGATAACAACGGATCAGGGGTTATCCGTGATCCCTTACAGCTTTAGTAAATAGTGTGTTAAATGCAGTTTTTCTACTTTCTTTGAAGGCCCAAAGCGCTTTGCAGTCACAGATCCGTTCACTCATTCACACACTGATAAAAAAGGCTGGATCTGGGATCTTCCAATAAGGGGTCAACTCCTGTACCACTGTACCACAGCCACACATGACAAAGATCTCCAAAGTGAACTATTATACAACACTTAATAGATCTGGTAAAACATGTTTTTACCAAACCTCTGAAAAAAAAATCAGTCTTTGTGATGGACCGTACCTTTGCTCAAAGACGTTTAAGGCCTCAGTCACAACTTCCTTTACAGGTGAAAAATGGTCAAACCTGTACAGGGCGCACAGGTGACTCACAGGAAGCATCAAGGTCGTAGGCCGCACAATGGACTTGTAGACAGAAAATGTTCATTAATATTTATTTTTCTACGAGCCTGATGTGAACATTTAGAGCCAATTTGAATTCTTCCCCTACCCCTCCGATTGTAGGGGCATTTGGAGGGGTAGAGGTGTCTGAAATTGTTTTTTAAGAGCTAACCTTCGACCCTGTAGAGGGACGTAGAGCCCTCCACGGTGAGGCTGAGCCGTGTCCCGCTGCGCTGCGGAGGAGGAGAAATGATTTCCTCATGTGCTCTGAAGCACAGAAATCTACATTTAAATGAGTAATGACTTTTTTGATTTAGCATGACTGTTTAAAGGTATAAAACTGATGTTCTATGTATTTCCAAGCGCTGACAGCCCCGCTTATGTAGCTGACTGGTGACTATTGACGACATCGAGTGGGAGTGTCGTCCAACTTGAAGACACTATGTTTCCATAATTCTCCGTTTGGAGGGCTAAATGTAGAGGAAGGGAGAAGCTGTAAGCCAGAGCTGCTCATTCCTGGTCCTCGAGATCTACCACCATGAACATTTCCTGATCTCCAAGCCCTGCTAGCTGCTGATTAGCTTAATCAGATGTCTTCACATTATGATTGAATGAACACACCTGGTCCAGGTCATCAACAGTGCATGGAGATCTGGAACACAGGCAGGGTGGTAGATCTGGAGGACCAGCAACAAGCAGCCCTGCTGTAGGGGTAGACGCAGTTGTAACCCCCCACCCCCACCAGGAAAGCCCTGGATTTGTGTTAGAAATCCTATATGAGAAGGAGAACAGGAAAACGACAGCAAACAGTCTCCTCGGGGGGCATTGATTGGATTGTGCGTGGGCCTTTTACTCCGTTTGAAAGAACATCTAAGCACAGTCAGCCCAAATACTCCAGCAGGCAAGTAACCAAGTAAATAAACCAAATAAGTAATTGTTTTGCTTCCTTTCTTCCCCCAGAGGACCTCACAATGTGTTGTTGAGGCAAAGTAGATGGCACAGCTAAGACTCCTCTGGCATGAAAATGACTTCCTCCTCCAATGCAAATGTCACAAAGAGGCTTTGATCCACTTCTAATCGCTAAGTAATCACTTTGCTGTTTGATCATTCTGCGATGGAAAAAGATGGATTCTAAAAACCTACTCTTATTCTGTTTGGGAGATTAGGACTTCTCCAGACATGTTGAACATTTCAAGAATGACAGTAGATGTTGGAGGACAAGAAGGAGCTTTTGGACTCCTGGATGGAAGTTTGTAAAGCCATACGATCAGCCGTCATGCTGCTTTTTGTTTTTATTTTAAGCACTAACACTAATTAGTTTTCCTGTGATTGCATTATATAAACATTACAGTGACACACACATTTATCTTCTTCTACGTTTAAAGCTGGAATATCACCGACTGACCATAAAGTGCACAGGAAGAAGAATGACCATCCAGAAGTCACTTACCAAGTCATCTAATTAATTAGAGTTTGCTCCTGACAGATATCAGCTCTGAAAGATGCTGACAACAAGGTGGAATTGTGCTGCATGGAAATAAAATTTTCCGTTGTCATCACTACCAGCAGAAGAATGAAAGCTCTCAAACAAGCACAGCAAGAATCCGCCCCTCTGTTGCTATTTGCATTTGTGGATAACAAAAGGGATTCATCCTGTAGTTTGCTGACACACTGTGTGTAATTATCATTCCATGTAAAACAGGCTTCTTATTTGCCCCATGTGATATCCTCACAGGGAAGGTTGCAGCGCAGTGATCCATATCGCCTTATCTGGCGTTCCCCGGGGGCAGCGAGTTCAGCGTGGAGCAGCGGGATAATGAAGGTTTGAGCCACGCTCTAAAGGGGCGGCTCACCTTTTTGTTTGTTTGCCAGATCAAATCCAGCATGAGCGTCACGTCCAGAGCCCTGCTGCTCTGTCACTAATATGACAAGTGAAGGTGAGATCTCCTCTCAGGAAAACCTGTGACGGCTGAAGGCACAAAAACTCCAAACCACTCGTCGGGAGGAACACAATTTCATCCAAAATTGGGAGTGGAGTAATTACTTGGATGGCTGATTGGAAAATCTTTTATCATTACAGTGCGTATGGCTCCAGTGGGCTTAATCAAGGCACAATTTGTTCTTCAACTTAGATGAATAAAACATCACATTTGTGTGAATAAACATAGATGCTAAGCTGGCCTCTGACGGACTCTGGATCTCATCCTGATGAAGCTTATGTAATTCATTTTAATGATCACACACAAACAATCAGTTTTAAAACAATGAAGATCAGGGCCTAGCAGCAGAGCTTGTTAAATAACACAATATTTTATAATATTAAATAATGTATACTGACTCAAGACAAATCCTGAGTCTCTTGTTAAATGTGTTTATTATTTAAAACAAAACAATAAAAAAAGCAGTAGACTTCAGGATGAACACTGTAGCACCTCTGATGCTGCTTTGGACCAGGAGAGTTCTGGGTTCAGACGGATCAGTTGTCTAACTAGTACATAAACAGACCACAGAAGGATGTTTTTAAAAATGTGTTTATCTCTCTGCTTTATGAAATTATACTGAACAGCAACACAATTGTGTTACACCCACTGGATTGTGCATTGACAGTAAATGAAATTACAAAACCACAAAGTAGGAAATGGGCCCAATAAGAGAGAATAAAATAAAAACCACCTTGCAAGGTTTAAAATAAAAGTTGCACAACACCCTATTTGTCATGCCAGAGCTCTGCTCCGCCCCTCCTTTCCCTGCTTTTCTGAGCTGCCTTGATTGTTCATCTGCTTCACCTGTTCTGCCAGCTACCTTTACCGTGGCTCTCCAGCCTTCCCCTGTCAGATTCTTCATTACCTGAAAGCCCAATGTCCAGATTCCCCTTCCTGATCTGACATTCTGCTCTGAAACCCCTGATCTGCCTTCAAGTCAGCCTGCTCTGACTTCAAGTCAGCCTGCTTTACCTTCAAGTCATCCTGCTCTGCCTTCAAGTCAGCCTGCTTTACCTTCAAGTCATCCTGCTCTGCCTTCAAGTCAGCCTGCTTTACCTTCAAGTCAGCCTGCTTTACCTTCAAGTCAGCCTGCTCTGCCTTCAAGTCAGCCTGCTTTACCTTCAAGTCATCCTGCTCTGCCTTCAAGTCAGCCTGCTTTACCTTCAAGTCAACCTGCTCTGCCTTCAAGTCAGCCTGCTTTACCTTCAAGTCAGCCTGCTCTGCCTTCAAGTCAGCCTGCTTTACCTTCAAGTCAACCTGCTCTGCCTTCAAGTCAGCCTGCTCTGCCTTCAAGTCAGCCTGCTTTACCTTCAAGTCAGCCTGCTCTGCCTTCAAGTCAGCCTGCTTTACCTTCAAGTCAACCTGCTCTGCCTTCAAGTCAGCCTGCTTTACCTTCAAGTCACCCTGCTCTGCCTTCAAGTCAGCCTGCTTTACCTTCAAGTCATCCTGCTCTGCCTACAAGTCAGCCTGCTCTGCCTTCAAGTCAGCCTGCTTTACCTTCAAGTCAGCCTGCTTTACCTTCAAGTCAGCCTGCTCTGCCTTCAAGTCAGCCTGCTTTACCTTCAAGTCATCCTGCTCTGCCTTCAAGTCAGCCTGCTCTGCCCTCAAGTCAGCCTGCTCTGCCTTTAAGTCAGCCTGCTCTGCCTGTCAAGCTCCAGCTCTCGGCCCCAGTCTCACCTCAGCCCTGGACGATAACCCCGGGCTCACACCGCTAGCCCTACAAGCTCCGATGTGAGCACCGCAGTATTTCTGTAACTTTAAAAGTGCGAGAGGAAATCCCACTGCATTCGTTCACGTCCTGTGTCTGCGGTCAGGCCTCTGCGTTGCTGCGAATCCATTTTGTTTGGGTCAAACTTCGCCGGACGACGCAGCTGAACTGCAGCGAACACAGGGGGGAACATGTGTGAGTTTGGATTTATGCAAGGTCGGCATTAGAGCCTGTGGCTGCAGCCGATCTGTAGCTAATATGAGACGTCAGCTGTAGCTAAAACGCTCCCGCATCACACCTGAGCTGGAACGCTAGCGGTGTGAGTCCGGGGTAAGACTCCTCTGAAATAAAACTCTTAAACTTGTCTTCTGTGTTGGAACTTTCATTCAGGGTCCTATTACAAACTGCCCAACACTATTCTTGCTTCTTTTTGTTCTTGTAAGTCTATCTATTTTCACCAATGACGAAGCACTTTCCTCCAATATCTTGAATTATTGTCCAAGAAAGTTCTTGTCAGGTGTTTTTTTTTTTTTTTAAACGTTGTTCTACCACAGTCCAGAAGGTTCAGCGTCTGTGTCCAGCGGGGAGCGCAGAAGGTGAACAGGTCCGACAATCACATGTTGTCTTCACAAGCAAGGCTCTGGTGCGTAGCAAAACTCTTCTCATATCAATCAAAGATGATCTTGGTGCGTAACAAACAAACCCTGATCTGCATAAGTATAACAAAACAACAAAATGTTCTGTTCTACAGTTTAGTAAAGATCATTTATTGACTGATTACATGCCGTGTCATGACACAACCACATACCTGTCTTTGCTGCTAAAATGGGACCTCGTGCCCCGTTAGCTCAAACCAAAACTCTTAGAAAAATATCTAAAACACAATTTCACACATTTAATATTTACAGAAAATAAAATTAGACCAAAGGAAAATTTAGAAAAATTAATTGTAACACATGAAACTCTTCAAATGTTTCAGTAACTCAAAGCAAAACACGCTGGTCATCGTGGAGGCAAAGTTCCAAAAACGGAGTATTTTCAATGTCAAATATCAATGAATACTTTCAAAAAGAGGGGAAAAAACAGTCATGAATTAGCCTGCATGCTCTTTTTATGTAAATTCTTTCAGTTTTTTTTTTCTACTGAGCCTACTCAATAGCTGCATACCAGCTGTATACTTGCGATAGTTTTCCTATATCCACATACTGCTAGCATAGCGCCCTCAACTGGACTAAAGCAGTACAATCTCTTTTAGTTGCAATACATGAAATACACAGACACACACAATCATCAGCTGTGTAACAGCAAAGAATAGAAAGCAGGTTTATTCTCATGCTAATTTGACTCTGTTGGAAGATTTAAGAGGTGACGGGAGGAGGTTCCACCGGGAGCTCCTGCCAGATCAAACTATGGACAGAAGCCAGGACAGACCTCACGGCACAGGTCAGCGGCCCCGCCAGTAATGTGTAATAGTCTTCAAGCTAATAAAAGCCCCCTTTAACCTGGCAAACAGACAAAGAATGAGCGCCTCGCTCATCTGCCACTAAAGCCGGCAGCAGTTGATACCTGAGACAGTGAATTCCAGGCCGTTACACCTGGGGATAAAACAGCAGGAAGTGCGACTCCCTAAAAGCCCCGGAGGAGTGTGTAGTGCGAACTCGCTCCGTGAGCTCTCCTCTGAAGTCAAAGATTCCCGTTGCCCTGGCAACCATGTCTTGAAGATTTTTTAAAACTTGGATTTAACATTCGACGCCTCCTGTGTCTCTCTGCAGTGAAGCAACAGGATTGTCGGCTGAAAATATTATTCTGCCTTTTATTGCAGGTATGTGGTAACGTATCTTTAACATTCAGTTTGCAGGTAGCATGTGGCAGGAAGGAGGGCATCAAATCCAGCGCCTTCTGCTAATGTGCTCCTGGATTTCTTGGCAGTCTGAGATAAGTCATTTACATAGTTGTTTTATAGGTTCTTGACAATGCCAGAAGCTTTATTTGGATTTGCAAAATGTGGGCCTCTAGCAAATCTGAAATTACAGCAGCTTTGTGGGATTTAAATAGAGGTGTGAGGCTTCAAAAAGCACTTCACTCTGCGGTAAGCTGGGTTGTACAGTCGGAGTAAGGTCAGTGTTTTGTATTCAGGAAAGATCTCGCGTTTCCACATTTAGGTGTTCTGCTCCTCTCCACGCCGTGGAGCAGAGGCAGCTGGCAGGGGTCCAAAGCCCGCTGGCAAAAACCCACGTAAAGTCCCGCTGTGCCGATAAAACCCTACGTACGTAAAGACGGAGAAACTTTACATGCAATGTTGGGATTTAAAGATCATCCAGAGGAGATATCCATAACAGCGTGAGCGTATCCATATATTATATTACTATGGAATAGACAAAAAACTCTTCTGAGCCACTGAAATCGTTTTTTAAACCAACGTTACCTCTCTGTGTAAGCGCAGTAGCAACAGACTCCCCTGTTGTGTCGGTTTTAACACGACTTAAGATGCCATGACTCAACTACAGGACTTCAGGTTGCTATAAAAAAATCCTATTAGCGTTCAGCCTACTGTGGAACATATTAACTATAGATCAGGTCCAACTGTTTTAAGATGTTTTCTTCACAAAACAAGATCATAAAAACAACAGAAATGTTCAATACTAACATCTTTCTGAAAGAAAATTGTCAAAGTGAGTTACTGCCTTTTGTCACAATGATGCTTGTAGTGAAGAAGCCCGTGTTTGTGTTCTCACAGTGTTGAACGTACGTTTGTGCCACACCGACACAGTGGTTGAATATTGACGGCTCCATCACTCAAACGAGCTCCACCTGAAAAACAGTCCCAAGTTTCCATGCAATCTAGTGTTGGAGCCAAAAACAATCACTGGAAAAATATAGAACACAAAGTGCTTTTGAATTGTTTTTTTTTTTTTTTAAGTGAACAAATCTGCCTGTGGAGCTCGCAGAAGCTGCCTGGAAAAGATTATCTCAAAAAAGTTCTGATGTCCTGCTCTAAACCGCAGTCGTCTTTGCACTCACTGGTGAGTTTCCTGATCACATCGTCTGTTTACAAAGATGTAGATTTGATCCATTAGAATATGGTTTTCTATCAAAATTTAAGAAGATTTCAAAAAACACACCGTAGACAAAACAAAACCAAAAAAACACTTGAGTATAAGTCGCAGCAACCAAAAAAATGTTAAATAAACAAGAAAAAGATCGGCCATGTCTGAATTCCTTCCTGCTCACTACATAGAACGTTTGTCATTCTGTCTGAATCTGCATTTCCAAAGTGGGGTGCCCGAGACATTTCCTGCAGGTCTCTGCGAGAAACCAGTCTGCATCAATGCTCTCTACATTTGCAAATATAGACCAGAATGCATTGCGCTCAAACTATTTTTATTAAAAAAAACAAAAAAAAAAAAAGTGTTTTAATATAAACACGTTTATAAAGAATAAAAAAAACCAACAAGATGCTGGAAGATATATCCAGGTGTAAGTAATCTGAAATGGGCGGGGCCTGTCCATACTCAGTTGTTGCAAACATACCTGTTGGCTAAAACTGTCTTCACATATAAACTTGTGTAACCCTAAAAGTCATCTGGACCCTGCAAGACAGTGCGCTTGTACTGAACTTTTTTTTTTTAATGATTATGGATCTTTACTGGTGTCTAATGACAGACATGAGGTCTTGTCCACCTTTGTCATGGAAGGACTAGCGCCTCAATGTAAGGGTGGGGTCATCTGGACCCCATAGGAGAGCACGAGGGCTATATGTACACAATACAGTACAATGCGGTAACAAGAACAGACATTTCATCTTGAAAGGCAAATTCTAATAACAAAATAGATGACGATAACAGATTGTGTATGTACACGCTTCACTACTGTGACACTTTGATGGTTCTTTAGCTTCATGAATATAATAGGAAGAATATAGTATATTAGCCCGAAACATGAACAGTTGTTCAGATAACTATAGCATAAAGAACAAGCCAACCAGTCAACTAATCTCTTTCTATCACTTTCAATCACTAAATCTCTTGAATTCTTGGTCCTATGTGTCATTTTGGGACTTTTCTTTCAAACCCGGCTTAAAACTGAGTGATGGTTTCCTCTTCGGTGTTGCTGACAGTAGAAAATCTTGAAAAACACATATGCAGCGCACTCTTGCAGTTGTTGCTACCTATTTAAAAAAATAGTTGAGTAACACCCACGATGTGCATGAAAGTTTGACTTCCATTTGGTTCACACTGGACACAGAAGCAGCGCAGAAGCAGCGCAGAGCAGAGTGCGCGCGGCATCCGCTCTCTTCTCCAATTCACACCAAACGCGCAATTTTCCACAACGGTCGACAGACGCTTCTGCTAGAGCTTTTTTTGTTTTTGCCATCATGGGTAAATGAATAACCAAAAAATATTATCCATTCTTTCTGCTCAAAAGAACTGCTCTCTGCCTCTCTCTTGTTGTTTTTTTACACCAAAAACCCAACTCCACCCCACCCTGCCACTCCAGAATCGGCCCACTATGTTCATCTGTGTATGGGTGTGTGTGTGTGTGTATGGGTGGAGGGGGTGTCTTGTGATTGTATGTTTATTTTAATCTTTACAGTCTGTTTAGATAATAAAACATGATTGCCATTGTCAATGTTTTTTTTATTGTGAAAAAAATGGTTTTATTTTGAAAATAAACAGGATTTTCTCATGTATCTTGATGTAACTTCCTGCCAGAATTGACGCTGATCCCTCGCAGCTCGCACACAAAATAAACCAGACACAGAAATGATCCACTGCACAGCGGGAGCCTTCTGCGGAGGACCGCTCCAAAGGTTAACAAGGGTGCCGAGCGGTAGCGGCCTCCTTCCCGCGCCGCTTTGCTGCGCTTCGGAGTCTAGTGTGAACCAGGCTCTAAACTCCAAAAAATATGATAACAAGAGTCATGACTCATACTCTTTGAAATAAATCTTTCAAACATTTTATGTAGATGAATAAAGATTCATCTGTTTGTCTTTCATTTTTTATTTATTTTTGTTTTTTACATTGTTTTGACTTTTTTATTACTTTATTTTTCAATTCATTTATTTTTTATTTAGTCTTTAAACAAATGATATCATTTTGTGCGATGAAAAAAAGCTCAGAAATGAGTTTTTTGGACAGTTTTAGGTGTATTGGGAATCAGATCTACTGAAGAGATGGATTTCAAGCGGTGCCATAAAAACAGTTTTAAATGCAAAATATTAGAGCCAAAAAAATAAAAATGAGTGTAAAAAATTAGTAAAATAACAAAAAGAGCCTAGAATACTAAGGGACAAAATTAAATCTTGAAAATGGCTTTGAACTTACAAATTTAGTTTAATTGTTCTGGTGATTGTGATTGTTACATCTTAAAGTACACAACAACTGATCAAATATCTTAGATATGTTTTAAATATATTTTTACATCCAACAAACCTTTTTACCTCAAATTTTAAGAACTACAACAGTTCAACTTTCCTAATTCTAGACCATTATCAGCTCAAAGTACGACTGTACATTTTAAAATAATTTTGTATTTAAAAGTTTCTTTTCAAGCTGTTGTTTAATGCATCTCTACTGTTTTGAGTCAATGGAGCCTAAAACCAAACCAATCCAAACAAAACCACAATCCAGTCACAAAAAAATAACTTCTGTGTTAAATATTATGTAAGAAAAAATCTTGTTTAATAAGAGAATCAACAATTAAATGTTTTTAGAATAAAACATCTCAAAGATATTCAGAGTTTATTGTCTTAAAACAAGTCGTCACATCTTACTAAAAAGTTAAGCTAGTTTTGTCTCATATTAATTTAATAAGATATTCAACCATAAAATATTTGGTGAAATTTTATGTTTTTGCGGCAAACATTTTGGGAAACATGATGGAACATCCAAACCCCTATAGAAGCAGCGGTCTGCTGCATCATCTGAACGAGAATCTGACAAGTGATGCACTGACTGGGATGTGAGGAGGCAGATGGCTTCATTAAAACTTGACAAGCATTCAATGGCTCATCATAGAAATTTATGAGTCTTTCATTCTGCCCCCTTTGAGAAATTGTACACTATTGATTTGTTATTGCCTCCACATAAATATCAAATTACTATCAAACTAGAAGGAGAATAAATCTACATGTCTTTTTCCAGAACAATTAAAATATGTACACACATACATATTGATTTTCTCCTTTGCTGGATTGAATTTATGCTGCCAGCAACTGAGGAGAGAATTGTCTCATCTGAAGTCCCATGTATGGGGTTGACCGGTGCAGGTGCCACAGATTTTGGCGTTGTTCGGGCCCCTGGAAGGTTGTAGCGAGGAGCACCTTGACTGGATCACAGGTGAGTCTTTTAGTTTTCTTGAGGCACGTCCGGCCACCTCACGGGACATCATGAGACCTCAAGAGAGAAATGGAACGTACGCTTGTCTAGTGTGTGGTAAGTATTTGGTGTTGCCTGTACCTGAACTGTTTGATACGACCAGTTGCCCATAAGAAAAAAGCGCCGGAATACAATCTCTCTATGGGTTCACCTAGTGGTCCATGACCTTGATGTTTCGTTCAGGTCACCTTGTACTCCGTACATGTCTGAACAAATGTCGTATCCCAACACATTCTCATTCCAAAGTCATCCCATATGGACAACCGGCTGAAGTCCTCCGTGTTACTTTTTGACATTTTAGGTGTCCCCAACTTGTTGTTTTTGATGTACTGGATGTTCCAAGTAAATCAGGGGTCTGGATGTTTTTCGGACATGGACTGATCCTCGGTATGCCTTACCTGGACAGCAAACTGGCACCACGTTTGGTAGCGTACACACAGAGTTTTGCTACAGTCCGGTACCGGTGCAGTACCAACTCAGTGGCCTTGTGGTAGAGTGTCCGCCCTGAAATTGGAAGGTCGTGGGTCCAAACCTGGGCCGAGTCATACCAAAGACTCTAAAAAATAGGACTCAGTGCCTCTGCTTGACACTCAGCATTAAGGGGTTGGATTGGGGGGTTAAACCACCAAATGGTTCCTGAGAGCGGCTGTGTCTGCAGCTCACTGCTCCCCCAGGGGAGGGGTCAAATGCGGAGAACAAATTTCACACACCTATAGGTGTGTGACAACTAACGGGACTTTAACTTTAACAGTACTCATCCCTGTACAAGTTTGCGGCCCGGAGGTTGGGGAGGTTGATTTAATTGGAGCAGCCAGCGCAACAAAAAACCATGTGTTGGGGAACCACAAAACGCCAATTTATGTTGCGGACGGGTCCTTAACCAAATGTCAATATGTCACGACTTGGGAATAATAATGTGTTGTGGATCCATACATAAAGCTGAACACCTTTTCACAGCAAAAACACTTAGAAATCAGAGAAACATTTGTGGATTTTCTCTAAGAAAGCAAAGAAATGTGCCAATGGGGTAGGAAAAATAGTTTAACAAAGAATTTTTATTTTAAAGGGGCCATACCATGAAAAACCAACTTTTTGTGCTTTGAAGTGTATTATACTGTTTATTCCTTGCTATAAAGAACCCTAAAGCGGTATTTTGATCCATTCACACAATTCTGAGTAATCCTCTAAAAACCTGCACTCCCAGTAGCAGCCCCTCCCATACCCACGAAAACAAGCGGGTCCTCACAATCTGACATCACAGAGTGAGAACGCCCCTTTCAGGAAGAGTCTGCTCTGCCAGCACCGTCCCCAGTCTAACACCAGCACTCAATTTCTACAGAGCTATTGGTGATCAGCAAAAAACTTTAATTTTAGATGCAGAATACCGTATATCTTCCAGTTGTGTCCTGTCTTCAGTAAATTCCAGCTCAAATAGGTGTTTGTTACTTTGGAGGTGGGGCTCCTTTAAGTATCCCCCGTCCACCCCCGTTGGGCACAGTCGTGCAGACACAGTGTGTCTTTGTGTTATGAACCAGCGTGGCTGGGGCTGCTGGGGGCAGATATTTGGTATGTGTATCCTGTCATGGACACCCTCTCCTCGTCCGGGCCACCTGTGGTTACACAGGTGCTTCTCGTTCTTCTAATTGTTCTCCATGTGCTCATCTCTAGTTCAGTGTCTCAGCATCCTAGTTCTCTGGCTGTGTGTACACTCTCTTCGTCTTGGATTAAACTCTGAACTGGACCTTGTTATTCTTCCTGCTTTTGGGTTACCTCGTTTTGACTTCCATTACACATCCATCTTTGAAAAAAAAAATGTAAATGTGTATTTTCGTGGGAGAAATGAAGAAAGAATGGCTTTAAGACAGCAGCCACAAGCAGCAGCAGGCGGAGCTTCAGGATTTGAGTACTTTTACTTCTCGGTAGGAAAAAAATGCATCAAATATAACTAATATTTCATAATCAGTTTTTTATGTACCAAAGGTAATATATGGTCATATATGTGGAAATAGTTTACTCTGAAAGGCTTAAGAAAAGTAAAAAAATTCAAGTCACTAAGACAGGTTTTCTTAAACCGTCAAAAACTTTCTTGGTCAGAGTTTCATCCTCGCTAAGCAGAAAAGAAGTCCTGTTTTCTTAGAAAACGGATTGTTTTACTTTCTTAAGATTCAGTTTCTGCCGTGTAGGTGTTGTTTAGCTCCAGCCATGAAGCTGAGCTGTACGACTTCTCTTGTCCGGTTGTTTACAACTGATATTCCTCGTGAAAGCTTGCACGAGTGCAGCGTATGAAACACAACGCTTCTCATTTATAAAGCAGAAAGGAGAATTACAAACCCTGCTGTGTGTAAATCATTATAATGAAAGGGAAAAACAGTTAAACACTGAGAGATGAATCACGGAGTCAGCCCGGCCAGCACACACACTAGCTGTAAATTGGGCAAACGATTTGGAGAAGATACTTGTGATGGTGAGCGAAGATCCCCGAGGAGGTTTGTCAGCGAGAACTCAGTAATGGGCAGAGTGTGGGGGTGGGTTCGCTGGACAGGGAAGTAGACACGGTTAAGCCTGTGATCAAAATTAAACATAGAGCAGAGCAGCACCCAACGAGCAGGTTAGCACACACCGCATGTTCTACACACTACGACTGGTGCCTGGATTCCACCGGGAAAACTCCCAGATTCTGTATCGGTGACACAAATTAAAACAAGCATGACAAGAGTGTTCATGTTTTTGGGAGTCTGTAATTGTACACCACCAAGCACAGCCATGCTAATACTTGTTTCCTAAAGAGACAGCGTATTAGTGCGACCCTATCAAAGGATCCATCATTACTATTTGGCATGCTGTTAAAGCACAGAAGACAGCTTGACGGCATTACACATCCATAGTGCTTAATCTGTCGCCTGCCAGTTTTCACCACTCTCTAAAACCATCATGTGGCCCGCACAACATCACACACATTTGAGAAGCTCTCATTTATTTGCTCTTGAAGCATTTTCTGCTGGGCTGTGCAACATCCATTACTGTAAGGCTTTTTTTTAATCTTACATACACTCTCTGCCTCTGTCAGGCAGTTAAAGCGAAATAAAACCATTACAAGGCTTTCTGCCTATGCAGGATTATTTTACTTGTTGGGGTAAAATGCATGAAAAGTGTGTCTTGAAGTAAAATTCATTTTATTTTGGTTAAAAAACTGATTATTGTAATCTGAAATGCGTGCATGTGTATTGTGATGTTTATCTCACTTGTCTGGACTTAAAAATTAGATTTTGTTTTTTATTATAATTGTGTTTTTTGTTGGTTGCATTGTTCAGTGACTGTGCTAACCTGATAGCACGTGACGGGACTTCATTCTGCTAGACAGCTAGCAAACAAATACAAGAACTCTCAAGTGAATCAAAGTTGCTTCTTTAATTTCTCTTCTTCTGAAAATTACTCATATCAATTTTTTGGTAAGAAGATGAAAAAATCCCAACGCTCGCACACACAGGACCGACAGCATGCATGGCTGCATTTTATGGGGTCAAATCAGGATCATCTTAAAATGAATGAAAAACGAGATTGAAAATTAGAAAAACAGGAAATAAAAATAAAACTAAAAATTTGAAAGCAGTTTTAAACTGAAAATACATTTTGAAAACTTGAAAAAACATAGAAAACGTGAAAGAAAGATTGAAAACTTGAAAAAAATAAAAACATTTATAACCAAAAAAAAATGTTTTTATTTAAAAAGTAATGGTAAATCTTTAGATGAAGTGCCGTAAAACATTCAGTATGATGTTGACAAAGATACTTAATACATTTGTTTACTTGTAAGCAGTTTATCAATATGTTCTTTGTGGACAGTGGTCTCAGTTTAGATGTTATTCAAACTTACAAAGTGTGTGAATAAACTATAATTGGCTTATTTTACTGATACATGTGTTATAAATATCCTATTGACACAATAATAATGTTTGCAAATGTGTTAGTAAAGCTTGTTAAGGAATCTTCTTATAACGTTTTTCCCATATAATGTTTATTTGCACTTTTAACTTTTGCTTTTTTTGTTTCTCCCTCTTTGTTTTCACTTCTGTTTTCAGTTCTAATGGACTCTGTGCACGGAGCTGTGTGACGTATTTACGGTTTTGAATAAGACCACTTACTTGCTTCCAGTTGTGGTTCTCTACATACACTGTAAATAGTAAAAACCCGCTCTACTCAATAAAATTGTGGCAACAAAGTGACAATTAATAATATTAAGTAAATTCAACAAGTCCAAAAAATAAACAAGTTTTTCTAAATGAATTGTTAATAATAATAATAAACATGAGTAATATATACTAAGAATAAGAAAATGTCATCTGAAGTGTTTCAACACCGCGACCAAAGGAACAAAAAATCACTGATGTTGGTTTGGACTCTCAATTGGAGAGGAATACGAACAGCAATCCTCAAAAAAGCAGTATTAACTAACGTGTTGTTGTAATTTAAGTTGGTTTAGCTAAAAATATTCTTATAATAAGAATGTTTATTATTTCATTCTTGAACAATTATTTCAGTAAAAGCAATTATTGCAATTATTATGTTGAATTTACTTAATATTATTAATTGTCACTTTGTTGCCACAATTTTATTGAGAAGAGGGGGTTCTTACTATTTACAGTGTACGTGGACTTAGCAAACCTGTGTAGTATTCATTTATTTTCATTATTTCTTACATTGTATGTTAAAAGACAAAATTAGCCTTTCTGAAACATCAGCCAGTACTAACAAAACTCTAGCATGTACTGTATGGTCATGTGACTTCTTCAGATGAAACGTAGCCGTGTTAGAACATTTAAAACCCGTTCAACAGAACCTTTTCTGTGTAAACAAACTTTGAAGTAACTTTCAGAGTACTGATCGTACTCTCAGCTGATGATGAGGTTCCTCTGTCTTCTTCATGGAGTGATAGCGGCGTGCGCTAACGGTCACCTCGACTGTGAAAGAGAATCCGTCTCAGACTGACTCTACCTGAAACTGAACATTACATTTAAACACATTTAGAAACACTCTGCTGTGGAGTCACTGAAGCACAACTAACAGGTCAGAAAGATAAAGACACAATAATCAGACGTGTCTTTCATGCTAGTTAGCATTAGCCCAAATAAAAGGGACAACAGGATTAACACATAATTTTCTAAATACTGCAGTCAGCTCTGAACTTTTTTCTTGGCTGCACAGATCCAGAGTAAAGTTAAGATTATGATTACGGTTCCAGTTCAGGTTAATGCTCCAAATGGTTCCTGATTGTGGTCGCAGCTGCAGCCGCGCTCTAGCTACGTGACAGCTAACAGAACTTCATTAAAAACTGTGACAGTAACAGCATTCAGCTTTGGATTCACATACAATACGTGAAACAATGCAGTAATCTGCATCTTTGCTGCACCTATCAGGTGTCTTCAACATGAATTCCCATCAGCTTTAGAGCTGGTTGCACGTAAACATGTTTGAATAACATCAGTCTAAGTAAGTTACCATTGAAGATGCTATGTAGGAAAAACAAACACAATTTAAATGCCTTTTACAATTTTATTTTTGACTTTTTTGCTAGAAAAACAAACAATGCATCTAACATAATTCACTTAACATAATTCTTAACTCTTGGTAGCTCCAAAAAACATCTTTAAACTCCAAATACTCTGATATTTCCACATAAACAATAGTCCATGCCCCAGCCAGGAATGACTGAGCGGTCATATACCGAATGTGGAAGTATGTTGTGTGGATGGCTTATTCAGAGTTTTCACAGCTTAGCTGATCCGAATTTTGCTTTTTTTGTTTGAGCTCATTTATTTTTTGTTATTGGGAACAGTTTTCTTTCTTCCAATTTTCAATAATTTCTTTAAGTTTTTGATATGCATTTTCCTGTTTAAAACTGCTTTCATATTTTCAGGTTTTTATTTTTTTCAAATTCACAATGCCTGTTCTTCAAATTTTCTATTTTGTTTTTCATTCATGTTAAGCGGATCCTGATTTGACCCCATAGCATCTCCTGTGAAAATCTGCTAGATGAAAATTAAGACTGTATGGTAAGAGGACTCACTTTGACATAAATTTAAACCAAATTTAATCTGAAATGACAGATGTCTCACTCGGGCAATTTTTCTAAAACGAAATGTTAAGCATGGTTTACTCAAATAAGTGCTACTTTTATAACTTAACTAAAGCCATTACAGTGTCTAGATGTCATGACATCAAACAAGCGCCATTTTTCAACTTATTAAAGACTTTGTGACTTTTGTGGGTTTTTTGTGATACTGTCACAAAAATGTAAAAAGTTCAGAGATGGTGGAGGACATAACCATTATTTGTTTTACATCTTTTTTCTTCTCTTTGTGAAATTCAGCAGTAATCTGCCACACAAATTATACTTATTTAAATGTGACAGCTTCTGATTCATGAGTGCTCAGCATAACCAACATTACCTGAAGTGACATTTTAATGGAGCTTTGCAGTTATGACTTTAGTAATCTTGCTGGCGTTGACCGGCGCCGTTTCTCAACAGAAACTTCTTTTTCTGTAAAAGTTCCTGATTAAGGTATGAAGGAACGTGTTTGTGTTTCCACGTTAGACTTTTTATTTTTGCACAGGTATCAAATCTGTTACTTTTCTAGCATTTAGCCTAAATCTACTGGAATGACGATGACATGTGGTTTGAAATGTTCTCTTGGACAATCGCTTGACTCCCCCCTGAAACCTGTTTGTTCTGACAGCAGCGTCGGCGCGTTATGCTTAAGAATGAATCTCCAAAGGCAACACAGCGGCGTCTTGAACCAACATTGAAATATTCCGTTCACTCCTCTCTTCATGTGACCGACTGAGTTGACATTAGACATGAAGATTATCCCGCTGGGTTTTAGTCCTCCTCTAACTCAAACAAAAAAATAATAAGGAGAGTCAGTGATAGTTCTCGTCATAAAAAGCAGAAACTTTTGGAGCCAAGTGCAGGTAATGGATTCATAATTCATGAGGAGCTCCGCTGCTGCCACCTGAGAAATGGTGCAGATTTCCATTGCAGCCTCGAAACATCACACATGGGTTTATACACAACAATAGTACAAAAAAGAACAAAAAATTCATACAGGTGATGAAACTACGAATAATAATCAGCACAAATCAGACAAAAGTAGCAATGATCGATCACTCAAACCAACCCAAGTAATACAGAGTTTCAGTAAACGTTAGGGGTGTAACGGGTGACAAAACTCACGGTTCGGATCATGTCACGGGTTTTAGGATACGGTTCAGACCATCTTTCGGATCAGTAAAAAAAATTTTAAAAAAGTGACAGGAAAAAATAAGAAGATAAGAGCCTAAAATAATTTTTTTGAGAGGCTTTAAAACATGTATTTGAGAAAACATTTATAAAATACTTTTACACTCAAACGGAGTGTTGATGGAAGCCCCTCCCACACGCAGCGGGACTTTTGGATAACCGTCAAGCAGCAGAATTGACACTTGTTAAAGCAAAGATGACGTACAGAACATGAATTGTATTTGGTGTGTACAGACAATAGATTTAAATAATGTGCACATGGCTTGAGGTATGCAGCAGCGGGGGGGGGGGGGGGGGTTGAGGAATTTTGCTCTGAATCAAAGTTTCTGTGTTGTTTTCTCTGACATAGTTTCTGCAGAGCGACAAGAGTAAATTCACCTCTGAGTTATAGGCTGTACTGTTGACATGGAGCAACCCCGCCCCTCTTCCCCTCCTGGTTGTTGAGAGCTCAAAGCTGGGAGCTTGTGGCCCACCCACTATATTTTCCACATGACAAAAACAATCTTTTTCAAACCCAAGAAATGCAATTTTAATTTTATTTTTTTCTTTACATATGTCCTCCATCATGAAAAAAATGCCACATGACATGTTAAAAAAAAATAATTTTCCATGGAGCGAGTTTATAAAATAATTTTCCAGGTTACCTCTCATGATACATGAGCTATTTACAACGTGGTTTTAAATTAAAGCTTCAGAAGACTATTATTTGGATGTAAAATTGTATTTTAGCCTTTATATAACACAACAAGGTCATTTTAAGTGCATTTTAAAGGGTTTTGGCAAAAAGGGAAAAATAGGAAACCACATTTTCCGGAAATTTTCCAAAATATCCAAAAGTATTTTAGTTCTTTTTTTCATGGCATCTGGACACTGAAAAGCTAAAGGAAAAACAAGAGAAAGGCTTCTTCTTTTCATGCGAAATAACATCTTTTTATTTGATCCTAGTGGAAACTGACTTGATCTCTTCTCCTAAAAGCTGGATGTAGTTCAGGACTCCGGTTCATACAGATGATGCACAATAATAGTGAGACAAAAAAATCAGGTTAGATGTGTAATTTAGTAACATTACTAACATCACAAGTGAAACAAACAACTAAAGACATGTTTCCATTTCTCTTATAAATGTGTCAATGTCAAATAAACAGATGAAAATTCTTTTTAAAAGGAAAACACTTGAAAATTGATCCCAAACGGTGTTATTTATTTTATAATTTATGTTAGTCTAAATAAACAGATCAATAGTTTATTCTCTTTGTGGGTTTATTTTCCCTCAGTTCTGTTTGATCCTCTCCAACAGTCATTTTCATTGTTAGCACACTTCAGCATTTTGGGATTTTAATAACTGTTGAGTCACCAGCTGTGAACTATTAAGAAATGATGCTGATGACCAGCAGATTGAGAAATCGAGTTCCAGGCATCAGCCAGCAATGCCTCCCATACTTCACACCGCTCGCCCAAGTAACAGATTGCCTCCTAACTACTGCAGTTGTGACAGCGGATGGCTGTTCCCTGAACACGCTGATAAACATGTGATAGAGCAATTGGCTCTGACGGAACAGCGACAAAAACAAAACCACCACCAATCTGGGAGCTGTGAAAAAAGGCAACATATGTCACCACTTCTTTCACAGAACTGACCGGTAAAACAGCACATTTATGGTGAAAAGGTTTAAAAAGACATTTTATGTTAATTGATCTCTGCTTTTGGGATGTCTTCAAGAACAAGTCAGGTTCAAATCTTTTGTTTCTAACTGAAATAAAAATGAAGAATGAATGAATGAAGACGGACTAAAAACAAACATGAGTGTTCACTTCATTCACTTATAAACTCCATCTTTTCCTTTGCTCCTGTTGCCTCATCTTTAGGAAGGATTTCAAATTATTTTTTTCTTTTTATGTTTGGTTGAAAGGTTAGATTAAACACAGAGAAGGACTCTTTTTCTAAAACTAAGTTTACCCACTTAAAAATTAAATATTCCATTTTATGTTTGCACAACTGCGCAGCACGATACTGAGGCTGCACTGGTCTAGCAACCGAATGAATGCATGGACAATTAGACTGAAACAGTAAAAACATCTATATTTTTTAATATATACATTTATTTGTTATATTATAATAGTTTTTTAATTTTTAAAAACTCATGATTTGAATTAAAAAACTGCATAAATGGACAAACTTTATTTTCTTTGCTCCAAAATGCTATATTTTTTGTTATAATATGTACTAAATTTAATTTATTTTTTTTATCAATAGAAGGAAAAAAACATGCAATACAACATGATGGAAACAAAAAAGAAGAAAAACTGATATTGTCTGCCCCTTTTAACAAATCAAATCAATCATTAAAAAGGAAAAACACAAAACATTCTGCCGGTTTTGGATACAATGAGAGAAGATTGGGAAAGAAAGAACAAAAATGTACCAATACAAACATTAACCGGTGCGAAATGAACACCATTGATCGGAGATGAGTAGTTTTGAAACAAGATTGATTTGTAGTCATTGATTAAACTGTTTTTAATCTAGTTTTTAAAACTTGATTTTGTTGTGGCGTTTTTAATTTCTGTGCTCAATTTATTCCATTTATTGACTCCATGTACCAGGGGTCAGCAACCTAGGGCACGCGTGCCACAGCTGGCATGGGGAGGGAAAGACGGCGGCACGCCAAAGTGTGACAACACTTTTGTCTTTAGTTTAGAGTTTTTTGGATTTGCAAAGAGTGAACATCTCTTAGCACAAGGATCTTTGATTCTCCATGGTGTCACAAGGAAAGGATCCATTCACACAGCGCTATGACTGTGACCCCGCCCACCCACCCACATTTTTTTTCTTTTCTTTTAATAAAACTTTACAGTTTCACACAATGAACATTAGAAGTGTCTGGATAGATCAGTTGGCTGGTGCAGGATGTGGGTTCAGTTTCCAGGGCAGCAATGAGCTAAAATCCAGTGAAGATATTCAGATAAGACCCTTCATTCTGCTGCATAACTTGATCTCTGTACCTTAAAATCCAGGATTGTATCAGGAAGATCATCCAGCATAAACTCTCTGTATAACCTCCTGTGTGAATCAGTGAAAGCTGATTGACTGACAACGACAACAGAGTTCACATTATAGTTGTTGATGGCACTCTTGTTAGGGAGAACATTTTGAATTGGCACTTCAATTCATAAACATTTCTGACCCCTTCTATATACAGATACGCATGGTTCCATCAGAAGTATTCTGTGTTTTGGTTTAATAAATATTTCATGCCCTTTTAGATTAAATTTGCTCTTTCTTTTCATGACCCACCACCCGATTCCCTGGTACATTTATGGCTTCTGAACTCTGTTCTTTAGGAATTCCCTTCATTTGATCCCATCAAGCTTTCGTGTTTTTCTATTCTAAGACTTAAAAACGACACATTCTAACTAACAGACGGGGTTTTTATGGTCAAATTTCACACTAAGACTTGGAAAAGCCAGGATTAGCAGCAAAAGAAAAGAAACTCTGGATATTTAGATCAGCATTAACAGCTGTTGTACTTTTATTTCCCGTGTCTGTCTGTGAGGATTGTTGCATTCATAGTTTAGTTTTCTTGCCTTAAGTGATGTTTTATTTTTAGGTTTTTCCGTTCCTTGCCACAAATTCTCAAACCAGTCACCGTTTGGTTTTGGTATTTCCAAATCTGTCAAAGCTCTGGAATTTCTTTACTTTTGTCGAGTCATTTTAGGAGTTTCTGTTTAGTCTAAATGTTGTGTTTTAGCTCAATGAATGAATCAAGTCCATCTCCTGTGTTTGGGTCTTTTACCAATTCTGACCAGTCAGCATTTCAACTGAACTTTTTCATCTGCGTCTTTTATCTCTGTAAAGTAATGTTTTGGAGCTGAAACATTTGTTTGCATTTTTTTAAACAATTCTGGGTATGCAATAAGGTTTTCGATTCATATTACTGCAGTGCATCAATTGTGTTGATTGTTTTATACTTTGTATGCAAATCTTTAAACCATTTTAAACGGGAAAATGATCTATTTTCTTCAACAGAACAATGCAGTGAAACGCAGGACGAGTTTGCTTTGTGGAAACTGTTCAGATCATGTGAGTTTGGTGTCTCCATACGAATGCATTGAGTGCCGGTGAAAGTCGAGTTACTCACCCTGTACCACACAATTTCTCGCAGCCGCCCGTCAGTTTTGAAGTTGCATTTGAGAGTAACAGTCTCGCCCACAACCACGGGGGGCAAGGGCTCTATGGTAACTGTCAAATAACCTGCAACAGAGAAGAAACACATAGAAAACGGTGAATCGGAGCATCAGGACAGTCCAGGTTTAGTCAGAAGCTACAGCAGTCAGAGGAGGGAGAAATCTCTTCAAGGGTCGCTATAAAACCAATCTAAGAGAAAACTGCTTGCATGTTGATAATGTACAAGATCAGTCCGAATGTTTGCACTTCAGGGAATCGCCAGATTATAAGGGGCACCATCAAGAAATGGTCTATTTTTCAACCTCTGTCATATATTTATAAGCCGCACCAAACTCTAAGACGCATTAACCCTTTAACACCTGAGGCATCATTGGTGACGCTTAGAGTTTCCCTCCAATCAAAATCTTGTTCTTAGAATTTTTAACATGTATGTGTGGCATTATTCTTCTGAAAGAGAAAAAATATAATAAGAATTCATTTCGTTTTCGCATTTCTGAGTATTTCTCCTTTTAAATCTCTGTCAATCAAACAGTCTCAGAAAAACTCAGTTTGAATTCCTGAGGTTTGCTTAAGTCACGACAGCTGGTCCAGATATAGCATAGAGGCTGGAGAAGATAATCTAACGTCCCATTTCTGTGCTGTAAAGGATTGTCATTCAGTGAAAGGCCATACTTTTATTGTTTTTGCCATAATGGGTAAGTTAAAAACATAAAAATATTACACCGTGTTTCTGCTAAGAGGAAGTAAGTAGTTAGTAGGCCTACACTTTAATTTATCTAAACCGAGTCCCACCCCTGATCCAGAGTAAGCCCACTACACTGATCTGTGTGTCTGTTAGTGTGTGTGTTGTGATTGTATGTTTATTTCCCTCTCTACAGTCTGTTAAGATACAAAAACATGATCGCAGTTGTCAATCGCTGTGTTTTATTGTTAAAAAATTGTTATATTTTGAACATTTTGTCATGTATTTTGATGTAACTTCCTGTCAGATTTGACGCAGATCGTTTGCGGCTCACGCCCAAAATAGACTAGACGCAGAAACATCCGCTGCACGGCGCGAGCCCTCCATGGAGGAGGTGGTGAACCACACCATAGGTTAACAAGGGCGCCGGACGGAAGCCGCCTCTGTTCTGAGCCACCTTCTGTGAGCCACTGTGTCGTTTCTGCCTCCAGTTTGAACCCGGCATCAACATCTGCTGGAATTACGTTGATCGCGTTACAGGTTAAAAACTTGTCCAGTAAATCAAAAAACATAAAGTCTGGAGCTCCGGTGTTACAAGGCTAGGCAAGACAAGAGTCAAAGATAAATCCTTAAGTCAGTCTGACTTCATCAACTATGTTCACGGTAAGACCAAACTGAATTCTTCCCCTCTAATTGCAGAATCATTTGAAGGGAAAGTGGTGTCCAAAATAGTATTTTTGAGAGTGGAGCGAAGGGTCTTAGAGTTCCATTTCCCTCTGTTGGTAGGATGAGCTGCGTCACACTGTGCTGCAGAGAAGCACTTTTCTACACTTGAGTGTTCTGACTGAAGCACACATGTTTACATTCCATAGTTTTGCATTAGCATTACCTTATTAAAAACCCTTCCGCTCTCCTTGGGGTCCAGATGGCTCCAACCACATATTGTTATGCGATTTCTTCCATGACAAATGTGGACGAAGGGGGACAGGATTTTATGTCTGCCATGGACATTAGTGAAACTCCGAAATCAGTGAAAAAAAAAAGTTCAGCGCACTGTCCTGTGGTGTCCAGATGACCCCACTTTTAATGTAAACAAGCTAAGGAGAACGGAAGGGTTACAGAGATAAAACCAATGTTTTTATGGATTTTCCAACGCTAGCAGCTCCACGCTAAAGTAGCTGACCGGCGACTATTGATGATGTCATCAAGTGGGAGTAACATCAGAGTTTGAAGAGACTATTTCTCCATAACTCTTCATTTGGATGGCTAAATGCTAAATGCAGAGGTGGGGAGAAGTCGTAGGGGAAGAAATTGGATTCTGCCTTACTCTAGAACTTGATGGTAACACGCTACATGCTATCGACGTTAGCTTTGTTACAGTATTTGTCATAACTGTCACCTTCTTTGCAGAACTTAAAAAAATAGACTGACACCAAGAAACCAAATATTACTGTGAAAACGCAAACTCCCAACCTTTTTAGTAACAAACAAAAAATAGAATAACAATTCGACACCGCTACATGTTAGCCATGTTAGCCTATTTACAATAACACCGTACTAAAGTTTTTGACACAGCCCTGTGTGCTTCTCAAAAACAAATCAACATCAATAAGCACAACCAGAATGAATTAATTCATAAACTGCACTGAAATAAAAGGCAGACTGTTGTTTTTTAATTAAAAAAATGAAGGGTTTTAAGTGTCCCTTGTTTGTATCTACCAACTCCTTTTTGGCACATTGTTTTATTTTGTCTATCTATACGTCTGTCTCTGTTTTCATTTTGTGTTTGGAAAAAATTAAAAAAACAGGTTTTAAACATGCCTTAACCCTCTTACACCCAATCTGTTGCTCCACTGTTAAAATTATTTGAATTATCCACTCTTCAACTGTTCATGCAATTATAACTTGAGTATTTTGTGATCAGACACGCGATTTTAATCATATCTGATATGTTTCGACAGGGACGTTCCATCAGAGTCGTCATCGCATGTTCATGCAATTTTTTTAAACAGACTCAGAAGCAAAAAAATCAGCTTTTCTGATGATTTTCAATACTTAATGCTAATTAACGTACACCAAATGATTCTGACAGAGTTTCAGAGCTGCTTTTCTCTGCGTCAGAATCCGTTGGAGTTACAGAAACTGCATAAACGGTTAAGGAGTTTTTGTTTGATGGTTTGAAGAAACTGTTTCATGATGCCGGCAATATCTTCTGTATAAAATGGTTACACCAAACAGATTTAGATTCTTTATTTATCACTGGTGTTTAGCATTGGGGATGCAACATCTAGCAAATTAATCTTAATCTGTTTAGAACAAAACAGCTTCTCAGAGTCATAGAAAGGTTACACAGCAGGTCAAAACTGGACAGGAAGGCAGATTTAAATAATTAAATTCAAATGTTTAATAAATACAAGGACAAAAAAACATTAAGATAAAAAAAATTCCTTAAATTTTTTTTTAAGGAAATGTTTAAGTATCAAGTTTCCATCCAAAAAATCCTTACAGGTGGTGTGTTCCATTGCAGAGAGCAGGTCTGTGTGAAACCACGGATTCAGATAAAGCAGAGCAGATATTGAAGCCATCTGCATTACTGATGTGTGTTCTGATAAAATCACAAGAAAAAAAAAAATGGATGCATTCTTAGAAAAGTGACTAAATTATTCTCCTGGAAACCTCGCTGTTCTAAAATGCTGTGAAAATGTTCTGGCAAACCCGTACAGAAACAAATAATCAGTTCAAATGAAGTAAGAAGAGGAAAGGAAAAACCTTTCAAACAGAATAAAATCAATCAATCAATACTTTTGAAACACAATTAGCATCACGCTGTAGAACAGGCTGCCTTTAAAGGATGTGTTAGGTATCGCTGTGGCAGAGAAGACACAGATCGGCTCGTCTCACATGCCAATGCACCTAGATACGCTTATTAGAAAATCTTAATTTAATCAGCCAGCTAAGGGGATCTTCTCTCCAGAGTCAAATTGAACGGATAAACCTCCACATAGACTGCTGTCATTACCGCAGAACTGATGCGCTGACAGAAAATCCTGACTCCTCACCACAGCAGCTGTCAGAGAGGCATTATGAGAAGGAAACAAAATGTGGATGTTCTTTACTCAGCAGGATATCACTCTGTGCTTGCCCTCAGCAAGTATTTATTAAGTCAAGTATTTAGTTAGAAGTGGTAAAACATTTCTCACACATTCTAACTGGTGGCCCCCTTTTAGTGGTTTCAGGGATGGTGAGAATTTATTAACGACTGTGGAAAATGCAGCGCAGAAAAAGGATCCGGGGCTTGTGGGGACGGATAAGGAATTTGCAAAAGAGCGCATTAAACGGCATGTTCACCCGTTCCTTAGAGTTCAGCAGATTCCTACAGGAAACTGGAGCAGCTTCTGTTTTGCTCATACCAGGGCATCATTCCCACGCAATTCAAAATCCATGCAACAGCATCCAAATGACTTCATAAATTAGACACATGTTATTTGCCAAAATTCCATTGAATGTGCTCCAGCACAGCGGTGTGTCTTGTTATGCCTGATGTTCTTGGTAAAATACAGGCTGACGTGGCTCGCACATCAACACAACCAACAGGTCTGCTGCTTGTGAGGGGAGTCATCCTCTGGAGATCCTCCAGCACAGCTTCTGGATGAGCTTCAGACCAGAACGCACGACTTCACCAAAACACACAACCAGCATCGCTCTGTTTAGTTAACATCTCTGCAAATGAGTAGTGATATAATGTTCTCTAAATGAGCAAAACTTCACATCAAAACCTGTTTTCTATGGGCGTTCAACGATGATTTGAAGTTTTTATTATTTAGTAGGAATTCTGGCAGAAAAAGACATGAATATAAAAAACATAAACCAATCAACCTGCAGCCTTCTCTTTTGTTTGGTTAGTTTATATTTTCTTGGGAGAAATGACTGCAGTACTTCAGTTGTACTCGACTCTGTGTGGGGTCAGATTTAGTGATGGGAGAATGAATACCAGAGTATCGACGAATCTGAACCGATACTAAGGTATCTCCCAATAATACCAAGGAATTGGTACTGATATTTTAACACCTTAGTATTGAAGTATCAGCTTAGATCCGCTCTGTATCTTCAGAGTATCAGCTCAGATACTTAGATACTAAGGTATCAATACTTTGATACTAATGTATTGGTACTTCGATACTAAGATTTCAAAGTATCGGTGCTAAAACAGTAACGGTACCGAAACCTTGGTATTGATACTTCAATATCTGTGTATTTTCTATACCTTAGTATCAAAGAATCATCTCTGTATTTTTGGAGTATCAGCTTAGATATTTCAATACTGAGGTAGCCAAATATCAGTACTAGGGATGCAACAATATTCGATATAAAACTGAACCGTTCGGTACACGTTCCACGGTTTGGTATGGCGTTTTTCACAGTTCTGGCGTTTTTCACAGTTCTCATTTTATTTATTCAGTACCACTGTGAGCTGCTTTTAGTGTGTCTGTAACAACTTGACTCCATCAGAGTGTTTATTGTTAAATCTCTGCAGTCTTTTTTCAGTGGTTGATAATGAGGATTTTAGTCATTTAATGAAAACAGTTGATCTACAATATAGTGGACCAACACGTCCAGATTTCACAGAGAAATCTATATATATCTGCACTTTATGAACAAGTGAAGACGAACTGAAGACGACTCAGTAAAAACACAACTTACCATGTACAGCTGGTCTTCCTGGGTAACAGAGAACTAAATCTCTGTAAACGTTCATTATTGGTACTGATACTTTGAGACCAAGGTATCTAGGTATCAGCATGATACTAAGGTATCAATACTTCAAATACTAATGTATTTGATACTAAGGTTTCAAAGTATTGATGCTGATATTTCAATAGTTTAGTTTTCAAAATGCTTCATCAACTGGATTGTTTTAAGTGTTTTGAGGTTTTTTTTGTATATGTTGATTTCTGTCAGAAGTCTGCAACCTTTAACATTAAAAGAGACATTTAGGTTTGTTTTCTGCTGATTAAAGCTCAGTACGAGCAGCACAGTCTTATTATGATACTGCTGTACATTCATCACCATGTATTTTTAACCATAAAAATGAATTATGCTTCTGTTGTGCCATGAATAAAAACAGAAATATCAGAAGAAACAAGCATTTTTTCAGCATGTGCAATTTACAAGCTTAACTAATCTAAATTAAATAAATGCTAATTTAGTAACCCTTACTTAAAAAACACACTCTTTTCTGATTCTTTTACTGGAGAGCCACCATGGAGAGGTAAAAGAGCCACAAGTGGCTCCAGAGCTGCAGGTTGCAGACCCCTGGTTTAACTACGTGTAGAATGAAAAGAAATTCTATTCACCAAACTCCATGTGGGGATGCAGAAGTGTTGAGAGGCGACCTGATTTTTAAATATTGTTTTTTGTAACACACCATTACAAAACTAAACGCTAAAACTGTTATTATTATTTTTAAAATGAGAACAAACAGAATATTGATGAATTTGAGTTCAGTTAGGTACGAACCATAACTCGATTCTGCTCTAGGTTGCACTGAGCTCCAACTGGATGAAACATTTCACATTGGTGTTGTATTGTAATGAAATGTATTATTCATAAAACTAAAAAAAAAAAAAACTGTATTATCACAAAATGTCTCCTGAAGAAGTTTAAAATGATCCCAAACAGCTGATCTGGGATTCGTTCTAGTTCCTTCCATCTTTCTTCATTATCTCACTCAGCTGCAGGAGGCCAGACTTTGCAAACAAAAACTGTTCCTCATTCAAATAACCTACAAGAAGTGAAATCTGCAAAGTCTTAAACTTTGTGTTTTACTGTTATTAGAGATGTTTTCAGGCTGTAAAGCTTCTTACTTCCCATTTTATACACTTTTCTGTCTGTTTTAATCTCTCAAAGTTTAAACCTTCAAATAAAAATAAGTCCAGTATCATGGATTGAAACCATCTTTGTAACCAGAAGGAATTCTCTTCAGGACACACGGCTCTGATAAGGTTGATTGAAATAGTCTACAGCCAATCAGAAGACAGAGCAAAATGCTCTGTAAAAAAAACACACATTTAAAAAAGCATTTAAATCACACCCCAAATCAACAAAGCAGCCAAAGGTGAACTGTACCATATACATCTGGTGATTATCAACCACCCATCAGAAAAAAGACCAAATAATTATATATATAATTTAAAACATATCTTAACATATCTTTAGTGTATCTTTAATATATGTATATGTGTATATATGAAAATGTATTTGTTTTAAAATGCTGTTTTTGGTGTTTGTATTTGTCATCTCGATGTTGAGTTTTGTTTCTGTGTAAATTCCATCTTTTGGAAGACTTTGATAAGCATGATGTTCAGCCCATTCCTTTTAGGTTGATACTGATACTTTATTTTGTTAACATGTGCAGGGCATTTTTTGATTCGTCAAGATTACCACAGTTTCCTTTTATCAAACGGTGCAGGAAAACAACCGTGGCGATTCGGAATGCTTGGTGACGTAATGGAACGGTCACATGACCTCCCTGGTTTGATCAGCTTCAGGACAATGTTTTAAGACTAAAGTTCCACTGGAGTTTGGAAACGTTCTGGAACTTGAGCTCCATGTTGCATCACTGATGTAAAGTAAAGCGGTTTTCTTGTTTTGGAAAGGAATATTAATTTTTAAGAGATGTTTAAAACCTATTTAATTAGTTCTTATGAAATGGTTCCACAAATGAAATAAACAAAAAAGAATGTTTTAGTTGTGATACCGAATCCTTGGAAACCTGTAAAGGAGTAGATTCATAAGTGTGCATTGGCCAAAGAGTGCAGGGCTTTTAATTGGCCCATATTAGCTGGTTGTGGAGAGAGACGAGGCCTCCAGCTTGTCTTAATCCATCAGAGGCTCTGTTGGAACAAAACCTAATGAGGGCTACAAACTATGCTTTCTCCCATTAATAACAGCAATTTGCCAAGATGCAGGGTAGAAACAAAACACGGCTGGTGATGGAGCAGCTCAAAATGCACCCTGATTCATGACATGCCCTACCTTTGCTTATGGGTCACTGATGCTGAAAGGATGAGAGAAACGTATTTCTGCTTCTGTTCTTATCATCATCTGTGTCTCATCTGTCTTATGTAAATATAAAACACAGATTTAAACATCAGGTTGTACTGGTAAGTTTCTCTGACACACCGTCTCTCATTAAATCTTCCCATAAGAGAATATCTGAGTGACTTCTGTACCAAACACTCCTGTGAGTGTCAGAAGAAATGAACAAAGAGAAATGTTTAAAAAAAAGACACAGCTGACATATTAATACCTGAAACCACTCCGGATGTGACAGCCTCTCCATTTCTAATGTGAGCATTTTGTCAAGACTTCGGCAGGTTCTTTAGGAAAGCTGCAGAAGACTAAAATGAGAAGCGGGACAGCTTTTTGAAAAATAATGACAAAAGAAAATGCAGAAGGTGTAAAAGCTATCAATACAATCTAAATGAATGCCAAAGATGTAAGAACCTACATGTGGCACTCCATAGAATCTACAGCTGAACTTTTTTACAGCACTGTGGTATTTTTACCAGAATATGGGAGCTTTTGTGTTTTTTCTGTCACTCGTTTTATGCCAATTTCTCATGATCCTCCACATTTTTCTACCATCATCTTTCAAGCTTCTCACTGTCTACAACATCCAGCTGGAAACCATGTCTAATTTCTTGGTCTTATTGGCGTCATTAACGTGACGTCTCAATGTTTGCCCCCAGACCTCCAGCTCAGATGTTTCTGTGGAGCAGCGCTTCTCAGAGTAGAACCTGCTTTGAAGGAAATTCAGTGTGAACTGACCTCCATTTGGAGGAGCTGCTCCTGTGTGGAGGACACACAGCATGGAGGGTCGCTGCATGTAGTGTACCGTACACGTGCACAGCCTGGCAGGTGTGTTATAGAGAAGTGGAGACGCGTACACAATCGCAGATTTTCTTAAAATGTAAAATAAAAATGCAGATGGTGTAAGAAAAATAGCACAAACAAAAATTATAAATATACTTCAAAGATTAACGAAACAAAGATTATTTTATTGAAAAACTTTCTTAATAAGATTATCCTTCTTGCACGACAAAAAACAAGTCACAAGAGTCTTTATTTCCTTGACACTTGTGCAATCTTAACATTCTGTTTACTAACGATCCAAAGCCCCAAAACAAAGTAACTTTGTTTTTGTTTTTTTAGTGGTAAAACTACAGAGCACGCTTTCAATACTGCGTCTGCCATTCTCTTTGACACACATGTGCAGTAGTGTTAATCCGGTCAGTCATGATGTCACAGAAGGCTCTAGGAAGACTCAGATATAATAACAACACGCCAATGGAGCTCAAAAACAAAAAATTAAAAAATAAAAAATGTCCAATGAAATTTCAGCAAAGCAGAACTTGTGTTGCATGTTATCCATGATCTGATTAGTCGACTGATCGGAAAACTAATCGGTGATTAGTCGACTATTTCAATAACCTGGTATGAGTGGGTATCCTGGTTTGTACATGAATGATTTAGAGCAAGTTTTGTCTTTTTCTGATGTTCAGATGCTTTTATAATGTTTGGGTCAAAACTGACCCAGAATACAATCTCAGTTCCCTACTGGTCTACAGCCCAAATGTAGACAAAGACAAAACAATCTGTCACTTCTATTGATGGAGGAAAAGTCAGACATTTTAAGCCGGAAAACTATAGGTCAAAGTATTTAAGCCTAAGCATGGCAGTGGGTCATATTCCACCTGAAAGAAAGCACAAGTGTTATGATTGTGTTTTTGCAGTCCAGAGCTGCTCTTTAGGCTGTAACTGTGGGATTACATATTTGGCTGCAGCTAGCATGCAGAACCTTCTGTTTTATTTTGAAAAACCAAAAGCTTCTCTCTATTTTGAGTCTTTTTTTTTGTCTCTTCCACAAAGAACATTTACTTAAATTGATGCTGTTTAGTGAAATGAAGGAATCTGTAAGACATGGGATAACTTTGACAGAAGGATGTGAAGGAAAAACACTTCTATGTAAGTTTTCTAAACAGATCTTTATCACCATAATGCAGGGAATAAAAAAAATATATAAATTGTTCTGGACTTTTCAATTTTTGAAACTATAGATTTCTCTCTATTGGTTTTCTGGTTGTGGGATTCTATGAAAGCACAGACTGTTAGAATCTCCCATCTCATTCTGGTCTCAGGGGCCTCTTTGGACCCCGGGTCCTTCCTGATGTGCTTCATTGATCTGGTATTCTGTTCCTGTGCATGATCAGGGTAGAGCTTAGTGTTGTCTTTTCATTGATGGAACCTTTATTTTTATCAGTTCTTTCCTCGTTAATGAAACATTGTTTGTCCTTCCTGACTAGTGCAGCAGTGCTCCAAATCACTTCACACTTTGATTCTGTTTATCATCAAACATTAAACCAACAACTCACAAAACAAGAAGAAACTTAAAGCTTTGCTATCAGAGCTCTGGTGATGCTGTGAGGGGAGCCCATTATAGTTCACTGCAACAAGAAGAATAACAACAATGCAAAAATGGATCCGTGGAAAAATGACCTTCTCAAAACAGGTTAAAGCATAGAATAGAATGTATTCCTCCTCCTAAAAAAGGATCTATACAGATTATTAAAATACAAAGATATTGTTGACATCAAAAGTATTTAATTCATGTTCAAAATAACCTTTAAGCTATAAAAAAGGGCTTGGACTTAATACTAGGGATCAGGTTTGTTTGGTCCAAATCCGATTCCGAATCATTCGACTTTGTGGATCAGCCAATACCGAGTCCCGATCCGATACTTTTGTAACATATTTAAAACATGAACAAACTGAATAAACAGATTTGTGTTGTCCCTTATTTATATTTCATTAACCTTCTTTTATCATTAAAAACTTCAATAGAACTCTTCTGTGAAGTAGCTTTAATAAACCAGTAAAAATAAATCAAATATAAACTAGGAAAAAAAAACAACAACTATTTTCTTGTTCTATAATTGATAATTAGTCACATGAGAAAGTTTAGTGACTTTAGATTTAAAATCTTTAGAACTGTTGAACATTTTTATCAAATGTAATTCCTGTCCTCATTTAAAATTCTTAAGAATGAATGAATTTAATGATTGGTGTTCATGACTAACTCATATAATTATAAACAGTTATTAGTTTTTTATTTTATTCATTTATTTATAGGGGGGTGGGGGGGTTGTTTTTAGATTATTTGGTTAGGTTTTTAAGCACATAAAGAATTAAGCACATTCTCGGTTTTATTACCAAAGTAGTCATTTTAATTTTAAGTTTAATTTCTGTCAGATAAATAAAACATGTATATCAAAGAGCAGCTCGGATCCTAAGGAGTTAAATAACAGAGCTAGCAGTTAGCTTAGCACAGTTAGCAGCTGCTCTGCAGCATGAAGGGCTTAACAATAAAAAGAAACAAAAACTCTTCTGTTGAAATGCCTTTATAGGTGGTTGTTTCCGTTAAGACAAACTAATAGAGACACTTACTGTTTTAAAAGCGTTATTTTAAAAGCGTTATTTTAAAAGCGTTATTGATCCCGGAAGTCTGAATCTGTGACCACATGGTCAGCTTGTTTATGTTTGTTTATGTTAGCCTCCGATTTAAACCTGCTGCTGAAATCTGCTGGGTTTCTGTTCATGACATGCTGACATCTAGTGGAGTATTTATCCAGAATAATAAGATTGAAATATAAAGCAAACATTATAATAAGAATACATGAAATATCCGATACTGATCAGGGAAAAATTCAGAAACCGATCGAGTCATTCACCGTGTAATCGGCCCCGATTTCCGATCACGTGATCAGATCGGGACATCCCTCATTAATACTATAACTTCCTCCAAAGCCCCTTTTGAACTGTGAATGCTGTTGTTCAACATTGTACTTCTGCTCATTTTATAAACTAAAAGTTAAAAGAAATTGAACACTTGGGTCCATTGCTATGGTAGATGTAAATGTTGTCTTAAAATAAGGATGCATTTATCCAAAAGTTTGATTTTTTTTTTTTATCTTTAAAGCATTCACATTAAAATTCATCTTTTTACCTTTTTACTAAAGAAATATAAGAGGTACAGAACCCCAACTATCCTTAATTCCAGTCTTTTTGTGTTAAAAAACACTAAAATAACCAGTTTCAAGATCAATATGTATTTCAAGTTGCATTTAAATTATGAGTCACTAAAACTTTCCTGTTTCCCTGAATCAAGCAAGTCTGTTTCTTACAACAACATAGATCAGAAATGATCCTTCTACTTCAAAATGTTAGGTAAGAAGTGTTTAATTCCAGATTTTGTTTAAAATAAAATGTTTTCCAGATCAAATGACTCAAAAGACATTCTTAAAATGTCATTGAAGGACTTTTCTCATGAAAGCTGCAGAAAGTAAAACTTTCCAATCCCTCTGCAGCACCGCAGCACCAACAAAGACGATCTGAGCACATTTTGCTTTAATTTCTCACCTGTCCACATTAACAAATCTTTAATAAATCACAGTCTAATTATATTAAACAGGAAGAAGCTCAAAGGTAGTTTAATGTAACTTTCAATTACATTCAGCGGAGGGATGTTGCAGACTGCCACTGATGATGAGTGAATGCTGCAGTCAGATGAAGATTCCAGCAGCGCGCCCGAGTCAGGTGGCGATGCGTCTCAGTCAGCTGACTCGGGAAGTGACATGCGGCTCAGAAATCTGAGGGACGGGTTGCTGATCTGGTTGCTGTCATAGAAGAAGGTCCTCCTTTGTAAACAGAAAGCTGGGAGCTGATTTGTTTTTCAATAAGAGTGATTTTGCAGTTTAATGACATGCTTCAGCTTCAAGATTGTCAGCAGCCGTCCTTTGTAATCCAGCACCCTCCCACAAGCCCGCGCTGCCATGGCGGATAGCAATCACTGGGAAACCTATCAGTGGATTCTCATTCTGAAGGGCCTCCGGCATTAGGAATTATCATGTCATTCGTGAGAAGAGTTGAAGCCTGAAAGGAAATCTAGCCAATCCTCCCACACGTCTTAGTCAAATGCAGCGCTATGTAATTTTAGCTGGCCAAGGAATCAGTGAATCTCAGACCTCGTTTTACCTTCCCTGTGTGGAAGGAAAAAGAGCTGCTCGGTTCACCTCCACACACCTCTTATTTTATTAGGATGATTCAACAATTAAAGAACCAGAGATGTTTGAAGCTGAGGATTCAGCTTCTCCATGAAATCAGGAAGTTAGGTTGTGACTGTTATGTTTGTGGTCATAAAAAGAGTTTTTCGAAAGGTTATAAGGTTATAACAAAAACCGACAAGCGATCATCTTAAAAAAAACTGTTAGGAGTCCATGAAGGATTTCCAAAGTGCAGTGGTAGAGCGGTCAACCTCTGACCTAAAGATTGCAGCTTTGGTGTAAGTGTCCTTGAGCAAGACACTGAACCCCACATTGCCTCTGGTGGAAGGTTGGTTCAAGTGTCAAGTGCTGCTGAACACTGATAAAAGTGGAGAAAGTGTGTATATAGTGAGGAGTTTAACATCTGTAATCTCAGTTCATGAGTTTCATCTAGTCAGTTAGGTTCAGTTAGTTTTATAACACAACTCCCCCCAAAACTGAAAACTCAGCTGCTCATATTTATTTATCAAGTTGTGTCTTTTTTAATTTTTATTTTTCTGCATATGACACATGTTAGATCTAAACCATTTGCACAGAGATCATAAAAGCGCGGCGCTGTGTGCTGAGCGCGCGCACACGCGTGTGTGTAAAGCTCGTTTGCACACATGAGAGAGATTCAGAGCAGAGCAAGTCCAACAACGACAAACCACATCAACACAAAAACTTAAAAAATGAATGACTCAAAAAAGAACAGAAATCTGAAATGATTTCAGGAAGACTGAATTTAGAATCTGCAAGAAAAGAATTTCAAACAGAACCGACTCCAGAACCAACCTGTGCAGAAACATGAGAAGAACTTTCTCCAGATCAGATCAGATCCTGACAGAAGAAACCAGATCAGATTCACAAAGATCAGATGTTTGATATTTCTAAATACTTTTACCATGATTTACAAACCTTCTTATTTTTTTTTCTTTTCATTTTACACATTATAATCAGTATTTTACATTGTGTTTGTTGTGTTTTGTGTTGTTTCACTTTAAAAGTTGAACAGTAAATAATTACTTTTTGTTTTTATCATGTATTTTGTACATTTTCTCTCAGAGGAAAATAAACATAATAACAACAACACATTTAACACATATAAAAATATTTTTTACATCAGTTATTCATTTTTTTCATGAGTTTATAGTTATTGATCAGTTAAATAAAACAACCAAATGACCTAAAGATCCAAAAGATCCAGATGTTCTAAGATCTGTGTGTGAGGATCTGCAGATCTCCAACGTCTCTACAGAATCCTGACAGGAGAGGATTCTCTGTTTACTGGTTTACTTTATGGAATGTTTTAGATTCATTTTCTCTGGGAAGATTACAGAAAGAGATTGTTCAAATATGGTTGAGTGGAGATTTCTGGAAAAACACAGTTGTTCAAGTTTAGACAAATGTTTAGATTGTTTCACTTTTTCTGTTATAAAGCGACCCCGACCCCCAAACTGTTATGTGGCCCTCACGAGGAAACGTTTGGAGACCACTGTTGACCCCAACCTTTATCAGGCCACAGACCGGTTTAAATTAGACAATATTTTCACAGACCGGTCCAAACGGGGATGAAGTTGCCATTTTTAAGCTTCTAGCCTCTGAAAATCTATTTTCAAAATAAAATGCTACTACTAGAAATTTAGTTTTAAAAAAGTTATTAAATCTTGATATCAAAATATCAGTATATATATATATATATATTTTTTTTTTCTGATGATGAAGATTCAATGAAACAAAGTTGTTTATTTGTAAAAGTCGATTCTGATTTGAAAAAAAATTCCAAAAAGGAAACTTTAGAGGATTTTTTTTTATAGTCGTCCATTTTAAGACACCATCTGATTACCTTTCAGGGGAAAAAGATTGATCATAATTTGTCTTTACATAATTCCTCATTCATTGGTTATTTTTTTCAACACAAAGGAACATTTTTGTGCTAAAGTTTCTGAACAGATGTCTGCATAAATTCAGCCTTGCTGTAAAAAATTCTCAAATGTCCCTTTCACAAGTTTCCACAAATCAGAAACTTTATTTGATTAAATCTTCATTCTCTGTAAAATGTTTGAACTTTGTGATGAAGGTTTTTCTTCAACGTCAAAGTGGAGGCTAACAACCAGACGCTAGCTTCAGCTACGTCTGACTTTTAAGGTGCGATTGATAAATAAAGTTAAATAAAATGACGCAATCATCATACAAATATTTTTTTTCTAAAAATAATGAAACCATTATCCACCATGTCTCCAACTTTATTATCTGCGAGTGCAACAGTCAAAGGTCAGGACTTCATGCTACATTCTGTATGTGGTGGAAAACTCCTGGTTTTGTCTGTAAACCACAGATTTATTGTTCTGTGAAGTCAAAGGCTCTTCTACGGTTTCCTCACTGACTCTTCTCAAGGGAGAAACTTTTCAAATACGTTTAATTATTTGGTTTTTGCTTATTTTTAGCTAGCAAGCCAGGTAGCCGAGCAGCTAGCTGCTTTGACCAAGACGGATGTTGTGAACAGAAGCCCGGAACCAAGTGACCCATGGACCGGTACCGGTCTGTAGGTCACCTGGAGGTTGGGGAACACTGATGTAGAATGAAAAGATAGAAAACTAAATAAACGGCTCATTCTTTCAAGCTGATGATAAAACATAAGTAAACTCTTTTAACAGATAGTCAAACATGAATTGTTTTTTGTGTTTTAAAGTTGTACGCTGATGGTTCTGTTTGGAGTCAGAACATCACTCTGTGACAGACTTGACCCAATAAACGAAGACCAGGAGTGAATGTCCGACAGAACTCGGAGTCTGCCATTTCACACTCCAGCAGAGGGAAGCACATTTTAATATCTGAGAGCTTATTAAAAAACCTGCATCACTCCAGATAACTAAAGATAGATTCATCTGCCTTCCAGCATCATTATTGCAGCTGTGAAGATTATTTGTTATCATTATTCAGTTGCTGCCAATCTGTGTAATTTATGGATAAACCAACCAGTTCATCCTTGGCAGGAGATGTATCTCTGTCTTTTTGAATGCAGATGCACTTAAACAGTCATGCATTTTGGAGCATGTGCAAGGCGCCATTGAATGAGTTGGTGGAAATGTGTTAGGACACGATAAGAAGCTTTTAGAAGAAGTTATCCCACTCACTTCCTTGGCTGTTGTGTGTCTGCGTGGATGGTTTTTATTTTTTTCTTGGATTAACATTGAACTTGTGAAGATGATAATGCCAGAAACCTTTAAGTAAACAGCAAAAGTAATTAATTGTATTAACAATGCCAAGTCCTGAAGGTTTAATTGATGAGTCTGCTGATGGCGTTTAAGACGGTTTGAGCTGAAAGCGACGTGCAGCTTAGAGGAAACACATTAAGGTGAGGATCTGCTTCAGCTTCAGAAACAGATAATGGAGAGAGAAATATGGCAGACGACTGTGTACGTCTGAATATATTAGGTTCAATACAACTCGCTTCCACACCTTCAATTGTGGAGCTAAATCTACATGTGTTTTTAGAAATATATAAATATGTAAATGACTAACACTACAAAAAGAGGGAGTCTAAAAAAGGATAAAAGGTAGTGAAAGGAATTTTTACTGATCAACAACTCTTCTAATAACATATTCAAACCTAGAAACGAAACGTGGATTCAAAAACATTATTAAAAGTGAAAAGGAGGTAAAACGATGACTGTTGGAACTTCATCAAATAGAATTGAAGCTTCTTTTTGTTAGTTCTCAGAAAATTGCTTGTAGTTCATTTTGATTACAAGGACAAAAACAGTTTGTAAAGCGGAAATTTAGAACAAAATGTGAACAAAATGAAAATACGATATTAGTATAGTAGGTCCATATTAATCCTCATAAAATCTAAAAATGCTTTTATTCTTAGAATATGTTAATGTATTGATTGATTGATTGATTGATTGATTGATTGATTGATTGATTGATCTGTTTCATTTTAAAGCATAAATTCTGGGCTATAAAAGACAAAAAAACCACAACATTTTTGATTCATACATTCAATAAATACACTGATTAAAAAAAAGCAAATTTCTATGAGATTATTTACATTTTTGTCTTTAAAAATAATAATAATGACAATAAATGCCAGTCTGCCATTAAAAAAATGAGTTTTTTTAATGTCAAGAGTTTGGAGCAAAAATATTTAAATTCATTTTAAAAATAATGTTCCTATTTCTTGATTCTTCTGCAGATCTTGAAGAGAAAAGCTTGTAGAGCAAAGAGAAGTTAAAACAAGAACAAACTAAGGATGGAACAATACTTGCCAACAGAATGTGTTCGGCCAAAACTTGAAAAGGGAAAACGATTATTCGGCTTTGGTGAGAATGTAGACAAATAGTGGTGATGCGATCAACAGTCATTGGTGATCTAACGCCTATTCTAAAGGGCCCTACCATGATTTTCTTAAACCTTTCAGAGTGAACTATATCCAGATATATGATCATATATTACTTTGGAAAACTAAGAAAAAATATTTATGAAATATTAGTTGTTTTTCACGAGTTTTTTCCTACCCGGAAGTAAAACGACTGGATTCCTGAAGCTCTATCTGCCGCTGTCTGTGGGTGCCGCCCATTATATGATGTCATCCTAAAGTCACTGGCAGCATGTCTTTGTTGCACCCATGAAATTAAACAGCATTAAAACTTCTTCAAAGATGGATGAACACACTATTTATCTTTAACCTTTAGTAGCCCCAGCCGTCGCTACACTGGATCACAGGAGAAACGTTTGCACTACTATGCCCGACGGGGGAGGGGGGGTCTTAAAAGAGCCCCCCGTCTAAAGTAACAAACACCCATTTGAGCTGCAATTTATTAAAGACAGGACGCAACTGCAGGATATACAGTATTTTTCATCAAAAATGAAAGTTTTTTTCTGTTTACTGCTAGTGTTGGTGTTTGACTGGGGGCGGAGCTGTCAGAGTGACTCTTCCTGGAGGGGGCGGTTCACAATCTGTGACATCAGATCGTGAGGACCTGCTCGTTTTCCTGGGTATGGGAGGGGCTGCTGTTGAGAGCGCAGGCTTTTAGAGGATTACTCAGAAATGTGTAAACGGATCCAAATTTAAACGAAGATTCATGTGTGAAATATTTTAAAGAGGTTGACAGTGATAAAAGATCTGCAGGTTTCAGCAGCTGTGGAAGTGAATTGTCACGACTTCACCACATCTGAGTTAATCGGGCATTCAAAAGCTCTAAACACCCAGAACGCCACGAGGACTATGAGAAAGAGATGTGCAGGGACTGAAAGGAAGGCTAGAGGTGTTCCTGTGTCCAGCGTGTTTGAAAAGATGAAACAATTTGTAAAAGAAAGCCCCAAAGTGAACGGAATATTGAAAAAGGGAATGGAATAAATGAGTATGTATACAGCAGAGGTCAGCAGTCAGCACAGATTTCTTAAGCGCTTTACGGGGGTTGGACAAAGACACATTTGTTAGTTCTTTGTCTGAAAAAGCATTTGAAGATATCTCAGATGTCATGGTTGGCTTCTTTTTATGCTGAAGCTGAATAACTGTTCTAGACTAATCTGTTCTGGCTCTGGGATAAGTTGTGTTCCTGTAGAAGTGCATGAGGTTACATGCACACACTTTCATAATGATCTGTTAGAATCAATGTTTTGTTTGAAGGCTTAGCCTTCAGAAACGCATTAGCACACTTACTGGGAAGGCTTGAAGGATATACATATAGAATAAACATGTTTTATTTGAAAAAGTTGTGTAACATTTATTCCTAAGCTATTACTGCAAAACCTCAACATCCTCATCACCCTCATTTTTTTTCAATTTAGTATTAAATTCCTCAAACAAACATGAAGCTCAGACAGGAGCAATGTCACATGACGTCAACAGCAGGCATTCCTGTCCCATCTTAATAAGGTAAACAGGACCTTGGTACAGCATTGATAATAGTAATCATGGCCTCAAAGAAGTTCTGATGCCATTACCAAGGGAACAAGTCGTCCTGGTTACCCAGGTATCAACCTCTGTTTGTGCATTCAAAGTGTGGATGGCTGCGTCACCGCGGGTCATCTGCAATGGCAGGAAATGAGTGCGGGGACGGAGCACTGCGCAGAGATAGCCATTTTGAATGTAAAACGGGGACATCTGAGGCACGCAGCCAGCATCCAGCCAACACAAACCACTCTCTCAATCTATCATAGAGAATGGCTGCTTTTATAAAAGACCGTTTCATGTCGCTTCAGTCTCTATTCTTGACATTGTTGCACGGCTTTGCCCTTGTTTTGCACAGTGAAGCGCTGTTCAATCTCCCACTAGAAGCTTTTTTGTTCTTTAGGCCAAAAGGAGCAGATCCAGTTTCCCTGGACATCAGAAATTGGACAAGAGGCAAAAAATCGAAAGTTTTAAGTGGTTCTAATTAAGATTTCTTCAGTTAAGAGTTTTTAATGTGCTCCAGAAACAACCAGCAGGCATGTACAGGCGTTAAAACTCACTTCTTGCATTGTTTTATACATTTCTATTAACATCATTGACCTTTCAAATACATCTCCTGCTTTTATATCTCATATGTCGATGGTCTGCAGTCCTGGACTGAAGGATCAGCTCGTTTCCACAAATCTTCTTCCTTATTTTGAGCAAAAATTTCGACCCAACAACCCAGTAAAATTTCAATCCCCCAATTATCCAGTGAAAATCAATTTTTAGCATTTTAAATAATCCCCCGTCCAAAAAGTAAAAGAGAAGATGACCTCACAGCGGGAGAAGATGAACGGAGCCAACATCTTTAATTCACTAATAAAACCAAAATACATGTGGAGCACATCCAAAAGAATGTTTTCAGACTATTATGGGATGGTCACAGGATCTGTGGCTCTGAAGTCATGTTAGGACAAAGTGAAATTTGATGATTTTTTAATTCTTGGACAACATGGAAAAGGAAAAAAATCTTTCAGTGATCTTTGCACAGTTTAACAGTTTAAGTCTAAAACCGCAACCAAAGTTCAGTTGACCTTTGACCTCATGACGAGGCTGCCATTTTGAACAGTTATTCTAATAATGTCATTGAAGTTCTCCAGGCTGTCATCAGCTTATTAAACTTTTTCAGAGTTGGTTAATTTACTGGTTTATCTTGATATGGTGGTAAAATTAGGTTCTATTGAAATGTTTGTTCAGTCGAGTCGCCGAGTTAAATGACCTGCTCTTGTTGGGTGTCACAATACTACAGCATCACTCACTCGCACTGTACTGGACTTAAACTCTTGCGTTTATTTGGGAAGATGTAGACTGGGGAATGGCAGGGGCAGAAAGTGAGGGGCGTGTAGGAGCCACTCAGCCAGAGAGGGTGGGTCAAAAGGGGTGGCGAGGGTGGGGGGCAGTTACCATCTGCGAGCCATACTATGCCGTTGGTGAATATGAGTTATTATAGAGTTCGTTTTCCTAAACTAATTTTAAGACATAGTAAATACAGATGACTCTGTTTGAGACAGTCATTTACATGGAAGAAAGCCAAATTGAAATGAAGTACAACTGATCGGAACCTTTCAATAATTACGCAGATAAGAAGCCAGAATCTCACATATGAACATGCAATAATCTGGAAAGATTTACGGCAAATTCTTCGACTTCTTGGAATATAATTAATTCTTACATAATTTTCACAAATGCATCAAGTTCAAAAAGAACCTTTAAGGTTTTTTTTGTTTTTCTGTCTTTTCAGGTGAAAACTACCAAACTTTACTGGCTTAGCAAAGCTTTCTGAAGTAATCTGAGTATTCTGTGGGAAGCTGCAAAGGCTCCGCCAGCTTCCACCTGTTAGCCCAGTGTCTCAGCAACAATCTGGCCAGTGCAGAGGGCATAATCCATGGTTGGATGTTACATCAAAAGGTCTCGAAGGCAGGTCTGGGTTTGTTCATCACTCAAGGGCCAAGAAGACTGGTAAGAGGGATAAAAATGAACTCACATGCCGATTTATCAGCGCTGTAGGGAGGATTAAAGGACTGGCAGTCTCTTCTTGCACCAGCAGCCTTCTGCTGGCATCCTTTGTTCAGCAGCTTTTAGAACCCCTGTCTCTGTCGGAGCCCCAAAAAGTATTTCATCACTTCAGCAGAATGATGCCCTCATCCGACCAAGACGCTGTCAGTTCTGCCTCAAAGAAACAGTCACTATGTGCACCTCTAAATTCTGCTTTTAAGCAGGTGAACTGAAGAGATAAACATGCACACTGGGGATGGAAAACCAGGTTTAGCCCCACCCAAACCTGGTCACAGCCTCTGTTTTGTGTGGGACAGAGAGAAAAGCCATCACGATAAAGAAAGACGCCTCCTGCCCCCCACCCACCAACAGGTAACATGAAACTTTTCCGAATAGATAAATCCATTAAAAAAAAAGAATCGAGCCTCAGATGTATTCAGTGCAGGGTGGGGTTGTGGGGGTTGACAGACCTGTATTAAAAACTGCCAGAAGAGTAGACAGCTGTCCCAGCCCACGTTCTTATGTGATCTGTGCTTAGGAAGCAGGCTGGTACTGCAAAGCCTCATCTGAAAACAAATTAAAGAGGATTAGAGGCTGCCACTGCAGCTCCTCTGCTCTGTTCCAGATAATATAGAACACTGTTGGCCAAAATGATGACCTTCATGAAGTCTTCCTGTCCCGCATGCAGGTACTCTGTATCAAACATTAAGGTCATGGATCCAAATATGGCAATAATGTCAACAGATCTGGGTCAGAACGATTACAGCTGAGTAAATGTTTGAGACCGTCAGCTGTTGCCAGAACATTTAACTGCTGGGCTCTGATATTTACCAGATAAAAAAAAAAAAAAAAAAAAAACTTGTTGATTTTTGCCACTGCCACACCTGCCTTGTTTTTCTTCCACCTTTGCAGTAAATAATCCATGAGTGTGCAGTGAAGATGTCGTGGCATTAGCCTGCAGCCGGCACCATCGGAGACATCCACAGCCTCAAATCTGATCCAGTGTGTCCTTCAAAAGTCTGCTGCAGTCTTCCTCTTCATATGAAAGCATGCCAAAAACTGACAAACAAGATCAAAATAAAATAAATATTACACCCACTGAAAACATTCATAACCGGAGTACGTCACTGGAACAAAACTACAGTAGACGCTTTGTTTCACAGCACCAGCTCCTTAAAATAGTGGTGTTTTTTTTTTTTTATCATTTTCTTGCATTTTTTATGATAATAGAGTATTCACCCTTTCATACCAGAGCTCCAGTGTTTATGTTCTTTGATTTACTAGAACTTTTCAACTGTTAACTTGATCAACGCAATTCCAGTAGATTCTGAAGGAGAAAAGCGGTTCGTCAAGCGGGATTTGAAAAGAGTCAGAGCAGGTTCCTTTTAGGAAAAAACGTGTTGGAGGAGAGAAAAGCGCTTTCAAGCTAAGAGGACAAATATTTTGTTGTACCTCATGGACTAGATAACGTCATGTGCCTGATTCACAAGCAGGTAAATGCAATGCTTAAAGAATTCAATATAAATTGTCACTGTGTTACAAATCCTAAAAACTTTGACAAATTTACCAGCGAGGGAATACGGCGATAAGCTCCGACAACTACAACGAGGCTATGCTGCACGGCAGAGAAGGTCTACAAAAATGGAAAAATCCAGTGAAGCTGTGACAGAAGCTAGCTACAGTTGTGGCTTTGGAGATGACCCGGGGTAGCACACCCTTCAGTGTTTGTAAAAGACTGTATTCTGAAAGTCGCTGACATTGTTTTCCCAGAGCAAAAGAAAAAATTTAAGGAGATAAGTCTGTCAGATGATACTATCAGGCCTGCTGGACGAGTAAAAGATCTGGGCAGCAACTGAGGGAGAAGATTTGTTGTAAATGGGTTTTGCTTGGGTTTTCTGACGTTGACCAAAATTGATCATAATTCTAAGTTCAAACAATGTTTCAGATCTTGCTCAGTTTTTTCTTATGTTAATTGTACAAAAGAAACTTGGTCATTAAGGTTATTAAAAATAGTATTTTTCAGTTTATTCATTTTTTTCACCAAAAATGGTCCCAAATCTAATTTTGAGTTTTTAAAAAAACAAAAAACTTTGAGAACTCCAGACGTAAAGGGTTGAAGCTAACAGAGGTCAAACGTGAACGCTGGTCTGGAGCTGAAGCTCGAATGCCTCCAATAAAAATCATGTTTTTTGAGTTTTTTCTTTTGAAAAAGAAAAAATATAATATATATATATATATATATTTTTTTTTTTCAAGTATTTCTCCCTTTAATCTCAATCAAACAGTCAAACAGTCCCAGAAAAACTCTGTTTGAATTCTTGAAACTTGCTTACGTGACAGTATCTACCTAACCCAGAAGCAGCTGTAGAAACCAGAGAAGATAATCTAACGTCTCACTTCTGTGTTGTAAAGGATTGTAATTCAGTAAAAGACCATACTGATGTTAGCTTTCATTATTTTAACACGGAATCTGAGGAAAACGTGGATTGGAGTTATTGGTCACAGCAACGTCAACAATTCTTCCATTATTTACACAGAATGAATCAGAGTTTTGTAAGAAGTTATGTTTGAAGAAGAATGCAGTACACAATGGAAAGCCTGCATGTTCACCGGTGGATTTTATTTTAGGCTGATGTTTTTGTACGTATTTATACGTGACAAGCAGAAAAAGGGATTGAAACTCATGTCGGCTCCTCGTCATGCAGTGAAGCCACGCGTTATTACATCTACTGATTCTATTTTAATAGTGTCCAAGATGGGTTTATGTTAAGGTGGTCTTCATTTAAAATGAAACTGAAATTAAAATCCCATCAGCTGACACAAATCTGCTGTCAACATTTGATCCAACCCGCGGAGGAGCGTCGAGCTGCAGCAGCAGCAGCTCTCAGGATCCAGCGGGTGGTTTAACCGGACACCAGAACCGTTCTCCTGGACGTAACCCTTCATCTGCATCTAAAAACATCACCACTGCACACATTTACAAACTGATGCACAATTAGACCCTCTCTGTATTCTTCATTTCATTTCATGAGATTTCTTGTTGAAGTGAATTCAACAATCAGCATGAAATCAGTTCTGAACCCCAGATAGAGCTGCTGCTGCTACAATGCAGCCTAAATGGAAATGTTTTAGTTTATATTTATTTTTTCATGGTTTTTTCAAAGTGTGTGTCTCTCTAACATGTCTGGGGGATAAGGGCTAATCCTGAACACTAGAAGAAGTTGTAATAAAAGAGGCTCCAGCTCTGAAATCTTGTGGAATTTCCATTTCTGGCTACTGATTTCCAGTCGCCATCTTGTCTCCCAACAGGTCCTCTTGAGGGTCTCAGCAGCGATCTGTCAATCTTCCTAACATTCTGATGCATCCACTCACAGACAAATAGATCCATGAACATCTTTGTTTTCCTCGTCTGAGCTGGAATCTGGATCAAATCTGTACATAGAATCGATATTGTTGCCATTTTTGTTGCACCGCTCATGTTAGATGGGGCTGTGAGGGGCTGTAAGCTAGAGGGAAAGCATGCAAACAAAGGGCTCTCAGAAATGGGTAACAGGAAGAGGGGGCGAGGTTGTTCCAACAGGCCCGCCCACAACTCAGAGGTGAATTTCGGATGAACTCTTGCCGCTCTGCAGAAACTATGTTCTAGGAAATGACAGCTGTCTTGATTTTGGCTAAACGCAGCATAACCTGAATGAAAAGACCGACGGGAACACTCTGAAAACAGATCAGAAGATAATCGGAGTGAGACTTTAAATGATGAAGCAAGCGAGCGTGGACAGCAGAGACCTGCCAGCGAGCAGATACGCCGACACGTCAGAGGAACCCCTTTATGTAACTCCTGCTACATCCGTTAATGTAGTCAGATAGTGACAGGAGTAACAGACAATCAGTACAAATCCATCCAGTCATTACAATGATGAGCAAGGCCAGTCCTCTATTATCCACTCTATTATTAATGTAGCTTACTGCTGCTCTCACCGTGTCGGGTTTTCCGCTACTAATAACTGGAGACGTGACTTTAGGAAGCCACATTCCCTTTTTTATTTTTTATTTTTCTAAGTTCAATAGGACAAATGCAAAAAAAAAAACAGCCAACAAATTAGATTTACTGTTCCCCTGAAAGAGCATAAGAGATTCAAGCTGAGAGTCTGAAGCTATTTTTGAAGATTCCACTACTTTAATCTCACTACCTCCATTATGCACCTCAATTATTTAGCTAATTGTGCTCTCCGCTGCGCCCTAATGGCTTGTTTTTTTCTCATCTTCGTCTTTGAGCTGATGTATTTCACTAAAACAATGGGAGGAAAAAGAGGCTGTAAGCAGAAGATGAACGTGAGAGATTCACAAACGGAGAGACGGGTATCATTTGTCCGGAGCGTGAGGAAGAGCATTGGTATTCGGAGCTGTCCCTTCGTTCTGGATCTGCAGCCAAGAGCGGCTCCGACACACGTCCCCATTGCAATGTTGCTAAAAGAGCCACTGTGTTAATTGTGCATAAGTGAGTTAGAGAGGAAAGGGAAAATGTATGCATGGTCATAAGAGGGATCAATGAATCACATCTGTCTGGTAATTGTGCCAAAAAAAAAGGTTGGAGAAGATGAACTGTGAGCTCTCATGAGCTATCCTACGTTTATAAAAACATAGATCTGCTCTTAAGATAATTCCAACATCTCTATGTAAACGAAACAAAAATGGAAAATGAAAATAGAGTCCAGACGTGACACCCAACAGCAGCAACCAGCACAAACGCAGCCCTGAGGCCTCGTACAGCAGCGTCCTGCCAGTAATGATCATACTGTCTCGACAGGCTTAAAGACTTCAAAGACACGGAGATGAGATCCAGCAGGTCCAGAGATCCTGTAGTCTGACCCCCGCCCACATTCATTTTCATTGTAATTAGACTAGTGAGAGACTGCTGATGCATCCGGGACAAAACTGCGTCTCAACCAATAATTAAGGGACGGAGGTGCGAGCCGCCTAGGACCCTGGATGGCAAAACAGGAACACTACGAAGAAAAGAAGTAATTATATCCATTTTTGTAACCAAGCAACTGAAAGAGCTGCTTTCTTAAAAACATTGCTAAGACATTTGTGTTTCAGTCAATTTATTCACAAAAAATAATGTCTTTTTTTGGGTCACGAGAAGTGATCCTCAGAAAAACAAAAGCCAACCTGACGCTCTCCTGGAAACATGGAAGCATTAGAGCCGGCCGGCATTATCAGTGATGCAGACATGCAGCTCAGGATCAACAAAAGAACCCAGCAAAAGACGGAGGACAAAAGGGAAAACGAGGGCCAGAGAAGACCTCTTATCTCTGGTGTTATGGTGTTGGTGTGTTTTTGGTCTCCTGGTTAATAGATTATAAAGTGTTCTGGGTTTGTTATCTGTGTTGCATTAACATTGCAATACAGTAGTGGGACCGGAAGAAGCCTTGGTTCAACAGTGCGTGAGAGACCTTTCAAGTAAACAGACGTATGTCTCCAACCTTATTTCACTCAAGTCTCTCCAAAGACACCAAACCCTGGGAGGCCGGCTACACTAGGGTTGGAAATCTATAGGAAACCTCAATGATCAACCAATTTTAAGTGAATCCTGAATCTGTTCATTAAAAAAAAAAAAAGTTTTCTCTTCACCATAAAGACACTAAAGCAATATTTTGAACTTTTCTCCACCAAAGTCATTCATAAGTTAAGACAAGATCAATGTACTGGATTTATGAAGAATATTAAAACTGTCACATAAGTTCGATGATCAAACAATAGACAATAAACTTGTTTCAGGAACGTTTTCCTGAATTCAACAACTTTAAATAACATTATAATGGTACTTTCTCTCAATAGATGATGTTGGTAAAGAGGTAACAGAAAGGTATGTCCAGCTTGGCTCTACTGTACGGAGCAGCGCTTGAAAGAATTAGAACAGGGGACCCAAACTGGCGGCCCACGGGCCATTTGCAGCCTCAGGATGATATTTTGCAGCTCCCACCTCAATTTGAACATGGTCGGAAGATGGCGGGTTTGATTCTGCCTCACCCATGTGTCAAAGTGTCTTTGGGCAAGGCACTGAACCCCACATTGCCTCTGGTGGAAGGTTGGTGCCAGTGTTCAACAGCGAAGCCACCAGCAGTGTGTGAATGTGACTGTAACTGTGAAGAGCTCTGGGCCTTCGAAGGAAGGTAGAAAAAGGCCATTTACCAATCATGGTTGGTTGGTATATGGCTCTGGGGGGCGGGGCGTGACATTGACCGGGCTTGAACCCGAGACACTTTTAGGACAGGAAACCTGACACACCACGCACACACACACACACACCCGACCTGATGTCATGTAATTTTCTCAACGCAATCACCCAGGGCTGTATGGGGTTCCATTTGTGCCAAAAATTTGTCTTTGCATCCGCTGTTAATGTCTTTGGTCTATTATCTATGTCTACTGAACAAGTTTATTGAACATTTCTTCATGTCTATGTACTACTATCTCCTGCATGTGCACACTTCTTTGATGATAGTTTTGTATTAGCTTTGTGATGTTTCAGCTTCCTTTATGTGCAAAACTTTGCATTTGCTATTGTTGAATTTGGTTGACAGAAAAGTCCTTAGCAACAGTTGCTTTTTTTTCAGGAAGATATTACTAAGTAGTACCTAGAGATGAAAATGTTCAATAAAATAGTTCAGCAGAGATAGACAGTGGACACAAAAAGACATTTTTGGCACAAATGGAACCCCATACAGCCCAGCCTCAGCGGAACTCTGTCTTCAGTGCTCCCAAGGTAATGTGAGTTTAAGAACCCTGTCTTAGAAGCTCAAATAGTTATTCGCTCAGCTTTTTCTGATGATAGTCGAAGTTTTGTCATGACATCAAAAACAGACTGGAAGCTTTTGCAGATTCAGAACTTGCAGAGGAGGAGGGCCATCCAGACGGATTTGCTCTTCCTCTAGATGGAGGTAGTCAGTTGTGTTTCCTCAACACATCAGAACACAGCATGACTTGTATGCAAAGCTCTTTGACCGTTGACATCGAAAAAGCTGAAATACTTCTAAATTGTATGTTTAAGCAAAGATGAGATTGATGGAATCACATGGTCTGCAGGGTCAGCCATGTCTCCTCAAAAATGTCCTGGGTCCTTAAATTCAGCTTAATAATTTGATGTTGAAGTACATTATTTTTTTGATTATTTAAAAGTAACGAAACAATTCAGAATGCCACGTGGGTTAAAATTGATCCATCCAATAATACGTTTTGTCTAGTAAATAATGTCATAAAGTCAGTAAATCAACAACAAAAATTAAGAGAAAAAAATGTTTTAAAATTATTCTAACAAACAACTTTTTCAGAAATACAAATTGTTTCAACTTTTTTTTTCTTCATGACAGATTTCAGGGTTCAAAAAATAAAAAGTTTGTTTGACTGATTTTAATTAAAATCTAACAACAACAAAACCTTTTACAATGTGTTTGGGATCAGAATTAAAAATTCAATAAACATGAATGATAAGGAATTCGCTTCCTGTTTCACAGCTGCTGCCTCTACAAAATAAAAGCTTGAGTAAAAGTATTATCTCTGTGTCTCCTGTATCGCTGCGTTCCAAAGGATTCTGCAGCCCGAGGCTAAACTGATTCCAGGGCCCAGAGTCAGTTTAGATTAAATGCTGAACACACAGTTTTGAATTTTGTAGATTGTTTTAAACCACTGTTGGGGGTTTCTTCCTTCTCTTCCTCCCTCCATTTTTTTTTCTTTTTGTATTTTTGTAGTGGAATCCTCTGGACGCAACATTCTTTTCTGTAATACTCACATATTTGTCAGAATCAAGCAGCCCCGCCCCCGAGGTATTCTCAGAGACCAAACCCTCAAATATTTATTTTTCTATCATACACAGCCGAATCGGGCCTTTTTGTGTTGTACAGCAGCAGGACGACTCGTTGGAACACTCAAGGACGACCCTGACGGCAGAGGGGGGTGTCATCTTATTTTTTTAATTCTCAGCTTGACTACAATCTCTATTTTCTGGTAAATATTTCATTCCTTTTAAATATAACTGATGGAAAGTTCCTTGTTAACTTTCCAAGCTGATCCAGAATCTAGAATGTTTGTCAAACTGGAAACAAGACAACAACCATTCCTGCCCGAGTGTCAAACACCAGAGACATTCTCTCTGTTCTGACCTTTAGGAATATAAACAAGGAAACACAGAGCAGACTTTAAAAAATAAATGCATGTGTTGCATGGTTTCACTTTGGGAAGAACAGATATGGATTTAGATATTTCTTTTTGCCACCACTCTTTCCAGTGAATTGAAGTCAGATGGGTTTCCTGAAAGTAAAAGCACATGCTCATCATGTCATCAAATCAAAGTTACTAACCATGAGAAAAGGCTGCAGAATTCAGCCAAAGCAAGTTGGATCAGAAATTGTGTAATGGTCTGATCAAACAGAAGGTCATCCCATCTGGACGGCGTTGATGCAGTCGTCCCATCCTTGGGTGCATGCAGCTGTAAACTGGTCACCAGAGAAATGACTTGAAAGTTTTCTCAGCGTTGACGGCTCCTTTCACGCCTCTGCAGACGCAATAATTGCGCACGGCAACAGCAATGAGAGAATATTACCCGCAGAAGACAGGTGTCACACAGATAAACGCTCCGCTCTCAGAGACGTCTTCTGCTTACTTTGTTGATGGTTATTTTATACGTCCTTGTTTGGGAACACGTTTTCGTTCTTGCATGTCAAAAATAATTGAATTTGCTTCAAAAAGCATCAGGTAAAGGAAGAACTGAGCCTTGTAAATAACCGCTGACAGGCACACAAGCAGCCGTGCTAATTGATAGGAAGGTCAAAGTGACAGCTTCCTGCTCAGCATCACTTCACTTTCATGAGAAGCCATCATCCTCCACGGTGACAGACACTGGGAACATGCTCAACAAAGTTTCCAACAACACTCGGGGAGCATATTTACCTTAGCCATGCATGGTAAAACTGTGTCGCTTTCTTTATGATTGTTATGCTGCTGAACGCTTAACAATCATATCTTTCTGACATAATACCGCTAGTGTAGTTAAAGTCTTGGGTTGTTTTCAGACCGGGAAGTCCGTTGGTTCAGATCGAGTCGGATTTGGTCTGCATTCAGACTGGAGTCTACAAAACCACGTGAAGGAAGGCCAACTGCTGCTTTTGGTGCCATTTTGACATCTTGGACCAAGACTCCTCCACCTGTAGGTGGCGGACATGCGCATGTAAACAGGAACTAAAAGATGCCCCTCCCCCTCATCCAGGGGGACATCGTGGTTCCAGAAAGCGTGTTTAAAACACTCGTTACATGGCCGGTGTGAACATGGGGAGAGGGCAGTTGAGACTAAAGCTTAAGGCATTTTCACTGTGGATCCGCTTACATTAAGTGTCTAATCATAAGGCTGTGGGGGTGGAGGGGATGAGTTCTGGGAAAGGAGAGAGCAACGCGGGTGTAAAGCTAAAAGATGGAAATCCTTGCAGTCACCTCCTGTCCCTGCAACATGTTATCTGAGGGGGCTCATCTGTCTCAGCCCCCCACTTTAGCAAAGCGCTCTAAATGGGAACATTGAGGGTATCCTTGACAAAGTCCTGATGCCGCTCACAAGGTCAGCCGCCTCACCTATTGGCCTAAGGCAACCATCATGGGGATCTGGTTCAATCAGGTGTGAACATCTGCACTAGACCTCAACACCCGAGGCAAAGAGATAATGCTTTAAAGGCTGAGGGAGAAACCCCTGACACTAATGAGGCCAAAGATGGATTTCAAACCTGCTTTCAAAGTCACTCATTTTTGGCTGCTGGAAACCTTTGCAGACACAAACACACAGATTCATTAGCAAAGATTTACTATTTACAATCAACCGTTTTCATCTGCAAAGGTTTGGATTGGCAATCATTGCAGCAGCCAGACAAACCGGTGTGCACTAATCTAACATGAGCAGGTTTCAGAAGCAGCTGTGGATGCTGCGCCGGCTGACCTTCATCTTCCTTCTCTTTTCTGTGAGGCGCTGCGTTAAATAAAAACTGTGGCGAGTAGTAATGCTGAGAGTTTAGTAATGCGTTATATATCTCGATACATGTCTCATGAGACGATACGTATCGCGATATTTTCCAATACCAGAACGATTTTTTCTCTTTTTTTGAGAGTATGCCTTAGAAAAATGAATATTATTATGTCTTTTATTGTGATAAAATGGTCTGATTCACTTTGTTTAATTAATAAAATGAGCGCCCGCACTTGCACTCAACGCAAATCACCATTGCACAGAAAAAAGACTGATGGCTGAAGAGCACACAGCCAGTCCCCAATGTGCACAGGCGCTAACACGCACACATCAAGCCTGCATAGACTGCTCTGCATTTTATTCTAAATCTAGGCACAGGACGTGACAAACCGATTTTTTATTTTCTGTACTGATGAACATGTTGAAGAGTTTGAATAGTTTTTAGTACAAAGAATCGTTACATCCTTACAACACAGCAATGGCAAAGACAACTTTTAGATCTCAACTTTTTTGCAAAAATTTGCATTTAACCTCTGCAAGCTTCCCAAAAAAAAGGAACGAGTAGATATAAGTAGAATATAGACATCCACTCTACAACTTTCCTTAGTTTTTCCTGTCCATGTCTACGACATAAAGCATCACATCATTCTCTCACCGTCCGACACATCTACTGTTAATTATTTTCATCTGAAAGTTTTCAAACTCTGGTTTAGTTTTTTTTGTTCATTTTAAATAAATGAAGTAAATCTTTGATTTATCTGCTGCTTTTCACCTTCTTGCTGTTGGTGGTCGCTTATAACAAGAAGACGTTAGATCAAGAACAAGACAAAAATCCAGAAATACAAAGACAAGACAAAGGGATAATAATGAAATAAAAACAGAAGATATCAGTTTTCTAAATTGGAGGAAAAATAAATTTCTTTTTTTTATTTGACTGTTGGGATAAACGGAAAAACTGTTTTCAATTTCTTTCATTTGTTTTTATTGAGACAGCCATATCAGCGTTTTCCTATGAACAGGATCATATGTCTTTCTTATTGGTGGTAGTTTGGCTCCTTCTGTTCTCCTTAAAAAGAAATCACAGTGAATCCAAACAGTTCTTAAAGGATTTTAACATGTTAAAAACCAAAGAGGATGATCAAAAATGTCATGTACTTATTCTTGAAATTCAAAAGCATTTTGGGGTATTTAAGTAACGATCTTATGCTTATTCAAATAAATAAACATGCTAGAGTCTGTATTCTGCTGCCTGTGGAGACAGGACGAGTGCTGCGCCATCAAATCCTAGAGCGGCCATGTTTTGTTCCGACAGTGATGTTGGTGACAGTTTACAGCTGTGTAGTCATGCTGTTTGATGTACTGCAGCTTTATGTTCCAAGAAATAAACTCATTTCTCAGTTTATTTTTAGAAATCTAATCTGAATTGCTGAAGAAAGCTGGGATTCAGAACCAAGATGGTCATAGCAAAAATAAAAAACATTTTTTTAAATACTTTAGTAAGTATCTTGCAGTTCTACCAGCATCACAGCATTTTCCTCATGAGAACATGGTGAACATTGTTTCCCCGTCAGAAGTGCTGTTATTCACAGAGCCGTCTGAAGAAGTCTACCTTCAACTCACTCATTTATTTTATTTTTCCTCTAATTATTAATCGATTATGCCCTGACAGCTGGTAACCCCACCCCCCCATCAATTCTAGAATCCCTCACTTAGAAGAAACGCATCTCATTGACTAGTGGAACTTAAAAGATCATGTGAGCTGTCAGAGGCGGAGCCTGTTGTAAGATGACAACAGCTCATTAACCGTCGATGGAAGGCGATTTGAGCTGAATGTGAACGACAGCACAGTTCTGTTGACTTGAGCTGTTTTCTTGTATTTTAGGTGGAGAGTTTGGATGTGAAACTGGAAATTCTGGGATAACAAACAGAAGAAATAACAAATTCCTGCAGGAGAGAGTTATGAAAGGCGTTCAATGACGAGGGGACATTAGCTCAGTGCAGGTGATGACAGCGCTGTCCACCCTACCTGCCTGTCCGTCACAGCCTTACCGTGTAAATGAAGCACATAAACGTCTAACCTAAGGATGAACTGAGCTGTTTTTCTACTTGGATGGAGAAGAAAATGACAGAGGCTGTGGCGTCGGACAGCCGGAGCGGCTGGAAAACATTGTGACATTGCTTTCCTGACTTTGCCGTGAAAGGACGCGGCGAGGATCCGCTGAGCTCCTCCCCTGTCGTTTTATGACAAGATCAGACACGCCACAATCTGGTCGCACCCAGGTACCATCACTTCGGTCATTATCTTGCAAACCCCATTCCGTTTGACCTCTGCAGTTGATGCGCGTTATTCACAACAGGGAGAGCTTCAACAAGCGCCACCGCTCCGGTGAAGGAGAGGCAGGAGCTAATGCGAGCCAGTGAATGACAAACAGAAGGTTGAAGACGGAGGGAAGGATGCCCAGGTAGACTTCAAACAGTCCGTTAAAAGAGACAAAGTCATAAAGAATCTCATGTGTGGTGAGTGATACACTGCCATTAACTACTCAGGTCACCTTCACACAAAAACACAATGACCGCTGGGTGTCTCCACCCTGTGACCAACGCCGTCCTGCATTCCCATTAAAACATAAGTAAAGCTCTAATGAGCAGCAAAAGGGCTCTGAGTGGCAGAGCAGATGAATAGATGCAGAGGGTGACGGGATTTAACAGCCCCGTCCCCACTTTTATTTTGCTACAAGAGAACCTTCAGCTGAGTTCTTCCATACCACACGAGGAACCCTAATTACATCGTTCAGGTCATTATCCAAACTGCTGTTGTCATGGTTAAAAATGCAGCGTCAGTGAAGAAAAGATGCAAAACAAAGCGGTTGCATTTTCTGTGACAAGATCAGAGTAATGAATGTATTCACCTCAATCTCACTCTTTCTCATTTAGTTTATGTTTGCACTTTTCTTTGTGTTTTCAATTTTGTATCAAATGAATTGTCAATAGAGACGTCACGATCCGAGTCCTGTGATTTTCAGATTTTATCAATACCGAGTTTTGATCTGATGCTTCAGTAACACATTGAACAAGAAAAACATTTCATAAACAGATCTAGGTTGTCAATGAGGTTTATTTTATTGACCTAGTTTTATTGTTTAAGGAGCCATACCATGATTTTCTTAAAGGGGCCCTACCAGGAAAATTCTACTTTTTGAGGTCTTAAATTAATTTTACTGTCCATTCCTCACTACAAAGAACCCCAAAGCAGTATTTTTTATCCATTCATGCATTTAAGAGTAAACCTCTAAAAACCTGCACAGTCTGCAGCAGCCCCTCCCATACCCACAAAAACGAGCGGTCGGAAACACGCTGATGTAAGATCGATGCCAACAGCTCCCTTCAGGAAGGGTCTGCTCTGACAGCTCCGCCCCCAGATTACCATATATCTTCCAGTTGTGTTCTAGCTTCAATACATTCCAATATGAAAACTAGTATCCCTCTCTCTCTCTTTCTCTCTCGCCCCTATAGTAACTAATACTCCTTTCACATCGAACACGATTTGCTCAGCAGAGAGACCGGTTTCAATGTCATGTGAATGAATTTGGTTTGAATCTCCATCTATTTCCTTAACCCACTGGTTGCCGCGGGATTGCCAGTGCTCATCCTGGCTACTGTTGGGTGAAGGTGGTACACACTCTGGACAGATTTCCTGTATAATAATACAATAATAATAAAAAAAAGGTTTGTTTCTGTTTACATTTCCTCCTTACTGGTTAATGCGATGTGACAGTGAACCTTCAGCTCAGCCACAGAGACACAGAAACACGACCGTCATAGAAAACAGCCTCCGGAGGGAGGAAGAACCCCCCAATAACGGGAAAATCTCTGAATGATCACATAAATCCAGACATGAAGATATGATTACCATGATTTTGTAGAACTCTGCCCAATATAAATCGGATCTCTCAACATTATCCATGTTTTCCATGTACTGTAAGAGACACGCTCCGTAGCGATCAGGCTACCAACATTAGCTGGTAGCCTTCCCACACGTGCCGCGCCGTCAAGCAGTAACGCATCTTTTGATTGGCGGTAAGAAGCAAATTCGCTGCGCGGTGAAAGAGGGGCAGGCCACATGAGTTTTCAAATCGCTAATGAAGGATGAGTGTTATTGAGCCTGGACGCCTGAAACTGGCTAACTATATCAAAATGTTTTTGCAGGCCGCCTGCTTAAACTAGTGCCGTTTTCTGCTGTGCTCTACAGCAAGAATAGCACTGATCATCAAAATTACAATAAAATAAGTATGATTCCTGGTCAAGATGCAACATCCAATTATGATTGAGTCTGAAACTATGTGATCGGAGCAGGACGTCACAAGAGTTTTTATGTTTGTCTGTTAAATGGTACAAAAAAATCATCCTGTAAAGTGCTTTGTTATTTGTTTCTATTTGCTTTGCTTGTATGTAACTGGATTAAAAGACCTTAAAAAAACAAGATGTTTTATCTCAAGAGTTAGAGCCTCATTTAAAGTGAACTGTTTAACTGCACCAGAGATGATGGTTAGTTTAATAAAACAGCTGACAGTTTAGTGACATCAATATAATAACTTCTGGTTGGATTTGATTCTGTCCTGCAGCGTCCTGGAGAGACAAACCGGATTCATTTCACAATTCTTCCTTCTTACTTCCAGTTTCAGCAAAAATTTTACCAAAAAATGAAAGGGGTCAAAATCTGCCAAAACTAACAAGTCAGAGATATCCAAAGAGTTTCAATTATTATGGGATACCCACAGGGCCTATGGCTTATACAACTGAAGATTTGTTGACCTTTGACATCGGGAAGAGGCCGCCATTATGGATTTATAAATCTACATCGGCTTTAGTAGCAACAAATTTAAACGCCTCCTTAGGATTTCCATGTAAAGTCTCCTGATCTAAGTTTTCAAATTTTCAATGACGTTAGCGAGGTGAGTTTGCAAAAGTGGTGTTCCCCTTTTACTCGTGCATTTTTACCAAAATATTGTGAAAATGTAAAGCATGAATCCCTGGCTTAAGCTGAGCAAATAACATAACATATGATGCAAAGATATTAGCAATGTGGGCGGGGTTAACAAAAGCCTCAATCGTCAAGGAAATCCAAAATTTTACTTTTGCAGATTCTACAAACTACATAAACTTGTTCATCACCTCAAGGTGACCAAAAAATAAAATGGTTGCTATGGAGATAAAACCAACAAAAAGTTGACATTTCAACAAAAAAAAAAGAAAATGTCTTTATGAATTTGTCATGTGCAGCTCTGACCAGCGTGGCAGGAGCGGGGGGGCACCAAAGGGGTAGCGTCTGCAGCCAATGGAACGCCGCTTGCAGCTTTAATAGTTTTGGTTTATTATCATACTCTTATGGTTTTAGGAGGAGCTTGTTTTATACACACAGTTTAATTCTTTCACTAAGTGAAATCTCATTGTTTGATCTGACAGTTCTCATTTTTCTTTCCATTTTGAGCTTTTCCCTGTAATTGAATTGTCGCCACAGGCCCATGGTTCCCTGTTTCCTAACTTCCAATCAGAACAATGAGGCTTTTCACAGAAGACTCTTACCAGACAGACTCTGTGGACTCCTCATCAGCATCTGTTTCCTGAGGAAAAGTGAAGGCCTGAAGGTAAACTCTGATGACAAAACACACAATCTAACCGCTCTGCTTCAAACAACTTCAACAGATTTCCAACACTAAGTCATTAATTCTAGACAAACTCAGCTTTCCCGTGAGGTGAAGTCCCTCTTTCAGGTGTGTACTCTATGCTCACCTGTTCTAACAGCCGTTAAGGAAATGCCCAAATCCTTAAAGTGTGTATTTCTAAGGTGAAAAGTTAGAATGAAGAGTTCTACATCCAAAGCCTTATCTCAGCTTCAACAATGATACGGAGACGGTCCTTTTGCTGCTTCAGCTGGATGTTTGAACCCTTCTTTAAAGTGTCGATAAGCTTCTGATCACATGGGAGCAGCTGATCAGCTTCTTGAGGATTAATCTGGAGTGAGGCTGCAAATCCATGAGATGTATGACGGATGAAGCCACGAGGATGAGCGCTGAAGCTGTTCAAGGAGGAAGATTCCAGGTCCAGATGCTGCAGATGAACTTTCACACAGCATTTAAGTAAGACAGGACGTCTTGTTAAAGTCCTCCTACGACTAATTTCTTATTTTCTTTTAACGTTTCCTGTGGGGTTTTAATTAGGACTGAAGTTTTTAACAAAAATTCCTCTTTCTGGGCGTGGCTTATGGTGCAGAGCTGTGTAACCCTGCTAGCATGGATGCTAATGGAGCTGTGATGGATGCTAACTCTGTGGAGAATCAAGTTGGAGTATTTCTTGAGTCTAAAGGGATTTCCTTGGAGCTAAATACTGTTGAGGTCTGTCATCCGCTTCCTCTGAGAAAGAACACGGATAAACCAGAGATCCAGATCAGGTTTGTGAATTGAAAGCACGAAATAGCTCTGATGAAACAACGCAAACACCTGAAAGATACTTCCATCTATATTAACAAACATCTCTCCAAATGTCATACCGATCTGGCGAAGCACGCGAGAATCCTACACAAAAACAAACAGATCCCATCAACGTGGATCCAGAATCTTTGTCAAACCTCTCGGTCTACCGGACCTGACGAAGCTTCTGGAAATAAAATCCATGAAATTCTTTGAGAACTGTGCGATTAAGCATGTTTGAACCTTCAATTCAAGCAAAATGTGAAATGTGAACTCAAAAAACCCATGGATGTGAACTCTGACCCGATTCTGCAGAACTCGAGCTCAATTCCCTTGAAAAGAGAACTTCAGTCTCTCAGTCATAGCAACAGAGATGGTTCACAAGATGGTTTACATGGCCTTAAACTTGTTCCTAAGCTGTGATGTAGCACTGATTCTGATCCAATTCATGATCTTTTTCCTTTCTTTCAACTTATTTCTGTATCATTATAATCTTTCTCTGATGAACACAATCTGCACGAATTGTATTTTTTTTTATTTTGAATTACTACATTTTGATTTTTTTTTATCATTCTTTGATACATACAATCTGCACCAATTTTCCCCTTTTTCAATAATGTTTTTTTAGATTGTTCCTGCATTATCAAATGAAGATGATTTACTTACTACTTTTTGTATTATTATAATAATTTAAATACAATCTGCACAAGTATTGTTAATGAGAATATTAGATTATTGTTAATGATTAATATAAATGAGTTGTTGTAGATGCTTTGAAATTTGATTACATCACTGATATTAATGATCTTTTATAACCTGAATCTATATTAATATTTGATATTAAGTCCTGAACCGGATATTGATCATACATGTAGAGAAAATGGTCGAGCAGGGGTGGGATTATATAAGTTTGATTCCTTCCACTCCGTTTCCAGCGATCTTCTTGTGATTGATTATGTGATATATCATGTATTATGACCTGATTGCTTGAAATAAACCATTTCATTCATTCATTCATTCATTCATTCATTCATTCATTCATTCATTCATTCTTTCATTCATTAAGTTATATGTTTTCAGGAAGACCAACTATTCAAAGCATCAGAAAAACAGAGGAGAGGAGTAGCTTGAACTCGGTGATGGATTAACCTTCCCTCCATGCTGCTTATGACTCATATGATGGAGTAATCATTATTTAGTCCAAACGTCTGTAACGTATTACATCTTCATGCAAAAATGTACAACAGCGAGTCGCTCTCGTCAGTGAAGACTCTGTTCCATCCTGATTCTGGTAACAAAGATAAATGCTGAAGTATTTGGCATTTGATCCTTCATTACTGTAATATCTTAATTGTGATTAGTGTGAATGCACACTCTAAAAATATCAAAGCAATAAATATCATCATGTCAGCCTTCTGCTTATCACGGGGTCACAGAGAGCTCCTCCAGTTTTGTTCTCTTAATTTATTCATTTTTGCTGCCTTTAAAATGCCATCAGACCTGCTCTGGTGTGCTCGCAGTTTACTTTAAACCCACAAATGAATGTAATGAAGGGATAACAGATCAGTGAAGCTCGACTCACTAACTGCCACTATCAAAAACGGCATATGCATACTCCGTGTTTGCAGATCAGTCGGCTGGAAACAATTATGCAGCTGGTCAGGATTCATTGAAAAATCAATGGCTTTTTCAATATCTATCCAGAGGTCCATTATGAGAGCCTGTTTTGAAAGGTACTTAATGCAAAACATGCAAAGAACTCTGGGCCGGCCCTGCAAGAGCCACATGGATCCAGGCTAAAAATCTAACATCAGCATTTGAGCTGTACTTGAAGGTGTCAAACTTCATGTAATGAGGAACAGAAGGAAAGTCCATTTTAGACAACAACCTTTGAATGCTGTCAATTTAGCACAAAACATGATCAATTCAATCCTAAGTTCTATATACCCATACGGGGGTTGACCTCTACGGGTCCTCTGGGTTTTTGGGTTGTCCAGATGTGCATAGGGCTGTAGAGAGGAGCAGCTGTGTGTCTTCCAGTTCCTTTGAGGCTCTAATGCTAACTAGCATGAAAGACACATTTAGCTATCGCTGTCTTCATCTTCATGACCGGTTAGTTGTGTTTCCATGACTCCACAGCAAAGTGTTTCTGATATTTTTTCCAATGTAATGTTCGGTGTCAGGTAGAGTCAGTCTGAGGCGGGATTCTCTTTCCTAAAACGTCTCAACACAGGCGTGGGTGCCCGTTAGCGCACGCCGCTATCACTCTATGAAGAAGACAGAGGAACTTCATCATCAGCTGAGAGAACGACCAGCAGTTACTTCAAAGTTTGCTTAAATGTTCAAAGTTTTAAATGTTCTAACACAGCTACATTTCATGTGAAGAAGTCACATGATCATACAATACATGCTAGAGTTTTGTGAGTGCTGTTTGGTGTTTCAGGAAGGCAAACTTTGTCTTTTTGGATGTCATTGTGTATATAATTACAAACTAACAAACAATGTAAGAAATAAATTAAACAATATCAGGGATTGTACATGGAGATTTGCTAAGTTGATGAGTACAGTTAGCCGTAACCGGAAGTAAATAAGCGGTTTTATTCTAAACTGGAAATACGTCTCTCAGCTCCATGCGTACAGTCCATTAGTCCACTAAGCGCTCTTGATATTTTTGGTTTCGGCCCACCTGTGACCCTTGCAAAGACTGGCGAATATTTTTTTCTAGAGATAGCTTGTCTTCACTCATAACTTGTGTTTTGTCTGGTAAAAGAAACTGGATTCAAAAGTGTGGAACACTGGAAGTTTGTGATGGAGGAAAACACATCAGCATCAGTCAATCATCAGAAACGGCCGTCCTCTATAGTTTTTTGCTGTACAGACACCATCTCATCCCAGCGTGACAGGCAGAAGTCCACACAAATGTGATCATACTTAAGTTGGCGCATGGCACAGATGCCTTACGACGCCATGCGGAGGACAAGCCAGACTGGGTGGCAGTCACAGCGAAGACGCGGTGCCAGCACAGGCCTGGTGTGCATGCAATACCTGTGTCAACCATGACAGCCTCGCTGCTTTTTATCCCTAATGAGAAGCCACAATGCAGCATGTGACACATGCTGCAAACACAGAGGCTTGTGGGATACCTGGTCTTTTCTGGGACTTTTTTTAACCAATATTTGGAATACTGCATTCATAATTCTGTGGGAGACTTCAAATCTGCCAAAAACGGATATGACAAATGTTTGAAGAAATTTAGGATGGAAAATTGAACCTAATCCTAAAGTACAATGTCTGAGAGGGTAAATTACCATCGGAGGATGAAGAAGGGATGAAGGAGGTTATTGCAGCAGAGACGTCTGCTCTGGTTCCTTTGTCCTCTCAGATCTGTCACTTCTATCTATAAGACTTAGTGTGTTCTATGTAGCGTCTAAAGAGCAAGTCTCAAAGACTAAATCTGGAAACACAAAATGGCCTTTAATTGGTAAACAAAAACATAGATGAAAACAACATTGTTACAGCTTAGCACTCCCCTCCCCCAGATTATTCCATATTATAATAAAGACATACTTTAGAGAACAAAAACTTCAGAATTTCAAGGCTTGATCAGCCTAAAGCTTTGAGGCAAGTGTTGGGAATCTGTGTCAAAACACCAAATCCATTTAAAATTGTTACTTTTTCCATCAAAAACTACTTTATTTGGTTATAAAAAAAACTTTATAGGTACCTGTTGATGTAAACAGAAAAGAGGAGGTACGTACTTGTATTGATAAACAATGAAATGCTTACATTTATAAATTGCTGGAAGTAAATACATACATACATAAGTAAGGGATAATGCTGAATGAAGTGTGCATTATCAGTGGGAATGATCACTTTTTAACCCACACCCACCAACCAACCAATCAGAATCGAGTATTCACCCAGCCCATGGTATAATAAAATAATTATTCACGTAAGTAGACCAGAGATTTGAGTAAAACAATATTAGTTTTCAAAATAAAGACTGATTTGATGTGGATTCCTCTATGGACTTTGTTCTTTTTCGGGAGGATTTTTTTTTTCTTCATGACCCTGTTTATTGTCTTAGTAGCTGCATGCAGTTAAAGAGAGATTCTTTTCTGCATGCATACACAAGTTAGTGATAAAATCATGTTCCCGCTGAAGGGCGTGAGCAAGATCATTGTCCGTAAGTGAGGAAGTATCCTTGAGCAAGATGCTTAACCCCTACCTGCAGTTAACTCTGAAGCCCTCCAGTTATCACAGTCATTATGGGAAAAGTCCGCTTGATTCTGTGGCTTTCAAGATATGAATCACATCACACACACACACACACATATATAGGCCTACTGTATGAACAGACTTGGAAATCAAATGAGAACTAAATGAGTTCTGAGGCCAGTTCAAATGGAATCTTCTCTTTTTTTTTATTTTGGAACTTCATTTACTTTGGAAAGTAAGTGAGAAAGTAGTATGTCAAGGACTGTCTCATTATTAGCTTTTTTAGAAATGTCAGGTCCAACAGAAAAACAAATTACACAATAACCTTTGCTGAGCCTGTTCCAAACAATTCTAATGGAAATCTATGGAAATCTATGAAACCACATTAAGGTCGACTTGGCTTCCTTTCTTCCTTTGAGTTCAGTGTTCTGAGCTCTTGTAGAAGCTGTTTAATTGAAGTCCTTCATCTGTTGTAAGATAAAGAAAAAAAAAAAAAACTTGGATCACAGAAGTGGACACTTGTTTTTTTGGTTATTTACATAAAGTTCTTTTTTTTCTGCAGCACCAAGGATGGCAGTTAAGGTTACAGAGGTGCATTATAGGAACCACCAGCCTCTGTGGTGCTATTGGGGAAAAAATACATCAGTATTTATAAAAATACATGCATGTGTGTGTGTTTGAAAATAAACATTAAAGGCCTTTTTAAATGCATAAAAAGGTTTTAGTTTCGTTGAGTGTTTTTGAAACCCGGAGATCCTGAAACACCGGCCTCTGGATGAAGGTTGTAGTTTTAAAGATGTGAATTCATCCAAACTAAAGGCTCTAATGCAACTATGAACACAGGAAAAGGCAGAAAAGCAAAGCTCAAACAGGATGACAGGTGGGACAAACAGGAGCTGTAATCACTCGTCATCTGGGGAACAGATGCTCCAACAAACTGACACAAACACAAAAATACAATCAAGACAGACTTTGACCAGTCAGAGCAGAAATGAGTAAAAACTAACATTAAGTCTCTCAGTATATTAATGTATCCTCCAATTGGAATTTATTAAATATCTCTTTTTTTCTGACTATAATTTCTCCTGCCAGCTTTGTACTTGGCTACAATCGGCTCCCGCAGAGGTCAGAGGTCACTGGTTGATAAGGCCAACAGAAGCAGATGATTGGAGGAAGTGGCCCATGAAACCCCCCTGTCTGCTGGGGTCTCCAACAGCTCTCAGCAGAAGCCCATGGGACAGGGACTTTCTAAATGGACGTATTCAAAGGTTTACTTATGAACACGTTTGCATCCTCAGACAGGTAAAGGAAGCGAGCGTCCTCAGAGAAGAGGGAATGGAAATATTCCTCCAGAATCCTGGCTTTGATCCCATATTCTCCTTTAGTCCCAGCACATTTTGTGCTCGAGAGGCTGAAAATATACGTTTTGGGAGAGTTGTCCTACAGAAGCGTGCTGCTCTGCTCTCCTTATCCTGTCCTCTGCTGTCACTAACGCTGATCTGCTCTTCACTTCCTGAGGGTTTGGTCAGATTTACACACTTTGTTGATTTCTTCACTCTTAATACAAAACTTGCTTTAACTATAACATATGATTCTGAAAACTGAAATAAGGTATTTTTTCTCTTTTATTGAGATATCCCTCAAGTTGTTAAAGTTGGAAAAATATTCACAAACTGAGTTGAGATTTTTTCTGTAATCAGAAGTTACAGTTTCAATTTATATTTGTAAAAAGAAGTTAAATGTTAGAAGTTGAAACTTAAAAAGGCAAAAACAGGAGTTTATATTTTCCACGTGTTGGCTTTCAGTTGAATCCCTCCTTCTATTGTATGTAATCAGGATTGTATTAACACAGAAACCTTCACTACATCTACATCGTCTTTTCCATCAGTTTGTTAAATTACATTTTCACTCTCCTCCAAACGGCTCGAAAGTGAAACTGAGTGAAAAAGTGGAGAATATCTTTAGGCCATTCTGACAACCATGGAGGTCATTTTAATTACAACATTTTAGAGGCTAATTTTACCTTGAAAGGGCTTGATATCGCCTATTAATTTTTGAATTGCTTAATTTCTAAATTAAATTTGAAATAGCTGTTCTGGTCATTGGCCCACACAAGTCATCTCGTTCAGTTTAGGAAAAGGGATTCAACTCTAAAAACACAATGGACACAAAACTAAAAGGTTTAAAAAATTCTGGGAAAACTTAACTCTGTCATTGTTGTATTAAATGCTGCAGTAGTAGTACAAGATTTTAAACAAAAGCAGCAAATAGAAGAGCAACATCTGTAATTTAGACTTAAACCCACTGACAGCATTCATCTCCTCCTGGGAGCAGCCTCACCTTGTTTGGCTCTGACTCCAGGTTCTACCAGTTATTTGCTTCCTACAGATCTTCAGGTCCTGCTGCGTTTGTGAACCACAAGCTGATCTGCCAAGTGTTTGGGTCCCACATCATTAAGTGATTTATAAAGTCTTTAAAATAGATTCTACAGGTAGCTGCTGGCATGAGTTGAGATCAGGAATGATGTGGTTTTGGTTCCGATTCTGGCAGCAGTGTTTTAAATGAGCTGCAGTTTCAGATTTCTTGGGAAAGCAGACAGAACACTGATCCAGAGATCCAGAGATCCAGAGATCCAGAGATCCAGAGATCCAGAGACGAAGGAATAAATCAGCTTCTCTGTCTGACCTGGACATGAGGTCTCTAAGATTCAATATTTAAATAAGGCGCATTTAGTTTTGGTCTTTAAGTCAGACAACAATCAGGTCTGTGACTTTTATAACACATAGAAATGTCTAACTTTACCTGTGGTTTTTATATAGAAATCTATAGAAATCTGCTCCGCCCCTTTCCAGATTGCTATTCAGACCTGGTTGTTGTATGATGTTACTACCTTCTGTTATCATCTTCTTTTTTCTCTAAACCCCCCTCTTTTACCCCCTGCCCTCTTCTTTGTTTCCATCCGGTCGAACAAAAAAGAAAAAATGATACAGAATAATCAATATAAATAAAGTTTAGAATGAAATACAACAGGGGTTTATACTTAATAAACCCCTGTTGGGACATTAAAATCTATCTAACACAAGAGGCTCTCAGCCCATTTCTGTTGGACAGGACAAGTTGAAAAAAAAAAAAGAAAAAAGAATGACAAGAAATCTGCTCCTCATTTACCTTCACCCTCGTTTCCATAAAGAGAGGATTTTGTCCGTTAAAGTTTAACTGCAGGAATGTTGACTGCTTTCAGGAGTTTAGCTAATCTGAGCAGCAGCAGAGTCGACCAGGTTATTGTTGTTCTGTGACATAAAGCTTTTGACCATTTTGTTTTCTACTGGAGTTTTTTAGGCTAATTTACATGTAGAGTTTAGCTTCTATTTTAGCAACATGCTCGTGTTTTTTGGCTGATTTGTTTATCTACTGAGATTTTTAGGCAAATTTAAAGTTTAGTTTCCATTTTAGCAGGATGCTAACGTTTTTGGCTAATTTGTTTATTACTGAGGTTTATAGGCTAATTTAGAGTTCAGCTTCTATTTTAGCAACAGCCTAACAATTTTAACTAATTTAGTTTACTGATGAATTTGAGTGTATTTTGGAGTTTAGCAAGTATTTAAGCCATGAGCTAGCTCTTTTGGCTAATTTGGCATCTACTAGAGTTTCTTTAGGCTATTTTAGAGTTTAGCAAATATATAAGTTACACACTAAATATTTTAGCAAAATTGGTACTGATTAGGGATTTTTACTACAATTTTTTTCTAAAATTTAAGTCAACTTCTGTGCTCTTTCATAGTTCTTTAACGAAATGTCCAGTCTTTTATCAAATGTAACATTTTTTTCAAATAGCTCTTGCATTTAGCTAACCCCTCTAACAGTCAAAGTAAATTGCGTCACCGTTTTCAGTTAAAAGCTTCAGCTTCTTCAGCGGCTACTTTCAACAGAAAGCATTCATATTATCACAGGTAATGCAACTTTTCTAGATATTTTTTATATTTTCAAAAAGATATGATTCTGTATTCAAATAGAATTGAATCCTGCACTAACAAAAAAGCTACAGTTATTATTATCAAATTATTTTTTGCTTAAGTCGTATGGGGGATAACGCCCTTTGAAGTGTTCATTATTATTAGCAGTTGAAAGCATCCTCCACATTCCAAAGCTAGATCCAGACTTCCACGTCATCCATTAATTGTTTTGATTGTACCTTACATTAGAGTCCATTATCTGACCTAGAGCGCGTACAGGATGAACTGATAAAGTCCAAGAATCGAACCCTGATGCACTCCATGACATAAAGGCTCTCTCAGATTTATGATATGGAAAAAGATATTCCTTCTCCTTGAGAGGAGTTAACATGAAACATGAAAACAAATCTTTTGTAGAAGAATACTGTAAAGCTCCGGTGTACAGAGACATTGGGCCAAAGAAGAAGTTTAAAGATTCAAATCCAAATTAACAGAATACTAAATAAATAGCTTTGTAATCAATTTGATTTATTTTAAACAATTAAAACAATATAAAAAAGACAATAAAATATCAAATTATTTTAAAGTATTGTAAAAATCTACAGCTCTGCAGAAGACGGGTGATCTGTTCAGAGTGACCCAACATTTGGGTTAGATCCAGCAGGTTCTGAACATGAATGAATGGAAAATTAAATATAAAAAACACCATGAATAAAAATATAAAACACTTGCAAAACTGAATTTAAAACATCTGAAAAAGTGTTTTTATCAAAGTTCATCTGTGGGTTTTTTAAAAGTTTGAGTTAACTTGTTCCATCGTTTTACAGAGAAAGCCTTTAGTAGAAATGTGCATGATAGTAAAACTGTAGATGTTCAGTACAGTGTAACTGATAGATTACATTTGGCAGTAAAAGTTCAGACTTTGACACATCATTAAGGATGAATGTATGCTTTTCTCCCAGAGAAGTGACTAACTTAGTGCTCTCATGAGTCCAGTCTCAGTTCTCAACACTCCATTTGAAAAGTTTGCACTGAAACGCAGCAGCACATTAATAAACGTGTTCCACGATGAGCTTCATTTACTGATGAGAACAAGAACCTCAGAGATGGATGACTTCTGGTTGCATTCGTTTCAAAGACCACGAGTACGACTATGGAGTAACTGGCCCAGGAGTGAAGCCATATCTCTTTACAGAGCAGCTTCTCCTTAAAGTCTTTGGATCTGTTTCCAATCATCTTTCAATTATTATGAGGACATTTTTGGTCAAGATCTAAAAACCTGTCATTTTCTAGGACATAGTTTCAGCAGAGCGGCCGGACTCAGAGTTGTGGGTGTTACCGTCAGCTTGAAGCAACTCCACCACCACTTCCCGTCACCCATAACTTCTATCTGCTATCTGCTTTTACTTTCTCCTGCTAGCATTTAAACCCTCACAACCCCAATCGAACACTAGGTGTAAATAAAAACTGCGAGCAATATCATTTCCAGCTCAGACCAGGATAACAAAGACGTTCTATTTGTCTGCATCCACATGGGGCAGAGCAGGAAGCTTGTGGCCTGACTAGCGCAACGTCTTCATCACAAATATAATAATAATAATAAAGAAATACTCAGAAATGCAATTTTCCCCTTATTTTTCTTTATACACCTCCTTCACCATCAGATAAGTGCCACAAGAACATGTTAAAAACACATTAAAAAAAAACATTTTCATTGGAATGGGTCTTTATTTATTAAAGTGATGTAAGGCAGGTTTCTTTGTGCAGCACATTTCGTGTAAAGTAAACATTTTATAAAAGTAAAAAGAACTGAATTTAAAGTACGCATAATTAAACAGTGCAAGTCTTTTTTGGGCAAACTACTCTGCAGAATGTGAAGGAAAAAAAAAAGCTGCAAACATAAATCTGGTGTGGAGATAAAGAGTTCCTCTATCTGTCTTTGACACATTATTCTGGGGTGTTTGTTTAAACCCCCCTCACCTGAAAGTGGAGTTCACATCAGTGTTCAGCGTGTGCACACATCCCCACGCACACCTCAGCCTGGCAGCCTGCATAATAAATGAACTGCATGTTTACGCCCTCAGCACATGGCTTGATAACACCTCTGTAAATATAAATTGTTCATGGGTAGCAGGCCGACGTCTTGGCTGTGTCTGTTCATTAACTGAGGGTCAAAACCACAAACACTATCTGCTTCTGTGCCAGCTTAGCAAAAGTAAATATTTGCAAATGGAAAAGTTCATCCCACCAATGAACTTTTCAGGTATGAATGATAAAATCCACTGAATTATTGACTCCTGCCGTCAAGGTTGCTGGTTTGTCTCAGACGGTTTTATCCAAGTGGCACCTGGCAGGATGAAGGCTCATATCAGCTATATGCTTTCATTAATCTAATGATTACTGTCAATCTCCGTGGATTAGTGTGTGCATTATGGACCTGAAAAAATGAGGGGGAATGAGACGGCTTCTGCATGCATCGTTGGAGGAGTGGTTGGTTTTATGGGAAAACCCATTAAGCGCGTTAATCAGAATAAAACGTCTATCTGCTCCATTTTCACTGGCTGACTTCAATTATGAGCCATTAAACATTTTGTTTGAGAGGAATCTGTCTCAATCTTGACCAAAAGATATTCTGGGATTATTATGATTCCCTCTTCTTTTACCACAGTCACCATTCCATCTAGCATGGAGAAAGAACATGGAAAGAATGAATAAGAAGGAGGGCAAAAGATTAAGTGGGAAGTAAAACTTCATGTTGTGATGATTCAATAATCTGCAGAGAACAAATTAATACCATCATAAATGACTTTGTTTTGTTTACATTGTGTGATTTGTTATGCATTCTTCTAGTATTCAAATGAATCATTCATACATTGTTTGTAATAATATTGTTCAAACTACATTGACTGTCTTTGCAGAGTTTTTAAGTTTGCTGTTTATTTTTCTGTTAAAACACAACATTTATAGTTAAAGAACAAACATTCTGGACTCTGTAGTTGAGATTATTTTGTCATCTTTTCTGTGTCAGTCACTAATTATCTCCAGTGGTCATGATTTGTCTTAATGATCTCAGTTGATATAAGTGTCTGCGTTTCAGGCCTTTCCTGACAGCTCATCTGCTTTGTTGTCTTTTTAGACTTGTCTGTAGTTTGTCATGTTTGAGTTTGTTGTCTGTGAATGCACAAACACATTATTTAAACAAAATAAAAATTCTGGACATTTTTGCTTTTATTTTAGAGTAAATAAGCTTTAAAAAAACTCACAAACTCACGGTGATATTTTTTTGTTGCTGTTGGTTTAAATGAGTCTGATTTAAGGGAGAGTATCTGAATACATGGTTCATTTTAAATGAATGTTTTTCACACAGGCATTGGAGTTGAGTTCTCCATTTTTTTAATTCAGACAGATGTCAATGTGAGATCATTTATTTACAGAAAGTGAGGCTTTTATTAGTGCTGGGCAATGCTACCAATGGTACCGGTCTCAAGTCGGCATCGACTCGATACTTGCATTATGGTTTGAAACTTCTCTGCATCTGGAGAAAGAACCCCCGCTGAGTGGCTGCAGTGCTGAGAGATCTCCGCAGCAGCAGAGAAGGAGCCAGCAGCCGCCGTGTATTCTTCACTTCATTTCCACTCTGTTGAAATTCTGAGTTGCTTTTGACTAGTTACTTTTGACCTGTTTTTATTGTTCTATTTCAAGTCTAAGAAGTTACAAATTACTTATATTTCTACCATTTGTTGTTGTTGTTTTTTAATTGTTCAACAGTTTGATTTGTTTTTGCATCATAGAAAGTTGCTTTTGGTTTGACTGTTTTGTATTTCCTTTTAAAGTACTTTCAAGAAGTCTTTTTTTGAAATAAACTAATTTCCATTAACTTAAAAATATTCCCTTAATTCTGTTTCTATGTTAAGTAATTTAAAAAGGGAAAAACCATTCCTGACAATTTAAAAACAATTAAGATTTTGAGGTTCAAATCACATCCTTCACATTTACAAAAAATATCTCTTTTTGTATTGATAAGCCCAATGGGGCAAAATTCTTTGTGATTTTGGGCTATATAAATAAAATTGAATTGAATTGAATTGAATATTTCTGATATTGATCAGTATTGGATCAAATCTAAATTCCCATTTCACCCAGTCCTACTCTATATGAAGTTGAAATTATAGCTTTAAATCAGAATTTGCTTTATTTACTTATTTTAAATACATAGTCAAGAAATGTAACTCCAGTCACTTTTGCTCTTGTGTCCAATAATATGTGTATGTTTGGGGAAAAATACTGTAAAAGTAAGAGAAAAGTGTAAACAGTATTTAAACCAATTCAAACATTCTCGTGTGTGGTTTTGTTCATCAGAGCGAACACTCAAGGGGGTAACTCTCTTCGGCTTTAGTGAGGTAAACTCAAATATTTTAGATAAGTAAAAACACATCTTTAGACAGAGTTTTATGAGATGTTTTATCTTTGATTCAGCCTTAAAAAAAAACATGTTGGCATTAAAACCCAGTTGGGAGCTGGAAAAAAAAGATGCTACAATTCTAAATGTGCAAACATCAACACTCTTTTGTCTATATATTTGAAATAAAAAAATAAAAAACCATAAACGTTCATCCATTTATATCCGAACAACATACAATCGTTTAGTGGAAAAGGTTGGTTTTTGTTCATTGAGAAATTATAATAAGATCACAGAATTGATTAAAAAAACACTTTTATAACAAGAAGGTGTTTCCTTGTGTATTTTCCCTCCACAATGCAGAATTAAAATATCAATTAAATGTGGAAAGGTTGATTGTGTAAAGGGCAAAGGCGCATGATTAGACAGGGCTTCATTGATCTACGATCACTCACAATCAACCGAAACAAAAGAAATAGTTAAAAGTGAAAAACAGCGCAGAGATGTCTTCAGAGAAGCTCAGTTCACGGATAGAATGTACAGCTGCACTTGCAAACATGCCAGTTCAAAAACAAAGCCTGCTATTATGCTTGTTCAGAGGCGCTGTTGACTTTTCAGGCTTGGAGACATCTGAGATGAACCATCAAACAATAGAAATGTGCTGATGTCAAACACACTGGAATCACTGATCTTTTATGGATGAAACGTACGTTGGTTGTGTGCTGTGGGCAAAAGACAAAACCAGAGCGTGCAGACTGTTGTCCAACACAAGTTCAGGCCCTGTGAAGATAATCCGCTGCTAAAGTCATTCATACATAAACTAAAAGATTCATGGAAGTCTGAGAAGTTACACAGAAAACTACTTTTTTTCCAAGAAGCACTTGTGGATTTTCCACAAAAGCACATCGGGCTCCAGAAAGGACGAGTGAAAGGAGTCAGCCTGACCCGTGGTGGTCCTGTCCAGTCGGAGGACAGACTGTGAATGGAACAACTTTCATTCAATTCTGTGTTTGCAGGAAAAGAGTGAATGACCTCAAAGCACTCAAAGCTTGACACGGTCAGCGTCACACTTTACATTTTTCATGTTTTCAAGGAAAAAAAATCATTCCAAGTATAAAACCAAAAACATGTTAATAATTGAATACTTTATTTGTGCACTGATCTAATATAGGATGCCTGCCCTATGTTAACTAGGGCTGGGTTGATCAATAATCAATCCATTAAAAGTATAGATCGCTATAGAAAGCTAAAGTCTACTAGCTCGATGCTAACTTATAATAGATTTTCCCTGTTGAGGGGCCGGAGGTCAGTTTGTAGAAAAAGTTCAGCAATCACAGCCTAAACAAAAACATTTATGGTTTTCAAGAAAGCCACACATGGCCAAATATTAAATAACTCCTTCCTTAATCTTAACAGAAAAAAATAATACTTAAAAAATGTAACCGATAAATAGTTTGTTCTCTGCCATCATAGCTCAGACTGCTGAAGGGTGCAATAAAAAGATCAGTCGGAAGAAGAAAAAAAAATCGATGCGTCTCTGATGATGTTTCAACAGGGGGGCTGGGCCAAATGTGGAGGCGGGCTGTAGTTTGGGTACTCCTGGTCTAAAGCACTGTTCTGGAATAATGTGTAATGCTTTAGTGCAGTGGTCCCCAACCACTGGGCAGCGGGCCGGTACCGGTCAGTGGACCGCTTGCTGGCTGGCTGCGAATGAACTAATAAATTATACCCCATTTTTTCTTTTTTTTGACAAATCTTCGATTATGAAAATCCACTGGATTCTCTCGATAAGCTTGAGCGCTAAAAGCAGTCTGGCAGCGTGTAACAGAAGAAAAGTGGCATGTGGAACCTTTCAGTCTGATTTGTTTCCTATTGAGAATCAATAATTGATTTGCCGGATGATCTTATACTAGTAAAATAAACTAGTTTTTACCCACTCTTGAACTGTTGGCTTGTGCTGGTGGGTTATTGGACAGTTATCTGGTTCAAAGTTCCTGGCCCAATGGGAGGCCGTGATTCTGATTGTGTTCATGAGAATCTTCATAGCGGTGGTGCTCTGTCAATGACTGAAACAGGAAAGCACAAAGAAAACAATTCTGATGGAAAACAGTGAAATAATTCTGTCCGTGTCCTTTCAGAGAAAATCAAAGAATCGTCTTGAGGCGGATTCGGGCGCAGATAACCACACACTCGTGCTTAATGTGGACCTGACATGCATGACAAATCCTCACTTATGAATTATGAAAGCTTTTTCCATGCTTCACATTTTATTGCAGGACAAGACCTCCTCACTGACAAATCATGCAATTAAATGAATTGCAATTCTACTCTCCTTGCTAAGCGCTGATCACGCCGCGGCGCTTTTGTGAGAAACGCCACATTTTTCCCTCAAAGATCCAGCACACTTTCTTAGATGACAGTGCTAAAACATCTGAAGCAGCTAATGCTATTAGCTTGGCTAAAGAGCTCATACTAGTTTTATTAGCATTTGGGTTCATTTGAACGATCCTCTGTTATTTAATTTGTTGGTGAAAACATCAGAACTTCCGGCAGTGAAGACGTAAACGTACAGACACTCCCTTCCAGAGTGCAAACATCATTGGTATGCATTCTGGGTCTCATGTGCTCACAACAAAATGCTACACACATCTCACCCTCAATGGCTTCTGTTTTGGCAGCATAACAGAGAGAGGGGGGGTACTAATTGATTTTCAGCTGGTGGGAGATGCCAGAAAAAAGTAGCACTTAGTGGACAATTATTGTGGCCCTCCAGTTTCTCTGCTGTTCTCTTGTCGTTTTTACAGACGTACCATCAACCATCAATAGAAGTCCTCTGCATAATAAATCCTTCACTCATTATTCACTTTTAGGAGTTCAATCAAAACTTTAATACAGCGTCTAATAATTACCGTGAATTCATTTTCCCTGTGCCCTGAGTGGCATCAGTGTATTCTTGTTTTTTCTAAATGACTAAATCTAAAAGTCTTCGCTGTGATTTCCTGCTTCATTCATATTAATCATATTAAATTGTCATCTCAATCTTCTCACCGTAACTCATGAATTTGTTTAAAGCCTTCAGTCCCACGGAAAACCAATCCACCAAAGCTTATCACTCATAAAATATTCATTAGTATTTACATTCTATTTTTATGTTATCAGTAAAATAAATATTTTGGGAAATAATTTAAGCACTCTTCGAATCTCTTTTGGCTTTACAATCAGATCTGTTGGATTTCATTTCCTTTTACAGCAACATTTCTCCTATTTATCAGCTTCATGGCTGATCTATGAACATCATCTTCCATTTACATAGTAGGCAGTTTAGAGTTTTTACCAAAATCCTTCTTAAATCCTCCCATGTATTTTGACTAAACCGCAAATTGGTAAAAGACTAAGCAAAACATGGAATGTTACAAAAAATAGATACAAATTAAAAAAAAAAAAATCTCTTCTGCTTCCACGGACGGTTCCTCCTCCAAACTTGTGTCCTCTCCCAGAGTCCTTTGCTCTTCCTATCACTGGACTTTTCTGGACTGAGATGTCTGAAGGTTTTTTCCACTCCAGAAGAGTTTCTCAGGGAAGCTCTAGCTCAACGTTTCACTTATCTTGTTTTTCTTTAGATATTTTTAAACACATTTATTTTAAACTTTCACAAACCCTAAATGTAAATAAAACACAAATAAGGAGAATTACAAAGTAATCTCTGAGATGAAGCAGTGATGAACTATCTGTGTGGAAACAGTCTGCAGCATCACTTTGACTGAATATTCTAACCAGGGACCGTCTTGACACCAGGAACCAGAGACAGTTTCTTTCCAGACAAATATTGGGCTGAATCCTTTACATTGTATTGATTGGATTGCTGCTGTGCAGCGACGGACACACCATAGCTTGGCTGCACTTGCCTAGCTGATGCTGAAGTAGTTTCATTACTGCCTGTGTATGTAGTGCTCCCTTTTTACATTTTTAAGCTAAGTTCTAACATCCATTTTTGTCAATTTTTGGGTACATTAGTATCGAGAGCAAAACTGAAACGATGCAGTATGGGAACCTAATTCATGGAGGGACGGGCCCTCTGGCGCCGGGCCTGGATCTGCTGTAGCCACTCCACCAGTTTAGGGGTTACTGCTAGGGGTTTAAAAATATGGACTCCTTGAAATATTGCAACTCTCTATTTGATCATTCTTGTTGATTTAAAATGCTGCCAAGACAATATTTAATCATTTATTTAGAAGCAAACATGTGGTTCAGCATCTTCCTATTGTCAGAGCACACTGAGCCTCTTTCAGCAGCTCTACATAGAACCAAAACAACAAGATCTCGCCAGTACCAGCTTGTGTTGGATGTGATGTCATGAGCCTCATGGTTGTTGTTGCACAGAAAAATGAGGCATATGACTTTTAATGTGAGTTAGAACTGGTTCTGTATAAAACAAAGATCTCAGGGCTTTGTGATTTAATGTAAGAATGAGAGAGAACATTCAGATGTGTCTGATCATTAATAAAATACATTTTATCATTATGTTGATGTGAAGGATTTATTAATATTTAGAATGTTTTTCTAAGTCGTAATCTTTAAAAAAAAAGTGAAATATTGTATTTGGTACTTTGTGAATTATATATGAGGATACGTATCAGAGTGTACACAGACTCTTGCTAATACACACCCCTAGTTACTACCCAAAATGCTCTGATCTCCACCACCACCACTGTCCTTTCCAAACCTTCTCCAGTTCTTCCCAGAGTCTCGGGCATATCTCCAGTTCCTCATGTTCCTTCATCAGTTAGTATTCCTACATCCACCAAAACGGCTTTCCTCTGTTCTGCAGCCACAGCGTCTAGTAGGATCAACATTACCGTCTTGTCTGTGTCTGTGGTAAATGACTGGAGCACTTGGGGCAGCAACCCCCCAGGAGTGGCTACAGCAGATCCTGGAAAGACCTCAGACATCCCAACTACAAAGGGGCTTAGAGGAGAAACCTGTCCATTAAAGATTTTAGATATTTATAAGTATGTTTTTGTTCACAAAATAACATTTCAATCAGCTATTTTTGACAACCTGAAATGACCAGGGTTTGAAAAATGACATTTTTGCTTCACAACCTCCTCAAAGTCAGGAGGAGAAGCAACTGTTTTTTTTTTTTTTTTATCTCCCCAGAATGATCCTTCAAAGTAAAACTGTCATGTGACTTCATACAGGAAACTGGACATCCCTCTGTGCTGTTGAAGTAAGATGTAAGAGCTGATGATGATTGAAGATACAACAGCATAGCTGGACCTTAACATCTGTAAGTCAAGCGACAGTAAATATGTCACGCATTGATGGCTGGAAGAAGTTCCTTTGTAAATCTCTATCGATTGACTCTTGGCTGCAGAACACTTGGCAAGATGTTGCTTCTGTCTGGGTTCTGTTCAAAGCAGAAATACATGTGGTGATGGAGGACAGCTTCGGCGGGCACAAACCCAAAATGGTATTTTGCTGTGAGGGGACACTACAAAGCCAAACGCTGCTCTTTTGGCAGGAATGCTTAGGCTTCTTATAATTTGCAATATTTTGATTTTGACTTTCGGTGTTGCTTTCAAACAAACTAATCTGTTTTTCAGGTGAAAAGTCATTCCCACAGGTGTTCACCATCACGACATAACAGTGAAATGACTGTAAGGCGCCGTTACTGACGCAGGATAGTGAAAGGTTAAAAACACCTGCACCTATTTTTAGGTCACTTAGATTTTGTACTAAATACATAAAACTGACCAAAAGGCATTAGCCCACAAAAAGGTAAGCATAAAGCAGTGAAATAAAAATGCCAAGAAAATAAATCATCAGTTAGATTTGAGATTATTTTAAGCTTTGTTGTCATTTTTTGTCAGCTCCGTAGTGACTTAACTGCAAGGACATTTAGCACTGAGGAAGACGACCCTCTGAATATCAAATAGTCTGCAGCTTCCCCACACCCTGCTCTCTGCCAGTGACTTCATACATCACAGGAGTGTCTGGACATCACAGCCTGTAGGATTACAGTCTTCACTGAGGGAAACTCTGGGCCTGGACTTTGATGTCACCGACGTCCACCTGTTAAATTAGGCTGAAAGAGTTCACAGTGCAATCAGCCCTTTGTTTTATTCACTCCACCCCATTAGAAAAAAAGATATATGGAACTTGTGTCCACATAAACCCCACCCACTTTAAAAAATGCATGAACAGAGTTGCATACGTATGGACAATGTTTGGATTAATATGGAGAAAGTGACAGCACAAGGCAGTGGTTGAAGTGAAACAGTAAGAAGAAAACTTTAGGCAAATGGTGTGTAGTGATAAAAAGCATGAATTAAACATCTATATGTGAGTGAGAACCCAAAAGACTCCGTTTGTGCTTCAAAATATCTTCTGCTGAACCTGTAATTACTGACTTACTCATACAATCACAAGTTCAAGATTACACACAAGCATCCTAGACTTGTAGATGCTATAGGATCTACGAGTGTCTGAACAAGCCGCGCTATTGACACCAACCAAACACAAGTGTGAGGCGGAAACTCTCCTGGACTCGCTCATTGAAGCTGCCTGGATGACATGCAACGCTGTTGAGGAAGAGCGACAGCTCGAGTGTTCTGCTGTCCTTGTGAATTCAACAAGTAAAATGTGAGAAAAGATTCCACCTCTGAAAAGCTGGAGCCTTCAATAATGACTAATCCTTTTAAACTGAAAGAATGAAAGCAAGGTTGATGTTTTTTACTGCAAACATGAGCAAACATTGTGTTCTATATCATCCATGCACATGATTTCTTCAAAGGGCCTATCCCGTGCTTTTCTTAAGCCCTTCAGAGTAATTCGAATATATGATCATAAATGGTCAAATGATATCGTACATTACATCAGGCGCACGAAAGAACTATTTATGAAATGACTTATTTGAATGAGTTTTTTTTTTCCCTACCAGGAAGTAAGACACCTCAATCTCTGAGGCTCCGCCTGGCGGCGTCCATTTGATGGCATCATCCTTGACCTGGCTTCAGCAGTGTGCCTGCATGTTTCCCATGAAAACAAACCCCTGAACTTGGTAAAGATGGATGTGCATGCCATATATCTGGCAGCACAGACTCTGTTCTAAGAACCTGCTTGTTTTCATGGGGTGGGGGGGCGCTAGGGTTGGGCACCAATTGGGTTTTATTTGGTTTCAGTTCGCAATCTGTGCCAATTTTGGTACTTCAGTAATAAAGAGTAATTCATCCTTCTTCCCAAATCATCACATATTGATGCATGGTTAAGACCTCCATGTCAAACATTAACGTTTTGGGTGTCAACGGTTTTTGATGTGCTGACAGTTCCCAGTAAAGCTCAACAACCTCTGAGCCGCAAACCGGTGGCCCATCAAAAACGTGATCTGAGCTAGCATCTCTATGGTCCACAGATCGATAAACAAAAGATTCCACTAACTTTGTGGTGATATGATACACTATGGATACAATCTAAAAAAAAAATCATTTTCTATTTAAAACTATAATGAAAACGGATTATTTATGTCCCCATCAACTCTACACTTTAACAGCATGATCGTTTAACAACTGATAGTACTGCTCCTATTTACTCTCTACTAGTGAGTCATTTCTGTATCTGTCAAATCCCTTCTATGACTGAATTCACAAAACTGGTTAAATTCTGTTGGTATTAAGTAAAAAAAAGCTTTTTACTGAAAATATTTACATTTTTAAAACGTTTTTTAACATGTGGTTGTTTACCTGACACGACCCTGTGAGAGACGCGTGCGGGGAGGAGTCACACTCTTCAGTGTTTTAGCCTGATAGACTTATGAAGCGGGAATCACTGCATGTACCCTGAAACCGGTGTCAGCCATGACAGTCTGATGAGAAATCATGAGTTGCAGATTCCATCCCCTCAATGTCAAGAGGAAATCTTTCCTCAGTGACAAACAGAAATCTGGCTGCTTTATTTTCAGGCTGACCTTTTTCAGGATAAACTGTGAAATTTCCTTCTGGCTTTTTCAATTCCAGTTTCAACAATTCCCTTGGAAATCGAGGCCACGGTTCCCGCTCTGCTCGCAGCTTTGTTATCAGCACAGCTTAAAGTCCTCCTCCAATGAAAATCCTGTTTTTTGAGTTTTTAACATGTATTTGTGGCAATTTTTCTTCTGAAAGAGAAAAATTATAAGAAGAAATCATTTCATGTTTGCATTTCCAAGTATTTTTCCTTTAAAAACTCTGTTTGAATTCTTGAAATTTCCTTACGTCTGTGGAGATCCGTCCCCTAGCAATCACCCTGATTACTACCAGCTGCTCCGGACAGGATTTAAGTCTCCCCCTTCCCATTCCTCCTCGCCAGGAAGTTGTCTTCACAACGCCAGGTCCAAGCCAAGCCGAGCCCGCCTCGCACCACGTCGCACCACGTCAAGCCAAGCCAAGCCGAGCCCGCCTCGCACCACGTCAAGCCAAGCCAAGCCGAGCCCGCCTCGCACCACGTCAAGCCAAGCCAAGCCGAGCCCGCCTCGCACCACGTCAAGCCAAGCCAAGCCGAGCCCGCCTCGCACCACGTCAAGCCAAGCCGAGCCCGCCTCGCACCACGTCAAGCCAAGCCGAGCCCGCCTCGCACCACGTCAAGCCAAGCCAAGCCAAGCCCGCCTCGCACCACGTCAAGCCAAGGACGAGCCCGCCTCGCACCACGTCAAGCCAAGCCGAGCCCGCCTCGCACCACGTCAAGCCAAGCCGAGCCCGCCTCGCACCACGTCAAGCCAAGCCGAGCCCGCCTCGCACCACGTCAAGCCAAGCCGAGCCCGCCTCGCACCACGTCAAGCCAAGCCGAGCCCGCCTCGCACCACGTCAAGCCAAGCCGAGCCCGCCTCGCACCACGTCAAGCCAAGCCGAGCCCGCCTCGCACCACGTCAAGCCAAGCCGAGCCCGCCTCGCACCACGTCAAGCCAAGCCGAGCCCGCCTCGCACCACGTCAAGCCAAGCCGAGCCCGCCTCGCACCACGTCAGCCAAGCCGAGCCCGCCTCGCACCACGTCAAGCCAAGCCGAGCCCGCCTCGCACCACGTCAAGCCAAGCCGAGCCCGCCTCGCACCACGTCAAGCCAAGCCGAGCCCGCCTCGCACCACGTCAAGCAAGCCGAGCCCGCCTCGCACCACGTCAAGCCAAGCCGAGCCCGCCTCGCACCACGTCAAGCCAAGCCGAGCCCGCCTCGCACCACGTCAAGCCAAGCCGAGCCCGCCTCGCACCACGTCAAGCCAAGCCGAGCCCGCCTCGCACCACGTCAAGCCAAGCCGAGCCCGCCTCGCACCACGTCAAGCCAAGCCGAGCCCGCCTCGCACCACGTCAAGCCAAGCCGAGCCCGCCTCGCACCACGTCAAGCCAAGCCGAGCCCGCCTCGCACCACGTCAAGCCAAGCCGAGCCCGCCTCGCACCACGTCAAGCCAAGCCGAGCCCGCCTCGCACCACGTCAAGCCAAGCCGAGCCGCCTCGCACGTCAAGCCAAGCCGAGCCCGCCTCGCACCACGTCAAGCCAAGCCAAGCTGAGCCCGCCTCGCACCACGTCAAGCCTACCTGACAAGGTCCAGTCTTTATCTTTTGATTCTCCCTCGCCTTCCTTACCACTGTCTGCACTTCTCTCAAAGACCCTCAGGAACTCACTCCACTCACCAGCGCCATTCCTCCGTACTGGAGAGAGAGTGTAACTACAAGACCTAAGAGACAATAAAATCTTCTTTTTTTGAATCTTGTCTTGAGTCACTGCATCCTGGGGCTTCCGCTAGTGTCATTCCTGACAACGTCACAGTATCTAGCTAACCCGGATGCAGCTGTAGAGGCCGGAGAAGATAAATAACATCCCACTTCTGTTCTGTAAAGGATGGTAATTCAGTGAAAGACCATACTGATGTTAGCTTTCATTATTTTCCAGAGGAATCTGAGGATCCCCCCTGTCTGATTCTGATAGCTATGTGTCTCTCTAGCATAAATCTCCGCTGCTCCATAAAAACCTCCATCAATCTGGTTAACGTCCATCCGTATGGTTCTGATCCGGATGTCAGCTCAGATCTTCATGGACAGAACTTCCTCCAAAATCCTGATTCTTTCTCCTTCCAGTTCACCAAAGACTCTTTGATGTTTCTTGACGTTGCTGTGATCAATCCATTCAATCCATTGGTTTCTCAGAGCAGAAAATAATGAAAGCTAACATCCAAATGCTCTTTCATTGATTTACAATCCTTTCCAAGTGCGGTCAAATGAGCCGCCGTTCACATTTCCGTGGTCACATCAAGAAGCTCCGTGGAGTCTGGTGGAGATTTTCCAGCGTTCTCAGGACTGCTACCGTAAGTATTGGATGAAAGTCAAACCAAAAATCCAGTGACGGCTGATTGGACCACAGAAATGTGAACGGCGGCTCATTTGACTGCAGTCAATGTGAAGATAGCATCTTCTCTTCTGAACTAGACACGCTAGCCGGACCAGATGAGGGTTTAGTGCATGTGCAGCAGAAAGAAGATGATTGATGAAAAACAGAATCTGTCCAAGAATGTTGGATTGATTTAAAAGGAGAAATAAAAACTAAATGATTTCTTATTACATTTGTTCTCTTTCAGAAGAAAAATGACACACAGACATGATAAACTTTAATCTGAGAAGGACTTTAAAGACAGCACACGTCATTACACATAATCAGACTTATCAATGCTTCAAATATGAAAAGCTGTCACAAACCCGCCTGCTGTTGACCCACAGTCCACCTTAAGGGACACACCTGAGAATCATTTGAAGATTTGACCTTCAGCTTTGAGTCCCAAACAAGGAGACAGTTTAACTCAACCGAGGATGATCTCACATCTCCTGTCCCAGACCAGACTCTTCCACCATTTTACTGAGATGCTTTTAGAAGAAAATTCTTGTTCTTTTGAAGAAGCAGTGAAACCCTTTTAATACTTGTTTTTTTGAAGATAAAAAAATAACAGGAGCACTGAGCAGACGTTTGAGCTGTTAGCAATAATCATGAACTATGGAGAGTCAGAGCTGTTACTGGGTTCAATTATCTGTTTAAGTCTGAGCTCACATAGAGATATTTCTGCTTTCCTGCTCCGCATGGCTGTTTTTTCTTTTACCGCTCTGACCTTGAATTCAAAAAATAAAAAGTTTTTGTCCATGATTGCAACATTTTAATAGATGGAGCTGGAGAGAGGAGAACTGGAGGAGCAGGGGGGGGGGTGATGAATGAATTAAATAACAGGGGCAGGTGAAGAAGAGGAGGAGAACGCATGGAAAAAAATACATTTCACTTTGAAACTGGAAAATAAGACTTTTTGTAAAATGCGATATGTCTTTTTTCCTGCTTAGCTCTGGTTAAAAAGAAAAATGACTCTTTATATATGTATTTTTTAATTTTTGAGCTAAAAAAAAATCAGATTTATTTCAGTTTTCAAAAGAAGATCTGAGAATATGCTCACATATGCATCATCATACAAGTGAAAATTAAAAAAATCTTTGGCTAAAAAGCAACGCTGAATTGACTTCAGGATGGACTTGGCTGCAGGCATCGCCGTATCTGTGCTCACACTTGGGAATAAAATTGTTGCGAGATCAAGGGCATCCCCTCCATCACGGCTGGAGCGTTATTTGGCAGTTTTAGAGAAGATGACCCAATCTGCAGCTGCCTCTTTCTCAGCCCGAGCCGTAACGTTCTTCCAGCTCTCATGAAGTTTTATGAAGTAGTTTTCACATGATCCTGCTGACAGTCAAGCAGGGCCTTCACCCTGACCTTGGACCAGTTTGAAAACAGAAACACATTCTTATTACTCAAACAGGCAACCCAATAGTAAAGATCACCTACTGCGTGATGATGCAAAATGAATTCAACCAAAAAGAAAAAAATGAGAATAAAACACCATGAAGACCAGTAAATAATAAATCCAAAAGAAGAGATTTTGCTCCAAACTGTAACTGCTGTATTCCTGTCATTTAGTTCCATCAGTGAAGAAGAGATGCAGCAGCACTTTAATAGATGAACACAGTCAAGGTAAATGTGCACAATCCCAAAAAATTACAATATTACACTCTTCTTTATGGATTTATTACGAAGAAATGTCTTTTTAATGAAAGCTGAGGTATTTTTATCTGCCTTTATTAGGGTTTAAGATTCCTCAAACACAAAAGAGTAATATTTCTTCAACATAATGATGGAACCTACACCCCAGTTTTGATTCAATCGTCTTCCCCTGGAGAACTGAAGGATTTAATGAGGAAAACTGACCTATGCAAACTTCCTGAACATAATCAGACACATTTATCACATTTTTATCCCACGTTATTGGATGTGTAAGAAAAAGAAGGCTGTGCCTTTCCCTAATTACAAACCGAGGTGCGACTCAGATGACAGGCACACATTTGGTTTTCTGCAGCTTTCTGTGCTTGTCAGTTTATTTTGAAATGCTGCTGTTCTCTGAATCTATAAAATACTTCTAGCTTTTATGGTTAACAGGTAACAATATACTAATATTGTGAATAATTTAGCTTCTTTCCATATTTCAGAACACATTTTCATCCAGCTGAGTCTGTCTTTACACAGGTTCTTGTAAAGAACAGGAAATCGACCGATTCTTAATAAAGTAAAACTAGAAGAGAGCAGCCACATTAGCAACCGCCATCAGCATGTGCTCCTCGCTCTTAACAGAAACAAAGATGAAGAGATTCTGCTGTAAAGACGAGGGTCATTTCTTGCAGTAATGATGCTCCGGCATAAAGAAGAATCTTGGAAACCATCACTCATGGACAGGGACATGTATTAAGGGGCATGTCATTAATAAAACATCCTGCAACGCGGAACATCTCCGCTCCTGTTGTGGACCGCCGGAGGAAGTCTGGACAAAAACTCCCACTGAGCTGATTCCTGCATGTGACACAGACATGCAACACATCCTCTCTGGTGGAATTTATTCATCATTCATTTTATAGCTCAAACATAAGTTTAAGTCTTAAAAACATCAGGAATACGGACTTGTTTTTAAAAAACTGCTTTGTTTTGCAGAAATAGTGTTGATTTTTACCTGTTTCCTGAAATTCTTAAAGGGAAAACTTCACCAGAGTTCACTCATTGACCTTGATTCAAAAAAATTAGAAACACGTTATTGAATTCTTACCACTAGCAGAAAGCTCCGGAAGTCATAGTTGTTTTTATTAAAGACACAGAAAGCGGAGGTAAAGCCGCTGCATCCACTTCTCTCTCCATAATTACAACCCACTCCATTTTTTTTCATCTCATCCCCACTTGTGTCCTCAACAGCCTCTCGGTTTTTAATCTACTGCAGGATTTATCCATCTTTCCTGAGCTGTGAAAGCCCGCTTTGGTCACATCGTGTAATCCTGCTCACCTCCGATCACGCCGTTGGAACGTTGTTTATGTTAACAACTCCTGAAAGTTCTCTGCAGAATTCTGCTCTAATGAATGAAAACAAAATGACTGAACTCTGGATCCATTGAGAAAAATGTTGATTTGTTCTGAAACGGTTCAAACATCCCTCTCAAACACTTAACTGTGACGATTCTTGACATGAAGGTTTAGAGAATCATCAGTGAAGACTGCATGTCATGATCTGACTGAATATTTTTTTTTTATACTGTCTCATTTCCTGGGTTTCTGTGCAGGCTGGCTGTGACTCCGCCCCTTCACCTGTGGCTCCTGTTGTCACAGCTGCCTGCACTTTGCTGATGAGCTACAGTATTTAGAGAACTCACTATTTGGTGCAATATAAAAGGCGGTCATCCTTTTTCTCCGGTTTCTGAATCCACGGCTGTGTCTGAACCCCCCCCCCAAACACACAATCCCAAAGTCCTACTAAACTGTATAGTGCGGAACTCCATAGTGATCTGGCTTTTAAACGCGATTCGGACACCGTACTCACTACTTTCTTTTGTGTTTCTAAACGTCGGATCTGACGTCATCAAATTCATCAAAGTGAAAATCGAATTGATTAAACTAATATGAACATTTCATGAGTTCTATTTGTGACATCAGAGTGTTCTGATGATGGAAGTGTGGAGGAATTATTAAAGGATTGCATTTAAACACTTTTTGACCACAATGTATTGATCCATGCTAGTTTTTTGCAAATACTTCTGGGAAATTTCTAGTGCATTTGATTTGGGAATTGTGTGTGCCCATTGTGTGCTCTAGAAAATGGAAAACACACTATAAGGTGTGTAGTGAAGGAATTCGGACATAGTAGTGATGGGTGGATGAGACCCAAACTGTATCAATATTAAATCTGTACACGAGAATCGTTCAACAGCTGGATGCACATTCTGAGCATGAAAACTTGCTTTTTTCCTACTCGGTTAAATTCAGTGACAGAGATGTAACCGAGGGAATCCGGTCATTTATCAGATTAAAGATCCTTCAGACTCATATTGAAATTAACTAAAAGCCGCCAAACTGACATCAAACCTGTTTGTCCCACAGTTTCAAAATCCATCGCCCTTTTGGGGGATAACAACCCAATCTGGCAACCCTGTTGGTTGATCCGCTTCATTATAAACACAGTTTGGTGCCTCGATGACAGTGACTATCAGTCAAGTGATTTACCTAAAGCGATACGCGCATTGACACGGGGTTTCACGGTGTTGTTGGACTCATCTCTACTGTTTTGTAAAGAGTCCCCTATGATAACTTTTTATTTTTAAAAAGAATTTCCAGCGCTCTTTTCATCATGATGAAAATCTAAAGGCCTGTGGCGTTTTCTTGGACATAGTTTCTGCAGAGCGAGTGGCAGGAGTTCTTTAGAATTCACATCTGAGTTGTTAACACACACTCCTGCCAGCTTACGACCCCCACCCCCACCCCCACCCCCACCCCCACCAACCTAGTGCGACCAAAATGACAGCAATATCATTTCTATCCAGCTGTACAGTTTAGATCCAGATTCCATCTCAGACCAGGACAACAAAGATGTTCATGGATCTATTTATCTGCATCAGAATGGGGCGGAGCTTGTGGCCCTGCCCACTGTATTGTTTACATTTCTAAAAGGCTTTTCTTCTGTCTGCTCCTGATTCACAGTTATTTGAAGAGAGAAATGATCCAAAGTAACATTTAAAAAACAACACAAAAAAGACAATTTTGTCTTGCGGCAAATTTCTTTTTGGATGAATATTTGGCCTTCCATTTCATTTTTGTCTCTACATCTGAGTTCTCACCTTCTTACCTGACTGTGACCTCTGACCTTCTGATGGAAAATCCTTGCATATCGAATTCTTGACAAGCTTTTTAGTCATTTTAATATGAAAAATTCTTTTTGTCATTTAAAGCATCACTTTATGTCATTATATTCTAATAATGGGAGCCATTCAGAAGTGTTTACTTCCCAAATGGCTTCACAACCATTTGTGTTTTATTCCTCACCAGTATATTCCAGAGCTTCTCACAGAGGTCTCAGTCAGTGGAGGATCTGATTTAAAATAGTAAATTTAGAAACACCAAATACTCTTCTAGTCTCCAGCTGCTGTTATTTTTACTCCCTGCCTCATGAGTTCCCGTTGTAAACAAAAGAATATGAGTTTTGTCACAAATCTTTGTGTGTCTCTGTATGGATTAATCTCTCCATCAGCTGGCGTTTTCTCTCGTGGGCGGAGCTTCAACAACAGGATTAATATCAAAAGCTATGTCGCCTCAGATGGCGAGATTTAAAAATGCGAGTTATGCATAACCCACATCTAAAAATGGCTCGATTCCTCTGGCTTTTCATTCTGTGATTATTTTCCTGAACACTCGCGGCTTTAAGTGCGGCTCAGTCAGAGGGAAGCGGGAAAAAAAGGGATGGAAAAATGTCTTAGAGGAGAGTGACAGATGTGGAAAAATCATTTTAATTTGAAAAACGGGAAATCTCACAGGAGCTACAAAGACAGAAGAGGATGAACCGCATAGGAGGAAACATTTAATGACGCCTAATTTTCTGTAATTAATTAAAAAAAATCAATCAAGCTTTATTTAAAAACAGATTCCTACTCAGCTCTGTAGTGTCATGCTCTTTGTTTTAAAAAATAAAAGCGGATGCATGTCGAGCTGCATTTAATTACATAACATCTGCTCGGCTTCTGCGGCATCAGGTGTTCAGCAGCTGATATCACAGACATTTAACCCAATCTTTGTGCAGTCAAGCTGAGCTTTTTTTTTTTTTTCCATCTCTGCTGCCGTCCGTGTTAAAGATTGAGGCCAGGCATCCATATTATTTATTGGGTGTGGGATTGCATGAAATGGCAAACAAAACTGATAATATACTCTACTGAATTTGCAATTGCAAAGCATCTCGACGCTGACATTTCCCTTCCCTCAGTGTTAGCAGGACATGATGGAGGTCTCACTATCCTGCAGACTGCAGCCCAATGCTCTGCCAGCTGTGACGAGAACTAATGTGAGCTTTCTCTTACATTTGATTCCCCTTAGAAGAGACAGTCACAAGAAGAGACTGAGCAGAGCAGCCGAGTGGCTGAGTAAATCAAACTGCCGAAATGACAGGAAAGCAATTCACTTCCAACTCCGCTGCCCCATTCACCAAGCAGGTGCCTCCAAAACATTTGCCGTCTAATGTAAAAGCGTTTTTGCAAGCTCGACAAGTTGACTGCATATAGAAAACAAAGACATTAGCATCACTTCTCTGGGCTCTCCTCCACATTTGATTCACAGTTTCTGATAGGAAAAATATCAAATTAGAACCAAAGATTGTGTTTTGTCCCTGAAAATCTGTATCTCAATGCAAACATTCATGTTTATTTTTGCCTGTGACATAGACACACATGAGCACATCATTTCTAGAACATACATAAATGCATGTGATTCCATCTGGTCGTGTGTTAACAAAAAAAGAGTTTATAAAAACCTTCCCTCTGTCTCTTTCAGGGGTTTGTCCTTTCACAGTAAAGGTTTTCTCAAAGAGCTTTACTGTTATTAGCATAAGAAAATGGATGACAGTGAATGTGTAGAGAGTCCTCATAAAAAATACATTGCTGCATTATACAACTGGAAGCCAAGGATTTCTACTGTCAGTCTCTTTCAGCCGCATAGGATCAAACCTTTTCATTCTAAAGAACCGCGTGTCCCTCCTGACTTTGCATACAGTGGGGCTTTGTAAGCAGGAAACGTCGAATTTTATGCCTAAACTTTTACAACCGAGAGCTATTTTGAAGCTCTGAAGACCAGTAATGACACTGTAGTGAGAAAACAAAACTTTATGAGATATAGATTAAATACTGGAGCTATGAAGAGAAAATCACAGAACAGAGTTCTTTATTTGTAGAATCCTCAGCATGCATTGAGGAAAAGGTGCTAAAAGATGTGTTTAAACACAGAAAAGAATGATTTATAAGATACAATGGACTAAAATGATCCAAAAAGATAAACATAAAATGGTTTAATCCAGTGGTTCCCAAACTGCTGGCTCCAAACCAGTACAGGTCTGTGGGACGATGCGTACCGGCCCACAGAGGAAAAAAATACAACTTACATTGTTTCGGTTCTGATTCTGAAGGAAGTTTTATTTTGAAAAATCCACTGGATTTTTTTACCACATCTGACTCATGCTTGTTAAATTTCAAGTCACTAATGCTAAAAATCCATGCGTTACTTTCTTAAAGCGGTTGCACTGACCGCTAAACTACAACCCCCCAACCTGGAAAAGTTTACAAAAACTGAAGTATTTGAAAAGATCCAGAGAGGAAACAGAAGATCCTTTCACTTCAACATAAAATAAATATGCATACAGCAGACAAAACTCAGGAGTTTATACTCCATATATGGATTCATTGTGATAGAATATTCAGTAACTGTCTGTCTAACGTTACAAAGATGCTGCTAAGCTGCTAAACTTGTTCAAATTCACATTTATGATAATGTTTAGAAACTACCACACCCTAAAAATCAGACGAGCTGAAATTAGTGTCTAATATCTCAGCTCCCCCTTTATCAGTTATGGGTCCATGGAAAATCTGTCATATTTTAATGGTTCCAACTGGTTTCTAAGTGGGGTGGGGGTGGGGGGTGGGGGGGTAGATTTTTAGATTCATCGTTTATGATCCATAAACAAATCTGTAATCCACATCTAATCCTTACTGAAATATTTCTGATTTACAGTAAACGTGACATGCGGGACTGAACGTGAAGCGTGTTTCATTTTTGAAGAGACACAAACACGGCTGACCTTGTAAATCTGGTCATCGATCGGCCCGACTTCACTTACAGACACCGTTTGGAAGAATTTTGGCTTTCAGAGTGTCGACGGTCATCTGGATGAAAGTCAGGTGGTGTGTAAGTTATGTCAGACCAACATTAAATATGTAGGAACACAACACATGTGTGAACAAACAATGTACAGCTAGCTAGAGACTACAGTATTGGTTTAGTCTGAAGTGAGTTTAAGAGTTTAGTTAAAGTTGTTCTGATGATAGAAAGTAACTTCCTCTCATTTAAGGTTGTTGATTTCAGGAACATTTTTCCCTTTTGATGCTGTGAAAGATTTTTCATTATCAAACAAAATAATTTTCATATTAGAATTTTGATGTTTTCAATAAAAGTTTAACAAGTTTACTGATGTTGTCGTCATTTAAAAATGCAATTTGGTGGAGAAAAGTGAGTTATATTGGCACAAAGAGAAAGATTTCTAAAAAATAAAGTAGATCTGATGCACCGATTCTTTCATAATCGAGTCATAGCCTCGTGAGTCGTCATCAAATCGACAGGTGTCTCAAGATTCCAACCTCTAGTAACAAAAAACCAAACGTTACCCCCAAAAGCTGAAGAACCAAAAACTGATGCCAGCTTCAGCCTGGTCCAGTCCATGAAAGTGTTGTCTGACGTTAAACCGGTCCGTGTTCTGAGAAAGCTTGGACACTGCCGAGTCACCATGAAAACCCTCCCTGAAAAGTCCCGGTCACTCTGTGGTAAAATGGGATTCAGACATTTCAATCACAATGACAAACTAAACCTGAAGACACATACAGAATATAGCTTCAGTTTTTCTGCTGCCTCTGCCGGGAACTCTCCTCAAACTCGACTGCAATGGTCTGAGCTGGCTTCATTTAGAGCAGGGGTCTCAAACTCGCGGCCCGCGGGCAATCTGCGGCCCGCGGGATGATAATTTGCGGCCCCCGCCTTCATATGAAAGATTACTGTTAGTGCGGCCCGCAAGCCTGAGATGAATGACAGTTGTTGTGTTCTAAGATGAACGAACCAATCACGGTAAGGTATATGGCTCTGGAGGGCGGGACATCGGCGGGCTGTCCGAGCCTCCTCACTCTTTAATTCATTCCTCCAGTCAGCTGTGCGGAGGAGGAGCCATGAAGCTGCTGGAAGTGCTTTCTCACTGAACGTGATTCACGGGCCCCGCTCCTCTTTCGTCACGTGACAACACGTGATACACAGCCTGCCGCTTGTCAAAAAGCGTGTTCCAGACGCCGCGCGACAATTTCGCGCACGCATCAAGTATTCGGCGCGGACAAATCAGACCCTCGCGAGCGCTTTTTCCTCCTCCACGATCAGAAAAAGTCGTCGCGAGAGAGACTGACTACTTCCGCGTGCGTGAGTGATGCCCGCGAGCGAGCAGAATCTTCAAAGGTGCTTCCACACCAGCCGCATGTCTGCGGGTTTATGAACGCACGCTCAGCAGGTGGTATCCACACCGGAGCAGCGCGGTCACGTACGCAGCAGTAGAGAGGAGATTCTTCTTCTATGGTGTTTTTACCGTTCATTAGCGCTGCTGCTACTGTGTGTGGAAATATTGAACCGGCTTGAAGACTCAGTGCGTGCACGATTTGTGCGTAGAGCTTGAGACCAAATTTAAAAACTTGCGTAGCAACGCGCGCTCCAGACGCCAGGCCAGGAATTCTGGTGCGCGCGCGATTGTATTGAGCTTTCAGTGAGCGCGCTGCTCTCAGCTCAGAAATGAAGGAGGTTCTGTAAATACAGACGTTTGAAACTGAATAAAAAGATTTTTCTCTTGTCCAGTGTTTGTCAAGTATTTTCATCTTAGACCCCCCCCTTCAGCTGCAAACATTAGTATCGGTTAATTTGCTCAAGTTAAACGTATATCTCCTCAAAATATTGTACAATATTCTAATATTGTAAACTAAATAATCTGTTTTATTAATTGTTCTTTTTCTTTTTTTAGAATACTTCCAAAACTTTCAGACAAAGTAAAAACAATCTTTCCTTGTTTCTCTCCACAGAAGTGATGGAATTCTGTCTTTTCTCAGAGATTCAGTTCTTCATTGGTTCACTGTAAACAGCGGCTCTTTCTGCTACCAAATTGATTTTTAGGTTGTTTTTGTTATTTTTAATTTATTATCAACTACTATGTAGGATTATGCACAATACCCATCACTAATGTAAACATGTTTTTATTCGCATTCCCTCCAGGGGGGCGCGCCCCACCATTTGAGAAACACTGTCAGTCAATATGTGGTTTCTACAGTCGTCTGTGTCTGCTGTATGGTCATTGTTATTATTTTAATTATTAATGATTGATTTTCTAATTCATTTTTTAAAACTAATTAATTCATTATTTCGTGTTAAAAATAAAGATATTTGAAAACATTGGAATGTTTTATCAGCGATTTTCTTGTGGAAATCCTGATGCCTCACCCAGATTCTGCCTCCAGCGGCCCCCGGCTGAATTGAGTTTGAGACCCCTGATTTAGAGTGTTCTGTTTAGTAAAAGAGTGGGTCGTACACCGCCCGTGTTTCTAATCGACACTGTTGACCGGTGCTCTGTATAAATGCTGTTCCATGTTTGTTAGAATGCTGCTCACAACGTTTGTTCATCCCAAAGACTGTATTGATTTATTACCTTGTAAAATCAATCACTATGTCTCTTTGTTAAACTTCAACTTTATATTGTGCATATCCCAATGTTATCGTTTGTTTTGAGTTTGTTTCACACTGTAACACTATGTATGAGGCGTGTGCTGCTGACCTCTGAGCCAGCTCATCCTTGACGAAGAGATCCTGATCTCAAAGGTTAAATCAAATAAATAAAAATCTACAGTACTCCATATGTCTCCATCCTTTTCCTTGAGTGATTTTGGTTTGGGTTCTATCTTCAGAAAGGTGTCCGTTTAGTACATGGATTGATTTCCTGTTCTGCCTTTTTGCTGCGAGTACACCCCTAACATCTCCTGTTATTTCCTCTCTGTTCAGCTGCCCTTCAACATATTTAAATTCACGTTTTTCGGCTTGTGTCCTCGTCTTTTCTTTTTATTCCCTTCCTGGTCTTGTTCTGTTTTGGTTTAAATGTATTTTTAGTTTATGTTGATTAAACTACACTTGTTCTGGTCAACTGGATTCTGGTTTTCTGCCCGCGGCTCCATCAAGCCCTAAACTCTGACAGTGAAGGTGATGAATGTCTCCAGTCAAAGTAAAGTACAGAGCTGATGATACTAAAGAGTCTGATTTAGGGATTCTGCAGTCATAAAAAAACTGCTGGATAATCTGTTTTACACATCAGTGGCATTAAGGGTAACGTTGGCCCAGACTTAAAAATATGTTTAATTTTGTTCTTTTTTTTTAAAGAATCATTAAATTTCTGCCCCTTTGTGTCATTATGAATATGAATATTTATCAGGGAATTAGTGAAATTGGAGCTTTAATGGTTTAAATGTTAAAAACTATTAAAATTGTTCAAATGATTTGATGCATTTTAGTTTTAATACAAATTTTCATAAAATTTAGTTTCAATCTCCTTTTGACTGATTACTTATTATTGTCACATAAAGAAAAACACATTCACTGAGCACTTAGGCGCTGAAGTAAAAGCAACGACCTGAGAGTCTTCAAACGAGTCGTGCATTTTATACATCTGTCTCTTGTGTTTGAGGTTATAAATGAAGAAAAGAAAAGTTTTCAACGACTGACTTCCTAAAGCTCTGAAAACCTTGAGGAGTGGGAGCTGCACTCTGCAGAAATGCAGCAAATGTGAGCTAAAGGTGAAGCATCAGCGCTTGTACATTTGAGCAGAATTTGTGCCTCAACAGAGGACAGAGAACACCTTCATTCTTGATCATTCCTCCAAGCACAACATCAGCAGCAACCAAAGCGCCGGGTCATTACTGCGGCGTCCTGACAATATATCCTGGCACCTTCCGGAGAGCCGGCGACTCGCAAACGCTCCTGAGAGAAGCCAAATGAATACTGACAGTTTGATAAAGCAGGAATAAATTAGATCATCTCGATTTTCCTTTCATATCAAAATTTAGAAGGATCAAACTCGCAGAACATGAGAGTAATCATTTCAAAGATGAAACCGTTTTTGAAACACAATAATTACACAAAGCCGGCGATGATGCCGGCGTTCCGACAATGGCTGGTGTTGGTGTCATTCATGTGAAGTTCAGCAGATTAAACTCTCTGAACTTGCATGATAAGTTTTGCGGCGGATCAAAGGTTTCCTGATAGTGTTATCGGAGACGACAGATGTTGGAGGAAGACAGACGCCGCTGCACTGATACCTGCTCCCACCACTGCAGAATTTGGTCTTTACGATATTCTTGATGTCAGAAGACTTCAGTCCTCCTCGCTCGGCGGGGGAGTTTCCGGAACGATCATTCAGACAACGTTGGAAAGAAATCTTTTTTGTCTTTAAAGACAGAAACGAAGCCCAAACAATGCATCCGTGTCTCCGTCTTTACCGGATCAGCCGGAGTGACGTCAGTCAGCAGATTACGGCCTCCTCCCGTCTCCCTGCACTCACTCCTTTTTCTGCAGCTTATTGGAATTTTGAACAGCTTAGCTTTGCTGTGATCAGCAATTTCATTGAGGGCTTGCGGCGAAAAAAAACATATTTATAGACGACAAAAAAAATATGTACATCAGACAGAGAAAAAAACAGTAAAGAAATGGTTTTGTTGGTTTTAGAATCTGCTCTTTATAATGTGATAAAATGAAGAAAATTCAATTTAAGCTGGAGGAAAAAAATATTTACAATTCCAAAACTGAAGACTTCAGCTGGCTTTAATGGTAATGATTACTACAGCCATAAAGAATGTCTCTAAGTTTGATTTGGAAATCGCTTTTTAAAAGAGAAGCAGCAGCTGAAATGCTCAAATCTGCATCTGTGCAAAGTCCTTCAGTCAGTCGCAAATCAGACATGTATCATGCAGAAAATTCCAAAGTAACACAGCGATAAAAGGAGAAAAACACTCTCACAAATGGCTATTTGTTCTGGCAACGGCCAGTCAAACTGAGTGATTTTATTAGACCTAAATGAAGATGTGGAAACAAAAATGAAGCAATATTTATCAAATATTGAATAGAAGCTAATATACCACAATAAACAAAAGAAGAATATGGAGTATGTGAAATAAAGAAACATAAAGCCAATTATTTGACTCAAGAAAAATTGTAGACAGTCGAGATATTTTCAGTTGTGTTAACTTCTCTTTGCTCAACACCAGGGATGGATGGAAGAGCCTTTAGGGACACGAAGGATTCTAAAAGAAGATGTGAGGTGCCTTAAGATTATCCACCTCATAACAGAGAGAAATAGCATATGTTCATTTTGATTGGATATTAATATATATTATTAACAGATAACATTTTTGGAGTTTTTGTTTTAAAACTGTGACTTTTGTTTTCATCTTGGCTTGATGTGTCGCCGACCCCCTTCCAGGGAAGAATAAGAGAAGAGCTGCAGTCATGTGATGTTAGACTGATCAGAAAAGTGATCCTACGACTCAGAAAACATGTGAACGACAGAAAAAAAGAGACAAATCTACATGAATGTAGAGCAGAATGTATCTGCAGTGCACCATCAGCCATCCAGCCCAATGAGGCAATCGATTTATGATATTGGGCTATATAAATAAAATAGAACTGAATTGAATCATTACTTCAATTTGGTCGGCCAGAATAAATAGTTGACCCCTGGGCCGCAGTTTGCACACTCCTGCTCTGCACTTTCTTCAAACTGTCACATTTTTCTCAAGAAGATGTAGAATTCAGGAAATTTTTATGAAATTAGTCATTTTTCTCCAAACTCTTCACAACAAAAAATCTTGATTTAAGACTCAAAAGTTGAAAACATGTTGATTTATTTTCTAAGACTAAGAGCTAGTTTTAGGTTTAATGAGAATTTAAAATGGACCAACTTGTGCTAAGATTCTCCTTTTCTTCACATTTTGCTCTAAAATGAGTCATTTTCTCTTGTTACATTAGTTTTTGTGTCGCTGTGATCCAAATGAACTCAACTTAGTTTCATAGAAGCTCAAAAATCCCAAACGTTTGCTTAGAATTAGAAATAAAATACTCATTAAGCTGTATAACACTCTATTTAAAGTCACTTAACTTTTTTAGCTCATTTTTCTCTTTTTAAATGTTTGCATGGAGATTTTTATATTTTATTCTAAGATTTCCTTTTAAATGCAAATGTCATTCTGCGTGAACGGATCATTTTACTCTTCCTTTTCTCCTTCAGATTAGAGGTTTTTTAGACTGCCTCTTTTTGCACTTAAAACATCCAGGATTTGGAGAATTCTGTGTCACTGAAAGAAACAAGCAGCAGGTACACGTGACGCAGTCTGGTGTTGGAACACCAACATGACATAGCATCATACTTAGCGGTGCATGACACAGATTAGACCCCGGCGAGCGGAGCCGCAGCTGTCGCTGCCAAGACCCAAACAAAAGTTCAGCTTACATTACAGGTGAAATCCCAGAGGTTTGTTCTGCTTAAAGCCTCTGGATTCTGTTTGCAGGCCTGTTTGTTGGGTTTTTGTTTGTTTGTTTAAGCCCATCCTTTGTGGCGTTCACCAGCAACCGTCTGTATCTGCAGCTCGTCTGAGGTCATCTGGTTTTAGCACCTGCTTATTTCTTTGATTGATTACATCCAGACACATTAAAGCTTTAAACTGAAATATAGCACATTTGATTTTTTTACCCTGTTTAAATAAGTGGAAGCTTACATAAATTACAAGAGTATTTCTTGATAAAGAGAGCACTTCTGACAGGATACATTTAATTCAACCATTGTCCCCGGTGACCCATTTTATCTCCGACTTGGTTTAATTTATGCCCCATGCATGTCATGCCGAGTCCTCTCATTTTTTTCAAGATAACCTTGACATACTGTACATACTGCGATACAAAAAGATTTTTTTTCTTTTTATGTTTTTCAAGCGGAGGTCACAGTGACTTTGAGTAATATGGCTCCCGTCAGGTCCTCCACCAGAACTCCTCGCTATTTCCAAAAGGGAAAACTGCTCGAACTCCCAGCGCCGGCTGAGAGGCGCAGCAGAGTTTGGAGAAGCTGGAGCTTCATTCTAATGAAGCTTACGTGCATAGATAAATGTCATAGAGTCTATGCGAGCTGCTCACACACTTTTTACTTTGTACTTTAACGCAGGGACACAGTGGCAATTGTTATTACTCAGCAGCCATGTTTTACAGGATAAGCAAACTTGCATAATCCATATTAACAGAAAGTAGGAAGCAGTGAGCAGAGAATAAAGCAAAACTGCTGATAAAGCCTGTCAGGAAGCTCCTGCACATGCCGCCTGCTACTTTCTGAAAAATTATCTCCCAGCTCCCGATGTTCAAATAAGAATAATAGGAAAATGGGATAACACTTCAGTTGAGGAAACATTTGGAGCTAAAATAATTTTACAATAATCTGCTGATCGCTGAAATGAGAAAGAAAACAGAGTCTGTGTTCCTGTTTGGGGGCTGAGCAGAGCTTTTCTGTCTGAGAAGCAGCAGCTGCTGAGGGAATCACACTTAGCTGCTTCAAACTCCCACACAAGCCAGCCTGCATCCACATCTTCTCATCCAAAAGAGGGGCTGAAAGCCCCCCCCATGCTGTTTGAGAGTCTCTCCTGAAGCATTTAGTGGCTTCTTTGAATCAAAAATGACTTTGGTTTCAAAGTATTGTTTTCATAAAGGTAAATGAAAGCTCATTTCTCAGGACTTTGTCTTTAACGTTCCCCTTAAGCCAGGCGTCAGAAGATAAGGATGGTCTCCATTAGTCACGACTATGTCGACTTTACTCCAGTCAACAACTAATTTAATAGTTGATTAGTCGTTTATTTGTATTTTTTCAAAACTACGGTGAATGCTTCCTAATGCTGCGTCTTTGACACACATGTTAATCTGGTCACTCGTGACAGGAAGTTACATTGGACAAAAGTATCCAATGAAATCTCTACATGGCAGAACTTGTGTCCCACAGCATCACTGCAGTGATCATGAACACCTGAGCATGTTGGTACTGAGGATGATGACAATGAACAGGGAAGCTAACATTATCTAACATTATCACAAGCAGAGCAAACTTTCTATCAGATACTACGTTTCTCAATCATTTTGATAGCTTTAAATGTATACCATGACAGGATTACGATGTTTTTAGGGGTGTATGGGATCACAGATCATCTATAATCCATATGGATCACCAGCCACACTGTGGGAGCAGCCCAGCAAGTGCACGAATCACGCGCGTACATCCATTTAAATCTTCATCATGATGATGGATCAAGTTATGTCAATAGCACATTCACACTGAATGGAATCTGTGGATCAAGTTTGCAAACACATTCACTATGGCTGAAACACTTCAAGTTTAAAGCTAATGATGGTTAAGATGTGTGTTTAACATCCGGTTCACGCAGGCTCCGGCCTGGGTTGCATTGCGCTCTAAGCAAAAAAAACACAAATTTGGCGCCCCCTGCAGGATCTAACTTCAAGAGATAGGGACTAATCCTCCTATCTTAGTTTAAATGTGTAAATAAATAAAATAAAAAATATTAGCTGGGGTTTAAACCAAGATACTCTCAATGTAAAGGCAGCACAATAACTGACTGCACCACCAATCAAAACAAAAAAAAAAAAAATACTAGATCACCAGTTAAATGTGTCTTTTTTGACCAATATGCAACGGGGAGTGAATTTCAGAGACAAACCTCTGCTTTGACCTGGTGTTTCCTCCTCTTTTTTTCAAAAAGGACTAACACCAGCAACAACCCCCTCTCACCTCCCCCCAACCCAGCTTAGAGACAGAAGCAACAGGAAGGGAGGGGCGCTGTCTACGCCGCTTTACTGATTACATCAAACTTTTGACTTCTTTTATCTATTTATGTTTTTTAACTGTTACTTTTTAAAGTTTTCCATGAAACGAGTGTTGTGTCAAACTGTTTAATAAAACGTATAACTATTGTGATTTGGCGCCCCCTCCAGCAGATGGCGCACTAGGCGGCTGCCTAGGTTACCTGATCAGCTGACTAATCTAATAAATAAGCGGTAATTGTCGATTATTAAAAGTAGTGTTTGTGGCAGCCCTGCAGCGGATGTTGAGGAGGCAGGAAGCCAGGACAAAGTCCTGTCACAAAGATTACTACCTCAGCTGCATTCTTTGTATGGCGGCAGACGTCGCCTGTGGTCAACCTCCAGGGCCTTGGACGACAACACAACCAATCATCCTGTGTGCAAACTCCACAGCTGAAAAAACAAACAATGTTCTCCAGGAGTTGGTTTGCTCTAACAGTCCACAGTCAGATGACAAACACTGAGCTTTTATCCTTGACAAGAAAATCCAGACAGGCAGACGACAATGTTTTATTTAGAGGAAACTGAGAACCAGCTTTTCATTTTAAACTCTATCCATCCATCCATCCATCCATCTATCCATCCATCTATCCATCCATCCATCCACTCATCCATCTTCTGAACCTGCTGAATCCTTTGAGGGTCACGGGGTCGCTGCAGCTTGACCCAGGAACTGTTGGGCAGAGGCAGGTGGACGGGTCACCGGTCTGTCTCAGTGTTTGAAATGATATTCCTCTTATTCCTTCTCTCTCAGAATCATTTTCATTTAACATAGTAAAGTGTGAACTGATAAACCTGCAGCATCAAACGGGATGAAGAGACTCCTGAACCTTCTGAAAACATTCCTTCTACTGGATCTTCAGGTTATACTGCAAGAACACCAAATCTTAGAGTATTTTTGTCAATTATTATGCTTTAGTTTACTATATTGTGTTCTTGTACTGTATTGCCCTGTGCATTACAGTTAGTAGACCACCCTCCAGCTGTAATGTTACAATCAAGTATTTTATTCTTGAATTGATTATTATTCATAAAGTAAGACTAAACTAACGTATCAATAACTTTTCAGATTAATTGACTTAAATCCATATTTAATGTCTTGAGGAATTTGATCTTGAAAACATTTCATCTTAACCAAAATCTCTAATTAAAGGTTTTAATCTTAACAAGGATAGTTCCATTGGCATGTTTTTAACTGTTAAAAGGGAAAACCACATTTTCTATATTTTATAAATGTTTTGAGCAGGAAGATAGTTGGAGTGTGCCTCTGTCACATTACACACAGTCATTCATTTATATTGGACAGATTTGTCTGCTTCAAGCCCCAGTTAGGTGTGAGTCTGGTCTTCAGTTGGCAGCTTTCTTATGTAAAATGAGTCAAAAATCAATCAAACACCAAACAGTCCAACAAACCTGGTAAATACGTACAGTAAGAAACAGCACCAAGGTGAACGCTCAGTTCTTTAATAGTTTATGAGTAAATGTTTTCATATTTATGAACAACACAACAGAAAATATCTTCTATAAACACTCTTGACCTTAACCCAAAGTTGTGTGTTTGGATCCCAGTCTGCAAAAACTCTGCTAAATCTAAAGACTTTGCTCCAATATATCAGCTAATCAATTTCTGGCCTGCTTTCCTCCCGATCTACCAACAAGGCAGGAACGGCTGAGTGGAACCAACAGTCCTCAGCAGATTCATTCAGCTTTCAATTCTGGGAGCTGCAGCAGCCTTTTAGTGTTCCAATCCACATTAAACATCCTCTGCTTTCTTTCATATTTCTGGATCCTGCACACACACAGATGCAAGCACACACCTTTTGTAATAATAAAATAAACTGGTGGGTTGAAGTCCTGCAGGTGCTAAATGAAACCACAAAGAAGACTTCAGGTCATTGTGGTTTTTCTTTGAAATGTATTTCATTTTTTGCACTGCGGGCTTCGAGTGCAAAGCTGGCTGAAAGACTCCAACAAAAGCTGTCATTTCTAGGTCACCATCATGTTTGAAGTTTGGATGTGACTCTTTTATTACCTTAAATGAGATTTCAGGGTAAAACAGGCCTGGACAAAAGAAGAGAAAACAGAACAGAAGAAACCCTCTTATTTTAATCCTTGATGATCAGTGGAGGAGAGGATGGCTTCTCCAAATGATTGTGTGTACTGTAAATACTATTTATGCCGGTCAAAGATTCCATTTCTCCTTTTTAACGAAGGCTTGGAACTTGCTTCAGTTCAGAGCACCTTGGATTGACTGTGAGCTGTCATGATGTCTCCTGAGAGCCGCTTTCTGTTTCTCTGAGAGGTGTGGGAGGAGCTAAGGCTTACTCCCAGGTGTCACTCACCTGAGCAGGTTCGTCAGTGGGTCACAGCCATCTCTTCGGGTTATGACCTCTGACCTCTCTGGTAGCCACACATGCACGCGTGCGTGCCTTCGGGACCGCCCCCTTCTCCTTGTCACACAGAACCGGTGACACCACAGGCTCACACCGCCGTCCAAACCAAAGGAAACAAGGTCATTTCCGGGGAAACGGCTGCAGCTGTGTTCAGAAATGCTGCCTTCAAAACCCGTATTTGAAAATCTAAAATAACAAAGAGTCTAAGAAGTGTAACTCTGTCAGACTTCTTTAGAGCAGGAATGTAAAACTTGAAGTTTCCTTGAATTATTAGGTTGGTGTGACTTTGTTTGCTTTGATGACTCTTTGTATCAGAGATGGCTGAGGAATACATAATGATGTTTGGATAACAACAGGACACTTTCTGCTGTAAAGAATTGTTGGGTTTGTGTTTGGATGCTGCACTTAGCCTTCGTGAACAAAAGCACAGTCAACAAAAGCAGAATTTAGTACGTTTGTCAAAAGGATTTTTCTTCTTGGAATAGTCGTTAATTTTGTTGCACTTTTACAAAAACACTATGGATGCTCAAACTATAAGTTCTGAAACAGCAGCATTGACAGACAACGGCAGATAAAAATGGCTTGTGGATCTGCGGATAATCACTTTATGTAATTGCTGAGGGCTGCAGCTTGATGCGCAGAGGGGTTATTGTTAGAAGCAACAACCAGCTTCCAGCCCGTATCTCTTCCTCCATCCTCTGAGTCAAAAGCAGCCAGCAGTGGCAGACAGCCACATTGCACATGAAATATGACACAGATCCAGTGTCTGTTTATTCTGTCAACACCGCTATTATAAACCATCTGCAAACCAACCTACAGCACTGCAGCGTGAAGCTAAACATCTCACAATATATGGCTCAGCAGATTGGTTTCAAATGAATGGAGCTCAAAGAAACTCATTTAAATGATGTTTCACTGTTAAACCTGAGCTGAAACGCAGAGGAAACCTGTTTGGATATCTGAGCAAATATTCTGCTTTCAGAGTTAAGCTAAAATAATGAACCAAAGGAAAGTCTTTAATAAGGAGGAATCAGATTTAATTTATTCCGTTTCCTAATCAGTATAATCTAGGACTTTATTTTCCTTTTTAGACTCTTAAAGAAATCTTTGAAGTTTAGTGAAGCAAGATCTCACAATGGCTTCTTTTCCTTTTAAATTTCTTTAATAGGGGAGTAAAAAAGTGTTCATTTTAACATGTGCAGCTAAGATCTGAAAAAGTCAGAAATATTCCAAGAAAATCCACCTTTCAACATGTAATTTAAGAGAAACTCACGATCTCTTTCTGTAGCTGTGTTTCTATGACACATGGCACAAAAACATTATTGACATTCTACAAATGTCGAAAAACACAATTTTGCAATTATACTGTTATCATAATTATGCAAATGAACACTATCTAACTCATGCGGTGATGGATGTGAACAATACTTTGATTTACAGCAGATCTTGGAGCTGCCGTGATCAGCTGATGAGTTGTGACGATTCAAATAGTCGACGACTTATTTCATAGGTGATGGGTCCTTTTTTAAAAAAAATTTTATCTCAAAGCTACAGTGCACGCTTTCTAAAACTGCGTCTGCCATTGTCTTTGACACACGTGTGCAGTAGTGTTAATCCGAGTCAGTAGTGATGTCACAGGAAGTTCTAGGGAAACTCAGCTACCATAACACCAACGGAGCTTGAAAGTGGAAAACATAAAAAAAAATAAAAAAAAATTGTGAAACAGTTCCTTTGTTTCAGATGCCGACTTCATTTAATATAAAGGAGCTATGCCATCTTTAGCCTCTCAGAGTGAACTATATTCAAATATGAGATCATGCATTACCTTTAGAACACTAAATAACAAATTATTTATGAAATATTAGTCATTTTCCTCAGTTTTCCCGGAAGTAAAACGACTGCGTCCATTTCATGACATCATTCTAGAGTCTTTCTTTCTTTGTTCCTCCCATTAAAAGATAAAAAAAGTTCTTTACAGATGGATGCACATATAATTTATCTGCTTTTAGTAGACCTGGCCATCGCTGGGGGGGGGGTCTTAAAGGATACCATTTTGGGATTGTTTAGACTAATAGTTGTATTAGTAGACTGTCTCACTTTTAGCATAGATTAAGCGTAAATGTAGTACACTTAAACAGAGTACTTTTTTACCACATAAACTGCTTTTTATGCTGCAAAGTGTAGAATAGTTTAAAACTGGTCCATTCATTTATTCACATAGAAGTAGGGAAAACTTGTGAAAAGAGTTTGTGCTTTTTGTTTTAAAAATGTATATTTTATGCATAACAATTTTTTGAAACACAATTTTACTAAAAAGAAAAAACCTTTTTTAAACAGAGGAATGCTGTTGTCTAGTGTTAAGCGTTCTTGTTAGCTTGACCATCTCTATGTTCTGAGGTAGATTTGTTCAACATTAAGATGTTATTCTAATACATTATATTCATTATGTGTCTTTGTAGGAACTTAAGGTCACAGAACATGGATAAAAACACAAATAAAAACCCACCAGCAGTTATAAACAGACCCGTTAAAACAATGTACAGCCTTTAAACTCTGCATGACTTTCAGAATTTCAGATCAATGTTTAACCTGGATATGCCACGCGGCTCAGAATGCTAATAGGAGCTGAAATCCTCGGTGGTTTGAGTCGAGGTTGCTCATTTTAAAGTTGTTTTGCCCCTTTTGACAGTTTCCTCATAAAACTCTAAGTGTTCCTCTTGATGTTTGTCAGACTCAACACAGGCCGGCCGTTTCTGCTCGTGGCTAATGGGAGGAGCCAATTTCCTAAAGCTCCTGGTCCCACTTTGACCAGAAGCACCACAAAGACTTCTGTTGTTTCCAAACAGCTGCTGTACAGATGACATGTTTTCTGTCAGCAGAGAACGGTAAAATAAAAAACCCAATATGTATCCTGGAACGTTTATTTATTGGAAAATAGACCATGAATTACATGATCTAAGACGGTCTGGTCTCCACTTTCTTTCAAAACGCATTGAAGTGAAAAAAAAGAAGAACTAATCAGACTGAATGAAAATGAAAATGAGGTTTCGTCTGAGGAAGAGATCGTCTTGCCGAAGCTTCAGAAAATCAATTCTCTTCCTCTCGCAGAAGGTGCGGACAAAGATAGAACAAATGTATAAATGAATAATGTACATAATGTATAATGGAGGTCTATACTCTTCATGCTTGACTCTGAAACCTTTCTGCTCTGCAGGAAACAAACACAGATAAATGTGGAAGGTTGACACGTTTCTGAAGAATCCTGAAAAGTTCTAGAGACAACAGACCTGGCAACGCACGGCCGCTTCACTGAGTTTAACATTGTTGGGTAGAAATGTCCAGAATCTGAGCTGCGTTAAATCCTGAACCTTCTCTGGCAGTTTGAGAAAAATGTGTTCACTGTAGAAACTGAACCTGAAAGTAACAAGACTCTTACTTTCTGTCATGCAGGAAAAATAATCTTACAAGAACGTTTTTCAATAGCAAAACAATCTAGAATTCTTTTCTTAAAGTAAGAATTCTTACTATCCTTTTTCTGACCCTCTATTCAACAAAAATCTCATAAACGTTCTTACTTATTTCTAAGAATCCTGTTTTTGTGGTGTAAGAGACGGGATGAACGCTCATTCAGTTCAACATTACACAGTTAAACCGCCAAAAAAAAATGACACTAGATCATAGTGATGGGGGGGTCAGTAATTAGTTGCATCAATTATGATCCATCAACGATTCTGAATTGATCATCAAAAAATGTATATGATTTAAAGTAAAAGTAACAAGCAGAACTAAACGTTTTTCACTGACATTTTTGAAGAGACACAAACATGGCCGACCTTCCAGATCTGGTCATCCGATTCACTTAAACCCACCGTCAGGAAACATTTTTGGCTTTTATAAAGAAGACGGATAATTGGATAAAAGTCATGTAGTGTGTATTAAGTTATGTCAGAACAACATTAAATATGTAGCAAACACAATAAATTTGCTAAATGACATTCTGCGGTTCCATCCGGAGGAGGAGCGCGGCTTCAACAGTTCTGCAGCGAGCACCTCAACAGGTCAAAAACCATATTGGAAATTCTAAAGAAACTTCCACCGTCTTTGGAAGAGGCAAAGTCAGTCTGAGATTTTATAGCCAAGGACTTGTTCTGTGGTGGACAATAAAGGTCGGGTAACATTAGCTCCACATACATGTGCAAAATGTCCTCGATCAGATCAAAGATCAGATTAGAATAGAACTGTACACATGGGCCAGAAAAACTTCATCCGCTTGAGACAAACGTTCCCATGCACCACACGGTGGACCCGGATAAATCATGCTGACATGCGCAGAACTGTCTGAAAACATCCAGTTGTAGAAGAAGAAATAGAAAGTTCCATGACAAACAAACAAAGATCCTGTATAGAGTGAGATGATACCCTGAATGTGCTTTCATTATTATTACTAATATTTGCAGGTGACTGTTCACTCATAATTTTCTAAATCCATGCATCAATCTGCATTTTCACTGCATGTAAATATGTGGGAATAAAATCAAGCCTTTATTCTGTCTGATCCTGGTTGACAACATGAACGTAATGTTCTTCACGTTTTCTCAGGATTGTTTGATGGAGCAGCATTTCCACCTTCAAGAGCCTCCTCCACCGGCTCCTCAAGCCGTTCAGAGAGACACGTTCTCCCGGGTACACGGTTCTCCAGAATCCGGCAGGTCTCTCGCGAGGAGAAGCTGGACGGCCTGCGGTCCGAAGCTCACACTGTAACAAAGCACCCCCCCACCCCCGCCCCCGCTCATGCACGCGTACGTGCGCTCACAGACATGAAAGCTGTGCATCCAGCTTTTCTACTCAAAGAAACGGTCCACTGTTGGCGTTCTGTTAGCGCTCCAAAGCCTGCCACACTCTCTATGCATGACGTACAATCCAGCGCAGTGATGACACACAATCGGGATGTGTGTTTACATGAACCTCGATCGGATCAACAGTCAGTAGAACCCACCTGTATTTGACTCCGAAACAGTCTGATCGGAACGGCGTGTTTACGTGATGCATTTCTGTTCTGATCAGGCGTTTGTTCTGATTACTTGAGGTCATGTAAACATAAACATAGCTATTGTTCTAAAATATGTTCAGTTGTTATTTAGACACTATTTATTGAGTCTGAGGTGAGTTAAAAAGTGTTTCATTAAAGCTGGTCTGATGATATAAATGTAACATTATCTTATTAACATAATCTTGTTGACTTCAGGAAACATTTTTCACGTCAGAATGTTGATGTTGTCACTGGCAGTTAGACAACTTTACTGATCTGGTCTTTACTTACAAATGGAGAAAAGTAAGTCATATTGGACTAGAGGTAAATACAAAACATGCAGATATAGGATGCATTTATAATTGTTTCATAATCAGATCATCTCCTGAATCAGAATCAAATTGAATCGTGAGATGCCTCAAGATTTCCACCTCTAGTTAAGGAAATTCTGGTCGTTTTAAAGTAAATTCTATTCATTTGAAAGACTAAGATGTCCAAGATTCTAAGTCAGCTTCAGGATGAATATCGAGATTCTGTTATTATTTTTTTATAAAGTCTTAGTGGAACTGGACCTTTACCTTGATCAGATTTGCTTTGAGTTTTGGAGGTCTTCAGCAGGTCTGCTGGTCAGGTCCTGAGGAACGCCTGCCTGAAGACGGGTTGAGGATCTGTTCAGGTTTTTAGCAGAAAACTCTTTTGGTTCAGTTTGGTTTTATTGAAGCTAATTTTTAAATATTTTTTTTTTTATGTTTTCTCATGTTTTTATTTTTATTAATTCCCCATTTGTTTTTGTAAAATGAGTTTGTATGTTGAGGGTTTAATATGATTAGTTTTATTTTTATTACTTGTGTTTTTTTATGTTGATTAAGCAAGTTTGCACACATTACGAAATGAAGAGATGGATGGATTGATTGATTGATTGATTGATTGATTGATTGATTGATTGTATATGTGGTTATTAACAGTGTGGTTGTGTTTTTATGCTTGAATAAGATTGAAAGTGTGATGAAAATGAGAAAATGTGCTGCTGTGCATTTTCTTGATCAGGTGTTCCGTTTCTGTAAATATGCTCTGTCTGTTTGTTTGTTTGTTTTCAACTTTGCTCATCATATCAACTAATTATGTCCATTTCTATCATTTGTATCATTTTGCTTTGACTTATTCTTACTTTCATGGGAACTACAGGCAGGAATGAGCTGAGTTTGGTAACCTCACACTGTTCATCTATTCATGTTTCCTTTGGTCAATGTTCTTCTACGTTGTCCCTTTTTTTTAAATACATGAACTCTAAAGAACTTTGAGGTGTCCTGCAACAGGAAAGGTGTCCTATAAGCTGAATTCAAACATTTTGGAGCATCTCAGGGAAGTTTCTTCTCGTGTCAAAGAACGTAGGAGATGTGACGGATCAGCTCTATGTCTGCATGAGACTCTGGAGCACAAAGCCAAAGCTGCCTGTGTGTTAACCTCCAGCAAACTTAGAGAGGAGCCGGGGCCTCCTCACGAGGAGCCGGGCGCCCTCACGAGGAGCCGGGGCCCCCTCACGAGGAGCCGGGCCCCCTCACGAGGAGCAGGGCCCCCTCACGAGGAGCCGGGCCCCCTCATGAGGAGCCGGGCCCCCTCACGAGGAGCCGGGCCCCCTCACGAGGAGCCGTCCCTGACTCAAACTGGAAGCACCAAACTAGCTTCATCTTAAAGTGAGGTGCTCCGCCGCTCCTCAAAATGCTGCTAACGCGACTTGATGGGGAAATTAAGAATGCATGACATTTTGAGACTGAGAGTGGAGTCATTGACAGCAGCTCTTCACAAACTCCAACTGAAGACACGCACTTTGGAAAAGGAGAGATCACTTTGAAAGAGTCCTTAAAGAGACATGCCAAGTAAATAAGAGCAGACTCTCATTTTTACAGCCATTCTATTAGATCATCAGTGGAGGCACAGGATGCTCCTCTCAGATAGCCAGTCTACAGGCGCATCTTTTCCCGCAACAGCCAAAATGAGACCTGCTTTCCCGGCGGGTCGGTGAAGGTCACGAGCGCTTGAACACCTCATCCGGCAGGTGAACCGGTTATCATTCTAACAGACGTGTTAGTCCTTCACACACCCAGATATCAGAGAGCTCCTGCAGGACTGATGGGAAGCGCAGACAGAACAACAGGTCTGCCTGCTGGAACCGCATCTCCGTCCCCTCCAGAAGCAGCAGACCCCGACCCGTCATTGTTCAGAACCGCCTCTGTGCGCGGATCACTGGACTCAATGACTTCACCGAACGACAGAGACCACCGCTGGTTTTAATCCCAACCCGCGTACGTCGGCGGAGGACAAAAGCGCGCGCCACTGATGCCACCGCCGTGACGCGCCGTCACAGAGCGGGAATGTGCGGGGCGGGGGGGGGCGGCACTTTGATGTTGATGAAGGAAGAGACTTATCAGCTGCACTCCGGCGCTCTCTGATGCGCAGAGCGCGCGTCGGCGTTCGGACCCACTTGTGCGGGGCTGTCACGTGTGATGCTCGTGATCCGGCAGATGTAGTTGGACTTGGCCATCTGCCGCGGAGCTCACGCGGGTTTCTGGACTCCAACTTGCTCCCTGGGAGCGCCGTTCCACGCCGGCGCCCGCCTGGCACTTGGATGGCGCAGGAGAGGAAAGTTGGCACAAGCACGCGCGCCGCGGCTGTCCTGTTCATGCCCACTTCGCGGCTCTTTTCATTGTCACCCACCAATCCCCCCCGCTCACAGGCGGCGCGTGCGTCTGTCAGGACTTCACGCGGGTTAAGACACGGCGTGACGAGCTGAGACTTACCGACGGCGAAATCCAGCAGATCGGCGCACAGGAGCAAACACAGCGAGAAGACGGTCATCTTTCCCTTATTTGACAGTAAATCCCAAACTCCATCTGCGTTCACAGGCTCCCCAGCGACAGGCGCTGTAATCCCCACCATTCCAGAGGCGCGCGGACGGAAGGGGCCCCCAAACTATTCATGATGCAGTTCAAGTCCAGGAGCAGAAACCGGGAGAAGTTGACCGGGAAGGAGGCGCCGCGCGCGGCGGATGTGGAGCATCAGAAGATGGACGCGCGTCAGGAAAAAGCTGGAATCCTTCCCGCTCCGCTCGGCTTCCTCCCGCGGTTTGGAACAATAGCGAGCCGCACCGAACCGAGAAGCGCCGGGCTCTGCAGAAACGGATCGGTTCGGATGGAAACGTCTCTCTCTCTCACTCCCTCTCTCTCTCTCTCTCCGTTCCTCCTCTCTCTCTCACCCCCCTCCCGGAGTCACTCCAGATCACACTTTTATTTCACACTATTTTCCTTAATCCTTCCTGGATTCAGACCATTAATCCCATGTTTTTCTGTAAAACAATAACTCGACATACATTGGTGTCCTCATATTCTGCTAAAACCTCCATCTATAGGAGGCAAATCCACCTGTGCATGCTTTTATTGGGCAGTATTTGTTCTTAAAGGCAGACATTAACTTAAATAAATAATAGTAATGTAGACCTTCTTGCATAAAGATCCTTTATTTCAGTCCAAATTCAGATCAGTGAAGACGAAGTCAAAAATGTGTTGACATTTGCAGCAACATTCTCCTTTAATAAAAAAAAAAAAATCTCACATTAAAACCCCATTACATAAAAAAATGTTTTTGGTGTTTTTAAGATGTTCTTGTAACATTTTTCTAAAGATGGAGGACAAATATAAAGAACATTAAGCTCAAAATTATATTTCTGAGTATTCAAATGGCTGAGAACAGGAGCTGACAACAAGATGCCGATTCAAAAAAACTGAAGAATTAACCGCGATCCCACAGGCCGCAGTCTCCCTGTGCCGCTTCAATCTGTTGCATCCTCTTGTAAACACATAGATCCATGAACGTCTTTGTTTTCCTGGTCTGAGCTGGAATCTGGTCTAAAACTGTACGGATAGATCGCTCTGATATTGCTCACCATTTTTGTTGCATCACTAATGTTGGGTTGTGGGTGTGAGGGGCTGTAAGCTAGCGGGAGAGAGTGCAAAGAAAGAAATGAAGGAAGACTCACACCGGGTTCACACCAGACGCGGAATCGCTTCACCTCCAGTTCACATCACACGCATGTTTTCAACAGACACTTCTGCTCAGCTGTGGTTATTTAGAGATTCTACAATTAATTTGACATCGTCCATCTTGACTTGTCCCAACTGCTCTCTGCTTCTCTGTCATTTATTATTTTTAGACACCTAAAACCACACCCCCTTGCTCCATACTCGGCCCACTATTGTTCTTTGTGTGTGTCTCAGTGTATCTGTTTGTATGTTAATTTAATCTCCACAGTACTTTCTGTTTAGATGTAAAAATATGATCTCATTTATCAATAGCGGTGTTTTATTGTGAAAAATTGGTTATATTTTGAAAATTAACCAGATTTTCTTGTGTGTGTTGGCGTAACTTCCTGCCAAAATTGACGTAGATCGCTCAAGCAAAAAATAGACCAGATGCTGAAACTATTGCTGCACAGCGCCAGCCTTCTGGGGAGCGCCGCGGCGCTTCACGTCTGATGTAAACTACATCAAGGGTGCTACATGGAAGCGGCCTCCGATCCACGGCGTTCGCACCGCTTCAGAGTGCGGTGTGAACCCGGCGTTACTCTGCACCAACAGTCCTGCCCACAACTCAGAGGTGAACGTCACATGAACTCCTGCAGCTCTGCAGAAACGTCGTCCTAGAAAACAACACAGGCTTTGTAGATCTTAGCTAAAAACTGTCATTTCAACTGAAAGACAACAGGGAACACTTTGAAAATAGATCTGATAATGATCTGAGATGGTTTTTAAGGTCAATTCTCAATAACAAACCCTGTTTGGATTCAGACCAGAGTTTTTCCACAATCGTCCACATCATGTGTGTAGGCAAACTCTGACTTGGACGATACAAGAATATGGAAACCCGACTAAAGAGCTGATTCTGGTCTGCTTCTGAATGAACTCAGTTTAGTTCATACCCGTTTCCCTGCATGAACCGGTACTGGTACCAATCCCAACAACCCTTCGCCTTTTAGAAACCAATAATCTTGTAAGGCAGTAAGGGGACAAAGAGTGAAAGTCGCCTTTGAAGCCATGAGACATGTAAACCTGGAGCAATGAGAAGAAGTTTGGAGCTCCCGAACCCTGCTGTGGGGTTTATTCACCAAACACAAGGAAAGGTCCAAAAGCATGAGAGGAAGTTCTCTGGAAAACAACAGCACGCCATGACCTGACGCTGATACAGGACAAGCAGACTTGGAAGCAGCTGCTCCTAAAACTCAAAAGGATTTCAAATATTTGTTATCATAACATGAAAATATTCATCTGACCAACAAGTGAAGCACAAGTAGTTGTTTTTCTGAAGATGTTTTGCCCCACCCTGAAGGTTTAGGGTCAGTGGGAGCAGAGAACATCACACATGATTCTGTTTAAAGATTTGATCCCACTTACATAAAATGCAATTACATTTCAAACCAAACAAACCAAAAAGTCCACACTCTGTCCAACGTTCTGTCCTCAATGAAACATCACACCAAGAAATGCCCAGCCTGGAAAGCTGAATAAATCATAAAAAAATATCTTCATCTTTTCCTTATTGATACATAACTTTTTACTGACTTTTTACTTTTTGTGTGCATTAGAGGGGTGCAAACTGAACATTTAGTAGATTCAATGTATCAACAACAACTTCAGTCTTAGCAGAGTAAACCGGAGTGGACCAGATTGAAACCAGATTAAAAACGAACAGTAACTAATTCCTTTGTTTTCTCTGTATTAGACACTGAAATGACTTTCCATGGATATTTTTGCAATAGAAAATTTATATGTGTGTGTGTGTGTGTGTGTCTTTAGTCTTTTCTGTTTCTATTCCTCACTGAAGCCCTTCAAGCTAATTCTTCAAGCTACCATAACCTTGAACATTGAAGACCCGTTCTAATAAAACAGGTGTGTTTTTTTTAACATGTTCTTGTGGAGTTTTTGCCATTTGAAAAAGATGATGTGCTTAAATATCTGATTAGTTTTCACATCTGCCAGTGATGTATTAAATACTCTGGGCGTGGCCACGAGCTCCCTGCTCTGCTCCCTGCTCTGCTCCATTCTGATACATCCATTTGCAGACAAATAGATCCATGAACGTCCTGTTTTTCTGGTCTGAGCAGGCCGTATTGTTTGCCAGTTTTGTTGCACTGCTAATGTTAGCTTAGGAGTATGGGGGCTGTAAGCTAGCGGGAAAGCATGTAAACTGATGGGGGAGTGGAGTATGGGGGCTGTAAGCTAGTGGGAAAGCATGTAAACTGATGGGGGATGGGAAGCGGTGGTAGAGTTGCTCTGGTCCAACAGTCTCGTCCACAGCTCAAAGGGGAATTTCTAATGAAGTCCTGCTGCTCTGCAGAAACTATCTGAGAAAATGACAGATTTTTTAATTTATTTTGGCCATAAAGATCATCATAATTAAACGACCAAGAGGAGAACTTTCAAAATAGATCAAAAGATGACCAGAGTGGGACTTTAAACATCTGTAGGCCTGTTGCATTACAGTCCCTCACGTTTCAGCTCAGAATATTGGTGATTGTGGAAGACACCCATCTGAATTCCAGATCTATCCTCAAAAATATGCATTTAGTTGAATATGCTCATCGGTTTTCCATTTTCTGCTAAGCTGACTGCATATATCACAACCATATACTGTATTGATTCATGTAGCACTGAACCGGGAAGACCTTTACTAATACATGAGCTCCAGGAAAGCAGTTTTCTTGAAGATGGAAGCTTGGTGGTCCACATGCTTTTCTAACCTTTGCCACACACTGCAGCAACAAACTCAGTAATGATTTGAACAAGACAATTAAAATGAATAGGAAAAAGTGCCCTTGATATACTCACTCCAGCTTCTATAAGCCTGTGTAATTGCTGCGGCAGTAATTCTCTCACGATGCTGCCCTTCACTGCTGTCAGGGTGAAGAGGATGCTTTCTTGGTTAAGGCCTGCAGTACTAATGCCCTATTCCAAGTCTCTAGAGGGCAGTGTCAACAACAATTTATTAGGGTAACAGAGCTGAACATGTTGCAGCCCATATGGTATCCAAACCATTAACCCAAAGGATGGGGGAGGGGGAGGGGGGGGGGTCCGTCTTGTCAGTCCGTGTTTGGTCCATTGAAACCTTCCACTATTGTCACGTTTTCAAATCAAGAAGCTCTTTTTTATTTTTGAAGAACTAAAATATTATTCACACCAAACTAACGTTAGTCTTTTTAATCTGACTTTTGGAGCCACATTTAAATTCATTTCAAAGGTGTTCCAACAATTCATCTGATCCTCCAAAGACTAGAGAGAGACCAGCAGTTCTATGTAAAGCTCCTCTAAGAAGGTATTTGGTTGTTGTCTGGACCTTCACTGCTCCATTGCAGCATCTTGATGGTTATTCTTTTCCAGACTGATGGGTCGTTTGGTCAAACATCCAACAAATCGTGCTATCTTCTATTTATCCGCTTTACATGGGAAGGACCCTGAAGATGAAGGAAACGAGACGTTGTTGACAAAGTCCAAACCTGCAACGTACAGAAAAACTATAGTCCTGTACGGAATATTAAAAGACATGAGATGAAAAATAGTGACAAAGGAGGCAGGACATCACTGATGTCATTTTATTTTTTCTATCTACTGTAGACTGATAAATAAAAAGGCATGGCAGCACTATTTGAATAGAACCTTTGGTATACAGAAGAAAATGCAAATTTCTTTACAAATACACAAAAGCTTTCAGCAGCCTACAGGGACGTGAACGGTGAATATAATTACATCAAATGAAGCTGAGAATGAAGTATGTTTAACAGGAAATGGCTGCATTTTAGGTTTGATTAGACATAGAAACCATCTGAGGTCTCAAAGACTTGCATCTTCACAGCAGCTGAAAGCAGTCTCACCCTATCTGGTTCTGACTCGGTTCTACTAACAAATTGCTTCAGATCACAGAGTTGCATAAGAAACTTTTACGGCCCTTTAGTCTTTTACTTATTTTTTTTAATGTGTAATCTTTTGTCAAAGAAACATAATAGTTTCACTGTTGGCCTCCAGTCTTACTGGACGAAGCTGTAGTTTCAGGAGCATCCCAAGTGGGTGGAAGTGGCCACGCCCCCTCATCTTGGTTTATGAGAGAGGGCGTGGTAGGTTGGATCCACCTGACATGTTTTTCCAGATGGACACGCCCACAAATAACAGCTGATAGTAACCCCCATGGCAGAAACCATCCAAAGCTTTCAGAAGCAATATGGACATGTGCTGCTAAAAACATCCCATCATCACTTATTTGAAAAAAAATCTGATTTTTAGAATAGCACAACTGAAGAAAACGTGTATTGAGATGCATCAATCTACCTGATGGATTCTTTATTTCTGGGTAATTGTAGTTACTGTTACTGGTTCTGGTGAGTTTGGGTCTGCCCCAGTCACCATATTCAACTGTCCAACCACGTGCATGAAGGTTAATTCAGTCCAGCTTTTGTTTGACATGTAAAAACATGAAGGAAACTGATCTATTCCACCAAATATATTTCCCTGATATGTTGGAGAAAGTAATATTTGCTCATCACAGATAAGACGATGCTTTAATGAAGCATGATCCTAATGAACTAGTTAAAGTCTCCTTGAATGTCAGCAGGTTGTTAACAGAAAACCAACTTTGCTCCAGTCAAACACTCATCAAGTTTTGGATCCACTTAACTAACACAGTCAAAGACGGTTGGTCAGGTTTAAGGATTTTAGCTCAGTATTTTTAGTACTTTGTCCTTTTCATCTCGCCGTGTTTGCTTTCTTAAATGATGTGTAATAGTTATTTTTCTCTCTGGCCGCTCTTCCTCCTGTGGTATGAACACTCCAGGGTGAAGTTCCGCTTCAATCGGTTTCCTTAAATCTTTATAGTTTACTGGTGAACCAGATCTTCTCCACTTTATTTCATGCTTCAGAATTTGGTTATTTTCATATATGATTAGATTCAATATTTATTTAAAGACTTGAAGTTCAAATACAAACACAACTACCATACATAAAAGACAACAAAACATAAAAAACAGTCATATAGAATAAAATCACCAGTAAAAGTACCACAAAAGAAAGGAAATACTAGGATCATTAAAAGCAATAATTGTGCCAGTATTTCCATACTGAGGAGTGGTATCTAGTAGATCATGAGCTTCAGGGAAGAGAACAGGGATCAAGTTACATCCTGTGGGTTTTTAGGACAGTTTGGATCATGCATGTGTCAAATATGATACAGATGGTTAAATAGGGATTAACATAAAAACCCAAATGAGAATGTACTGATTGATAAGTAATATCTGTAGAAAACTTCATGTCAAACCTGGTAAAGGTTGAGTTTTGTTGTTGGACGTCATTGAAACTGCACAAAGTTGTGTGGATTCCAGCCTCCATCTCTTCATGTGGCAGTAATGTTTGCAGTATGGAACTGCATACAGGACTTAAATTGGTCTGTCACAGGGACTAACAAGATGACATGAATCAATTGTGCATGTTGTGCACACAGAGCATTGATGCGACCTCTGTGTTTGTTTCTCTGTCAGACACCGGCAAACAGCAGTGGTGCAATCATGTGGGAATTCATGAGGGGACTAATGCTAGACGAGACTCGCCCGCTTCTGAGCATTAAACTGTCAAGAGGATATTTGTGCGATATTGTAGGAAGAAACACACACAAGGACAGTGAGCTGCAGCAGGAAAAGCAAGACGAAATGCTTTCATGGAATCCATTTTTAAAAGATTGAATGCTTTACATTTTTAGTTTTTCCCAGATTAAACCAATCATTAACATATTTGAACAATTCAATTATTTAAATTAACCCTGTTTTAGAGTCTGCGTTGACCCAAATTTTTAGTTTGAAAGCATCAAAATACCAGAAAAAAAGCATCACTTTTGAATATGTCAAACACCTTCATCTCAACAACATGAACAGATATTTATTTTTATTAATAGTTGTGTTTTGGAACAGATAAAAAAAAAATTTGTCCTTTTCTCAGAGAAAATACATTTATTAACGAAATGAACAAAGTATGTTGACATGTCCCTCAGTGATATTAATGTAACAGCAATCTGTTATTTATCAATTTGATTTGTTTTTTAGATAACCTTCAACATTTTTCTAAAATTGGATTTAATGGATCAACTGAACGAAACCCCTGACCAGAAACACAGAAACAAATCATTTCATGGATCAGAAGGGCTAACAAGACCACCAAGAGCTGAAATAATCATGGTTTTACTTTGTTTTACAACTGATTTGAGATTTGGGTCAAAACCAACCCGTCACCAACCCGTCACCGAAGTTCACAAATGAGGAAGGTAAAAAATAAAATTCTAGATTCAAAGGACTGAATCAAAGTATCTAGTTCTGTCCTCTATTTTCACTTTGTTTATTCTCTATCATGTATTTTCCGTTCAGTTCTCCATGCCTCTGTTTGGTGCAGTGCGACTCATGTGTTGTCCCTCTTCCCCTCAGGTGAGCAGGAGACATCCCAGGTTCCAGTCTGTGCTCCTGTTCTTGGCAGTGGGCCTCATCTGAAGACCATCTGCTCCACTTTTCAAACATGTCCTGGTCAATCTCCTCTCATCCTGAGGGAGGCTCTGTCCTTCATGTGGACATGCTTGAGGTTTATCCTTTTTCTCCCTGGAATCAGTTCATGTTTTTAGGAGCGTTTCCTTATACGGGACGGAGGGTCTAAAGACACTCAGTTTAGATAGTCTGTTTGGTTTAGCAACCAGCTATTGTTTACATTTTATAACTGACTTTATGTTTTTGTAAAATTTCCAGGGTGAACCCCATTGAGACGATTGTTTTGTGTTATTGGGCAACATAAATCAAACTGAACTGAATTGAATCAAATATTGTCTGTTTTTACACCATCCCACCTTGGAACGCTCATGGGAGAAACCATCTGAGGGTTTGATATAATATTACCACTTTCCCAACACAAACATCCACAGCATTTTGTCCTTATTAGATGATTCTCCTTAAACAGCATAGAACATTCCTGCTGCTGTCCACGTTCCATCACATGACCTCCAGTTTGACTCTGTCCAGAATAAGGTCTTTGAACCAAAGGATGGACCTCAGGATGCTGAAACACATCTGCCAGTAAAATCTCATCAACACTAACATCTCTTTGGCAGAAGCTGTTGTGCCTTCAACAGTTAAAGATCCTGAACTGAAGCATGTCTTTAAATATTCTCTCATAGGATGTGTAAGTCGTTCATCCCTGGAGGGGTTCACATGAGAGGCAGAGCGTGTGGATCATTATCAGTCAGTACAAAATGAATTTCCACTCTCATTCATTAAGGCTGTGTATGAAGGCAGCATTACTTCTTCCTTCTTTAACTGCTCCAGGGGTCTCTACAGCAAATCAATCGCCTTCATCTAATCCTCCTCTTTCCATCCTCACACCTCCTTATCTTCATCCATGAACCTCCTCTTTGTTCTCTCTATCTTTCCTGGTATCTCCAACCTCAGCATCCTTTACCAACATCATCTCTTTTCCTCCTCTAAACGTGTCCAAACATCCCAATCTGCTTCCAGAACATCTCCCATGATCTGATCCTGGTGTATTCATTTCTGATCCATCCTGATCACCCCCAAAGAGAACCTCAGCATCTTGATCTCTGCATCAGAGCCTCTAAGTGAGCTCTCTCTCTGAAGTGTATTTTTCAAATCTTTCTTTGCGGTCTTCTTTTCATTGCTGTTTTTTTAATTGCATTTTTTTTGGAGTCTTAGGATTTTTTTTTAAATAAGAAAAAACATCTTGTTATAAGAAAACTGCTCCTCTTGAACGTCTGGAGTTTTGTGAAGGATTTTTTCTTGAACAGAAGCTCCAACAGGGAGAACAAAATTGCAAAAATAAAAAACCTGTTTACTGATGGAGTGATCTTCAAAAATAGTTGAAAATCAGCAAAAAACTCACAGCCTGCTAAGTCCTCACTTTTTCCCTATTTATTGCTGGTGAGTTCAGTGAAACTGCACAGAAAACAGAACAGTATTTCAGCAGTACTGAGGTCCCTGAATGCATCACCTGAGCGTCACGAGACATCTCAACAGTTCCAACAAAAACAGCCGTCAGCTTAAATCTGCAGATGCATGGCGGTGTTTTCAGACTGAATTTAATTTATTTTCAATTAAACAGTACCCTTCTACAGATATTGAATAAGTCAAACACCATGAGAACCATGTGAAGACTTGGTGAGGGTTTGCCGACATGTGAAACCGTGTTAGTTCTGATCAGACATATAAACAAGCAGATCAAAATATAAACTTTGGTTGAAAAAAAATTGCAAATACTAGTTTAATATCACACAGACACAACTTAATAACATCTTCAGGAAAATAAACCGAGAAGATCTGACTGCTGTTGGAAGGGTGTCTACCTTGAGACTGGAAGGTCATGGGGTCAAACTATTGACTGTATATGAGAACTGGAGTCAGTGTGACATCATCTAAATGGTCTGCTTCAAACAAATGAAGTCAATTTGATTGGTTTCCACCATTTTTCCAAACTTCATTAGTAAGCAGTGATTGGTCCGAGTCATCAGTGCTATGGCAACCACTCTCACCAATCAGGAGTGAGCTTGTTGGAAGGCCACACCCCTACCACTTGAAAGTAGGTTACGCACAATCTACCAATTAGATGATGAACATTGGTCATGGCGCCCAGCAGGCTCCACCTGATTGGTCAGTTTATAACGTGAATAAACTACAGAAAAAAGCATCATGATAAAAATGAAGTCTAAGGGATCTTGGCTTTCTGGAGCCACTTCCTGTTTTGAACATCAGGGGGAGGGGCTCCCCAGTCCAGTTGTTATATACAGTCAGTGGCCCATGGTAGATTTAAAAAATGTGACCCATGTGAAGCCTCTCTACTTGAAAAGAGGATGGGTTAGGGGATAAATTACCACAAGGTAAATGGGAGGAGCAAATTTCACACAACAAGGTGACGACGGAAGACTTTAACGTTGAATTTAAAGGAATAAACTGGTTTTGTTTTGGATCACTGGGTATTAAAGCATAATCTATCTCTTTATTTATTATTTTTTTAAATATATTTTGATTTCATACTGTTTAGAAATTATGTATTGCACCAAATGAAATCATAAGATAGTCCTTTGCCTTTTGATCTTCTTCATCTGTGCTGCATAAACATATAAAATAAAATAAAGTTAACACTTAAACATAGCTGAATGCTTGATGCATTGCAGAGGCATAATTTTGTTTGAATTATCAAAATCAACAAAAGACCTAGTCAGTTTTAAAGAGCATCTATCTTTACGCTGCACTTTCCTGTCATTTTCTCTGTCAGGCCTCTCAGATCTGCAGCTTTGTTTGAGGTTTGAACAAGCTCATTTTCAGAATTACACTTCATTTGTCAGAATACGAACGATGGATAACACACAGAATATCTGCCAGAGCAGAAAATCCTATGCCTGGAGTTGACCAGGTATGGGCCACGAATCTGCGAGATGACAAAAACTTAAATGATGCATACGAAAATCAGCAGAGATTAGGGGTGACTTCTTAAAATGGGACGAGATCAGGCTCGCGGGTTTGACCAGGTTGGAACCAGCTGTAGACGTGCTTTAGCTGCACAATTTCACTTAATTTGCTGCTCATGCTGATACGCAGAAATAAAACATCTTTGTCAGTTACTAGTTTTTCCTGGAGCTGTTAGCCCCACATGACTCACTGAGAGAGAAAATCCCCTGAAGTGGCTTTGCTTACAGAATGTGCGTGGCTAATGTCACACACGTATGATAAAAACTGCATGCTCAAGAGAAAGGTCGCATGCTTTGTGTATGGAGCCTCACTCTTCAAATACAGCTGCTGTAAATGTTATATTCAGGGATAAAATATTTCCTTTTTTTTTTCATTAGATGGTCTTTTTGTGAGCTCCACGTGTTCTATCGGCACGCTTAGATGCCCTGAACGAGTCAAAAGTGAACAGCTTACATCAGAAGCTTCACAAACACGTGAGCGTGGACTGAAACTGATTTCTCTTATTTTTCTGGATTTATTCCACCAGGTTGAGACCAAAGCAGTTTAGAACCAAATAATTGTTTCATTTAAACTTTGAGAATAATGTCAAGGATTTATTCTTTTGTTCAAAAGGTAAATCTACAAAAAAGCTACAAAATATTGGAATAAAAAATGTCTACCCAAAGATTGAATTGGTTGTAGATTTTTAATAATGGGTAATTAAGGATTTGAGTTTATTTGTCTTGTCTCTCATAGTTTTTCACATGGGGAAGTGAAATTCATATTTTGCTTTTAAGCATCTCAAAATCTGTTGCTGCTGCCGTCTGACTGAAATAAATTATACAGGAGGTTTTCTTTTTTTTTTTTTTAATTTTTGACATTTAACTGCAGTTTAACTTGAACATAAAAACAAGCATGTGATGCTTGCACAGAAAAACATTGCAGATGTGTCTACGTTTTACCTGGAGTTGGAAGAAGAATGTTTTAAACAAGTATTAATAAATAAAAATTTTAACCTTTTAATATTTTAAGTGTTTTAATCTCATGAATATTTTCTTTGAGATTTTCCCAACAAACCAATCCACCAAAATAAAACCGTTCTACACATATTAGTAAAACTTGATGACCAACAGACAATGCTGAGTAGATTGTAGACTCAAAGTACAAACTTGAAAACGACTCGTTTAGATCTGTAGTGTTACATGACTCATGAGTAACTTTTCTTGTAACACCTGTGGATTTAGAACACAATACAAAGGGTCAAATGTATCACAGATCATTTTACATTTAGATGTAAGCTGTCATGATAAATGGGTATAATAGAACATCTTTGAGGAAACAGAAACTTTCCTGAGAACCAAAGAGAACTTTTTTTGAGAACCTCAAAAAAAACCCTAATAAATTCTGAACTGAAATCCTGAAACTTTATGTTTGCAAACACGCTCGCTCCTATGTGTTCCTTTTAATAATTCTCCGTCTTTTTTACCCACTTTTTTCTTTTCTAGTACCCCTCTGGCCCCCATCTGTAACGTCCCTCCATCCCCCTGCCTTCTGTCTGGTCCAAAAAAGAAATGCTCACAATAAAAACAAAAATAAAGTTTATCTTCAAAGACAAAAGGGTTTATACAAATATACATCTCGTATGTCCTATTGTAACAGTAGCATCTGTTCACCACTAGAGGGCCTCAGCTCTGATCTGTTTGACAGCTAATGGGAACAACAGCTGTTAGCTCAGCAAAAACGAAGTTCTGGGTCAGTGAAGCCAACATAACATATAGCATAACACATCACACATCAATATGACCAATCATATTTCTTTATGTTGCTAATTTTAACATTTTCAGAGGGTGTACGTAGTTTTACAAAAGTAAACATTTTGCCCAAAAGAATCATTTGTAAAGCCTCTGATGGTTCCACTTGCAAACACATTTAAAGGATAACAAACCCTAAATCAACTTTTTTTTGTCTGTTAACCCCTATAAATTGGGCTTCAGAAGTCCTGTCTGTTGGTCATTGCCAAATTTTTGACAAATTAAAATAAACTTGTTTAGTTCTTAAAAACATAGTCAAAACCCGTCTGTGTGCTGCCCCCTACAGGTTGAGGTATTACAGTTGAATTTTGTGATTGGTCAAAACCTGTAAGTTTCAGAAGTCTCACGTCATGATCTGCAGCTCCAGGAATGGTAACAGTAACAGGCATGCCCCCCAGCCCCACCCCTATGACTGGATTTTCAAATTTCGGCTATGGGTGGAGTCAACCTCCAACTTCCTGGTTTGGTTAGTCTTTGTTTTCATCATCTGACCTGGAATCTAGCTCTAAACTGTTCGGCTGGATAACTCTGAAAGTTCTCAATTATTTTTGTTTCGCTAATGTTAGCTTGGACTTGTGAGGGGCAACAAACTAGCAGGAGAGAGTGTAAACAAAGGAATGCTGGGAAATTAACGAGAATGACTTAAGCACTAACAGTCCTGCCCACAACTCAAAAGTTATTTGCTAATGAACTTCACGGGCCCGTGAAGAAGCAGGTTTAACAAATTCAGAGTTCAAACCTAAACTCAGAGTTCACTAACTCAAAATTTGCAAACTCAGAGTTTTTGTTTCAGAACAAATTAAAAGAGTTGATTCAATCAACTCTGAGTTGTTGGAACCAGAATCAGGTGCGAGCGTCACGACCATAAAAATCCCTGATCAATGGAGCAAAGACAGCACGATTCACCATGGCAACAGGAACAAACACCAATAGGGCCGGGACACGAACCCCCAGCCTCCACTCAGGAAGCCGATTATGCTGATAATCGTGCTAACATTTAATATGGCCCTGCAGCACGGTAGATCTTTTGACAGACATCTCCAGTGTTTAATGTTGAAAGATTTCCATTGGTAAGAGAGGAAAAGAAAACTCTGTATTATTAATAAGAAAACTCTATCACTCCAATAAAAATGAATGGGGAAACTCCAGTCAATCGACTCGTGTCATCAAAATCCTCTCGGACATAAATAACATTCCCTCCAGATTAATCCAGCCTTATACATTCTAAATATAATAGAATTTTACTGACTGGTGACTTGAATCTACATGCTGACACTGATAGTGATACTGTTGTAAATGAGTTTCTTAACCTTTTACATTGTATGATTTTAAACAGCATGTCTCACAGTCTATTCACAACAGGGGGCACACTCTGGATCTGGTCATAACCCACGCCCTGTCCTGTAATGTGTCCTCTGCTGTTGATGTGGCTGTGTCAGATCACTGTTGTGTATTTTTTAGTATCATTAGTTTTACACAACGGGAAGCTCCAGTGAGAACTGTGAGGAAACGATATATAACTCCTGATGTGGCTGCAGATTTTATCAACATTTTACATCAAACTCCTGCTCAGATTTCACCTGCATCATGTGATTTTATGGTTGAGTATTTTAATAACAAACTAAAGTTAGCAATTGATGCTGTAGCTCCACTTAAAACAACAACTGTGAAAGCTAGAGCTACAGCGCCATGGATAAATGCAGACATCAGAGCCATGAAACGTGAATGCAGGAGAGCAGAGAGGAAGTGGAGGAAATCTAAACTAACTGTACATCTAGAAATGTTTAAAGAAAAACAAACAATGTGCAGCCATGCAATAAAAAAAGCTAGGACCCTCCACTTCTCAAACTTAATCATACAAAGCAAAAATGACCCAGAATTTCTCTTCAAAACAATAGATACTTTGACCAAAGGAGATTTTCGGAGGTCCTCCATGACAGCATCAGATGCTACATGTGAGAGTTTTGCAGACAGCTTCAGGAGTAAAATCAATGCTATTAGATCTAGTCTTTTAACTCAAATAGACCTTGATTTTAATGAATCAATAGCATTGTATTTATCAGAGGAAACACTGGAAAGTTTTGTCTTGGTTGATGCTGCGGCACTCGGTCGAGTTTTCTCCCAGTTAAAGCCAACCACCTGCCTTTTAGACCCAATCCCCACATCACTTTTAAAAAAGCATTATGATGCCTTTGAACCTGAGCTCCTAAACATAGTTAATGACTCTCTTCAGACAGGTGTCTTCCCCTCTGCCTTTAAAACGACGGTGGTGAGATCTCTGCTGAAGAAGAGTCATTTAGACCCCAACAATTTAAATAATTATCGACCAGGATCCAACTTACCGTTTTTAAGTAAAATGATTGAAAAAACAGTTTTAATACAATTGAATGAGTTTTTAAATAGAAATAGTATATTTGAAAAATATCAATCTGGTTTTAGGACAAACCACAGCACAGAGACAGCCCTGGTTAAAATAGTAACTGATATCAGATGTAACCTGGACTGTCAGAAACTCTCAGTCCTGGTGCTGCTGGATCTGACCGCAGCATTTGATCCAGTAGATCACAAGATTTTACTCAGTAGGCTGAGAAGTTTGGGCATCTCTGGTTCTGTTCTGAAGTTTTATTCCTATCTCACAGATCATAGATTTTATGTAAGTATGGATACATGCTCTTCAAAGGTCTTTGAAATCAATTGTGGGGTCCCCCAAGGTTCAATTTTAGGCCCACTGAATTTAAATTTATATATGCTACCACTTGGGGACATCATCAGGAAGCGTGGTGTTTGTTTTCACAGCTACGCTGATGATACACAACTTTACATTGCTGTGTCTCCTGATGATGAAGAGTCAGTCAACGTTCTTTTAGATTGTATTTTAGACATTAAGTCATGGATGGCAGAGAACTTTTTACAGCTGAACCAGGATAAAACAGAGGTTTTAGTGATCGGTTCTGAAGACAAGAGAGAGTTTGTTTTATCTAAACTAAAAAACTATAAAACTTCTCACTGTGTGAGAAACCTGGGGGGGATTTTTGACACAAAAACAGGATTTTATCATCTTGAAAACATTGGCAGACTCCGCCCATTTCTCTCTCTTGCCAGCACAGAGGTGCTAATGCTTTTATTTCCAGTAGATTAGATTATTGTAATGCCCTGCTCTCTGGTCTTCCCAGGAAAAGGATTTCAAACCTTCAACTATTACAGAATTCAGCCGCAGGCGTGCTGACGAGGACCAGGGGGCGGGAACACATTACACCCATTTTAAAATCGCTGCATTTGCTCCCTGTGCAATTCAGAATTGATTTTAAAATTCTTTCATTTGTTTATAGATGTTTTTTTATGGTATCAGACCCTCGTATCTATCTGATATGATTTTAAGATAGGAGCCCTCGCTGACCCTGAGGTCCTCTCGAACAGGCCTGTTAGTTATTCCAGAAGTTAGAACAAAGACATACGGCGAAGCCTCATTCAGTTATTATAGACCTTACCTGTGAGACAGCCTCCCAGATTGCATCAGGGCTGCAGAGACTGTTCATGTTTTTAAAGGAAGGCTCAAGACCTACCTTTATAATCTGGATTTTAGCTAAAATAGTTATTTTATATCTTGTTTTATGCTTTTATGTTGTTTTATGTTCTCTCTTTACCTAATTGATATTTATTTACTTTTACTGATGTATGTCTGTCTATTTTATCTATTTTCTATTGTCTGGTTATTTCTATCTGTTTTTATTTCTTTATATTCTATTTTACTCCTTTTATATTTCTAACTCCAGAGTTTTCCTCTGATGGATCCTCCACATCAGTGATTGACCTTTCTCAGTGAACAGGTCGCTGCAGTGGGACCTACCGGGTCTGGCTCTTTGCTAGGATCTGGGGGGTCCCATAGTAGTCTACTCTGTGAACTTGATTGGGGGTCACTGGTGTGGACAAGTCCCTAAAATATTGTTTCCTCACTTCAGCACAAAGCCAGATTTATATTTCTATTTCCATCATTGTTTTATTTATTTATTCTATTCCCTACCTTTGTGTGGCAACATGTCGATGTGTTTGTTTTTCCGGGTGTGTGGAGAGGTGGGGGTGGGGGTGGGGGTTCAGGACTTTGTATGGGTCTAACAATGTTTCCTGTTCTTTGTTTTTTTTTTATTTGATTGTTGTTTTATGTCAAGCACTTTGACTGAAATTTATTTTTCTGGAAAGGTGCTATACAGATAAAGTTTGATTTGATTTGATCTCTGATGTAGATCTCCTCAGTGACCTTCAATGAGCAAAATATTACTGAATTGGTAGATTTGAGTCAGATTTAATCCCAAACTGTTTTAAATGAAACCATTCTCACCCAAATGTACACAGTGTGACATCTGCGGAACAGAATCTTAAAAAGTTGTTTCTCTGTTGATGAGCTGAACAAGTTTAAAGAGCAAGTCTTTGTTTTACATTTGGATCAATTCATCATATTCCAACCCCAACATATTCATCATTTTTGATCCTCAATCTCAGTTTTTTCATTAAAATTGATGGCTAACTTGAGGCTCATTTGTATAACAAGCTGATGATGAAACAGGATAAAGAATTATTTAAGCTTTAAGTGGATCAATGATCTCTATACAGTTTTTTTACTTTATAAACCATTCAGATATAACATGCAAACCAACTAATGGATAAACAAAAGTAGTATCTGGATAAAAGCCAACACATCTGTGTTGTGAAAGTCTCGGAGTCTCAGACATTTTGACAGGATCATGTCATTCTGGTCAGACAAAAGAGGGAAAATTTTCTGAGATGAAAAGTATGTGGGCTGCCTCTTGTCAGCAGTGATGAGTGCCTGGAAAAATTGGCTTCAGCAGAGACATGTCAGGAATCGTTTGCAGGTTTGGAAGAACATTTCTAATAACGGAAAGCTATTTGTCAGCTGAACCTAAAAAGACATAGTCTGAACAGAAATATATTTTCTTTGTGAGTGCATCATTAGTGTGTTCCATTAAATGTCCAAATCTGGAAAAGGATCTTTTCATCGTTGGAGGCTTTTGGTGACTCAAAATGTTCACTAATGAACTTCCTACAACTGAAAATAAAGGAGAAAACGTATAATTTTCCTATCAAAGCTGAAAACACAGCAGAAACCCACAAATTAATATTTTTAAAAATGAGGGTCAGCAGTCCAGAGCAGCAGAGAGAGTGAGAAAGAGGTGAAGAGGCGTAAACATGTTGGGACAGGTGGAGGAAGGTCTCAGGTGTGATGTGTGACTAAAGAGTGAAAGGAAAGGTGTAGAAGACTGTGGTGAGAGCAGCCGTGATGTTGGTGTAGAGGCAGGAGACAGAGATGAAGATGCTGAGGTTCTCTCTGGGAGTGACCAGGATTAGCACCAAAAACATCTCAGACACAAACTAAGAGACTCTCCAGGTTATTTCTTATGTTAACACTGATGCTGCATTACAATTGGTTGCCTGAAATTCAAAAAGAGCCAGTTGCTTAGTCCTTTGTGAAATATATCGGGATCCTTACAGACAAAACTCAGGGAAAGGGAAAAGGGAAAACTAATAGGTAAAATAAAGGTTGACCCACATGTAATATACACAGTACAACTTGTAAAACAATTCCCAAACAACCTTTACTCACATCAGAGCTGTTTGGTCCAGTGTCAAAGTGCACCTGAACTCCAATCAGGCCCAGCCCTGGGCTGCATGGCGCCCCAGGCAAAAAGGTATTTTGCATCCATCCCAAGGCAAACCCCAACCCTACAACACATCCCCAGAACCATCTAAAACAGGAGCAATGAGGCTGCCTGGAATGTGATGTATATGCATTTATTTTCATTTTCAACACTTAAAGTCCCCCAACAACCATTTTTTTCTCTAAATGTTCCCAGTGAGGTTTTAATTAGGACTGTGAAGTTTTTAACAAAAAAAAATCAACATCCTTTCTTATCCTATTTCTTATGATATTTTTTCTCTTTCAGAAAATGCCACACATACATGTTAAAAACTCAAAAAAACAGGATTTTCATTGGAGGGGACTTTAAAGAGTGACCACTTTTGATAATTGTCACGAAAAAAAAACCCTTCACCTCTTCTTTCCTTTTTTGACCTTAAAGCTGTCCCTGACAGCGTGTTTTGATACTTTTTCCCTCACCAGTCTTTATAGAAGTGCTGATGGCAAATACACCATTTGCCCCTCCTTCCCACCCCACCTAGCTTAAACACCGGCAGGTGAGGAGGGGCGCTGCACTGGGCAAAATTATTGATTACGTCAAACTTTTGAGTTATTTATTTAAGTTTTTAATTATGACTTTTTGATACTGAATGAGTTGTGTGTGTCAAACTGTTAAAAAAAACCCAATAATAAAAAAACATTAATATATAACTAAATCATCAGCAGACAAACCTCTGCAAAAAATACTCTTATGCCCCGGTTCTGACTCCAATGAGGACTTTGTCAACTTGCAGATGAACCTTGGTCCAGTTCACTGCTGTGTGAATGCAGATGCACCATCCACCAAACCAAAGACGAGCAGGAACGGATTGTGCCTTTTAAGGGGATACTGAAAAAAAATGACAAACATTCAGAATTCCTCCTTAAATCAAAGAAAATGTAACTTTACCCGTGGACAGTAATTGTTCCGTTTCAGCTACTTCTATTTTATTTGCTGTCTTAATGATCATTTTTGGGAAAAATACGTTATACTGATTTTACTTTCTCATAAAACTTTTTTTCCATAAAAAATTGTTTGAATTACATGACAAGTTTGTGTTTTTTTTCAATTTTAAGCCAGACCAAAGTGGTGAAGCTATGCATGGACGTAGAAGAAATGTCTCCAGTTGTTTGTTTTGTCCTATTTATGGTGCATAAACAGTTTTAAATGTCTGTCATAGTGATGCATTTACCGTCAACAGTTTATAGAAAAACAGCTGCAACTTAATCCAGGAGGCAGATGTCCGTCACTCGCTTCTGACCTTAATTCTAACCGGCTTTTTAGCATACTGACGCAGCGTCAACAAAAATACTTGATCGCATCAACATGATCACCATGAACAGCCTTTTGAAAGACACCACCGAAACATTTATGAAACGACAGAAAGCAAATTGACACATCCAACTGGTGACGAAAGGAAACGGTTCTTAATGAGTTCAGGGACTGGACTGAGTCAACACTTGTTCTTATGTTGTGTATTAGTTCAAATGTAGACAGTTCTGCAGCAGCACTGAGACGTTCCTGTTCTTGTTTCTGGATGGTCGGGCTTTAAGAGCTCCACACACACACACACACACACCCCCACACACTCACTACCCCCACCGCCCATCTGAATCTAAACATTTAATTTGACATGCACAACTGCTTCTTGGGCGACATTATAGCTTGATTACCAAATAACATTCTTGCCTTAATGTTGGACCAATTACAAACATGTTTACATTTATTAATCATTTAGACTTGGAGCTAAAGTCAGGCTTAAAAAAACAGATGCACAGAATCAGCAATACATCTTGTCCTTTAAAACATTGACAAATTGTGTTATGATGTTTATTATCGATCAAAAACATTAGAAAAAAAACTATTTTTGAGAATAGTTTAAGAAGCATACAAATGTTTAATGCTATATTACAAAATAGATGTTTCACTTCATTTGAATATGCGTGTCACACGTGTGAGTGTTCCAGTCTTTTAGCTGAAGACATTTATTTGACTTTATTGTGTTTGGACATGAAAATGAGAAATTGTTTCAATTTGAGCTCTAACTAAATCCAAATGTTTAACCCTTTAATTTCCCCGGTGACCCCTAAATAACACACGCTCTTTGACGAATGCAGAGGAAAGCGTCTTTTCATATCCCATTTGCACAAATGTAAAGTGTTGCATAGCAACGAAAAGCCACTTTTCTGAACCAGCCACATGGATCACATCAAAACTTCACAGCTGTAAAGTGTTGCTCAAGATACTTTAGAATTCGCTGGAATTATGTAAACGGACAAACAGAAACGATGGCTGAAAGAATATCAATAATGGAGTTAACGCTTCATCGTCAAAAGTTTAAAGAAATTATTCATTAGATTTTAGAAAAAGCAAACTTGGAAAATGTTTTTGACCCCGGGCTGCATGTGGGGTCATGTCTGAGTGTCTATCTTGTAATGGTCAAGGAAAACCAGCCTGAAGTGGTCATCGTAGGAACTGCTGGTACTTCTGGCTTTGCTTCATATTCAGTGTTGCCAGACAGTGTTACAGTTTTTCAGCCCAAAAGTCATCTGCAAACCACTAGACCCAGCAAAAACCCACCAAACCCTTCAGCTTCACATATAATATACAAAGCCAAGAAAAAGCCAATAGAACTGTTACAATTTATCCAAAAAATCGTTCTACAAACTTAAAAAAAAGTTCAGTTTCAACACCTTTAGAAATAATTCAATACAATAACTCAAACTCAGTCAGAGAGGGATTAGACACCACAAACAAACATGATCGCTCAACATCACCCGGGTCTTCCTTGCATTATAAATGACAGAAACACAGAAACTGCTCCATGTAACAATCAGGCTAAAACAGTAGATTCACAGTATGAGAAAAACTAAACAGACTGAATACAATTACATATATTTATAATGTCGATTAATTTCATATATTTGCAGCAAAATTGATTCTTAAATAAGAAATACACTTTTTCATTAAAACATTGATATTTAGTGGAGAGTAAAAAAAATCTGAGTAAGAAAAGAAGCATCAAAATTCAAAATGGTTCAATCTCATTTAAATAAAACTAAACTTATGAACGAATAGCAGAGGAGTAAGTCAAGCTTCTTGTTTTCAACCTCAGTTGACAATACCTCAGTTTGTGTCAAAGATCTGTTCAGGAGGATTTTTAGGTTCTTTTTATATTTATTCACTTTTAAGAAGCCAACCTGGAGTTTATAAATTTAATCCTGAAAATAATTTCAGGGAGGATTGATGGGATCAGATCTGGATCAGAATAATTCAAATTCAGATTTATCACCAATAGTTTAAATTTGTTTTGTAGAGTTTGAATTATTTGTAAAATATCAATTCTAGCTTCATTTGACATTTATGGACAACATATTTATATCTGTAAATCTTCCTCTGTCAGATATACAGCATGTACATGTAAAAAGTATATGCGTATTTTGTTATTAATGCAACAGCTGAACCAGAGGTCTGCAACCTCTAACAGAACCATCGGGTTCTGTTTCTAACAGACAGAACTGAGCTGCAAAATCTGACTACATTCTTTATTAAAATACAACGTTTTGTGGTCAGTTTGACTTTTAAATAATAACTGTAGTAGATCATGTTTTCCAATAGGCCACCTAACAATTCTGATGTAAGGTCCTTTCAAAATAAAATTCAATGTCAACAAGATCTTCTAACGCAGTAAATGTACTGTCACTATGATGATGCAAATCTGTCACGAAGAACTTTGCATTCGAACAGAAACATTAGGTTCTGCTGTGATAAGAACATGTGTTTAACCTTCATCTAATAAGAAATAGTTCTAATAGATTTAATCCTCATTTTACTGTCATCTGATGTGTTCATTTTATAGGTTTTATAAAACACAGAAAGCCTCATTATTCAATGTCATGTCAGGAGTGAAAAACACATTTACTATTTTAGTTCACCTCAGTTAAAAATAAATTGATACAATGTAACTAACAAACCCATTATTGATACACAATAAAAACAACAACAAATTATTCTACTTTGAAGCTTCATGCAAAAACTTCTGGTGAAACATTTGAACAAAAACTCAAAGTCAACCAACTCCAGGACGAGGACTCTCTACGTCTGTGCGCCGCTGTCTCTCCTTCTCTCCTACTTCACACCATTGACTGTAAAAATACTGGACATCTCGAGCAATGAGGTCTCCCATTGGAAATGCATTTCCTCCACTCCTCACGAAAGTAGGCCGCCGCTTTCACCGTCACTTCCTGAAACGGCTATCGCCATATTGCAAACAATCACCAGTGATTGGTCCGAGTCTCTGTGAGTCATGGAATCTATAGGAAGTACCATCAACCAATCTGAGGTGAGTTTATTGTGAGTCTCCGCCTCTTTCCGCGCCTCTACCACGAGACAGCGGAATGTAAACATCTTCCACTTTAATAACGGCGGCTCGAGAGAATTGTACAAGTCATTGTTCAAGTCTTTAGGGAGAAGCATTCCAACATTTGATTCTGCTGTTAACTTTTCCTGCTTTCCGCTGCAGCTCCTCGGGCGAGGCCGTGCTCGTGGTTAAACCCGCGGGTGTTTGGTTCAGCAGGCAGGCACACTCACTATAGTTGGAGGACTGGAATCCACCATTTATTTTCACTTTTGTGAACCGCCGGGTGGTTTTTGGGGATGGTCAAAAAGGTTTTCTTCTGCATCATTTTTCAGACTGAAGTTTACTCCAGTTTTGATTTTATCAATTAAAAAATAAATTCTCGTTGGAACTGTTTTCCTCAGCAATTAAATTCCATGTTGAAAAATAGAAGTTATTCAAACAGCTCCATCCAGTCTCCATAGATGTGGAGGAGAGTCATGTTCTAGTTTTGCCATCAGTTTCAGTCGTTTGCTCCTTTTGACTAGAGAATCCAGACCGACCGTCTGCATTCAAAGAGAGCATCTGCAGCGTTTCATTGTATTTGTAGAGAAACTGTTTTATTGAGTGACTGATTGTAGACAGAAAACAAAACGTATTTTTATGTTGTTAAAAGAGAATTAAACACGCATCATAAGCATCATTATTTGTCTATACTAAATGGATCAACAGTGATTTTCTGCTGTACGTGGAATTCAGATGAAAGCATTAATGAAGCTTCATTAACATGTGCCCTCACTAATGCAGCTCTTATTGTTTATTACCATAAACAAATGCACGTCTGAAATCATGCAGAAAAACAACATTTGTCTTAAATGAAAAAATGAACCAAAACAGTAAATAAACCATTTATAAAAAATAAAGTTTAAAGACTAATGTTAGTTAGTTAAATTTAGGAGGTGAATGAAGTTAATTAGCATTAATATCTATTTTAATAATGATGGTTTATGACAGTAAGAGACAGCCGACAGCAAGAGCAGCGAAATGACACAGAAGAGTCACGAACAGCATTCCTCTTTATGCTTTTCAAAATAAAATCCAGAGAGAGGCCACACTCTCCCTAAAACCTGCTGCATTCACAAGTCCGTCTTTATTTCTACATCAACTGTTCTCCTGGGAAGTTTTCAGAGAAATTTGACCTTTGGCCGTTTTTATTTCATTGCTCTATTTTCATTATGACTAATCCTAACTGAATGTATCAGTCTGTTAGTGTAAAGACAGAATTCCTGTTAGCAGACAGATGATTCATATTCTTTGATATATACGCACACACACACACGCACACACACACATGCTGACTATATAAATGTCACTAGCACCAATTATCTAACATTTTAAGAGTAACTTACATTTGTTTGACATTATGAATTCATGTATTTGTTCCAAAAGCAGAGAGACATCTCCATGCTACAGTTTTTCTTGCTCTGCATAACTCAAACAAGAAAATATTTTTCAAGTGTTCCTTTAAAAAAAAAAACTGAAATGACAGCACTCTCAAGGACAAAAAAAAGGGTTAAAGGCACAAAACAAACATTCTCACATAAACAATGTCCACACTTTTTTTAACAGTTTCCCTCAAATTTCACTGCAATCTGGAAGTGTAGTAAAAAAAAAAATGTTGGATAGAAAATAGAGAAATATTTGTTATTCTTATTAGGGGTGTAAAAAAAAAATACTGATGCAGTGAAATATCATTCCACTTAATTTGAAGATATTTGTGTTGATTTAAAATATTTAATTAATTATTTAGAATCAAACATGTTGTTCAGCATCTTACTCTTGTTTACCAATTAAACTAACCACGGCACAGAGTTTCTGTACACATACCAGAGCAAGATCAAGATCTCGCGAGAACTACTTGTGTTAGCACTTGTTTCATGAACTCATGATTAGCTTTTTGTTCTTACATAGCTAAATGGTAAATATCTTTCTGGAAGACCCAAAGCCCCTTCCCTCAGATGCAATGTGGGGTTCAGTGTCATGCCCAAGGACACTTTGACTCATGGGTAAGCAAGCCGGAAATCGAACCTACAGTCTTCCAGTCACAGGTCGACCACCCTACCGCTGCACCACGGCTGCCCCATATAAGACATACAATTTATGCTAGGTTCACACTGGACGCAGCAGTGCGGAGCGGGGTGCGCGGAGAGCAGTGCGCGCAGCATCCGCTCTCCTGTGATTCATACCAGACACGCGGTTTTCCACAACGGTCGACAGGAGCTTCTGCTAGAACTTCTGTTTTTGCCATCATGGGTAAGTTAAAAGCCTAAAAATATTACCCGTGTTTCTGGTAAGAAGAAGCAGGCAGTTAGTAGGCCTACACAGAAGTGTGTGAGAGTGTATGTTTATTTTCCTCTCTACTGTCTGTTAAGATAAAAACATGATCACATTTTTATCAATCGCAGAGTTTTATAGTAAAAAAATTGTGTTCTATTTTGATAATAACCCAGATTTTCTCATGTAACTTGATGTAACTTCCTGCCAGGATTGAGGAGGATCCCTCATGGTTCGCACACAAAATAGAGCAGACGCTGAAACGATCCGCTGCACGGTACGACCGCGGGAGGCTCGCGCCTGGACTGAACCAGACCACAGGTCAACAGAGACACCGAATGGAAGCCGGTTCTGTTCCACCCCGTTTCTGTATCCAATGTGAACCAGGTGTTAGTTTGATATAAAATGCAGACTTTGGCCCTCTGTAGCTCCTGTAAGAATACGTGAGTGCTGAAAAATGTTTCTTAATTTACCAAAAGAAAATCACCATGATTTTGCTTTGCTTAGTTTGCTTAGTTGCAGTGCTTAGAGTTCTGATCATTAAATAAAATGTATTTTACTATTTTATTTATTTGAAAGGTGTATTAATATTCAGATAATTATTTTTTATCTAAATCACAATAAAAAAAAGTAAAATATTGACTGGTTCTGTCTTGGCAAATATTAGGATACATATTGTATTGCGACACATGTATTGAGATACATATCGTATCGTCAGACTGTTGCAATACACACCCAGAATCGTTATCATGTCAGTGAGTGAAAATTTGTCTACAGACCAAAACTGCATCTTGGTACATGACATTCTTCAGATTATGTATTGCAGCGAAGATGAAACAACCTGAAGGTATTTTTCAACCATTTTAGCTTTATAAAAACAAACCCTTAGAAGGTGGTGGGGTTAATTAGAGCCTGTATGTTCTCACTTTATGCTGTCCTGCTAAATTTAATTCAATTCAATTCAATTCAATTCAATTTTATTTATATAGCCCAAAATCACAAAGAATTTTGCCTCATTGGGCTTCATGCAGGTAATTTTACAGTTGCAAAAAATAGTCATGAAACATGAAAGAAAGATCACAAAAGACTAAACCGACTAAATAAACTGGATATCCCTGCTCTTAGACCCTCCCTCTCGGTAAGGAAAAACTCCCAAAAAAAACCTGAATCAGGAAAAAAACGAAGAAACCTTAGGGATTCCCACATGAGGGAGAGATCCCATCCCAGTATGAAAATTTAAGCTTTTGTTGTTTTCTTTTCTGCAATTTTTTGATAAACAGAGGTATAACCTGCTTCAATGTAGAGATAAACATGCTACATAAACATGCTAAATGAACAGGTTGAGAAGAAAAAAAACATTTCAAACACATTTACATCCCCAAGTTGTCACATTTTGACTCAGGGTTAAGGACCCTCTGTGTCAAAAACGAATACTTTGGGTGTCCCAGACCTGTCGTTATTTTTTTTTTTACATGCTGGCTGTTCCAATTAAATCAAGGCTCCCAAACCTCCAGGCCGTAAACTGGTACCGGTTCAGTACCGGGACATGTACCTCATCTTAACCCGAACCGAGCGCAGATCAGTACTGGATGCAGATCAGTACCAGTACCGGATGCGGTGCCAGATTGCAGACCAGGCTAGGGAGGCTACTGGGTTAGGGTACTGGTAAAGGTTCAGTCCGGTACCGCGTCCGGTACCGCATCCAACAAAACAACCAGACCACTGTTGTAATTTCAACAGCCACCACTTCAAGAAACAACAAGTTGGGGACACCCAAAACGTCAAAAAGGGACGTGAAGGGGTCCTTAGCCAGCTGTCAATATGTGACGACTTGGTGTTGAGAATGTGTTGTCTTTTCTTAGGAGATAGTTTGGACGCATAAATTCGTTGCAATGGCATTAATAGCTTAATAGCTGAATGTGCCAAGCATTATCTCAAATGATATAAGTAAATTATTCTCCTAAACTCACGAATAATGGATGCAAATAACTCCTGTACGTACGTCTTGCAGCTTGAAGTCCACAAAGAGGTCACCAAATGCTAGGAGTTCAAATGCTCACTGTTTGCCTGGACCTGGATCACTGCTGCTCGCGGCTGTAGTTCCTCTTTCCGAAGTTGGAGACATTTTAATTTGAAGTGCACTGACCACAGCTGCAGGAGTGGACATATCACTCCCCGAGAAAGATGGATTGCTCCATCCTCAGGAACTAATTAGTCAGTGACTTCCAGGGCCTGTGTTCAAATGCCAAACCCTGAAGCTTCGTGAGTGAGAGGGAGAAGGTTTGTAAAGAACACACAAACACATGAGGCTAATTACATTTTATAAAAGCTTTTTGGAGATCATTTAAGTGACCTTTTTAGAGGTTAATTGTACAAATCAGCTGCACGTTCTTATCTCGTGACCATTAGCAGTTTGAGCATAAGCACCAAGGAAAAAGCACTCTGATGTGGGACTTCAAACAGGCTTTTGCACTTTTATTCATTACACGCTCATCTTACTGTAACATCCAAAGAAAACGTAGAAAGAAATGCTGAATTTTTATTTTCCAAAAGTGGCTCATGGTTGTGAAGCATTAGGAGATTGAGAAATTATCTTGTAAATATCTGCGAACATTTGATCTTTCATCCAATTTTAATTAAACTTAGTTTCCTTTGAGAAATGTTTAAGGTCTAACCTCCACTTTACCTTTATTTTTGACGGCGTCTGAGAATGTAATGAAGTGAGAAGATGAAGCTGCTGCTGGATGGTAAGGTAGGCTGCAGCAATAAATGACAGTGTTTTTCCAGAGTACTCCACTTTGATTTCACTTCACTGAATTTGAATAGCACACAGTGAGATACAATGGCTAATTGGCTGATCCATCTCAACATTAAAGGCATTTCATCGTCGACTCTGTGCCTTTTCAGTGACATTCAATGTGCCATTACAAGATTTCAATTGAAGTTAGAAAAATAATGGAAGTGCCGAGAAATTAATAGTCATCAAGTTTGCACAATCTTTCTTTCATATTCTCCTTTGACGACTGTCAGTGTGACTGTAAGTATAACTTGTCTCTAGATTTTACACCCACTATTTTGGAAAGCCTGTAATTGGGATCCTTTATGGAGCCCCTTTTGTGCGGGCAAGCATGCAAAATGAGGACCGTATGACTTTAATCGTGGTCAGAGGAGCGCTTTCATCGGCACCTCCCCAACATTCAAACAGAGCCTACTCTGTGTTTAAAATCTAACCTTGACTATTTACTTAGTGCCTCTTAGCTTCCTTTGTACCCGTCAAGTCTCCCGTTCTCATCCGTTTTGCCCCGAGGCAACGCTGATGCTGAAGGTGGGGTACGGCGCCCCAGAGACTGTCACGCTCCTTTTTCCTTCGTGATTCATGTACAGATGCTTATCCTGCCATGCTCTCACTCAGAAAAGACGCACCGTGTTCTTGTTTACTAAATATTCACACAAGGAAAAAAAGAAAATGGAATAAAATGACATTTTCTATTGTTAGAGAGCTCAAAAAAATCAATGTGTTTAAATCTCACAATGTTTTCTTAAAGACAATCAGAGCGACGCAAAGAAAAGAACGTTTTGTTGCTTTTATTGTGATGCTGGGCCGTCGTGTGAAAGTCAGTGTGTCGGCGTGACAGTGGCCATGAGCATGCATCCCCCGAGTTGTGCAAAGGCACGTGGGTGTGGTATGGATTAGTTTGAGTGAATACTGTTGTGTAGTGTGTAGCTAAACCTTTAAATTGGATTACTTCAAGGTGGGCTCTCTAACTGAAAGATGCCATTTGCACTGGGTTTGTGCTGCCACCCAGGTTCTCTCACTTCAATAATCTCCAGAGGTAAGTTGTGACACATTTTAGACCATGTACCTCCGAGGTATCTGTACTTAATGCTGGCATGTCCGGTGTTGGATGTGTGTTAAATGTATTTTCTGTCAATTGGGAAAAAACTTTGGAGGCCATTTGACATTGGAAGTCGATAAATCGACCAAAGTTTTCTAACTGTCGCAAGGAGTATAAATTCCTGCATAGTTTCTAAATGACCCAGAGGAGCTACATCCTGAAATATTTATTACTCGACAGAAGGGTCAGCTGAAGTCAGGATATTTTCCATTTCCACTTACCATGAATAAACTCTTCCTCCTCAGAACCCCTCTCAATAGAATATTACAATCTCCCCGTTCGCTCTTGGTTGACTCCGTCTCTTTAGCTGCTTCAAAACACCAATAATCTCAAGCCTGACAAAAAATGACTTGGAACGGGAGCTCGACCCAAAGCTGAACCAACAGTGGGATTATGCTAACCGGTGGCATTGGAGTGTGGGTGCTCTCATTTCCATCCCCATTAATCCCTCCAGCATGTTGTCAAGGTCTCGTCTTGTGAACATTTTTAGTCAGGTGTGAAGCTAAAAATCACAGCTTTATTTGCCTTTTTGTCCTTTTCTTTCAAATAACTGAAAATTATACTTAAAGTGTGACTGAATATTTGTAATTCCATTTGAATTTTTGAGCAGTTTCAAAGTATTTGACTTATTTTCAAATCAAATAAATGAAACGTCCATTTCAGAGAATAAAGGTGATTGTAAAGCCACGGTTTTGCAGTGACATCCCTTTTTTACATTAACTTAACCTTCCCTTTGGATTTGGTGTATAAACCTCTGGTGGTAGCACCATAACATATTCATCCTTTAAGTCTTTGTGTGAATTTTAAAGCTGCTGGTTTTGCACAGCTCAAGTGATTCATATTAGCGACTGGATTGAAGGTCTGGTTTCATGCACTGACGAATTCTGATGAAGACAGTTTTTCTGATTTAATCCATTCAGGGATCCTCTGCTCTTCCTTTTGTTACAACCTTTTCTGAATATAACAAAAAAATAAATCAAAGAATTTTAAAAGATCGTGTACAAATGTTTGCAGACAATGTGATTTGAAGCGAGAACAGAGAACAGGTTGAGGTGGCGCTAGAGAGGTGGAGGTTTGCCCTTGAAAAAAGAAGAATGAAGGGGGAGGAGTTTAAGTATTTAGGGTCAACAGTACAGAGTAATGGAGAGTGTGGAAAAGAAGTTAAGAGGTGAGTGCAAGCAGGTTGGAATGGGTGGAGAAAAGTGTCAGGTGTGATGTGTGATAGAAGAGTTTCAGCACAAATGAAAGAAAGCATGCTAACAAAGACTGTGGTGAGAGCAGCCATGTTGTTGGACTAGAAACAGTGGGACTGAACTTATTTATGTTCTCTTTTGAAACATTTTCAATTAGCGTTCATACATATATGTATATAAAGACAGACACCTTTTCTTAGTTATTTAAAAAAATCTAGTTACATGATTTTCAGTGCATCTGTTGTCTTGAAAGTATGACAGGAAATACATATTTAAATCTAAAACAACCAGCTGATGATTAAACAATTCTTTTTGAGCCGCAGAGCACTCAAATTGAAAAAGAAAAACAGTTATTTGGTATATATCGGGATATATATCATTATCACACAATATGGAAAAAACTAAAAAACTGTATTGAAATATAAAAAATTCCATATCGCCCAGCCCTATGTGAATATAGCAATACTAGGTTAATTTGTCAAAATGTTCCTCACACCATTTCTATTCTTGGTAATTGTGTGAAATGTGTTTTTAATTGTAAATGCTACACTCGAAACATGCTATTGTTAGCAGCAGGACTCGAGCTAGCATGCATGGTCTCACATGAGACTCCGGTGGCTTTTCCTGCCTTTCTGTAGGTTATGTGTGGAAGTGAGACCGGCAGTGACTGGTTTTGTGCTGTATTTGTGTCTTCACACAATAAACTCCCTCATTCTGGATGGCAATCCCTGTGTAAGACACAACCGCGGAAGATTTCAGCTAGCTCTGAACACAGCGCACACACGCCCAGCAGCAAGACTCACCGCTATGGAGTCCAGTATGTTCTGACACACGGGTGGGAGGGAGTCGTTCAAGTTCTAGTCCTGGAGTGCAACACCACTTGAAAAAAAAATCTGATTTCTTTGTTGTGTTGTTTCTGTTTGCATAAGAAATCATTATCTGTGAAATAATAGGATTTCCTTTTTTTTCTCAATTCGTACCAAACCACGACCCTCGTATCAAGTACGTATCGAACAGTCAGCAAACTGTACCAGAGCATCCCTACTGGTGACCTCACCCGCGACTGGAAGTCTATGTCCCTACTGCATGGATCGGCAACCATAAAAGAGACATTTGGACTCGTTTTCTACTGATCAAAACCGCATAGTCTTACTTAAGCCTTTGATAAATTTGGATATGTAGATTTGTCGTAATCAATGTTGTCCAGCACAAAATCAGGTGCTTTTAACTCATAAAAAATCTAACTTTATACCAAAGTTTTACTTTGTATATAAAATCTGTGCATTCTGAAATGTTTTGCTTTGTTTATTGTTTGTTTTTTTAACACCTTTAACAGTTGAATTAGTTGTAATAAAAATTGTATTGCCGTAACTCTTCAAATGCTTATGCAATTGATGTAATTAAAATAAGGAAGTGTTTATGCTATCATTGTAATTCTGATATAGAGAAAAGGAGGGGTGTGTATTGGCAAGAGTCTGGCGATACAATACGTATCACTCTACACATGTCATGATATGATACGTATCACGATATATCTCAGGACACTACCAGAAAATATGTAACTATTTTTAAACTATTGCTTAAGAATTATTTGAATATTCATACATTTCTTTTTTTCAAAAGTTAAATTGTAAAATACATGTTATTTAATGACCAGAATATTAAGCACTGCAGCTGTATCTCATAAACAAGTTGGTTTTACTCAAGTAAATTTATGGTGCTCTTACTTTGGTAGTTTTGAAAATATTTAAGTGGAAAATATAAGTATGACTGAACTACATGTTTGCTTTAAAATAATGAATTAAATGTTGCCTTGTCAGTATTTAAAATCAGTACAAGTATTGCCAAATAAAGTATCACGATATTTCACTAAATTTGTATTTTCTTACAACCCTAAAGAAAAGTGGCAAATGTGAAGTGTTGCATCTCTGAGCTTTTTCCGTGTCTGAACATGGATTTGTGTCAGGTGCATAAGCAGTTGAAGAGCTGCGGTAGTTCAACGAACATGAGTTACTACAGTGTCGCACTCGCCAGTGACAGCTTTGGTGAAAGGGTTAAAGAGAATTCGATCAACTACCTATCAGTGTTTGTTTTCAATTAGAATTTAGATTGAGCAAACAATCAATTAAGCTATCAGTTAAGTCATGAATCACATCTGTGTGTTGCCCCTCTGCTTGCCCTACTTTCCATCAGGGAACTGGAGACACACTCTTGTAACATGTTTTTGTTCCAATAGAAGAAAACCTTGTTTTTCATTTAATTAATCAGATCATTGTTTATTTCAGTATGTTGTCTATTTGTTTGTTTCATAAAACAACAAACTTTATAGCTAGAACTCCTCAGAAGGAACTCTTTATTATAATTGACAGGGAGAAACCACAGTTGTTTCCCTCAAGAAAAGACATATTTCCTTTTTCCCCTTCAAATGCATGCGGGCCGTGACATAACAATTAGAGCGGTGAGTTATATGAGCGCCACCTCTTCTGGGGCGGTTAAACACTGAGGGAGTATGAGGAGCAGACCGCAGTGGATCATGCTGGTGTGTCACGGCCCCTGCATAAACACTCTGACATTCATATAAAGGACAGGGTAGGTAAGCCAGTTATCTCTCAACCTGGTGACAGCAATAGTCTTGTGGCTGGAACAAAATGGGGATGTGTCCTTCAGCAGTGTTTGTGATTCACTCCTACACGGGGCAGGAAAGATGGGAGCTCCTCGGGGGATGAGTGTCTTCATAGTCTGCCATTGGTGAGGGATGCTCTCAAACCTATGACATAAGGCTATGGAGGAATACTAGAGAAAAGATAATGTGCCCTTTTCATTTCCTGCGATTTCTAAACATCACAAAAGCTGAAAATCACACTACAGTTTGACCATAACTGGTCATTTTACAAAGATAGCTTCAGCCAGCATCTTGCAAAGCTTTAAAGCCAAACTCTTCCTCAACTCCATGTCCCTATATGTGCCTAGATGACCTTATTTTTTATGTTTATGTTGTGTTTTTCTATGTTTTGTTTAGGTATTGTTCTATTGGATTGACCTTGTGTACAGCGCTTTGGGCTTTCTTGGATGGTGGTGGACAGTGCTCTCTAAATTTAGAATAAATAAATGTTCATAAGCAGGTTTGAACTAAATAATCTATCCATCTTTAACATCATGAACCCTTCATGGTCATGGAGCTGCTTAGATCATACCAGCTGGGTTAAAACATCAAACCAATCAATTTGGAATCAACCTTTCCTAAGATAATCAACTTTATTTCATTAAACCCATTTTTATACTTTCGTTAAAGTAAATATTTTTCTGTTTACTTAAAAAAAATATTAGTTTTATGGTAAGGATTTGTGCAAATTTCATTTTTGTTTAGTTTAGTTATTCATGACCAAAATGAATTGAAACTAAATGTACATTGAGGAAAGTCATGAATGAAATGGAACCATGCCCTTGTGAACTGAAATGATTCAGTGTTTTGATGATAATCCTCGACCTCTGAACCATCATGCCACCAAAGAGTTAAGGTGGATTCATAGAACTCCAGACCTGGAGGAACCCAACAGAGACAGAAATAGAAACATTATGAAGACAGCTCATGGACAGATCTTCACTGACAAGAAAACAAAATCGTTAAAGATTTTTACTAAGAAGAGATATAATAAAAGCAAGTAAAGATTTATTTGTGTTACAGAAAAACATGTATGAATTAAGTCCATGGTCTTTGGTGATCAGTCTGGATGCTGATGGGGGTTAGAGGCCAGACCAAAGGTGGAGGTGGAGGAGGCCCGGAGAACTGTGTAGAATGACAGAGACAACCATTCATGAATCGAACGGCAACATATGGTTGTGATTGGCTGAGAAGAAAGGTGGGATGTTTAGTTACCGGTTCAAATCGAAGGCCTAATTGATGGTAGTGTGTGATCCAGCAATAAAGCACACCAGCTACTGAAGTCTTCCTCATTGAAAAGCTTCACTTGTCTAATAAGTAAAACATGTTTCAGTGGATGATTCCCAGCAGGTCTTTAATGGACGAAACAAAAGATAGATGGATATCCGGATGCATCACCATCAAGCTCTGTATTAGATTGTTAAACTTTAAAGTGGATATGCAAAGATACAGTTTGTTCACGGTTTGATATGTACCTCGATATGAGCGCCACGGTTCGATACGTATTGATCAAGAAGATAAAAACCCTGAAATTCTACTATTCCACATATGATGATTCATTTTGCAAAGAGAAATACCACAACAAAAATTCAGATATTTTAAGTGAACAGTTCTTGACATTTATTGCAGAATCAGATTGAAATAAAACTGTTGTATACTTGTGAACATTAGAACTTTTTTAGACTGTAATAATATAAACAGTTCTCTTAAGTTTTGACGGCTGGATGTCAGCTGAATTAAATGTGTATTGTGAAAATTCTTTAACACATATTGAACAGTTCGGTTTTCTATTGAATATTGTTCCATGCCTACAGTCTGTGGCGTCTCTCACCTTTGACATTTCTGTGTGATTTTGGCGTTGTATTGTCTGCAATCAGTGCTTGAAATAAACCAATAAATCAATCAATCATTCAACTGTTTAGGAGGTGGATAGGCTCCAGCTACCAATAACTCCATAAAAAAAAAAACTATATCTTCCAATAGTTGCTGGTCTCTATTAGACACCAGTCTCCAATAAACTCCAGGTTTAACAGTCTGTGGTAATTCTGTGTTGTGAGCCAGCGTCTCAATGGCCAAGAAATGCTCATTCCATCTAGCATTTAAACTTTGTGCGGTGGCATACGACAAAGAACATTCTGGTGAGGAATTTGAACGACAGTTTTGGGTTTGATCCCAAACGTACCCAAGAATGTTGCAAGCAGATAAGTGATAAGGAAAAGACGGCTGCAGAAAACAATATTCTGGTGATGGTGCAAAGAAAATGAGCAACAAATCAGAAGACCTGGTTTGAATTACTGAATGGATTATTGAATAAAGATGTTAAAGTAAGCGTGTCTCTAAGAACAAGAAAGTGAGGAGGATTTTTAAAACAGAGACTGGAAATGTTTCATAGAGAACAGAAAAGCTCACAGTCAGTGCTTTTTAATGAATCTTGAAATGTTCCTCTGGTGGGATGTCTGTATATCTTGATTGAATTTTACTACAAAATGAACCCAATAGCATCACCATTCTGACTCTGAAGGAATAAACGGCGGTCTTCAACACACACCGGTCTCCAATCGATGCCGAGTCTGCTGCCAAATGTTTGCCTTAAATGTCGGAGCTACTATTAGAAGCTATACGGTAAAAGAGGTTCAGGAAAGGAATGAATGAATGAATGGATGGAGGAGTTACTACTAGTGACTATGAGAAACCTGAAACATGATAAGTCTCAAACTGAAGCCAGCCTGTAGAGGAGATTTTTGGCCGCTTGATCTTCGACTTCTTGGCAGGATGTGACATCACAGAACCCTACCCTTTCTGAAACGCTGGTGAATTAGGAGAACAAACCAGTTTAACAGCTTTTAGAACATGTCCTGTTGTAAAACAGAGGATTTGACATCCATCCAACAAACAAATGACAAAGCTCCCCCCAAAAAAAGTGAAAGATCACACGTCCCTTTACATAATGGATCCAGAAAAAAAAATACTGCAGCACAGTTATCATGAAAATATATTTAAATAGCAAAGTTTAAAAATATTTTCTAAACTCATCTTTAAATATATTTATTTTTGTTACAAAGTTGGACATGAAAGAGCCTTTTGTTTTAAGAGCCTTCTGGAGGTTACCTAGTGAATTGGAAATGTATTTCATTTTATTACATAAACCACCCAAACCAGCTGCTTAAATTGCAGATAAGTTATTTATTCAGTAACCTTAATAATAGGAGATGGAAAATGTTGTCTTAAAGGTGAAAAAGTGCAGCAGGAGGACCTGCTGTAAATATCTGAGCCTTTCAACTTTTATCCCAAATCCAGTGTGTGAGCATAACCTCAGAGTTACAGCATCCTTAAAATCTAAATATGAAGATAATAAAGTGAAATGGAACATAAATTCTTGATCGGTGCACTGATGACTCCACCTCAAGGCATATTATGTGAGAAGCATGAGCAGAAACCCGTCAACCAAAGATGTTTGATCCGGCTCTCAATGCAGTCTCTCTCATAAATTTAAGAATAACCTCTCCTCTGAGTGCCAGGATGGTTGATGTCCGTCAAGAATTCTAGATCTGACCTTTGGCGCTGCCAAGTCGAAGCATGAAACTTGCATTTTGATGAACACAAATATGTTAGGATATTCTGTGCGTCATATTTAGTCTCTGAGTTTTTCCAACACTGCATGCATAATCAATACTAAAGTAATGAAATAACAGTTCGCTTGTGCATCATCCAAAAAATGATGCAAATTCTGCAGCGTGGGAAGGTGTGAAAGCAATTCCAGTCAATTCAGCTACCAGAGACCCCTCTGCAGCCTTCCCTGTCATGAATATAAGCTTTTTATTCGATGTGATCCTGTTATCCGCAGAATCCTGTGATTGAATAACAGTGATGCAAATGCAAATGGTCAAATAGTATCGTCTCAGAAATAAGCCTCCTGGTAATGCATAGCAGCTCTGTGTGTGTGTGTGTGGTTGTGCTTTCAATGTCTGCCTTTATCCCTGTGCATTGAATGAGCCACCACCATGTCATTGTGTAAGCATGCATTTGAATTTGCTGCAAAGTCGTAACGCAATGACATCACATTACCAATTGTCAGCATTTTCCGTTGCTGATTATACTGTGTACCTGTGACATTACAATGAAACTTCCAATGAGTTGCTACTTTAACTAGACAAAGAAAAAACTCAATCTCACAAAGTGTTTTTGTTTAATTTCTAGATTAAATTTACACTTAATAAACTAAACTGACCTCTCAGTGAGATGTATGAGCTGTTTTAAAATGACAAATCTTAAGTATCTTGTTGAGTTATGTAATCTTCAGCTCAGTGGCCTTGTGGTAGAGTGTCCACCCTGAGACTGGAAGGCCATGAGTTCAACTCCAGGCAGAGTCATAACAAAGACTCTAATGCTAGGCTGACAGTGGACGCAGAAACGCCGCGGAGTGGAGTCTGGGCGGCGTCCGCCCTCTCTTGCAATTCAAACCAGACGCACATTTTTCCACAATGGCATTTCTCCTACAGCTTTTTTCTTTTTGCCATGATGGGTTAGTTACTCACCTAAAATATTACACCATGTTTCTGCTAAGAAGAAGTAAATAGTTGGTAGACCTTCTTTAATTTATCTGTTGTGTAGACACACAGAGAGAAGTGTGTGTGTGTGTCTTGTTTTTTTCTTTTTGTTTGAATGTATGTTGTGATTGTATGTTTATTTTCATCTCTACAGTCTAATTAAATACAAAAACATGATTATATTTGTTATTCGTGATGTTTTATTGTGAGAGACTGGTTATACTTTCACACTAAACTAGATTTTCTTCTGTATCTTGATGTAACTTCCTGCCAGAATTGACGCAGATCGCTCGCGCTCAAAATAGACCAGACGCCGAAACGATCCGCTGTACAGCGCGAGCCCTCCGCTGGTGTGAACCACAGCCTAGGTGAAGAAGGGCACAGAATGGAAGCGCTTTGTGGCGCTCCTGTGGAGCTTTAACATCCAGTGTGACTCAGTGCCTCCCTGTTTGACATCAGCATTAACCCTTTGGAACCTGGAGTAGAAAGCGGAATTTACCCCTGTAGTTTTAATTTGAAAGACTACATGCTTATTTGGTATCATTTAACTCAGTACAGCCTGTCATATGTGACACTACCTTTATTTAGTCATTTTTACATGTTGTATTTACACACTAAATATAAAATTATGCAAAACACACACTTCTGTCTGGAAAAATGTGATTAATTTTGCTATGGAAACCCCAAAAATGTTTAATAAAATGTTTTTACAACATAGAATGAAGTTTTTAGGTGTAATTTCATTGAAACAAATAAGAAAACATTTAGTCAGCAAACTAATTAACACATTTTTGAATGAAAATACGAAAACAAATTCCAGGCGAAATCCCTCTTTGGCCCACATATGAAGAGTTTCTGTTGATAGAAGAAGATCACAGACCTCACAGGTCAATGATGTGACCTTTCTTATGCTCTTATACAGACATTGATCAGTCTGCTGTCTGGTTTCAGCTTCCAAGCAACCCAAAAAATAAGAATTTCTCTCCAAAGAACACTGCTGTCTATTTGACATTTTTCCTGGAATTCTAATTTCTTTAAATTTTTTTTTAAATTTTTTTCAGCTTTTTCCTTTTTCTCATACATGTTCTGTGCCGTGTTTGTGAGGTAAAATAAAGAAGTTTCAGGGAGAAGTTTGATCCAGCTGGATTTCAGGTCTGCTCTGCTGGAATCTGTTCTCAGGTGCAGGGGGCGTGTCTTCCTGCTCTGTCGGTCTCCTCTCATAACAGCGGCGGGCGAGGTTTAGCAGAGAAACGCAGAGTTTCCGCAATTCTTTGACAAAGCCAGTGGTCGTTGTTGTTGTATGTTATGTCGGACCTGATACCAAAATAAAACTATAATCTGTTTCTTCTTGTGGGATTTCTAACAGCGGACAGCCCCGCCTCGCTCCCCTCTCATTGCGGGCCGTCTGCCCGGCGACGAGCGGGACTGTCTCGGAGAAACGCAGAGTTTCCTTGATATTTTGACAACGCCAGTGGTTGTTGTTGTTGTTGTAAACTCATGTCAGACCCCATCCCAAGATAAAAAAGAATCGGTTTCCTCCATGTGGGATTTCTAATGGCGGACATGCAGCTCCAATTTGCTCCGCCCCTCAACCGCAGACACCATGCAGCCGTCAGATCAAACTTCATCTTCCGCCTCATTTATTAATATAAAAGATTGATTTTGTCTAAAAACTACTAATAAGGGTCATATTCTCCCTTTAATTCAATAAAATATCAGTTACAGAACATAAAAAAAAGTTCACGTTTCCTTTTAGACTGAGTTTTTCACGTTTCATAGACTGAGTTTTATCGGCATCGTTCATGGTGCACAGGACAGGCCCAGCCGGGTGTCTGTCTGTTCCAGAGGGTTAAAGGGGTTGAATTTTGGGTTAAACCAACAATTGGTTCCTGTGCGCGGCTGTGTCTGCAGCTCACTGCTCCCCAAGGGGATGGGTCAAATTTCACACATGACAACTAATGGGACTATGAATTCAAAACATTTCTTTTAGATGTCTCTAAAATAACACGTCATTTTTACTTTACATAGTATATTTAAGTACATTTTAAATTTGCAAATGGTGATTGGTCCTGTTTCAGGAATTGGACTTGCTGGATTTATGGAAACTGAAACATTTTATGGACTTTTAATTTATAAATAATTTCTTATACATTTGTATCTTAAAATGTTTCATTCTAGTTTTTAGACAATTAAGGTCTAGAGGTATTGATAAGTGGACTTTTGTGTCTAAAATTGGATTATTTTGGGGTGGTGAGGGGTTATATAAATATTTTTAAATCTCTATATCATGGAAGCCCAAAGTGGGGCCTGCGGACTAAATTTGGGCCCCCAAATTTATCTGTTGCCCCGCCAAGTTGTGGCTGTAGAAGCAGCAAAGTGTTTAGTTAAAACTTCTTATCTGTTCCTTATTGATTCTCAGGGGCGGTTCTACACTGAATGACTCCCCGGGCGTGTTATTGTTTTTAATCAAACAGCCAGTCAGTAAGGCCTTAATGTTAAATGTTTCAAAGACAAATGACAAATGTTTTTTATTCTTACACATGTGGGTTACCTTAATGAATACAGAATCAAAATAAATCAAATAAAACCATATTCTTTAATTTCTTCTTTTTTTCCATGACATGCAAATAGATATGGTACTTGGCCCGCAGACCGAGATCCCGTTTAGATTTTAGGCTTTTTTGTTTGGACACCTCTGGTCGACAGAGACTCAGTTTTGATTTGCTTTACAGCAGGGGTCTCAAACTCGCGGCCCGCGGGCAATCTGCGGCCCGCGGGATGATAATTTGCGGCCCCCGCCTTTATATGAAAGATTACTGTTAGTGCGGCCCGCAAGGCTGATATGAATGACAGTTGTTGTGTCCAGAGCTGAACGAACCAATCACGGTAAGGTAAATGGCTCTGGAGGGCGGGACATCGGCGGGCTGTCCGAGCCTCCTCACTCTTTAATTCATTCCTCCAGTCAGCTGTGCGGAGGAGGAGCCATGAAGCTGCTGGAAGAGCTTTCTCACTGAACGGGATTCACGGGCCCCGCTCCTCTTTCACCACGTGACAACACGTGATACACAGCCTGCCGCTTGTCAAAAAGCGTGTTCCACGCGACAATTCCGCGCACGCATCAAATATTCCGCGTGGACAAATCAGACCCTCGCGATCGCTTTTTCCTCCTCCACGATCAGAAAAAGTCCTCGTGAGAGAGACTGACTACTTCCGCGTGCGTGATGCCCGCGAGCGAGCAGAATCTTCAAAGGTGTTTCCACACCGGCCGCATGTCTGCGCGGGTTTATGAATGCACGCTCAGCAGGTGGTATCCACACCGGAGCAGGTCACACATGCAGCAGTGGAGAGGAGATTCTTCTTCTATGGTGTTTTTACCGTTCATTAACGCTGCTGCGACTGTGCGTGAAATATTGAACCGGGTTGAAGGCTCAGCGCGCGCTCAGAGCGTGCACGATTTGAGCGCAGAGCTTGAGACCAGATTTAAAACTTGCGTGCAACGCATTGAGCTTTCATGAGAGCGCGCTGCTTCTCAGATCAGAGATGAAGGAGGTTCTGTAAATACAGACATTTGAAAACTGAATAAAAATAGTTTCTCTAGTCCAGTGTTTCTCAGGTATTTTCTCTTAGACCCCCCCCCCCTCCACCCTCAGCTCAAGCATCATTAATATACGTTAATTTGCTCAAATTAAACGTATATCTCCTCAAAATATCATACTTTTATTATCATTAAAGAATAATAAATAATAATAATAAAAAAACGTATAAATAATCAGTTTTATTAATTGTTCTCTTTTTTTTAGAATACCTCCAAAACTTCCAGACAAAGTAAAAACAATCTTTCCATATTTCTCTCCACAGTAGTGCTAGGATTCTGTCTTTTCTCAGAGATTCAATTATTTCACATTGGCTAACTGTAAATTGAGTTTTAGGTTGTTTTTGCTATATTGAATTTATTATCAACTACTATGTAGGATTATGCACAATATTCATCTCTAATGTAAACATGTTTTTATTTGCATTCCCCCCAGGGGGGCGCGCCCCACCATTTGAGAAACACTGATCAGTCAGTCAGTCAATATGTGGTTTCAGTCGTCTGTGTCAGCTGTATGGTCATTGTTATTATTTTAATTAATAAAAATTTATTTTCTGATTCATTTTTTAAAATTAATTTAATTCATTCATTATTTTGTGTTAAAAATAAAGATATTTGAGAACATTGGAATGTTTATCAGCGATTTAGCTTGTGGAAATCCTGATGCGGCCCGGCCTCACCCAGACTCTGCCTCCAGCGGCCCCCGGCTGAATTGAGTTTGAGACCCCTGCTTTACAGAGTCCACTCAAAAATGATTACAGACAGCTGAAGAAGAAGTTCTGGTTCAGTAATCTGAATGATCTATACTATTGAGCCGGCTTAAACACCAGTGGGTAACGGGAAAAACAGAAACTTGGAGCATAGATGGACAGATGTTGTTCCACAGGTCATCACACAGCAAAACAGTAGAAAAGATCTCCATCATTTAAATGCCTCTAAAATATTTCCATTGATTATGAAATTCTACAAATTCGATTTCAGATGATAAATTTACTTAATGCAAACACATCAATTTTGAGAAAAAGTAGCAGTCATCAAAAACTCTTCTGTGCTTAGAGGAAATAGTTTTTGAGATGTATCGAAATTGACATATTTTGCAAAACTGCTTAAATAAAATGAGTCACATGACCAACAGCCGGATAGCACAACAGCTGTGCAGGCGGCCTTCAAAAGTTCCCACAGCATCACAGCTCTTCATGAGCTGAGCGTGTTGTTCAGAACTGTTGGATCCACAGCTCCTCGGTAAAATCACCAACCATCATTTCACAAAATCTCTTCATCCGTCGCTGCTCCCGCACAGCTCACCGCTCCATGGCCTGAACAAGACGCCGACGTCTCCTTTGATGGATGATGATGATGAATGTATCTGCTGTAAATCAAAGTTCACATCCTTAGCCGTGTTTCTGAATGACTTATCGAGTGAAGTAGTTTGTGTTTATTTACATAATTAGGATTTAGTGGAAACACTATTGACGCAAGATTGGGATTTTTTTTACGTTTCTATGTAACGTTTTATGTATGTGTCATGGAAACAGCTTTTGTTTGACATGCCAGGTTCTCTGTCAACCATCAACAGACATGTTGACTTCCATTTTAAATATTTTCTGTCTTTCTGTCAAGTTTACCTTATTGGTTACTACAGAATGAAAACATGTTTAAAAATGTTTTTATTCTTAATTATTGACAGAAATAGTTTGTTTTATAATCCCATTAATATATATTACTGGACTGGCCCTAACGTGATATACTGTGTGACAGACTTCCCGAGTTATGAACAGAAAAGGTCTGAATAAGTATGTAAAGAACCCCAAAAGCAGATACAGTTTTTGCAATCAACTTCAAAAACCTTGAATACAAAATAATCTGATGGAGAGGAATCATTATAATAAACAAATCACATTTTAATAGATAAATCCGGCTTTAAAACGTGAAGTTTGTGCTAAAGTGGGACCTAACAATTAAAGACCATGACCACTGGATCATGGTCTTTAATTGTTTATTTGTTTGAATGTTTGATGTTTTAAAACAAGGCTGATGTTATTCCCACATGTTTATGTGCTGATAGAAGCTGATAGAAATTCTCGTCGGCCACATGTAATATTTGCGCGCAAGATGCAGATTGCTGCAAACAGAACTAAATAAGTTACTTCTAAGTGTTTTGCAATGATGATTGATTTTTTTCAAGTTGTTGCTTATCTAATTTTATGTATTAGAGTTTTTTTTTTTTGTAAAGCCTTTTGAGGTGTTTTTAATAGGAGATTGGTTTTGTTCCTTCACTTTGTCAGGTTTATCAGCCAGTCATGCCATTGAACTTCATCAATCCCCTCCTATCTGGACTTGGGTAATAAGTATTTACCTGCTCTGCTATATTGTTTTATCTGTTGATGCCTGCATGTTTTACATTGAAACAGCTGCTTTCTGTTGAGGCACAATATATCGCAATGGCGCCTGTGCGTGCGTAGTAGTTTAGTTTCTTTCGTTAAAGCAATGTGTAAAACTACTGGTGGACTTTGTTTTTCTGAAACAAACTGTTGTGTCATCATCTGGTCATAAACAAGTGCTAAGAGGTGAACTATCCCCCTGGAATGCTGCTTTGGATCACTTATGACGTTTAGCACAGATATAACTTTGTTCTGCAGCAGCAGAGAGAGGTCTGTGCAGGTTCTGTGGCCGTTACCTTGACAACGTGTCACACCTAGGGATGTAACGGTTCAGTCAAGCAACCATTCCATTCACAGTTTTGAAGTCATTTTGATCTTTTTTTTTTTTGTTTTTTTTTTTAGCACAATGAATTAAAGGTATAGGCTACTGTATTTTAAGGTCAAGTATGTTTTCTTTTTGCTCCTTACATCAAACTGTCTGTTTTCCTACTAACAGAAATGATTCAATACAAACAATTAAACATAATATGGAAATGATCATAAATCCTTTTATCCTCTGTTCGTGTTGGGATGGGATGTTTTTATGAAAAAGCACCAACAAATGTTACTTATGTAATATATTAGTATTCTAATATTCCAACTCTTTTTATTTTGTCACATGCACTATAGGAATATACAGCACCATCATCATATATAATGTTGTTGTGCTGTCATTTAACATAAATAGAACTTTTGGTCCTCTCTGCTATCAATAACACAAATATTTTTGTCTTAATTTAAACATAATTTAGAATAAAAGGAAGATTTTCAGGGAAAATTTATAATCTTTAAAAAAGTTTTAAAAAGCAACAGCATGAGCAGATGGATCCTCAGATCTCCATGCTCTCCACTGAGTTGCTGGTAGAAGAAGACCAAGTCTTGGAGGAGCTGCTCTGGTTTCTTCTATCAGTAATGATCTGCTCTGTTTTAGAAGAGCTGTTTACAAAAAGATTCTCCTTCCTGCTGATGCCTGTGTGAGTGCGCAGCTCTGGTGAGGATACCACCTGCTGAGCGCACCTTTATACACCAGGCGCCCGGCCGGTGTGTGAGCACCTTGAACCGGGTTCATCATTCAGCCCGCCCTCAGTGCTTTGTTCTAAGATTTAATGTTGCCTTCAAATGACGGAGCATCACAACTGTTAGAGGTCAGAGCTCCATCTCCAGAGGACTGAATGCACTTCATCTCCTAGCAACGCTAGAACACAGTTCCCGGATGCCACTTACCTGACTTTCATTTGCTAATCACCCGCATGTTACTTAAGCACTGCACAGTGCGGAGTATTGTTTGTGCCACTCAGCCTGATTACTGAGCATTCATCCTGACCTAATCTCCCGTTCACCAGGTCCTGCTTGGTCTTTGACTCTGCTTGCCTGCCGCCTGCCCCGACCCTTGCCTGGATCCTGACCGCTCTGGTTTCTCTCTGATGCTCCTGTGCTCGTCAACGTATTCTGCCCACCTGACCCTGATTTAGATTTGTTGACTTTTAGGTGTGTTAACCCTTTAACACGTGAGGTTTTTTCTGTGACCCTTAAACCCAAAATCTGTAACATACTGTAACTTTTAGACTGTTAACAGGCTAATTCTAGCGGAGCGAGATGCTTTTCTCCTTTAGAATCTGCTGGAATTATCGTTTTGAAAAGTTACAGTAAATCATAGAACACAAACACTGGAGCTCTGGTGTTAAAGGGTTAATAAACCTGGTGAACTTGGAACCATTCATCTGCCAGTTCTGTTACAACAACTAATTTTAAGAAATCTTTACAAATTCTATTTGATTTTTTTCACTCCTTAGGAAAACATTCTGTATTTAATATTCTTTGACCTGCTTTGAGAAATACATTTTTTTTTTCCCCGGGCAGACTGTTTTTAAAAATGAAAATGACAAACACTCTCCACATTTTAACAAGATTAAAATAATTAAACGATGGCTGTAATAGGAGTGAGGTCTTGGTTTACAGATACGATAATGCAGCTGCTAAAGGTGACTTTACAAGCCAATTACTTTGAAGGATCTTTATCAGGTGTTTTAGAAAAGTAAACACTAAACTACCCTTCTGTGACGGGGAACAAGATAAATATCCCCCACAATCCTTTACAGTTGCATCAAATAACATCCAGCGATTGATTATGATTGCAGCCTCCCAAACATACAGTAAGATAACATGAGAAAAGTACATCAGCGTTTGGAAGAACATCCACAGCCCTGCAGGCCTCACTCGTCTGTGCAGAGGTTGATTCAGCATTAAGGAAACAAAATAGCTGAGAGCTACTTTTCTGCTTGAATGTATGTACGAGGAAAGCCTTTGACGTGAAATGCCCCGCGACAACGGAACATGCTTTTGTTTGTTTGTGGTTGTTTGGGTGACTGAGGAGAGGGAGGGAGGGAGGGAGTGGGAGATGAGAGTGGAACCTCCACACTCATAATAAATAATGATTTCCAGTGGGCCGCCATCCTCGGCGCTCCATCATTATTACGATATTTGGTCACGGCACATCAAACACTTCCTGGCTTATAAATTATAAGGATAATTAATAGAAAGTACTTGTCAGAGAGCAGCAGGAATTTGACGTCCGCCGCCTTTTGGCCATGAGACACAACGTGGTAAATATTTATCACTCGGTACCTTTAATTAACCAGCTTGACATGCACTTTGTGGTTGGAATACTCAATGAAAGTGTCAAGGTAAAGAGTGCATTAAGGGCATTAACTGGCGTCTGTGGCTCAACATGGTGATCATCGTTCAACCTGCAGACTGTCAGTTTGATTCTGGACCAACATCTGGACTTTTGTCATTGTTAGTTATCAGTTTATTGGATCACAAAAAAGACTATTTTTCATTAAAAAACAATTACACTGCAATAACACAAAACTTACCGACTAAAAATGTTGAGTTTTTACTTTAAATATCTTAATACATTTCATATTAAAAAAAATTATCGACTCACTTCTGAATGAGATGCTCTTTAAAGATGAGTCATAAAAGTCATTTGAGCTTCAAAATATGTTATTTTTAAACAAAAAATCTCCAACAAAACAAGTTGGGTTCTTTATGCTTTATGTAATATATTTAATAGAAGTTTTATTTGTGACAGTGAGTGGTTTTATTTTAAGAAACAGGCTCCGGTGACTCATGACGCAGTACAGATGCTTTTAACAACAGCAGGACTCAAGCTAGAGAGTAAACAAACATTTCTGAGACATTATCATCATGTAGCTTGCAGAGTGACTTTAACGTCCCACTCCCTCCATAGTTTTTTCTATTGAAACTTCGCCTCTGGGTTGGGGGCGGGACTGTTGGCGCAGAAGTAACCCTACTTGGATTTCCCACCATTCCTTTGTTTTCTCTTTCTCCCACTGGCTTATAGCACCTCACAACCACAAGCTAACATTAATGTATAGCGAAAAAAATCGCAATCATTATCTGAGTTATCCAGTCACACAGTTTTGATCCAGACATTAGTTCAGACGAGGAGAAGGAAAATATGTTCAGAGATCTATTTGTCTGCAAGTGGAGGATTTGGAGCAGAACAGGTAAACTTTGGCCCCACCTATGGTAGTTTGTGTCACATATCTCTCTTTTATAAAATCTCAGGTTTTCATCTAATCTAACACCATTTTAACTGATCAAAAAGCCTCAGAAATGCAACTTTAATCTTAAATTATTTTAACCAGCCCTCCATTATGAGAAAAATGCTACAAGAACATGTTAAGAAGACCAAACACCAGATTCTCATTGGACTGGGTCTACTATGGTCTAGTAATGAGGATAGTTGGACTGCTGTAGTTAAAAGTATACTGTAGAAATATCGACTTGGTTTTGAGCAATACATCTTATTTTAAGACATATTTTCAATTAGCAGAACGAAACACATACATATGAATGTTTTAGCCAATTTTGACATTTAATTTAGATTGAACTTGAAGTATTCTGAGGAAACTTTTTAGCTTTGTTTACTTTTTTATAATAGACACCATTAATTTATTTTTAAAACTGTTTTTTTGTGGGAAAGCTTGATATTATTTTTTTTATATGACAACAGCAGCTTTTTAAAAAAATAGATATTGATAATTTTTTCCCATAATTAATCTAACACTGTCTGAAAAAAACAACAAAATTCTACGCAGTAAATTACATTATTTGACTATATAAATGACTAAAATTGAAGTCAAACCATTTGTTTCTATGTTTTAGAACCAAGATCAAATGTAAAGACAGAGTAAACATGTAGAAATCTAAAAACAGAGCAAAGATAAAGTCAAACAAGGAGGTAGAATGTCTTCTATAACAGACAAAGTTCCATGAAAAAAAAATCCATAAAGTTCCATAAAATGTAACATGGATTTATTCCAAAGAATATCATAATTATGGATAATAACTCTTATTATGTTTGTTTTATAACAAAAATGTTAACACTAAAAACCTTTTTGAAACCTCAGGTTACATCTGAATGAAAACAGTGTTATGGGGGATTGGTGTCATTGTAACAAATGAACCGGCTCGTTCAGAAAACACAAAAACAGGCCCCTTACAAATAAGTCAAAAATTCCTGTCCCATCTACTGATTTTCTTCAAAAATGCAAAAAGAATCAGTCAATGTGTAGAAAAATGGTCTAACTAACAATTCTTACTATAAGAATTCAATTCTATTTACATGCTGTAACTAAAATTACTTTGCTATTGAAAAACTTTCTTGATTTAATTATTTTTCTTTCAAGACATAAAAATAAGATTTCTTTCTTTCTTTTTAAACAAGTCTTTTTGCTTTTAAAAGATTCCGCTTTCTGCAGTGTAAGGCTTAAAAGTGATGGACATTGTAGCTTTTGAAAAAAAAAATCTTTCAAAGTCAAATTGTGCTACTGCCATTAGCATATTTTTTTCTTTTTTAACAATAATACACACTTTACACCTTGCATTCTAAATGTTTTAAGCTCAGTCTTTTTATTTCTGTTTCTATTAAGATTCAGAGTTCTCAGTGACTGACCTGTCCACCAACAGCATCTCTCCGTCAGTGACAGCTGGGATAGGCTCCACCGCCCCCGTGACCCTCAACTTAATGAAATATTTATGGAATATAGATGGGTTGTCATTTGTGGATGAATAAAGCTTATATATGTAAAGTGATGAATAATTCTTTTTGTTATTTTCGGACTCCAGATCAATATCAAAAGGCATCAGATATGATGTTTCCGTTTAAAGCAGAGGAGATGTGGGAGCTCTGCTTGTGTCTCACTGTAAAACAGGGGATAATGCAGCACTGTGGAGATTAATCTGCTTCAGCTAAGGGCAGAGATTAAGGCCATCCATGAAAGTGGGACAACGTGGCATCAGTGTTTGGATAAATGGAACCCACTTTCAGCAGCTTGAACAGCGCCACTCTGCGTATTTAGTCCAGAAGAAACTCCGTCTTACCGCTTTGACTGGCGCTAAAGCTTCATTGACCACATTGTTGCTGCTGCTGGTGTCAGAGAGCGCTTCACAGCAGAGAACATCACCGCTTGTCCCGGTGTTTGCTGTTTCGCTTTAGCACGATTCTCCTTTCAGACGCTTTCAAAAAGCTTTTAAATTCAAGTTAATTGCAGTCAGAATCATAAACACGACGCGCTTCTTTAGAGTGGGTAATGACTGCACAGCTAGCTGATAATTTGTGCATACCAAACATGTGAGAGAGGAAACAGGCCTTCATTACACCCTCACACATGAAGCTGCAGCCTTCACATCCGTGCTGCAACACCAGACCTGCAAACCAACGGCTTGATTACAGACCTCTCTGAGGGTAAATCTCTACCAACTGTCATTAGGAGAGCCGAGCTGCATTCCAAACAATGCAACTGACACATTTATTAGCTCTTGCCGACAAATTGGAACCGGATGTGTCTTCGAGCGTTTCGGAGACACCTCCTTGATCTCATACTCTGGTTCAACGCGAGTGACCCAGGACACGCCTCACTGCCTCTGGTATAGTCAGAGCAGCATCAGGCCATTCCTCATCATTTAGAAAAATGTGAGATAATTAAGATTATTGCTGCAGCCGTTTCTGAATAAACATTAACAAGAAATACACAGCAAGAAATGAATCTTAAGGAAAGGAAAAGTCTCTTGTTTAAAAGGAAACATTTCTCTTTTTTTGTCTTGTAAGAAATAATCTGAGCAGGAAAGCAGGAAAAAAAAATCTTTTAGTGACTAGAATTATTTTCTTAAAATAAAACCATTAACATGAATGATTGTGTTAAAAGTTACAGTACAAGCGTCTCAGACGTGTTAAAAGGTGAACTTGCTTTACTTTGTTTTTGCAGTGTAGCACCATCATGCTGTCAGAAATGACAAAACAAAATGATCCAATCCAATCCAGCTTTATTTATAATGGAATCCAACAACATTTAATAGCCTGAAATAAGTTTGACATAAATAAAAATGAAGATAGTAGAATTCATTATGATTCTGGAGAAGAGATTTTAAGGAAGAAACATCAAAGCTTCATTAAAAATACAAGCAGTTCAGATCCTTCCTTTAAAATGTGCCTCAGTTTGATGTGTTTTGACTTTATTATTTCAATTTTTGCTTTATGATTCCTGTTAGATGAGCGTCCGTCACGTTCAAGCTGCTGGAACTCTCTCTGCTCCAGAGGCATTTCACGGGCTGAGAGATCCTTCAAGATGGCACGCTAAGATCGATTTCCTGGTCAAAGGCAGAGAAATGAGAGAAATGGAGATTTAGGATGGCCTTTACTCTCCCAGTGAGTAATGTGCCAGAACCTACAGTACAAACAAACTCCCAGAGAAGTCAGTGGCAGCAGTTCAGAGCTGAGACGGTTTGAAAAGAATCCTTTCCAAAACATGAGATGGGAGATCGAAGCTCTGAATCCAGGACTTTTTCTCTCAAGATGATCCTTCTGCTGAAACTTTCCAACAGTTCAGGTGAGAATTTCAAACCTGCAGAAGTTTAAGAAAAAGATTCTACACTTTAAAAACCAAAAAAAAAAAACAAAACGATGGGACTGTAATTTTGGTTAAGAACTTTATAATCATAATACTGGGAATGTTCTTTTTTTAATTGTCATAGGGGACTAAAATGTAACATAAAGGTCTCAAGTAAGGGAATTGCTTAAATGGTTTAAACCTCAACATAAGAGTGATGATGATGCTTGATTGTGACAACCCTTTGAATAAATCAGGAGGACAAACTTTTGACCAGGACCAGACTCATGGGTGTTTTGTTAATCCACCTCATGGGAAAAAGAAACAATTTATTGAAAACATGTTTTAATTTGGATTTAATCTATTATAGAATATTTTGGGGCTTTTATTTCAAAACTGTGACTTCAGATTTCTCTTTAGTGCCATTTGCACCAATGGTTTGATGTTGTTCAGGGAAACTTAGAGAAATTCTGCATTCAAGTGGTGTTGGAATGATTGGAAAAAAAGACTGTCTGACTCAGAAAAAACTCATAAGCATAAAACAAATGACAGTTCTCCCCACACCACATAAATTCAGATTAACGTTCTGCTCCTAACAAAGGACACTTTATCTATTAGGGATGCAACAATATCCAATATGAAACCAAACTGTTCAATGCGCTTTTGAAAATTCAATACCACATTTTTCTATACACATTTTATTCATCCATTACCAGTCTGGGGTCACTTAAAGGTGTCAGCTGCAAAAAAATCCCCGCCCACTCTCCCCTTCCCGGCCAGAAACTACCTTGCCCCTCCTACGGTGGTCAGATAATAAAAGCTTCGTTATCACGAGAAAACGAACTTTGTTTTCTTGAGAAAACCAGATAATCACTAATGTAGAAGGAAACGTCCCACACTCTTTCCTGCAGAGAGATGCAGAGACTTCAACTGTTTTAAGTCTCTTTAGTTTGTGGTCAACAAGTAAAACAGCAGAAGAACCCTCCACTAAAGCTGTTTCTAGTCTGTTTTATTATTGTATTACTGGGTCTACGCTCCTCAAACGCCTTCAGTCCATCTCATGCACCCCCCCCTCCCTCAGAACAGGATGATTGACAGATCACAGAGCTGACGAGAATCTGGGCATGATGTGTTCAATGAACTCCGGACATTAGAGGACCCAAACAGCCACTCTGCACACCACCACATCAGTGCTGATGTTCAACATTTTCTCTGATGACCTGCTTTGTTTTGCTGCTGATGTCTGGAGGTCATTGAACGCACCATGCAGGAACGCTCGGCAGATCTGAATTCTGTCAATCTGTCAATGTTTGTTCTGGGTTTTGGGGGAAATGAAGGGAGGGAGCTGGTGCAGGAGACTGAATTAAGACGTTTAAAGAGCGTAGATCCACTAATAAATAAAAAATAGATTAAAAACAACTCTTGAGGAAATGTTTTCAAACAGGTGAGGTCTCCGTGTCTTTGAAAGGAAGAGGAAGACACATTTTTATTTTGTCTTTACAATTTTTTACTTTGTTGAAAAAAACAGTTTGATCTCAATTTAATACTTGCATTACAAAAGTATGACTTTTGTAATTTTGAACATTTTGGAATAAATTAAAATGTTCAGAGAAAAAAGTGAAACATTGAATTAAATATTAAAAGTTATCCAATTTGTTAAATTTAAAATTATTAGTTTATATCACATTGCATCTTTTAGTTGAGTTAACTCAAATTTGGTAATTAATCAAATATTAATTTTAAAATAATAAATGTAGAAACAGATTTTTTTTTTAGTTGATCCAATGATTCACTTTATTTCATTTGCTTTGAAGCAAATGTATAAAAACCATTAAAGGAAAAAGAGAAAATTGCAAATGAGGGAATCTTTGAAATAATCATCAAATGAAAATAAACTGGAAGGAAAGGACAGAAGTTCACAAAATAATTCCAATCAGCTTCTTAAGAGTGAGTCTAAACCCCTCCTCTCTCTTTGGGGTCCAGATGACAACAACCATATATGGATGTGTGATTCCCTCCATGACAAACGTGGACGAAGGTGGATAGGATTTTATGTCTGTCATGGACATTAGTGAAACTCAAAATTCAAAGTTAAAAAAGTTCAGTGCACTGTCTTATGGGGTCCAGATGACCCCTCTTTTAATGTAAACAAGCCAAAGAGAGCATAAGGATTAAGAAACATTTTAATGATGATGTCCTTCAATAAATGACTTTTCTGCTCTATGGCTCCTGGAAAACTGCTGATTTTCAACTGCTGCCCGTCATTCTGAGTTCAGTCGAAGCACGCCACACCCCCCATCCTGTGGGGTGTGGACGTATAGACAGAAGTTCCTCTCGATTGTACAGTCAAACCAAGAGCAGAAGATGAAACATAGACATCAAAAACATTTGCTGTAATTGTATTAAACGGAAATGAAGCAGTAGAATGATCATGAAAAATCTGGACTGAAATCTGCAGGTCTCTGATGTTTGAAACCAGGAGAAACAGTTTGTTTTATCTGCTTTACAGTGACTGTAACTGATTTTACTAACTCGATTAAATGGAATTTGCTTGAAAACAGATGAAGAGGAGCGGCTGAACACCTTTGATGTGTGGAGAGTTCAAACAAGGATAAACGAAGATGTTGTGGATCTTATCAGAGAAAACACTCAGAAACAGAAGAACCAGATGAGTTTGATTTCATGTCGGTTCTTTTTCATCTTTGGCTTTCTCCATAATCTTGAAGTTTGACTTCATCTCCCATGTTTTTGCTTTCATTCTCTCCTCTGTGCGTTCCGCCCAGCGGTCTGAGTGGTCGCCTTGCTTTTATGTCATCGTCCTGCTTTTGTTCTGACATGTTTCTGGCCTGTTGTACTTGACCCTGCAGAACCCATTTTTTCCTTCGTTAATTATTATTTTAGTTTTTCCCTATTATTGTTTTGGCTGCTATTACTGCTATCACATACAATTAAAAAACAAAATTGTCAACTTAATCTTCAAAGCTCTGAAGAAAATTGTTTCTTGGTGATTTCTTTATGGGAGCTTATATTTAAATGTATTATGAGATTGTTTTCTTCCCAGCAGTCTTTCCATGACAGTTCAATAGGAACTGTTTCTAAACTGTTAAAAGTTTGGTACATTTGACTCCAGATGAACTGCAGTTCAGGCCGTAGATGAACACTGTATGAGTTTGACAGTAACTGGTTCCTCATGGTCACAAGATAAACATTTTAGATCTATATGGACCTTAAAAAGTTTCATTTCTTCTTTAACACGTTCTTCTGTTTCTGATTTCAGTTTTAATCCATACCTGACAAATGCTGTATAACATCTGTGTCATTCGTTTTTATTGAGGAACCTCATTGGTAGAACTTAAAGCCAACACATCCTGAGAAGTAAATCCTGTTTGACCCAATTTTATAAATACATAAATAATAAATTTATAATAAATTTTATCAATTTCAACAGAAAAATGTACAATATTTACTTTATTAATTATTAATGCTGCTGAACTGTATTTTCATTTCCTCTCAGATCGTTCACAAATCTAAATACGAATTTGAATACTTCTTCAATACTAAATGTTTTATTGAAAATATCAACCTTTCATTTGAGAAGATATTAATCTAACAGGTTCTCTTTTGGCTGATGTTATTTGCACGTATTTTTAGTGCACTCAAGAACAAAAGCCAGTAGAAATTCATGTTGGCCTGTTATGTTTCAGATGCGTTTCTCTTTTTGTTTGTGGTTCACCTTTTCTTTTCCTCCTCTGTGCAGGCTGACTGTGGCTCCTCCCAGCTGATCTCCACCCTCTCCTGATCTCTGTGGAGGAGTGCACAGCTGTCTGCACTTACTTGATTTAGCTTGCTCTCTATTTAAGTTGAGGTCCTCCTGTGTTCGGTGTTGGTTTGTTTTGTATGCTCTCCCTGTGGTTTCCCTCAGCTCTTTACTCACAAGTTTTTGCACCTCTTCCTCTGAGGTTTTTTGGGTTATTAAATCATTTGTCTTTTAACTGGTTTCTGAGCCTCCTTCCCTGCATCTGGGTCCTCGTCGACCAGCCCGTGACATGGCCACATGTAATACCTTCAGCAAAGACTCACTCACAGGCTGCATTGCTCGTACGCATTTTAATTGCTTCCCAGGATAAATTTACTTGTTCTATGTGATATTTTAGGGAATAATTGTAACATCAGGAATGGTTTGGTTCAGTGAAAATATGAGACCAGCTATCGAGCCACATACAGTAGATAGAAATGAAGAAAATAAAACTCTGGGCGAATGTATTTTATAACATTATGCGAAAATAATCACTTTCATATTTCTGGCAACAGTTTTTAATTAACTTGATCATTTTTACCTTTATTTTCCTGCAGATCAAACACAGTTATGAACAAAAACAAAGAGGAGTGATGTTGGAACCTCGGCTGATCCGTCACAGTGTAATGAAAAAATACAAGCTTATTTGTTTTACATCCTCCAAGTATGAAAAGAACAACAAAAAAAGGATCAATAAAAGAGAAGCAATTTTCACATTGTCAGCTTGAGTTGAGTTCTGAAGCCCCACGTCTTTATGTCAACATGGAGGCTATGATTAAATCATTGGAAATACTCAGGAGAATACACAAACACTATATAACAGGAATAAAAATAAAACACACATGTTGAAAAACTAAAGGGCAGACATTTCACTAGACGCCTGGAGGAGACTTGAAATGACCTTTTGACCCACAGATCGACCTTATATAAAACATCAGCCGGCTGTCAAACTGCTGTGTGTTTTAGGCAGAAGAACCACGATCTTTACATCCTAACAATCCTTTCTGCTCCATATATACATATACATTGTTTTCAGCTGTGCTAGCATGACCGCACAAGACTTTTCTAATCATCTGCTAGCCCTCTGACACACTGTATCAGAACTGGGGCTGGGAATCGATGATAATTTCCAGAAACGATTTGATTCGATTCCTGTTTTTTTTTTTTTTTTTTTAATTCCAGCTCTCAAATGTACATAACCTCAGTTTTAATAACTTTAAATATTTCATGCTACAACAAAATGTTGTTAGTTACATTAACATGTGAACCTCTGTGGTTCAAAGCTCACCCACATGAAGAAAAGCGCTTCTCAGTGCAACGCCGTTTACCTTCGCTGGGGAAGATTTAGCATCATTCCGATTGGAGGGTCGGATTTAAAAAAAAAAATGCCCCTTCAAATAGAGGGGAAGGGAGAAAGGAAGGATTTGAACTGGGCCTGAGGCTGGTTACTGCAGGCTCCATCTGTCCTCGGTCAAACAAAGTTTCACTGCTTGTAGCATTCAAGCCGCTTTGTCATTAAAACCCGAATCTCTCTCCAACTCCTCTACCTTTGATGTTACAGGAACATCATGGACGGTTGATGAGAACAGCAAACGAGGCAAAGCTGCACCGTTTCACTTCATTACTCATTTCCTAGAATCTTTGGTTCGCTGTTCGTATCACATTTTGAGGGTCAAAGTGTCCTAAAAAATTAAACTTTTTTCTCCAGTTTTGGCTTGGACTGTCGTGGTATTTGTCCAGTTTCCTTTGTGTTTTCATTGAACATTGAGTTGTTGCGTGGTTAATTATGAAAAAGCATCCTCTCCACAATCCTTTCCAAAAGAAGCTGCAATTTTAATGGCATTAAAGATTAAACATGGAAGAAGTGTGCAGCATCTGAATTTCAGTTTCTGGTTTCACTGCTCTTCAAACAAACATGCTGATCTGAACAATCCCAAGAAAAATGGAGCGATCATTTGAATTGCACCACTAGTGTGTTTTTCCATAAATTGATAAAAAGACAATTGATAAAAGATTACATCAAAAGTTTGACTAAAATGCAGGTGATTGGAGGATTATCAAACTTTTTGGTTTATGTTTGTGTTGGTCGTGTTCCACCAAATATCCAATGGATCTCATTTATCGTTTTCTGAACCTATGTTCTCCTGTGCAGTCGCAGAAATGCTGGAATTAATTCCTACAGTTGAAGGCGGGAATCACCCTGGACAGTCTGATGCAGGGCCACACAGATACAGACAACCACGCACCAAGTAAGAATCATGAATTAACTTCTGAAGCATTTTTTTAAATCAGTCATGGAATCTGAACATAAAGTCTTGAAAGATATTTATTTAAACGGTTTCATCTGTGATTAAATGTCAAAAGAAAGAGGACTCAACATCAAGACAATGGCCGCTGAATAAAAAAAAAAAAAAAAACATCTGTCAAATCTGAAGCAGGTTTTTGGACTGAAGTCCTGAAGGAAACCCACACATGCAAACTCCTAATGATCCAACCGGGATTCAAACAAATGACTTCCTGAGAGTGCTACCCACTACACCCACGTGCAACTTCATTCATGATCATTCCTTAACAATAAAGGAACTAGGAAACCCTGTGGTCTTTTCTCAGTGTGTTACCCATAGAGAACAATGTAAAGCTGTAACCTGGAGGTGAAGTGTGTTAAAACACACACACATGCACACACCCCCAAACACACACAAAGCATTTGTGGTCTCATTGAATAAATCAGGTTTATGTGTTGAAACTAAATAAACATCTGGAGCCCAAAGACAACGAGCTGAACTTTTATTTTTCAATGATTTTTGATTTTCACTGGTGTCCATGGCAGACAGGAAGTCCTGTCTACCTTCATCCACATTTATCGTGGAATGGATAACACATCAATGTAAGGCTTGGGTTAATTTCTCCTGATAATCTGGAACAAATGTTCAGTCGGAATACCCGTAGCAGACCCTGGTTTGGGTCCAGGAACCACTCTTAGATCCATCTTTGGAGGTGGTGTCAGTGTCCTGTTGGACTGAGCTTTGGTTCGCTCTAGATTACTCAATCTAAATACAATCTGTTCTCGGAGTGGAATAACTGGACCAAATTAAACAAAAAAATAATCACTTCCATTTAAATGTAACCTTTTGTGCTTCAGAGCACACCCAGGTGAAGAAATGCGTTTCTCCTCCACGTTCAAGCGCGACACAGAACACTCAAGATGGAGGAATGTACAACAAAAAGTCTACTCAAGTTCCCCTTTAGGACACCCCTCCCCCCTCCAAATGACCCTAAAATTAGAGGATAGGGAAAAAATCATTGAGGTAGAGTAAGAATTTGGATTGGGCCTGTATGTCAAAAACACTTGTCAGCGCACATTCACAGCTGTCGTCTTGCAGCCAATCGTCTTGCAGCAGGATTATGCTGTTCCAAAGTCACAGTAAAGTGTTGAAACTGACCTCAATGTCAACTTTAAATATTGATCAGCGAAATTTTAAGTTTGAATAGAGAACTATACCGACAAGCATTGCAAGCACAGGACTTCCTGCCCTCGTAATTCCTGGCCAATGAGTGAAGAGATCCTCAGTCACATGTTTTTGTTTACAGGCTTTTTTCCGGAACAGGACTGCAGTCTGAGTACAGACCAAATACAAGGTTTAGGACTTGTAGAACAAATCGAGTGGACTCGGTCCGGAAGGAAGGATTCTTCCAGTCTGAATTCACCCTATTTCTAGAACTTCTTTCAAACTGAAATGCTTTTGGAGAAAACTGAGGAGTGAGTGAAAGGCTGCATGGTCCAGGGAACACAAAGTTCCATTGTTCAGTAGTGTGTCGTGATACTGCCCACACCCCTTACCACTGATAACACTTCACGTGTTTACCAATTTCATTTTCAAACTGTCCTGAGTCAGCAAAAACAATGACAACAAAATCACCATCACTGTTAGAAAAGAAAGGAGGTTTGGGTTCAGAGAAAAGCCTCCGTCACATGGTTTAGTGATGACAGGTTCACCATCAGTCGAGTCCAGGTCGAAGAACATCACGTTTTCCCCCAATGAGCCATTTTATTCACAGCGAGCAGTAATGGTTGTAATCAACAAGAAATCAGTAACACAATTTACAAATTACTAAAATCATTAATTACGCTGATAGCTGCAGGAACTTGTTAGTGAAGCCGATCGTCACTGTGTGTTCATTGAACCAGAAGCATCACAAAAGACAAACTGTTTTAGCTGGAATTGATCGGAGCGACTGTAACGACCTGGGAGGTTGAGGAAGTTCTTTAGTCAGATGGCAACACTTAGCTATGAGAAATCACAGATGATCTTCTGTTGAACAACAAACAGACTTTCAGAAAGAAAATTTCTATTCACACGTAATTTAGGAAAAACGTGGCCAGTGCTAAACTTTGTTCTTAGTCGCTCAGACCCAGAGGAAAGAGGTTCAGGTTAGGATTATGGTAACAGTTCCTGAGAGCGGATGTCTCTGCAGCTCAAGGCTCCACCAGGGGATGGTCAAATGTGGAGAACACATTTACACATTTAGGAGCGGGACAGTCGATGAGACTTTAACTTTAAGTTGAATTTTAGATACGTGCGTCCAACAAAAACATCCAGCCTTGGACACACTGGAAATGCTCGAGGGTAATGCAGCAATGAGATCCTGGCTGCAGGTATTACATGGTTTCAATATGAATTTCCATCACTTTCTATGCTGGTCGCATGTAAATATGTGGGAATAACATCAGCCTTTCAGAAAAGAGGAAACAAAGCACTCATTGCCCAAGTGCTGTTATGTTGATGTGGAGATGGTGCCATGGCTGAGGTGAGTTCATGTGTTACATCATCACAAAAGTACAAAACAATCTGATGAAAAGTATTCCATTTACAAATGAAAGATTTTTACTCCCAGACGTTCTCGGCTTCATAACCTTTTGTTGACTGTGAGAAGAACATGTCATGAGATCATCTGAAATGGTGAGATGTTGGCAGTTGTGTTCAAACTTTGAGTATCTGTGGTGCAAAGGTTCAAGCGGTCAACCTCTAAATCAGGGGTCTCAAACTCAATTCAGCCGGGGGCCGCTGGAGGCAGAGTCTGGGTGAGGCCGGGCCGCATCAGGATTTCCACAAGAAAATTGCTGATAAAACATTCCAATGTTCTCAAATATCTTTATTTTTAACACGAAATAATTAATGAATTAATTAATTAATTATAAAAAATGAATCAGAAAATCAGTCATTAATAATTAAAATAATAACAATGACCATACAGCAGACACAGACGACTGCAGAAACCACATATTGACTGACAGTATTTATCAAATGGTGGGGCGCGCCCCCCTGGAGGGAATGCGAATAAAAACATGTTTACATTAGTGATGGATATTGTGCATAATCCTACATAGTAGTTGATAGTAAATTATTATATAGCAAAAACAACCTAAAAATCAATTTGGTAGCAGAAAGAGCCGCTGTTTACAGTGAACCAATGGAAAAGAACTGAATCTCTGAGAAAAGACAGAATTCCATCACTACTGTGGAGAGAAACAAGGAAAGATTGTTTTTACTTTGTCTGGAAGTTTTGGAAGTATTCTAAAAAAAAGAAAGAGAAAAATTAATAAAACAGATTATTTAGAAGTTATTTTTTATTATTCTTTAATAATAATAAAAGTACAATATTTTGAGGAGATATACGTTTGACTTGAGCATATTAACTGATACTGATGATGCTTGCAGCTGGAAGGTGTGCGTGTGTGGGGGGGGGTGTCTAAGAGAAAATACCTGAGAAACACTGGACAAGAGAAAACTATTTTTATTCAGTTTCAAACGTCTGTATTTACAGAACCTCCTTCATTTCTGAGCTGAGAGCAGCGCTCACTGAAAGGTTGGAGCGCGCATTGATACGCAAGTTTTTAAATCTGGTCTCAAGCTCTGCGCACAAATCGTGCACGCACTGAGCGCGCGCTGAGTCTTCAACCCGGTTCAATATTTCACACACAGTCGCAGCAGCGCTAATGATAAACACCATAGAAGAAGAATCTCCTCTCTACTGCTGCGTGCGTGACCGCGCTGCTCCGGTGTGGATATATGGCCATACCACCTGCTGAGCGTGCGTTCATAAACCCGCGCAGACATGCGGCCGGTGTGGAAGCACCTTTGAAGATTCTGCTCGCTCGCGGGCATCACTCACGCACGCGGAAGTGGTCAGTCTCTCTCGCGAGGACTTTTTCTGCTCGTGGAGGAGGAAAAAGCGCTCGCGAGGGTCTGATTTCGCGCGGCGTCAGGAACACACTTTTTGACAAGCGGCAGGCTGTGTATCACGTGTTGTCACGTGGCGAAAGAGGAGCGGGGCTTGCGAATTACGTTCAGTGAGAAAGCACTTCACAGCTTCATGGCTCCTCCTCCACCCAGCTGACTGGAGGAATGAATTAAAGAGTGAGGAGGCTCGGACAGCCCGCTGATGTCCCGCCCTCCAGAGCCATATACCTTACCGTGATTGGTTCGTTCAGCTCTGGACACAACAACTGTCATTCATATCAGCCTTGCGGGCCGCACTAACAGTAATCTTTCATATGAAGACGGGGGCCGCAAATTATCATCCCGCGGGCCGCAGATTGCCCGCGGGCCGCGAGTTTGAGACCCCTGCTCTAAATGAAAGATCACATGTTAGGTTCCAGCCCAGTTCCAGAGTGTCTCTGAGAAAGATGCTGAACCTCATTTTGCTGCTGGTGGTTCCAGATGGGCATCAGTGTTCAGCAGCGGAGCCACCATCTGAGTGTTAATGTGACTGTTAAGCACTTTGGGCCTCTAAGAGCGCTATAGAAGTATACACCATTTACCATTTTAAAACTTTTTCACTCATGGCATGTCTACAAGAAACCAGTGAGATGTTCCTGTTCACATTTGCAGCATTTAAAGGTCTCCGAGTTCTTTAGATTTCAGGCGAGGTGGTCAAATGTGACAGTAAAAGCTCTAACGTTCAGTCATTTATAAGGTTTATTTTAAAGGTCATACAGCCAAAAATGCAGACATGGTTTCATATTTATTATTTGCCTTGTGCGTGTATTGTGTGTATTCACAAAACAAAAAAGGCCTTTTTCTTCAATGTGTTACATAAGCCTGGAAGCTGCAGGTGTTTGGGTTGTTGGGGTCCAGAGGGTCATAGAGAGGGGACAGCAGGTGTAGCTTTTACTTACCTTAAATCCCCCTCCAATGAAAATCATGTTCTTTGAGTTTTAAACATGTATGTGTGGCATTTTTCTTCTGAAAGAAAAAAAACATAAGAAATCATTTCATGTTTGCATTTCTGAATGTTTCTCCTTTTAAGTCGCCGTCAATCCACCTGCCCGAGAAAAACTCAGTTTGAATTCCTGAAACTTTCATTTGACACAGTAGCTAGCTAACCCGGATGCAGCTGTAGAGGCCGGAGAAGATAATATAACGTCCCACTTCTGTGCTGTAAAGGATTGTAATCAGCATGTGCTAGCATGAAATCAGTTCTGAACCCCAGCTAGAGCTGCTGCAATGCAGTCTGAATGGTCATGTTTGATTTTGTTTTCATTTGTTCATGGGCTTTTCAAAGTGTGTGTCTTGCTAGGATGTGTAGAGGGTGGAGTTACAGAGTTCAGCACCATAAGCCACGCCCACACAGAGGGATTTTTGGAAATGAAGGCTTCAGATCAACAGGAAAAATGGTTTTTTAAGACATTTCGGATGTGGAATTTTTGTTAAAGACTTCACAGTCCTAATTAAAACTCCACTGGGAACATTTAAAGAAAATTTTAAAAATAGTTGTAGGGGGACTTTAAAAGGGCCATTCCATGAAAATCTAACTTTTGAGCTTTTAAGCGTATTATACTGTTGATTCCTCACTAAAGAACCCCAAAGCGGTATTTTGATCCATTCACACATTTAAGAGCAATCCTTTAAAAACCTGTGCTCTCAGCAGCAGCCCCTCCCATACCCACGAAAACGAGCAAGTTCTCATGACATCTGCATGATGTGAACCGTGCCCCCCTGTCTGTTCTGACAGCACCATCCCCAGTCTAACACAACACTCCATTTCTCCACAGAGCTGGTGATGATCTGCAGAAAACTTTCATTTTAGATACAAAATACCATATATCTTCCAGTTGTGTCCTGTCTCCAATAAATTCCACCTCAAACAAGTTTTTATTACAATAGACGCGGGGCATCTATCTTTGAAAAAGTTTGAATACTGATTATTATCATGACAGAAGCAAAGAAAGACAGGTTCTATGATGACATCATGAAAGGGGCGGCAGCCACAAGCAGCGGCAGGCGGAGCTTCAGGAATTGAGTCGTTTAACCCCAGAGAAGGAAAAAATTTCACCAAAAATAACTAACATTTCATAATTAGTTTTTATAGTGTTACAAAGGTAATATATGATGATATATATGGATAGAGTTTACTCTGAGAGGTTTAAGAAAATCATGATATGGCCCCTTTATAGTCCCCCAATTAGAGTTTTTTATTTAAAAAAATGTTCCCAGTAGTGTTTTAATTATGATTATTAAGTTTTTAACCAAAATTCCAGAACCTAAATGTCTTAAAAATATATTTTTCATGTTGATCTGAAGCCTCTGTTTCTAAAATCTCCTCTGAAGGGGCGTGGCTTAGTGGTTCCGGCCCTGATCCCTCCCGACGTGATACTAAGGTGCCAGTAGAACGTCCACACAAACAGCACTCTGATGTTCTCATTTCTAGCGGTTAAGTTGCACTAAGGACTGTGCACGTATCACGGGAATGACACCAACAGGCCCGTTGTACAGTCTGTAGGACTGGGGGCGGGGGGGTTACAACACACCTGCACCTCACCTACATTCTGTTTAAGTGCTCAGTACAACCTCGTACATGAACATTTTCTCTCTACGTAATCACGAGCGGTCTACAACCTGTGGGTCCATAACAAGTTTGACCTTTTTTTGCCTTTTTATACTTGAACCAAAGGAAGCACTTGAAGGGAAAATGTTTGTCAAGTTTTGCATTCTGTCTGTTCCATGCCGGTGGCGCTGCTCGGTGGCGACACGGATTCCTGTGCTGCAGCTGCTGCTACTTTTGTACGTCTTTAACTTCGTTTGAATGTGTTGTGTGCGGGACAGCGAGCAACATATCCTTTCCTACAACCTTTTTTGCACGTTGACAACAAAAGACCAACTTTACACTCAACTACGCACGTAACCATCATATGCAGGAACACAGATCGGCCACTCACCACGCCGAACGATGAGACTCCTCACCCTCCTGCTGCCGCTTCTCTGGGCAGTAAGCGAAGTTTTCTGCAAGTTTCCGCCCTCAACGACTTCGGAACCAGCAAGCAACGGTCGGCGTTATGCGTATTCCAGGGAGTTCTTGCTGGATCATCAACACGAAGGCTCTTTACCCCTGCACGGGCTGCCCGCGGAGATGATGAGGAAACCACCGCTCAAACTAACGAGCCAAAAGCGAAAGCGAAAGCGGGGAAGACGCGGTGGCGTCAGGCAACGACTCCGGCGGAGGGGAATCAAACCGCCCCTCCCGCACGTCATCCTAAGCAACGTACGGTCTTTGCTTCCCAAACTGGACGAACTCCGCTTGAACAGCCGCCACTACTACGAGTACAGAGAGTCATGCATCATGGTTTTCACCGAAACGTGGCTTCGGCCGGATATACCGGACAGCCTACTCCAAGTTGATGGATTCTTCTGCGTGAGGGCGGACAGGACTGAATCGTCTGGTAAGACTAAAGGTGGAGGAATTTCTGTTTACATAAGAAGCGCATGGTGCAAACAAGTGACCATCAGAGAACAGCTATGTGGTCCAGACATTGAATTGCTGTGCTTGTCTATGCGACCGTTTTATTTACCACGGGAATTTGGAAATGTTATAATTTGTGCCACTTATATCCCTCCAAATGGGAATGCTAGAATAGCTGCACATTATTTGTCCGACTGTGTTAATAGTGAACTTCAGCGCACTCCGGGGGCGGCTGTATTTATACTGGGTGACTTTAACCACTGTCATCCAGAACTTGCGGGGTTTTACCAGTACATTAAATGCAGCACTCGGAAAGACAAAGTACTAGACAAGTGCTTTGGTAATATAAAAAATGCTTACAGAGCAAAGGCTCTCCCTCCACTGGCAAACTCAGACCATGACACCCTGCATCTCATGTCTACGTACAAAACTGTACTGAAATCATCAAAGCCACAATCAAGGTCCGTGCAGCAGTGGACAGAGGACAGTGTGGAGACGTTGAGAGGATGTTTTTCCTGCACAGACTGGAGCATCTTCCACGATCTGGATCTAAACGAAGCAACAGAGACTATCACTGAGTATATTAACTTTTGTGTGGACACTGTAGTTCCCAAAAAACAAATATTACAATATCCCAACAACAAGACATACATAACTAAGGATGTTAAACACAGCATTAATAAAAAGCGGCTTGCATTCAAAAACAGGGACAGAGCTGCCATTGCGCACAAAGGAACTAAACATTGTTCTGAGGAATGCTAAGGAAAAGAAAAGAGAAGCTCTCGAAAAGAGCTTCAACTGCTCAAATAACAAAAAACTTTGGGACACAGTGAAAAAGATAACTCATATGACAACAAACAAACCTCAAATTAGTGCCATGAATGAAGAGGAATGTGCCAACAACCTAAACGATTTCTTTTTAAGATTTGACTCACAAAACAATAGCAAATCAGCCTCGTTAAATATCACTAATACTCAAAGTGATGCCTGCAGTTTTAAGGTGGACCAGCTGTGTATTGAAAATATCTTTAGGAATACTCAGGCAAACAAAGCGGCCGGTCCGGACGGCCTGTCAGCCTTCCTTCTGAAAAACTGTGCTCAAGAACTATCAGAGGCATGGTGCCCAATTTTTAAACAGTCAATGGAGACAGGCTTAGTCCCACAGATTTGGAAAAAGTCCACAATAATACCCATTCCAAAGACCTCATGCCCAGCCTCAACTTCAGACTATAGGCCTATAGCTCTAACAAGCATTGTCATGAAATGTTTCGAGAAAATTATGGTAAACCAACTCAAAACTGAAGTCTCAGGTCATATTGATCCCATGCAATTTGCGTACAGACAAGGACTCAGCACTGGGGACGCTATCATCAGTCTGTCTCACATGGTCTGCAAACATCTAGAAAACACTGACAGTTACGCACGAGTCTTATTTGCTGATTTTAGTTCAGCTTTTGACACAGTTCACCCTGATATTCTCGTACAGAAACTCATTAACTTAAATGTAAGCTCATGTTTAGTGAAGTGGTTTTACTCCCTTTTAACAAACAGGTCACAGCAAGTAAAAGTAAATAACTCCTTCTCCAAAGAAAAATTCTGTAGTACCGGGGTCCCACAAGGAGCCGTGAGCTCACCGATTCTGTTTACGCTTTATACTAATGAATGCAGAAGTGGCACACCAAATAACACAATTTTAAAATACTCAGATGACACCATAATTGTTAGTTTATTAAGAGTCGGGGACCCAGTGTCCACATACCTACAGGAAATTGATCTCTTCCAGTCCTGGAGCCTGGATCACCATCTGACCTTAAATGTGAACAAAACTAAGGAGATGATTTTTGACCCCAAAGGACTTATGCTCCATGAGCCAGTAAAAATTGCCGGCAGAGAGATTGAACAGGTGGAAAGTTTTAAATACCTTGGTGTCTACATAGACAACCTCCTTAAATGGAATGTGCACGTGGACCACCTATGCTCTAAACTATCTCAAAGACTCCACTTTCTAAGAAGACTCAGAACGTTCGGTGTAAGCACTAAAATCATGACATGCTTTTACAACGCAGTGCTTGACTCAGTTTTAAGATATGGCATGACCACCTGGTTCGGGCCCTTAACAGTAAAATACAAAAACAAAATAGAAAGTGTCATGAAAAACGCCATGAAAATCATTGGTAAAAAAGAGTTCTCATCTCTACAAGAGGTTTACGAGATCTGTGTTAGAGGACAGGCAAAAAGAATAATAAACTCACCCTCCCATCCACTACACAGTGAATACCAACTCTTACCATCAGGGCGGCGTTACCGAGCAATAAGATACAAAAATAATAGATACAAGTTATCTTTTCTTCCCACATCCATCTCACTACTGAACAAGTCTGACTAGCACATGAGCTCTTTTATCTAACTTATGAACTGCCGTACCTATTAGTTATACTGATATTCTTATCTTTCACTGTTTCATAACTTTGGCAAATGTTTGTTTTTTGTACTTTGTGCTTTTACCTGCGATTTTTATAGACCATTTTACTTGACATTTCTGGGTTTTAGTATTTAATTTTGAATATGAAGTCACTGTGTTTCAAGAGGCGCTAACTCTACTACTGCTCTTTTTAATACTTGTCTTATGTTCTTACTGTGTATGATGCTGTTGTTCTCACTGAAATGTTTGGAGTTTGTGTGCATGTGTGAATGTAGCCACGCAGCCACTGGCACGGTGTAATCCAAGACAAATTTCCTTCGGGACAATAAAGTATATTTGATTTGATTTGATCAGAAAGATCCATCATTGGATGTTTTTCAGCCATTTTGCTTGATTTTAGGGAAATGCCTGAAACCAGTTGAGATGGTTCTTGTGTTTTGTAAATGAGCAGTGAGCAGGTACTTTACACGCGTGAACTTCAGCATCTATCATGACTCAATCAGCGGTTCAGTGGTGTAACCTAGATGGCTGATGAGCTGTGTGAATTCATCCCTTTATGTAATGTGACAGATGATGCAATTTATTTATGAAACAAGATAATACAAATATTTTAACAGGGTAGCTCATCGTTTTATGTGTGTATTGCATGCCACCTCTGTCTTTGTCTATCAGAGGTTATGAATATTTGAGGAGGTTATATGGAGGTTTTGGCAATCGTAAAAACACAAATGTGTGTGATTTAACTTCAGCTAAGTGTCTGATGTAATACAGCAGAGGGTCAGGTGGCTTACATTTTCAGAAGCTTCTGAAATGTATTAAAATCCAACCTCAAGCTCAGAAATGTTTTATTATGTCATATTTGTTTATAATTTGAGAATAATATGAAAATAATGACACTAATTTCATAGTGAAAATGATGAGACGCAGGCGAGTACGAGCAGCAAAGGCTGAGAATCCACCCTGGAGCCTCCCTCAACCAGGAGGAGGCTCTATGTGTTATTGATGTGGCGTTGTTGCCAAGGTTGGCGTGCACGCCACTTTCTGTAAAAGGGAATCGGAGTGCAAACCTTGGCCGTGTGTAAAAAAGTTTTTTATCTTTTTGATACGAGGGGATTCTTATCTTTAACTCCAACCCTGAAAATGTTTATGGGATTTACAGAAGAATTTAGGCTGACTAAAACTACATTCGTATGTACTTCTGACAAAGCGTTAAAACAAAAACATAAGGTCTGTTTTGTCCATCTAATACAGAAAGTGATTTTCAGAGAAATACAAAGGTCCTGGTGCAATGGTAGGGCGGTCGACTCCTTTTTTTTTTTTTTTAACTTGTCCTGTCCAACAGCTGAGCAAGCAGATACGGGCTGAGAGCCTCTTGCGTTGGACAGATTTTATTGTCCCAACAGGGGTTATTAATATAAACCCCTGTTGTATTTCATGCTAAACTTTGTTTTAATTATGTCGTATCTTTTTTTTTTTGTTGGACCGGACGGAAACAAAAGGGGGGGGGGTAAAAGAGTGGGGTTAAGAGAACAAAGAAGGTAACACAGAGTAGTAACATCCTATAACAACCAGGTCTAAATAACAATCTGGAATGGGCGGGGCCTGTCTACACACACACTCAGTTACACACATACCTTTTGGCTAGAATAATTTTTACCTTTAAAGTTGTCAAAAATTTACATAATACCAATGCAGCTCACACACAATCATGGAAGCTGACACAAATAAAGCCTTTCATTCCATCACACATTCTGTTAGTGTGAGGTGAGCTGACACCTGTGCTCAGGTGAGTGTTTATGTTTTGCTGATGTGGATGTTGATGGAATGTATAGAGGGAGAGAGAGCCCGGCCATACCCACGCCAAGGCCCCCCACCGGGGCGGCAGCAGCAGCACGGGCCCCCCAACACCCGCCAAGGAGCCATGGAGAGAACCAGTCAGCCGCAGAATCCCACCAGACACCCAGACCAGGGCACGCGGGACCGCCGCAGAGGCCCCCCACGCCCGAGAGCCGGAAGGCACGGGAGCACAGAGAGCGCAGACCCCCGCCCAGCCCTAGCAGCAATCCCCCCACCACACCCGGAGGGCCAACACAAGGCCCCACACCCGGAGAGCCCCCCAACCCCAGAGGAGCAGCACACCACCACCCAGCAGTACCGAGCATCCCCCCTCCCCACCCCAGGCACGAGCCAGAGCTCCCCCAGGATGACCCGCTTCTATGCTCCAGACGTCCGCCCGCGCCCGCCGCGGGAGGTCCAGGGGCGAGCCAGGAAGGGGCCGCCCACCCGCCGCCCACCCCCGCCAAGCAGAGAGACACCCAAGAGGAACGAGGGTCCCAGAGGAATGATGTTAACAAGGCCTGACCAGGCACACCCACTGATGGAGTCCTGGAGATGCCCATTTCCTGAGAGCCAGGACCGGAACCCGAACCACCGAGACCTGGACACCCCATGGCTCCGATGTAGATTGATCCCCTGCGGTCGACTCCTGATCAGAAGATTGCAGGTTCGATTCCCGCCTTGCCTGCCCATGTGTTGAAGTGTCCCTGAGCAAGACAGACCCAGCTGCGCCCGCTGGTGGGAATTGCCTCTGGTGGGAAGTTGGCGCTAATGTTTGGCAGTGGAGTTGCCACCAGTGTGTGGATGCGTGAATGGGTCTGTGCCCTTGAAGGAAGGTAGAAAGCGCCACAAGCATACGCAATTTACCATTTTACACTCTGATAAAAAACGTGGGGGGGTGGGGAATTTGGTGATATATATAGCAATATTTCATTTGCTTAAAATATCTAATTAAAATGATGACAAGACAATATTTAATTAATTCTTTTTGAACAAAGGTAATTGCAGGTCTTAGTACTGTTTTCATTAAATAAAATTAGTTTGACCACTTTATTAACATCAAAGGCTAATAGAGTTTTTTTGTGTTTTAGTTGTGAAAGATTGTTCTGGTAAAGACCTGGAATGCATCTTGATATGTATTGTATTGTGAGATGTGTACCGTGATACGTATCGTACTGCCAGACTCTTGCTAATACACACATATCTAAAGAAAATTCAGCTTAAAATTGCATTTCTGAGAATTTCTTTACTTAGTTATTTGGGAAACAAGAGCAGACAAAAAAAAACTTAAGTTTGATAAAGACCGTATTTCTGATGCAGAAAATGTGCTGGGCGGGGCCAGAAGCTCTTTGCTCCGCCCCATTCTGATGCAACCACAAATGGATCCATGAACGTCTTTGTTTTCCTCGTCTGAGCTAGAATCTTGATCAAAATAGAAATGATATTGCTGACCATTTTTGTTGCACTGCTAATGTTAGGCCGGGGGTGTGAGGGGCTGTAAGCTAGAGGGAGGAGAGAGTAATCATTTCTAATGAACTTTTGCTGCTCTGCAGAAACTATGTCCTAGAAAGGTTTTTGATTTTGGTTCAGAATCTGCATCAAATATAGTATTAGTTTTTGAGTCAGCCACTCAGAGATGTAAGGGATAAGACGGAGTATTAGGGCCACCAAAAAGAAAAAAAATAATATTACTATTTTTTTTCTTGTAAAATTTTGACTTTTAATCTAAAAAATGTATCGAGTTTTTCTCGTAAATGTATTAAAGTGAAAGTGAGCCTACATTCCAGCGAATAAACGTTGTGAGCAGAAGCAGACCGACTAAACTGGGAAAAAAGTCTTGTGTAAAAACGTTCCAGATGTTTGGAAGTTTCTTTGCTTGATTTACAGTTTAATGTTTTATCCGTTGATGGCGGCTTGCAGGATCTCTGAAGATCCCGTTGATGAAGCGGGCGCAGCTGTTTTCTTCCAGTCATTTCTTCCTCTCAGACAGACCAGATCTCCTCCAACTCTGTGATGCTTCCGTCTGAAGAGGGCTAGTTTTTGGAATTTTCAATATTCTCTTGCTAACCTAACAGACTGTAGTCATTTATCGATGTTGTTTTGTGTTGAGACGGGACGTTTCATTTGGAGAAGGAGGCGTCCGAAGAACTATTTAGTTTCTGCGCATGACAGACACATGACATAATGTGGTGAAAGAGCTTCTGGGTATGTGGATAAAGGGAAAAATAAAGAGGTGGTCCTGTGAACGTGTGTCTCTGAGCTCTTTATCTTACATTTGCAACTCCGCATCACCGACAAAGAACCCGGAAAGTCAGCTTCACGGATAATTTGATCTTGAACCGCAAAAAGGTTCAGAATTTCTTTGTTTTTAACATCAATCTGAAAATAAATCTTCACAAGAAGCTCCAAATCTTTCATCTTCAGCACGGCTCTGATCAACAGACAAATTTGGTTCTTCTCATTCATTTACCAGATTAAAAGTCATAAATTTAGCCTACGATTTTTAAAGTCATAAATATACAACTTTATTTTTGTTATATAGCAGTTATGACTGTTTTCTTGCACATTTATGAGATTTAAAGTCCTAATTTTAAAAATCAAATGTTCTTTATAAAGTGGCCCTAATACTCTGTTGTAAAGTGACTCTTAATGACATAAAGCTATATTATACTTTTTGTCTTTGATTCCCAAACAGCATTCAATTATGAGAAAAAAAAACTGAAAAGAGTTTCAAAGATTTAAAGGTTAAAAGATGCAAATTGACTAGAAAAGTTTCATTATTATTTACTTTGTTTTTACTAAAAACTATTTTTTGTTCAACATTGTCAAACAAACAAAAATATTTCTATTAGTACTTTATTTTCAGAAAATAAAAATGAGGATCTCAGCTTTGTGAGTTTTGATGTGTAAATCCTTTCCAATGACACTTCATTTGTGTAGATATTTCCTGTGCAGAACCAGACCAGAACTGAGCAGCTACAGATGAAAAGCGTGACTTAAACGATCCCTAAGCGGTGTCACAATTAGCTTTTCAGTGTCTCAGATAAGTATTACTTGTCCCTTTATTAAAACACGTTGTTCGTCTTGTTACTGGTTTTCTCAGCACACTGCCCATCTGACTTTTATGAGTAATGACCTGTTCCATCAGTGATCCCCCCTGCAGCTTTCATCACTCTGGAGATGAGACGGAGGGAGCGCGGTGGCAAAGACTCGCCCAGGGCAGTAATTACACAGGTCCAGTGTCCTAACTGAATTGAAGCTGTCTGCTCACCGCCCAGGAAAAAACAATGAAAAGGAGAAAAGAGAAAAAGACTTCTCCACTAGATCCCGCTGGAAAAAACTGTTAAATGCAAAGGAAATCAATGAGTCACCAGAGGTTGAAGCATCACCAGCAGCAGCTGGCTCTCCATCCCTCCTGTGGGACTCTCAGGAAAATCCAGCAGAACACATCAAGAATCAACATTCCTGCTCCTAATGTTGATCAGCTATTTGTGTTTCTCAGTTTGTAATTCCTCAAAAAGCCCCCAAACATCATAGAGCTATATATCAAATTGCCATATTTACATCAGTGAAATGAATACATTCTTCATTCAATCACATGACATCAAACCTAATCTTGAACCATCAATCAAAGTATTCAAACAGTGTTTGAGGATTTAATACTCATCTAGACCGTCACTCCTCGCGGGATGAAACATCGACGACACTAAAATAATTTGTCATGAAATCCACTTTGTTTTCCTATTGACAGTGAACATTCATATCACTGGGAGCTTCATCCAGGTCTGTGTTGCTTCTTTTGCCGATTTTTCATTTCCCTCCACAGAATGGGAAGCCTACATGTGCAGTTTTTAATCAAATTTCTAAGACTGCAACATTTGCATTTTCCCGTGTACATCCATTTTCTGGGTTTCATCTGAGACGTGTTTTCTAAATGGGCGGTGGCATTTGTGTTGCTGACAGTCACAGAGCTGTGAGTGTTTGTGCTGCTGACGCTCCAAACAGGAAACTGGGAGGACATCGCAGAGCTGTGCCTTTACTCCAGCAGTTTGCTTTTTTGTATGCAATTAATTATTATTTTAATCTCAGATATGAACTAATTGTTTCAGACACTGAACAGTCTCTGATTCATTGATGATGTCAGTTATTACAGGTCCTCCTGAGCTTTTCTGACATTTTCTCTAGCTGTTTCCTCTGGGAGATTTGCCTTTCTCTGCAGACTTGACAGGATTTCAGCTTCACTGAAAGAAGTGAATCTTTATTGTGCTCGATAAAAGGAGAAAATAGCACTTGTTGATTGTATCTTGCTGTCCTTTGAGCAATCACAACTTTCACAAATGCTTGTCAGTCACGATAATTACAAGCAGAACAAACTCAGACTGTTTTTTTTCTCGAAACAATCAAGCTGATGCTTTGATTACCTGATGTTTCTCCTCAAATAAACCCAACCAAAACACACTGTTAAGGTTGTTTTTTTAAAATCTTTTTTATTTGTTTGTCATGTGAATAATTAGCAAAAAATAAGGTTTTACTTAAATCTTTAGGGGAGAAAAAACTATTTAGTAAAAGGCTTTGACTGGGGGGGGGTTATTAGCAAGAGTCTGGCAATACGATAAGTACTGCGATACGCATCTCACAATGAGATATGTATCATGATATATCCCAAGATTATTCCAGAACAATTTTTCCAGCTTTTAAGCTGAAGCTTCGTGCCGGACCTGCTGCAGAGCCTCACTGCTTAGTTTGTTTTTATCTAAACTGCTTCTGCGTTTTTCTGTGATAATGGCAGCAATGTGGAACAGAGTTTCAGAGAAGTTATGTAAAAAAAATGAAGAAGTACATGTCTCATAGACACAAAAACCGCATGGTGGACTGAACCTTAAAACACAGGCGGGTTCTCCTGAGCTCTTGTTGTAGTGGAGGCTCAGTGTGCTGCCAAAGAGATCAGAGGTTTAGGTGGAAAACAAAGGTAGGACGCTGAAGGACACTCATGAATGAATAAATATTGTTTTTTTTCAGCATTTTAAATCAATACGAGTATTGCCAAACAAAGTATATCGCCAAATTGATTTTTCCCCACATTCATACTGTATGGCCTTTTTTTCATCAAAACTCTAATACTGTATCTTTCCTTTTGTTTTAATGTTTATTATCCATATTTTTAGTAGAGTCTTCTTTTATAAAGAAATCTTCTTTCAATATATTACACAATAAAGCTGGACCTGTCAAAACAGTTCTATTCTGCGTCATAACTTTTGTTACAGCAAAAATGACAAAAATTGAAATCAAACAGCTTCTGGGTTTTATAGCAAAGTTCAAACATGTAGAGAGGTCCACATCTGATGGCCAGTGGAGTACACCTAAAAGGAGAGCTGCTCAGCATTTTCTTTTAAATCAATAACTAAGTGGAATAAACTACCAACACACTTAAAGTTTAAAAAATTTGGTTTGGAATTGAAACATTTAGTTTAACAGACATGTCAACATTGGTAAATTAGTAGTTTGTTTTGAAAGTTTTTGAAATGTTTTTCTCAATCTCTTGTGTTTGTTATTATGAAATGATTGTTACTTTTACATAATCATGTTGTAGTATGTTGAATTAGGGGCTGCAGATGGAAACCAGCTCTGAGCAACAATCTGGTACACACGGTCCCTGTCAAATAAACGAAATAAAGAAAAAGAAAGAAATAATGGGGACAAAATGAAAATATATCAATCCAAAAACAAAGTACAAACGAAGTAAAAAAATATGAAAAAAAAGATAAAATTCCCCTAAACTATATACAATGATGCATGGATTTATTCTGCATGTCTCAATTATGTGTTATAACTTTATAACTCTAGTTGTGCTTTTTTAAACCATAAATTTCAAAGATGAAAAATAATTTTTAATAACAGCAAACAGGAACACTGAGTAATAATGTAAAAATATGTAATAATAACTGGATTTGATTTAAAGAGGAATCCATCCAGTTATTTTCTATATTCTATTTTAAACAATCCTACCTTTCACTTCCTGATCAATCCATCAGCAGAGCTGCATTACACCTGTAGAGAGATGTAAGAGAAACTGTTGACAAGACACTGATATGATGTCTATGATCTGACAGCTCCCACGCTGCGCCCATCATTCATGTCCCTGCTTCCTGCCGGAGCGGCTCTCTGCTGCCGCGCCGCCGCCTGGACAAACCGCCGCGTCTGAGCTGATGCACAAACACACAGTCAGACTGTAACCTTCACTTTAGAGAAAGGCCTGATTACTGCAGGATTAGGACATGAAACCCCCCCAAAAATGTGTTTTAAGTAAATCCATTGTGTGCTTGTCATTTTACACCTGTTTGGTCTGAACACTAACAAACATTTGGACTGACTCAGACAAAAACAGATCATTATATGAAGTCCAAACTCAGATTTAAGCTTAGATTTGTGAATGTGAGGAAGGAATCAGCAAAGATCCCATTCCTCATGGTATCTTTAGTCATATGCATCTGTAAGGGGTTGATTGGGCCAGGTTCTGTGGGCATTTGGGTTGTCAGTTCCATGGAAGGTTGTCGAGAGGAACTACCGAGGGGAGTGCGGGTGTGTCTTGATGTAATTTTCAAAAAAAAATTGGAGATTAGCTATTATTTTGGCAACATACTAATGTTTTTGGCTAATTTGTTTTCTACTGGGGTTTTAAGCTAATTCAGAGTCTTAGCTTCTATTTTAGCAACATGCTAACAAATTTTATGCTAATTTGGAGTTCAGCAAATGTTTCAGTAAAATGCTGATTATTTCAGCTAATTTCTTATCCACTGATTTTTTTTTTTTTTGTTGAATAATTTAGAATTTGCTTCTATTTTAGTAACATGTTAATGTTTTTGACTAAGTTAGTTTACTGAGAAATTTTAGGCTATTTTGGAGTTCAGCTAGTAATTAACCAACAAGCTAGCTTTTTTTGGTGGATTTAGCCTCTAATTAGTTTGTTATGATAATTTGGAGTTTAGCTAATATTTTAGCAATATGCTAACATTTTTAGCTATTTTGTTATCTACTAAGGTTCTAGACTAATTTTGAGCTAAAAGTTTTTGAATGTTATGCTCATTTGAAGTTTAGCTAGTAATTAAGCAACAAGGTTACTTTTTTGCTACTAAAGTTAAAAACGTTTAAAAAAAATCCCTTTTTGAGAGATGCTAGTTTCTTTATATATAGTTTTGCTTTTGTTCTTGCAAAAAATAGACGTTGTTCATATTTATTTAAAAAAAAACACAAAGGTTATGAATGCAAATCCAAATTTCTTAAAGGCAAACGTAAGTCAACACGGCTCCTTCTAGGTTTGGATCAGGGGAAAACAAGTCCAAATGGTTCTTTTACTGTTAAAGGTTGCCGACCTCTGCCTTAGGTCATAGAGTACCAGTACTGGTCCCTTATTGACCTACAGTACATACAAAAGCGGCACACACTGGGTGTGCACGTGATACGCAAGCGCCCATAGGAGGTCCACTCAAACTGTGACCCGCAGCATGCCCATAGAAAAAATATGTGCATATACATGATTGCTTTTTTTTCTAGGCTAGCAGTCAATGCCTTAATGATTTATGTGGACCACCTGATGCCCTGAACAGGTCTGACCGAACAACCCGGTCTCAGTGAAATGCGTCCCTATTCCACGGCTTTGCACCCTCGGAATACCGTGCATAGTATACGCCAAACACGGTTTTTGCGTGCATATGATACGCAGTTGCAGGCCCATTCAAAACAACAGGAGCGGCTTTTAGGTTTCGTTTTGATCACGTGGTCGGATGTTTAGGTTTCTCCAGATCAGGTGACTTTTGAGTTTCTGTCCGGCACCGTAGATCCACTCTTTTTCTGGTGGAAAATCCCTCAGAATAAAATATTTTGTGGACTAATCTTTATTTTGGTAATATTTCTAGCGAGAAATGTGCCCGTTCCTATCACGACATGCATTTATTTTGGACATACAGTTCGTAGTTTGTCTGTTTTGCTTGACTTTGGGCTCAAAAATCATAAAACAGCAACGTCTGGGGTGCACGGAACAATCACGGAACCGGGGCGATCAGCAGGATTTGGGACCCGACCCGCATCGGTGGCCGGGTCAAGGTTAGGGTTAGGGAAGGTTCGGAGAAACCCGCCCGGAACCGTTTTTAATCGGGCCCGAATGACTTCTGTAAAGCTAGAAGGTGATCACTGCCTGACTACTTCCGGTCCAGGAGACGGTCAAATGATCCCGAAACGAAGATTATCAAACATAAAATAATTATCCTTTAATTTCTGCCTCATAAAACAAACACAAATGTCGGTTATTTTAAGTGACAATAACGAGGGAGGCTTTCAGACAAAATAAAGAAAGAAAACACAATTGGGTTATTTTTACTTTTCATTTTTATTATTATTGTTAATATATAATATTTTTAATATAATAATAATAATTATTATTATTATTAGTGGCAGTAAAAGTAGCAGTATTAATTTATTATTTATTGTTGTTATTATTATTATTATCATCATTATTGTTGTTATGTAAAAAAAATATATAAAAGGAATGACATAAACAAAATCCAATTGATTCATAAATTCATTAATACATTCAAAAATGTATTAATAATAAATAATATCATTGTTATTATTCTTTTTAATAATAATAATAATGTTGTTGTTATTATCATATCAATAATAAATAAATGATAATAATTATTGATCCATAAGATCAACAGACTGCAAGTTTTTATGATTCTTGAAAGCTGAAGGGGTCAAGAGAGAATCTCACTATTCATGGAACATTTTTTATTGTTATTATTTGTTAAAATTTTATTGATACAGGTTTGTGTCTGTTGTATGCTTGGTTTAATAAAATATCAGAGGGTGGTGCTGTATCATCCATAGGATGAAACATAAATGTAACGTAGCGCTGTCTGATTTCTTCTGGTCTAGCAGATGAAAATAAGTGATCTCAAAACACAGATTCTAAACCATCAGAATAATGTTCCTGTGATTTCTGCCTCATAAACTAGTAACGTTTATTTACAGGGCAAGCTTCTCAGTGGCAAGAACAAAATATGGAGGACATCACCTGGGTTTTGGGAGGGAATTTAACATATTTTAGGATGTATAAACACTTGGGCTGTGTTTTGATCACTGTTCAAGTGACAATTAGACAGTTGTTTTCAACATTATTTACTTCTTTGTGTTCAAGACGTAGTCTTTTTAACGTACATTCTTTCAGGTGTCTTAACTACATAGTGGTAATGGAACGCTTTTATGTTGCTATGGCGGAAACAAAGGACGCTAAACAAAACCGGAAAGAAGAACGCAAGATCTCAAATCAGAATAAGAGGGAGAAAGAAAGGAAAAAATAACAGTAGACAACATCTAAACAATGTTGCACAAGAGTAAATATATAAATATATTATTCTTAAAAGAAAGGCACAGGATATGTTTCATAGCTTGCAGTTTCTCATAAAAATACATGTACAAATTAAAGTCTATTAACTATTTTAAGAATGTGTTCTAAAAATTCAAATAAGACAGCCTTGTTACATAAGTAAATCATGTTTGAAACCAACAAGAACAAATGGCACTGTCAAAAAACAACATTTATTTATCAAATTTTTCAAATATTATGAAAGTGTTAATACCACATTTTTCTTTTTGGTTTTCTGTTTTTAGACCAAATCTAATCGTTTTGAAATTTAAAAGGAACACTATTGAAAGTTAATCAGCACTGAAAATCATAACAGAAAAATTTAGATTTCTACCATTTTTAAAAACAATGAATAAAACAGTTGCCAAACTATTTATTTTTCATTGCTGCAAGAAGTGTCCGTATTTTTGTCAATTTTTAAAATATTATGAAGTTTATAGATGGATAAATAAAATTCAAGATTTTGAAGTGATTTTTCTTTTGCTTTTGGTTCAATTAAATAAACAATAGATTTCCGACACAGGTCTCAGTAGATCTTATGATTCTCTTCAGTCAGTCCCTGTCTGCTTGCAGATCCAAAATGAATGTGGTCAGGACAGAATGGATTAAGGCAGTGTAGAAGATGGTCAGCAGCTCCTGACACAAGCTTTTTCAGTCACTTCTTAAGCTATCACGGGAAGTCCAACCTCTGCTGGGTCTTTCTCCAAAGTGAGTCAACCTGGGAGGTTCACTTAAGGTCCCTCAAAAAAGTGGACCCTAAGAACGCGTATGGGTCTATAGAGGGGACTGTTCTGTGTGAAGAGGATGGGGATGGGGGGGTTGTGTTCCTTCTCCCTAAGGTCCACTGTCATCTCTACAGTTTTAACAATGTTCAGCTCCGGGTGGCTTTGGCTGCACCAAAGGACAAGACGCTCCGTTTCCCGCTCTAACAAGTGGAGGAAAGCACAGTGACGTTTTGATGGAGGAGCTCTGGGATGATGGTATTAAATGCAGAGCTGAAGGCCACAAACAGGATCATGCATAGTTCCCTGCAGAGTCAAGGTGGTGTCAGATGTAGTGGAGAGCTGTGTTGACTTTATCGTCTGCGTCATTTAGTCACGTGAGAGAGGACTTCTTAGGAACTGGATGATGGTGGATCTGTTGAAGAGACGGGTGAAACTTTGAGGCAGCTGGTCAGAGCAAACCTTCAGACAGGATGGAGACACTCCATCAGGTCCTGGAACCTCCTGATCTTCTGCTTCTGAAACTGTTGATGCACATCAGATCCTCAGTCCAGGTTAGATGTCCAGTCTGAAGGAAGTTGAGACAAGTCAATCATTTTGATTAAGATTGATGGGGGAGGGAATGCTATGTTCCTTTAGAACCTGAATAGAAGTCGTTATGGTGGCAGATCTCTGCAGGGTGGGGGTGGGGCATCTCTTTTCATGAGGGTCTGCAGAACTTTAGAAACTGCAGTTGTTGGCAGAAAACTGCCCTGTTATCTTTGCAGTGTTGGTCATATTAGCTCCCTTGATCTTCTTTTTCATCTTGTTCCTGACCTATTTCTAAAGGTCACGACCCCCACTCCTGTAGGCCTCTTCCTTGTCCTTGCATTGCCTCAGCAGCTGTAAACCGTTGTTTGATGTTGTTGAATTTGCAGAAGGTTTTGGTCTGCAGGCATGTCCTCACAAAAACTGATCTAGGTGTTCCAATCTTTGCATTTTTCATCTTGGACTCATCCGTCCATAACAGTCTTCACTTTGGGTTTAGCTGATTTCAGCTTTCTTCTGTCGGTTGGGATGACATGAGGCAGGTTTGAAAGTCTCAAAGCAGCACAGGGAACTGAGTGATGCATCGTGTAGTAGTGGAGTGTTCGTGGGACAGGTCACCTGCTGTTTGTAATAAACTTAATTACATTTGAAAAATATATGAAAAAACAAAACAGCACTGAGCCCTAAAGAGCCTGGATAACCCTTGATGTGGCTTTAAGCTCGTGGATCCTGTAAAACCTGCTGATGGGTCGCTCTCATTAGAATTAATACATACATCACTGTTGAAGTGTGGGACCTCTGTAAAATTCAAAATTCATCTATACATTTAAAAAATGTGAAATAGCTTTAGTATGTACTCAAAATCTGGAAAGTTAGACTATATTTCTTCGCAGAAGTCATGACACATCCCATAAATGTACTGCACATTTTAGGAGGAGACTGGGTTGAAATTTTACACTGTTAGCAGCAAAGTCGACAAAGTTAAGCTCCAATTAATGTCTATTCATGTAGATTGCTTAAACGTTGTCTATGTTTCAGGGAGGACTGATCAAACGTCCCTTGTGTGATCATTGTTGTTTAGGAACAATCCTCTGAACTTCTTAAAATGTACAAACTAGGACTTGTTACTATGCAGAGTCTAAAGTCCTTGTCACCAACAGATTACATTAAACACAAGCATACAAGAATCCTGAAGTTCTAAATAATTAAGTTTCAGAAAAATGAGTTTGTCAATTTTTACAGCACTGTCAACTTTATCAATTTAAAATCTAAAAAACATCTGTTCATTTATCAATTTAGCAATACCAGAGCTCATATTCATTTATATCATTATTTTATTAATACATAATTTGTTTAAGCCTCCCATCTCTTTGACCTGTGGTCTGATAAGAAGTTAAAAGTAACTATTCACAATAAATTAGGGATATTATTTACATACATTTGGTACAATGTACAAATCAAAACAATTACATAGTCAGCCCCAAAACAACCTGTTTATCTCACACCAAAAATCGCTTCCCAACCCAATCTCTAGTGAAACTTGACGGTAATTCTCCAAATATCCTAAAGCTTTTTTGAATGGCGTAGACCAGGGGTGTCAAACTCAGTCGCACAGGGGGCCAAAATCCAAAACACGTCTTAGTTTTTGGGCCAAACGGGATAAACATTTATTGAACACACTAGAACTACATTATTAAAACTTTAAAACTGTAACTTTTTAATAGAATTATGAATTAAATATTAATGGCATCACCAGCGAAAATGTTGGTGTGAATCCTGTAAGCTGAGTTTGATTGCTGAAGATGAGTGCTGATAGATTAATTTTAATAAAGAATAAAGAATTGTCTGAATAGTAAGATTCTCTCTTGACCCTTTCAGCTTTCAAGAATCATTAAAACTTGGAGTCTGTTGATCTTGTGGATCAACAATGTATTTATGAATCAATTGGATTTTGTTTATGTCATTCATTTTATTTTATTTTTTTTTACATAATAACAATAATGATGATGATAATAATAACAACAATAATAATAAATTAATACTGCTACTTCTACTACCACTAATAATAATAATTATTATTATATTAAAAATATTAATATATTAACAATAATAATAAAAATGAAAAGTAAAAAAATAACCCAATTGTGTTTTTCTTTCTTTATTTTGTCTGAAAGCCTCCCTCGTTATTGTCACTTAAAATAACCGACATTTGTGTTTGTTTATGAGGCAGAAATTAAAGAAACATTATTTTATGTTTGATAATCTTCGTTTCGGGATCACGTTTGACCGTCTCCTGGACCGGAAGTAGCCAGGCAGTGATCACGTTCTAGCTTTACAGAAGTCATTCGGGGCCCGATTAAAAATGTTCCGGGCGGGTTCTCCGAACCTTCCCTAACCCTAACCTTGACCCGGCACCGATGCGGGTCGGGTCCCAAATCCTGCTGATCGCCCGGTTCCGTGATTGTTCCGTGAACCCCAGACGTTGCTGTTATACGATTTTTGAGCCCGAAAAGTCAAGCAAAACAGACAAACTACGAACTGTATGTCCAAAATAAATGCATGTCGTGATAGGAACGGGCACATTTCTCGCTAGAAATATTATCAAAATAAAGATTAGTCCACAAAATATTTTATTCTGAGGGATTTTCCACCAGAAAAAGAGTGGATCTCCGGTGCCGGACAGAAACTCAAAAGTCACGTGATCAGTCACCTGATCCGGAGAAACCTAAACATCCGACCACGTGATCAAAACGAAACCTAAAAGCCGCTCCTGTTGTTTTGAATGGGCTGCAACTGCGTATCATATGCACGCAAAAACCGTGTTTGGCGTATACTATGCACGGTATTCCGAGGGTGCAAAGCCGTGGAATAGGGACGCATTTCACTGAGACCGGGTTGGACCGAACCTCACCTGTAGATAAGTAGGATTAGGGGTGTGCCAAAATATCAATATTGCGATGTATCACGCACGCGCTTCATTCAGGAAAAAGCACTGGCGAGATTCAGGCTCGGTACAGCGTCTGCAAATCATGTCTACCTGTGCTCAGGTATCATCCACCTGTAGAAGAGACAGCTGGTAAGAAGTGAGTTTGTCTGAGTGCTGGAATGACCGCCATCGCTTATTTCCTGTTTGATCGGTGCGCTGTGGGAATTAGGCGCACGCTTCATAGTTGTTTGTGTACTTCAGGGACCGTCGGAATTTTCGTTTTCATGCACTTTGATGTTAACCTGCTGGTGTACGGTGAAACTTTGGTAAATTTATGGTGTGAGGTTTGCAAATGAATGTACTTTTTCATGCAAGTTTATTTAAAGTCTTTCTTAAATACAAAAAAAAAAGTCTTAAATAAAAATGTAATTAAAATAAAGTATTGCCATTATTTTGTATGTTTTGGGGGTTTTACCTATTGACTGCTGACTGACTAAATGGAAAATAGATGAAGATTGGAGAAATAATCTCAAGTGTCAGTCTGAGTAGATCAGCCTTCAACTTTAGATGCTCAGTCCTTTTCAAATGTGGGAAAATTAGGAAACACTTGACAGAGGCTGTAAAACATTATATTCCGATCCTTTGGTGTGACGTTCATTTGGAGGTAGATAGCTGTCGCCACTTGAATTATTTAATTTTTTTCTGTTGCCAACAGCAATTCTGTACCTAAAAGTGGCCCTGCTGATCATGTTTACTATTGTTGAAATTTGAATTTGACAGATAATTCAATCATTAGTATCAAAGACAAAGTATCACTGATGTCAACAATGTTTCACCAAAGTGTCTATAATTTTCTGCACAAAATAAGACAAGTTATTTATTATGATTGTGTTCAAACTAAAAAAAATATGTATTCTTATATATAATGTTAGTTATTAGATATGATTTTTACCAATTATCGCAGTATCGCGATATTATCAATATCGTGAGCCATGTACTGCATATCACATCATATCATGAGGTACCCAGTGATTCCCAGCTCTAAGTAGGATCCACCCATAAGGGCGAGATCCAGGGTTGTTCCCAAAGTCAAAGTTCGTTTTTCCAAACTGGACCAAAAGAAATCCTTTTTTTGAGCATCTTTGAGGCCAACGTTCAATTCTTATTGGCAACGAGTGAATCCTGGTTGTAACGTTTAAATTGGGGTGGTGACAGGACCAAGTGGACTTGAGAGGTTCTTCATTTCACCTTTTCACCAAGAATTGAGTTAATAATGTTTGGAAACAAACACACAGAGAAAAGAAAGGAAAACTGACGCTTCGTGTCTGGCCTTGGCAGAAGAACAAACTCTATACCTGGATTGCAGGGAGCTGTAATTACATGATTTAGGAACCACGGTGCTGCTGCTGTGCTGAGATGCCTGTTTAACTATGAGCTCATGATTATAGTTGTTCCAACACAAACAAACTTGGCCTTTACCAGGTGAAAATTGAACAATATCCTTGTATAAATGCCATTGCTCTCCACAGCACTTCCTCCTCGATGAACTGTGGTGCTGATTGTCTCATTAAATTCCAGTCAACAAAAAACATAGTTAAGTAGACTTATGCAACTACAGAACTAAGTCTTAACATTTCCTATCTGAACAATGAAGACACATTTTGTTTAATATCATATTTGCCTTCTAATTCTTTGCAAACACAGTTTGGGTTGAACAGGTAAATGGTTTTTAACCTTTATTTTTGAGTGGCAATTTAACACCAAATTGGAAAGAAAAAGAAAAGTAATAAGTAACACAATCTTACGGGGCTGAAAAGACTAAAGTGTCTGCTCAAATTTGATGTTAAACGCTTTTGTTTTTATTTCTAAAAATAATGTGGATTACTTTGTGTTTACACAGAATACTTAATACACTTAAAATATGTGCAAATAACATCAACCAAAATAGAACCTGTTAGAATACTATCTACTGAAATGAAAGGTCAATATTTTCAATAGGATTATTCAAATGTATATTTGTGAACAATCTAAAACAGGAAATTAATAAATAAATATTGTACATTTTTTGCTGTTGACATTGATAACGTTACTTTTGATTATTTATGTAAAATTGTGTTAAACAGCGTTTCAGCTGTCAGCTTTACTGTTCTGAATCCAACAGTCCTATTCACTTTTTTAGCCCTGTCGCCATTTTGTTTGACATCGCTGTGAAAAGGGTCTATTGCGCGATTTATGCGTAGCTCACGTAGTGTGGGGTTTGGGAGTGTAGTTGTGTTTTCTGTTTAGTCACTTTTTCTTCTCACCTTTCTCTCATTTCAGGGGTGTTGATTTCTTCCTGTTTCCCACCTGGTTTTCCTGTCCTCTTAATGGGTGCACCTGTGTTTGATTATCTTGTTTTCGTTCTAAGCTGCGTGTCCCCTCTGCTAATCACCAGATCATCTTGTGTGCCTTCTCGAGGGCTGCAAGCTTTCTAGCCTTCTTGAGTTATTTCTGAGCCAAAAAGAATAAAGAAGAAGCTTTTGAATCTCCTGCATTCTAATCAAATGCCATCGGTCTACATCCCGCATGTGCTTTGATGGTCCAATACTCAGTGGAAACCCTCAGCAAATGGCCGACCCTCTACCAGCGCAGGATGGGAGCTCCCCCATGTGCAGAGTTTACGCATAAAAGACAATCTGTAAATTCTGGACTATATGAGGAAATCGGCAAGTTAAGATCCGAGCTTCAAGAAAAGAATCAGCTGATTGAAAATATGATGACTTTCCCTGTCCAACATCCTATCATATCAACAGCAGTCTGCTCTTGGACACCTCCCAAATCTGTCACTTTCTGCACCAGTCTCCTGGTTTGGCGTGCTAACACCACCGATGCTGACAGCAACGTTGTTCAGATACGTGGCCCTACAAGCAGTTTGGAACAGTCTGTTGGTGCCTGAGAAGCTGAAAAACCAAGCTATCTGGAGGGTATCAAAACCCAGCAAAATATTTGTCCCAGTGCCAAAGGTGAACACAGGGCCCCGGTTCACTCCTCCACACCGAAGCCGTCATGGGCGCAGGCGACACGTCTTAGCAAAAGGATTTGTACAAATCAACCCAACACTGAGACTTCCACAAACCCGCTAACCCTCTCAAACCGCTACACTCCTCTGTCGGAAAGGACTGACCAATCTGCTTCTGTACCCGAGGACTGCCCAGCGCGACTCCCCCACCGGCTCTGCTGCGGATGCCGCCCTGGCAGCAACCTCTACCCAGATCAGTGCGCAGACCGAGAGAAAAATGACAATTCCATCTGGGTTCTGGCCTCATGAAGGCGGGGCTCATCTTCACCTGCCATCACAGTGCCAGCACCGCCGTTCCGTGCTGGCGCGTCATCTCTACGGCTGAGCACCAAGGCGAGGCACCACCGGCTGGTACGCGAGGCTGTCGTGGCGATCGAGCGAACCTCTTCGGCAGTCGAGCTCTCCCCACCCGGAATCCCCGATCTCTACGGAGCCGGGTACCGCATCAGATCAAGTCTCCACCGGACATCAACAGGTAGAAGCGCTGCACTCGTCTCTTCCTCCTCTCTTCCCACACACAACACTGATTATTGCAGACTCCATCAGGAAAAATCTGCTTTGCTAACGCGTCTACCTGCTGCTACCCGGGTGTGACAGTCTCCGTTGTCCTCGATAACCTCCTACCTCGCTACCAATCTGTCAGCAACAATCAAAAGAATCATCGTTTACATGGGAGTGAATGAAGCACAAAGACGGGAATCCAAACTCATCAAAAACGACTTCCTCCTTCTTTTGGAGATTTTGGAAAGCACGGACACATCTATCTATATTTCTGGTTCTCTTCCATCCATTAATCACGGGGTTGAACACTTTAGCCGCACCCTAGCCTTGCACTCTTGGGTGCATAACATATTTGGAAAATATGATTTTATTTTTATTGATAATTTTAACTTGTTTCTCATGTCGATCTGTAAACCACGACCCTTTTAACTCTTTTTGAGGTTGGAATTGGCAATGCCTGTTATTGTGTCTTAATATGTAGATCTCCTGGTCCTGCACATGTGTTTTTAGAGGAATTTGCTGAATTTTTAACTTCTGTTGTCAAATTTGAGAGAATTTCAATTCTTGGAGATTTTAGAATACACATTAACGACACGTCTTGTAGTGTAGCAACTGAATTGCTGTCATTCACTGATTCATTTAATTTAAATCAACATTCATTTGGTCCCATTCATAAGAAAGTCATGCATTGGACCTCGTCTTCTCTTTTGGTCTTAATGCTGCCCAGCTCAGTGCTGTGGACGTTCATGTCTCGGACCACAGCTGTATCTATTTTCAATTACTCGACCACCTTCCTTGTTATCCACATAGAGTTAGAGCCCAAAGACGGATCATAAATCAAGTTGCAGTTGAGGTATCAAACCCGCAATCTTCTGATCATGAGACGACTGCCCTACCACTCCACCACGGCCGCCCGTAGATTAACAACATCAGGGCGAGTATAACACTAGCTTCAGGTAGAACTCTTAGTGCTACTTCTTCCTCTTCTTCTTTATGGACTTGGTGCTTTTTTTCACCTGTAACTCTGGAAGATGTTAAAGTCCTTCTAAAAACAGTAAAACCCTCTTCCTCCCCTCTTGGTATTGTCCCACTTCACTGTTCTTGAAGGTATTTGATGCACTTGGTCCACAGGTTGTCAAACTGATAAATATTTCATTGTCAACCAGCGCTGTGCCCAACTCTCTAAAACAGGCTGCATTCAATTCAGTATTAAAGAAGACAAATTTGGATCCACTGGAGCCAAGCAGTTATCGGCCAATATCAAAATTGCTGTTTTTAGCAAAGATTATGGAGAAAGTGGTTGCAGGTCAGTTGACACTTTTTGTGAATACATATGGTATTTTAGATCAATTTCAGTCGGGGTTTCGAAAACTACACTGTACAGAGTCTGCTCTCTTAAAAGTCTCTTTCTGTTGCAGAAAGTGACAAGAGAGTTACTTGAGTAACAGAACACAAACTGTCTTTTTTTATGGTTGTTATTCTAATGCAAAAAGTGTAACATGTGGTGTATCTCCAGAGAGTTGCCTTGGACCGTTTTTTATAGCATTTTCACAAACGATACTTCAGTAAATTTCAAAGCATCAAAACTTATTATATATGCTGATGATTTGACCATTTATTCATCTGCAAGTTCTATAGAACAGCTTAACATGACAATGAAAAGTGAATTCAAACATATAGTAAAATGGATTGAGTCTAATGAGTTAGTTTTAAATGTAAAAAATCAAAGTGCATGGTATTTGGCTCTAAATATGCTTTAAGAGCAAATCCAAAATTAAAAGGAACTGTAATTAAGCAAGTAAATGAAACTACATTTTAGGCATATTTATTGTTGATAAATTAACACATAAATGAAAAAAACCACATAGATGGCATATGAGCTAAATTAATAACTAAAATAGGGGGAAGAGCAATCTCTACAATTAGTAGAAATGCAATTTTTTTAACGCCACATACAAATAATCTACAGTTCAATCCCTAATACTTTCAAATACAGGCTACTGTTCAGTAATTTGGTCCACGGCCACATCAACACCGTAAGGCAAAGTTCAAAAGTTACAAAACAGAACAGCTTGGGTAGCATTTGGGTGCAATGATAGAACTAATATCAATCATATGCATAAACAATTCAACTAGCTACAAGTAAGTAATAGATTAATTTATTTACTATTGCTTTTCATCAGAAATATTATTGTAACAATAAACAATTGACCATTTATAGGAAACTTAGATTTAGTCGCAATACACATAACTATTCTACAAGACATGCAGAGGACGGTCATTTCACTTTACCAAAAGCAAAAACCAATAACATCAAACAGACTGTTCTGTACAGAGGCATGTCAGACTGGAACTCACTACCAAAAGTTATTTCACAGTCAAAAAGCAAAGTTATTTTCAAATCATCACTAAAAACATACTGTTTTTTGAATGAATGAAGGAATGAATGAATGCATGAAATATTTCTTGATAATGTTGAGTAATGCCATTATTGGGTTATGTATGTAGTGTGTATGTAGTGAGGAGGTAAGAATCACATTCATTTGTATAAACATTGGTTTCTCATTACTTATTTGAATATTTATATGTTAATACTTGCATGTATATCTGTAAATGTAAAAAGTTTGTCAAATGTCTGAACCCCAGGAAGAATAGTTGCAACTGCTTGGTTGCAACTATTGTGGATCCCTAATAAATAAATAAAATAAAAATAATGACATTCTGATGGCTGCAGACTCTATTCAATACAGTGTTGGTTTTGTTGGATCTGTCCTCGGCCTTTGACACAGTCGACCAAAAGACGTTAATATGTCAACTACAAGAAGATTTTGGAATATCTGGACTGTACTTTCATGGTTCTCTTCTTACCTTTCCAATAGAACAACTGTCATGTATGCTAATGGTTTAGTGTCTGAAGTCGCCCACTTGGTGTCCCTCAGGGCTCAGTTCTTGGTCCAATCCTATTTCTTTTGTATATTAACCCTCATGGAAAAATTATTAGTAGTTTTAAAATTGTGTCTTACCATTTATATGCTGGTGACCGCCAACTATATTGTTCTTTTAGTGAGTCTGAGTTCCATAAGTTAGATGACTTATTACTTTGCCTCTAATACATCAAAGACTGTCTAAGTCTCAATTATCTTCAACTAAATGAAAAGAAAACAGAAACACTGATTATTGCCTCCGAGCATCAAGCCACATCCATTAAACATCCCTCAGGCTCCCTCGGTTCCTCCTGCAAACCAACCCTCAGAAACCTCGGTGTAACGTTTGACCAGTCTATGTCCTTCAGAAACATTTGGTCAAAAACTGTTTTTACCACCTGAGAAATATTTCTAAGCTGAGAAAAATGGTAACTAAGGCTGACCTGGAGATTGTGGTCCATGCTCTCATCGTTTAGACCGGGGTCCCCAAACTTTTTCTTGTGAGGGCTGCATAATAAATTTCTTCTCTGATGGGGGGCCGGGGTCGGTTTGTAGGCTAGCAAAAAAAGTGTAACAATCATAGGGGGTGTCTAAACATAACAATGATATTTTTCCAGAAAGCCACACAAAATCATATTTTAACAATCCCTTTCTTTAATCTTCACATAGAAAATGAATCTAAAACTGTCGTTATTTTTAAAACATATTAATAACTATATAAACATATGCAAAAAATGTTTTTTGTACTTTTAAGTGTAAAATATGTTAAAGGTTATTTTCCTACCAGGTAAAATGTACAAAATGAATGATATAAACAAAAAAACATCATTTATCAGTCAACTTTTAATGACACTGCAACCGCAACCCAAAATCCTAATTATACCTTCAAAATGAAAAGAAAAAAATGAAGAAGCGTAATCATGGCAAAAGTTTGCATTTAGAAATTACCGACAAGCTGATTTGGTTCTGTCAGTAAAATGTCAATTGGACCCAGGACACGCCGGAGAGACAATGTCTCTCGGCTGTCCTGAGAATGCCTCGGGGTCCCCCCAGAGGAGCTGGAGGAAGTGGCCGGGGAGAGGGAAGTCTGGGCATCTTTGCTTAGACTGCTGCCCCCCCGACCCGGTCCGGATGAAAGGAGGAAGATGGATGAAGTGAAATGTGATCTGTTCTGGAAAAAGTCGTTCTCGTGTCTGCACAGGTTGGTTCTGGAGCCGGTTCTGTTTGAAATTCTTTTCTTGCAGATTCTAATTCTGTCTTCTTATTATCAGTAACAGTGAAATCATTCCAGATTTCTGTTGTTTTTCATCTTTGTTTAAGTTTTTGTGTTGATATTTGTCAATTGTTGTATCTTCCCCGCTCTTCGTACACACACGCACGCGCACGGCTCTGCGCTCTTATGATCTCTGCGCAAACAATATTGATCTGACATGCGCACTTGAAGAGGGAAAACAAAAACAAGAGAGGATTTGGGAAACTCTTTGATAAAATGGGCAGCTGGGGAAACAAACCAAAAGTGCGGGAGCTACGTTCTCTAAATAACTTGTTACAGTGGAACCTGCGAATTAGGATTATAGATTCTAAACTCCTCACTACACACTTTCTCCACTTTTCTCAGTCATGGATATTTTTAAATTCAGGATAATAGAATAAAGACAAGCATTTATGTGATTTATGTGAGTCTGAGAAACTGCGCGTTTCTGCAGGAATGCATGGAGGAGATTGACAAGGTCTCCAGCCAATCAGGACGCAGAACAGGGTGCGCTGTTAAAAAAAGAAAAAATCAGCAGCATGATCACACAGAGAGCAGGAGAACTGCAATTTAGGGAGAACTCTGTATTCAGTTCTATTTGACGGGGATTAGGGAGAGTTCAGACAAAGAATGTAAAAGGCTGGAAGAAAAAGTCTGATGTCGCCAGTTTGAAAAATAAATAAATAAATACTGGGTCTCTGATAGTGTTTGGGGGCCGGGTCAAATGTGAAAGCGTGCTGGGTCCGGCCCGTGGGCCGTAGTTTAGTGACCCGTGGTTTAGACTATTGTAACTCTCCAGTTTTAATCAATCTACAGTACATCGCCTTCAGCTGGTGAAAATGCAGCTGCCAGGCTTTTAACTGGATCCAGCAGAAGCGCTCGCTGCTTTTGGTAAGAGCTTTTAGTTCATCTGTCCTGTATCACATTTTATTTATTGTTTTAATCTTTTTTATTTTCTCTCATTATTTCACTGTGTAAAACACTTTGTGATTCCAACTGTGAAAGGTGCTATATAAATAAAATTTAATTACTTACTAAGTTTGTGTCCACACACAGATCATGACACGTAGTTTCTATGCAATTATTACGTGAATTGTGCGTGATTTTAGTGAGATGCACACGGATAGATATTTATGGTTTTACGTGACCGTTGTACATATGTCCGTGTACGTCTTATAGATTTTCACGCATGTACTACCAATGTCTAACTTTTATATCGCATATATGTGTGCGTATATGCACATAAATAACATAATTGACATATGAATAATGTATGGATTGGATATAAACAGCCAAATTATCATGCAGGATTCATTCAGTCGCTTGTTGTGTGATAGGTAAATAGATCAGTCGGTATATCATCCCTCCAGGAGTCTATACCAAGTGTGTGTGTGTGGGGGGGGTTTATCTCCTGCTCCCCCGTCTGGGTCTGTACGTGGGGGGTCTTAAAGGAGCCCTGTGTCTAAAGTAACAAACACCTGTTTGAGCTGGAATTTAGTGAAGACAGGACACAGCTGGAAGATGTACAGTATTCCGTGTATATATATATATATATATATTTCACTTTTTCCACATATGTTCACATATGTTCAGTCTTAATGTGTAAAATATGTGTGAATCATATGTGGTCGACAGTGGGACATGGGCTTCAGGGGGGAGTATTTCAAAAGCAGAAGGGTTAGAGGCTGCAGTACCTGCAAGTGAATTAAATGTAAAAGAAAAACACGAATTATAATAAAATCAAACATTCCACTGCCAGCCAATTTAGTGAGACCAGGATCAGGGTTGCATGCTCAAATTTATTTCACCACTAACAAATCTGAAATCTGAACCAGCGGCAGCCTCAAACCCAGCATACAAGGAGCTGCTATGATTGGTCCGCACAAAACCAAAGTATGTGTAACAAGTTCAGGGTTTGATAGAAAAGACTTGATCTTCGTCAAATGTTGCAGCAGGAAAAAGCTAATCAGGTTCATTATTTGGAGGTCCAGTTTCAAGGCAGCATCAAGTTTCACTCTGAGATTTGACTACTGACTGCTCAAATGGGGCAAAAGAGAGAGGTCAAGACCATGATCCTTACGAAAAAAACATTATCTCAGCCTTACCCTCAGTTAAACCAAAAAAGTTAGCAGACACCCACATTCTAATGTCAGTAAGGCATCAGTTATTGTTTTAAGCGTGTGGTCAGACTCTTTGGACATAAATGAGGTTCAGGTTATGAACATGTCTGCAGATTTCCTTAAGATTTTTATATGAAGAATTCTTTTTTATGTACAAGTTTTTATTTTCATAATTATTGGCTTCAAAACAATGATGTTTGTTGCATTCTTTGTGCAGTCAGATGGAAATATTCTAGAAAATTGCATTTGACAGAGCAGGGACGCTTAAATGTTAGCTCTTAGTGATTCTGTTTTTTAACTGACATATGAGATATCCACTTCCTGTCTTTAGTTCACCTTGAAGTCCATCTACTTTTTGACAGAGTGACCTGAGCTGCAGATCAACCACAAGTCCCCTGTTTTCCACCTTTGAAACGTCTTCATCAGAGATGAGCTCCTTGGAAGCAGACCATCTTCAGAAATGATCCGGCGTCGAACAACATGTGTGTTGTGTTCTCTGAAGCTGTTTGTGTGGGTCTGAACCAGGAAGACTTGTTAGGCCTTTATGTTAAACTAGCAAGTGTACCAGGAAGAACCACAAATCTGTGTGTTTGGAGCTGAGCAACGATATCCACCATGGAGTCTTCAATCAACTCTCCGTACGCTCAGAGGGTTCAATGACCAACATTACCTCACGTGTTGCTATTGTTTGGCATTCTGATGATTTCATTGAAACTGCAAAATGTTTGGTTTGAAAAAGAACAGTTTAGATTTTAAAGTAAAGAACGGGCCATCCCCCTTTGAGACTTGAGATACCATTGAAAGCAGTGCACCATGGGAATGTTTGCAGATCATGGTCATGTATCACAGTCCTGTGAGCTTTATCTGTAAATAAAGGAAAGCATCTTGTTCTCCAGAGCGTCGTGGTGAAGTGCGGCTGCAGTCTGGATCCTCGCTGCATCACTGTCACCACCGAAGGTCAGAGGATTGAATCAGAACACATCCATCCTCTGCAGGCCTTTTAATCAGCTGTTGTTCTGTGGTCACTCCAGATCAAACGGTAGATCTCAGGACACGCTTAGAGACTCAAACATTCCACCAGCTCAACCTTTTGAAAATGATGGCAAAATAATCTCCGTGGTGGAAACAGTTTTTGTGGACCTGCGTTTATTTGTAGTTGTTGAAAATTTTTTCATACATCATAAAAGACAAAAAAATAATAACATGAAATGAAGTTCTCATATGAAATAAACGATCATCTGAAAGAGTTCTCCTGTTGTCCTTTTCTTCACGTTGTTGCTCAGAAACGAGTAACAAAGTGACAAACGGAGCGCGTCCACAAATGTTTAAATCTAAGATGACAGAGCAAGAGAAGCCATGTGAACATCTTCAGAAGAAAAAATGGACAGAAGTTTGTTTACACTGATAGGGAGGTGTCCATGCACTCCTCATTTTTATAGTCATTCATAATGCATACCAATGCAGCTTCCATATCCTCCCATTATTAGAAATGTTTGCTTTACACCAAGCTGTTAATTCTGCTTTTCTCTGCTCACCTTGTTTCCAGTGAAATAATATTTGTGTTGAGAAGTGTTTTCCTTCCAATCATGTGGCAGAATACCTCAAACCTTGAGATGTTTACCTTCCAGGTGAAGGAAATACTGTAAATATTTCAACATCGTCAGCTGCTGTGGGAGGGGTCAAAATGGGGTTTCTGGATGCTCAATCTGCACAAAAAAAGAACATTTCCCCAAAAAGTGCATTTAACTTTTACAACATCTATTTCATACCACAATATTATAACACTGTATCGTCTGGGTGAACCTTGAATGAACCCAAGCCAGTGCTGTTGTTGGAGATAAAGCTGCAAACAGACCCCCCCATGCATGAGCTCTGCTTGATTTATGCTAACAATCTCCTCAAATCATTTCTCCCCAATGCAGACATCTTGTAAGAGCATCAGCACCCCATGGTACATATATATAGTGTTATCATCAATTATATGCAAATCTCAAATGAGCATGCATCACCTCTGGATGATTTGTGTCAGTAATTAGATGCCAAGAGGCAGGACGGCCCTGCTTGTTTGAAATGGCAGACTCTCTGTGCTGCCATTGTCTGGTAGGTGAACAGGGAAATGGCAGATTCCTTAAAATAGAAATGCACATGTCAGGGTTTTGAGTGGAAGGTTATTGCTTTGAAGGGGGCAGTAAAAAGAAAAACATAACGATTGCTGCTGGGATGGAGTGCAGCTTCCTAAGGTCCCCATCTGATCATCTTCTGATCTATTTTCAAAGCGTTCCCAGCAAACTTTTAAATACAATGATGTCCTATCAGATCTAATTCAGAAAAAAAAACTGTTTTCCAGGACATAGTTCCTGCAGAGCAGCAGGAGTTCACTGGGATCACCAGCTAGTTATTAAAAAATAAACACACAAAAGAGGTTAAGCATAAAAGAATTTCTTAATGTGGAGAAATTAGGTGAAAACCTCCACTCAAAAAACTTGTACATTGTCCATATATTGAATTAATGTTAATTGAATAATCAAGACAAAAACAAACATTCCGTCTCAGTTCAGTGCAAAATGAGTTCAAATCCACTCCGGATCTTCCAAAAAATATCCCCCAAAAACTAAAATGATTCAATAAAAAATGAAATATCCCTAAAGCGATCGCTTAGTTTCTGGTACATCAGTAAATAAAAAAAGAAGGTTGGATCTCACCAGCATTATATCCGAGGACTTGACGCGGCCTCTCACAGCAAACCCACAACGCACGCTCAATGCTGCAGGGTCTCCCGGTGATGCTTCCTCGTTGAATCCCTTTTCCGAACTGGCCACAGTGGATTCCTTCCTTTGGTGATCCAAGCGCTCCGCGTCCGAAAACGATGCTCCCTCCAAACAAATCCACCTGTGGAGCTGTCACCCGCGGCCTGAGGGTGCAGAAGGGCAGATCCGTGCGCCACGCCCCTCTACCTTGGTTTCCGAGGCACAATCATTTACAGCAGGAATATAGAAGTCTTAAACAGAACATAAATTCACTTTACTTTAGAACCTTTTTTGTGCGTTTTGTAACACCTCAGTGTAATGTGACACCGTCACAAATTCATTAATAATTTACCTTTTGAGTTGTGGGCGGGACTGTTGATACAAAACAACCCCACCCCCTCTTCCCCTCTGCATTCCTGAGAGCTTTCTATTTATTCTTCCACCAGCAATAAAAATCCAAAAAGGGGAGTGTTACGTCCCCTGGGGTACAACATGGCTCAAGTTTAGGAAGGGGGGCAAACAAAGGGGACAGTAACAAAAACTGGACACAAATTACAAAGAAACATAGTTTATTAAAATAACCACCTGTGTCCTGAAATGAAGATCAAATAATTAGTGAGTTGACAAAACAAAAGGTCAAACCAAAACAGAGTTGGAACCAAGGCCAAAATTAAAATAAGTCATGGAGACTGCTGACCCAGCCATGACGACCGTCGGAGTCAGCAGCTCCCTGCTAAAGGCTGCCTAACAAAACTACCTAATGAAAAGAAATGAAATAAAGCCTGCAAATCAGGACTACCATGGTCCAGCTCCAAACTAACACAACAAAACCCAACAATCTAGGAATGCTGAGGACAAAAGAAAGGAGCAAAAGACACAAAAACCAAACTAGCAACTGTAGGCCTACTAACTACTTACTTCTTCTTAGCAGAAACATGGGGTCACATTTTTAGGTTAATTAACTTGTAGACTGTGGCGGAAAAATAAGCGTCTGTTTGAATTGCAGGAGACAGCGGATGCCGCATGCACTCCGCTCCACTCCGCTCCGAGTGTGAACCTAGCTTAACTGTACAACTACGTATTTGAATAGAGTAACAGATGGGCTTCATCTAGATGAGGGACAGCTGAGGGGGCGAGACGAGGAGAGGCGAGGTTCATTGTCAAGGACAGGAGCACAAATGATCCACCTGGATTCTGGAATTTCTCCTGCTCCCCCGGACGAGAAAAAGGGACAACACATGAATGGCACAGCCCCAAACAGACAAACAAACATGCATTTATTATGCATCAGAATGGAGCGGAGCAGAGAGCTCGTGGCCACAGTGCCAAGCATTTATTCTACGTCAAAAATAGGATTTTTTTAAAAGTTTTTTTTCATCCGTTCCTTATTAACGATTTGAACAAACATAAGTACTCATAACTCAGTACTCACAAATATATACTTAATTTTCTCAGTATGTGTCCTGTATTATGAGAAAAATGCCACAAGAACATGTTAAAAATGCAATGTTCTGAGTGGATTGTTGAGAAATCTCTAAAAGAAAAGAGAGGTAAACAAGCTCATCTACATGATTAATCATCAAAGCAGTGTAATATTCTTCCTTGTATCAGTTGAAGGTGCAGCCTGGTGTCTCTCACCTCTTAAACCAACACACCTCTTGCTTCTTCAGCGTTGAATTGTGGTTCTATCAGAAAAAGCTCATTATGCAGCCGAGCACTGAGTCGGCTCCTCACCTACGTCAGTCTTTGAGACAACCTTAACAGCCGACAGCGCCCATCCATCTTCACAGCATTAATAACACTGATGACTGAGGGTTGTGTATATTAAAAATGTCAAAATGTCCGCTATAACATGGCCCCTGATTAAGCATCCCTGCGAACAGATCATTTGTTTTAAAGCGCTTTTAGCTTTAACTACACAGAACAAACACAGATGTGTGATGGGGACTGTTCAGTCTGCATAATGGATCCTAGAAACTGCTGCGGGCCTAAAGCAGTTATTGAGTTTCATAACGCTTAGTCATTCCATTCATTCTGCATGAGAGGCTGTACGTCATGAAAACAAAATCTCCGTGTGGACTCGAGCACCAAAATAAAGTCTCAGGGGGTGGAGACCACAGTTGCTGTAAAAGTTACTGACTTTTACAGAATAGATCTGTGTGAAGCTACGGATGGTCAGTGCTGCTGCATTCATGGGGCTGTTCCATCATAAACTGAAATAAAAACAAGCACATCACATACAGTGACAGCGATACAATCTGATGACATGACAGAGGCTTTATAAATCAAAATAAAGTTCTGTTTAAACCTGCAGACCTTCACCTCTGCTGTGGCGGACCTGCCTCCCTCGGTCATGTGACCACCTCTGCCTGGCTCTGCGGCAGCATCTTGGCAGCACGCAACCGACAGTTACTGGAGTTGTGGAAGTGAACAAGTACCCTCTTCAGTATTCCAGGACTCATCTGGAATTCAAATGGCTTCTAGATGCACCATCCTGTCTACACAGAGGAAGTTTCCCTTTTTGCTAAAGATCAATGGCAGGAGTCCGTTCTTCTCACCTGTAAATGAAAGTCTGCTCTGTTGTGACTGTAAATCTGTTTGACCAAGAGTTTTATCCTCATTTAGTTTTTAGATGTTTGTCACAAAGTTCCTGCATTTGTCCTGTTGTCGACACTTTCAGTCCTTTTTTTAGCATGTGTTTTCCTGTATTTCCAAAGATTTTTCCTCCTCTGTTTGGTCAAAGATTTAGTCATTTTAGTCTTCAGTTGTTTCTGGATCTGGATCAAACACCAGCTGACGTCACACATCAGCCTGGAACTTTACCTGTTTACTATGAAATACCTGATCCAACTTTTTCTGATAGCAGGACTTTGAAAGTAGTTTTTTCTTTTTCTTTATTTGTGTTAAAAAGTAGAGTAAAGAACCTTAGTCACAACTTCCTTAGCCTCACACATTTGACCTGCAGGAAATCTCAAGATCATAGACCGCTTGGTGAACCCATAGAGAGAAAATATTTTTCCCTATTTTTAACTGGAAGTGAATGAGTAAAAATAGGGGTTAGCTAGTGGCTAGCTTGGAGTTGCCATTCGTGTATCAAATTTGCCTCAGTAGCCTGTATTTTGGTCAATGTCTGCCCAAAATGTGTTAATAAGTCTAACACCCTGGCCACGTGTGTGGGAGGAGCTACCAGCTAATACTCTTAGCCTGTTAGCTAAATGGAGTGGTGTCTGTGTTCATCTGAAGACACTGAGGATGATTAGAGATCAGATTTATTTTAAAAAGCTGCAGCAAAGCATCGGTGATCCTGTCTCCACGTCTGGGTTCATGACATCATTCAGGGATTCTCCTGGTACGTTGAGCTTCACTCCCACTGCAGGAACTGCGTCTGAATGACGGCCACTTCGGCAGTGTGTCTGTCTCTCTGTGACCCAGTTTGATAACGTAAGTTCGAGACAGGAAGATTAAAAATATGAATGAACTTTGAGAACCACTTTAATCATTGTCTCGAGGCAAATACGAAAAACATCATAAGTTTAGGGAGGCCTAAGCAGACGGCCCCCACTTTAGTTCAGGGGTCCCCAACTTGCAGACCGCGGTCTGGACCCCGAGGCCCTTTTATCCGAACCTCCAAGCATTTTTAATAAAAAAATTATGATATTACATTCATTATTACCCACAGGAATGCGGACACGGTAATACACAAACTGAAAAGACAGGACGGGCGAGCTTCACCCAGACGCTAACAGCACAACAACAGGCTCACGAGTGCTCACTACAAGTGGAATGGATTTTGGGTAAGCACAAAAAGTGACTCTGAAATGATTAAAGAGTGGATGGAGACGATGGCAGAAACTATGTTAGAGGGAAACGACGGACAGCAGCTTCCAGAAAAGGCCCAACAGATCCACGAGTGTGGTGCTGAGGTTTTGTGACACTCATACCAAAAAGCATGAAAAGAAGATGGAAAAGACAGTTCTGTGTGTGACTTGGTGACTGCTGTTCAGTCTTTCAGAAGAAACTAGTCATTCTAAAGTTGGATCTGGAGGAGGACTGTGAACATTTTCCTTCATTGAAGGAAACAATGGCACTGCTCATTCTGACTGTAGCAAAAAGTTGATTGAAAACTCTAAGACTTGCTTTAATGGCTTTACTTTGGGAGACCAGATTTTGGCATTATATAATATAAAAAGCAATCTTGCAGTTTTAATCATTAACAAATGTCTTAATATTTATTCAAATGAACCAATCACAACACTGGAAATGACACAGGGGCGTCCAATCAAAGTCAGATTTGACTTTTCACCCCCTAACTGTTAAAAACACCATCTTAAAAACTGTTCCTGTTAAAGAAGGTGTCAGAGTTCATTGGGGGTGTTCAGGCATCAATCAATGGGGGCGTCGGCTTTAATGCTGCACTGTTGTGTTCACACAGGAGCAGGATTTTACTAAACGTTGCATGTTTTTGCATCAACACCCACAGAAATGACACGTTTTCCTTCACAGAAAAGCTGTTTCTCATTCTCGGCCCGTCGGTCAGGTACAGCCCGTCTCCTCTGTCAGCTGGCGAGTTTCTGCAGCTTCCCTCCAAATTCTCAGGAAAATTTCCCTCCTTTTTATCGGGCGCTGCACCCGCCCTTGTCGCTCATCTTCCGCATGATGCACGGACTAATCTAGCATACCCTTCCATACCTGCAAATGTGTTTAGTGAAGGACAGATAAGACCTGTCATATATGAAATCTGTTTTTCTCCTCAATTCTCCCCACAGGTAATATCCTGACTGATGTAACCGCCGCGGCTGACAGTGAGAGCTAAATGAGGGAGTGAAGAAAATAAATGAAGGATTGAAATTGCTTTGTATTCTGTGGACTTGTCTTTGCATATTTTACTTTTTTTTTTCTTTTCCTAAACTTGTCCTGTCTAACAGTTGAGCAAACAGATGCAGGCTGAGAGCCTCTGGTGTTGGGAAGATTTTACTGTCACAACAGGGATTTATTGAATATAAACCCCTGTTGTATTTCATGCTAAACTTTATTTATATTGATTATGTTTTGTTTTTGTTTTGTTGGACTGGACGGAAGGGGGTTTGAGAATAAAGAAGATGGCAACAGAGGGAAGCAACATCCTAAAACAGGGGTATTCAACTCCAGGCCTCGAGGGCCGCAGTGTCTGCATAATTTCCAGATATCCAAACTCTACTCATGACTGGTTACCTGGTTCAGGTGTGTCCAACCAATTGGAGCATGCCAGATCCGGGTATGTTGGAAAACCTGCAGGAATGCGGCCCTCGAGGCCTGGAGTTGAATACCCCTGTCCTAAAACAACCAGGTCTAGATAGTAAACTAGAATGGGCGGGGCCTGTCTACACACACTCTATAATTACACACATATTTATTGGTTGAAATAGTCTCCACATTAAAACTAGTCAAAATGTAAACAATACAACTGCAGCTAATGGACTTAATCATACAAACAGACACACAATTCTTTCAATCTGTCCTGCATACTATTAGTGCAAAGGTGAGCTGACACCTGTGCTCAGGTGTTTATGTTTTTGCTAACGTGGATAATGATGGAATGTACAAAGGGGGAGAGCACCCGGCCATCCCCACACCAAGACCCCCCGCCGGGGCAGCAGCAGCCCGGGACCCCCAACACACCAGCCACGGAGCCGCAAAGAGAATCCGCCCGCCGGCTATCCCGCCAAACACCCAGACCATGGCACGTGGAGAGGCCCCCCACACCTGAGAGCAGGAAGGCACGGGAGATACAAGCCCCAGCCCAGCCAGAAAAGCAGTCCCCCCACTGTGCCAGGAGAGCCACCTCGAGGCCCCATACCCGGAGAGCGCCCTAACCCCAGAAGAGCAACCCACCACCACCCAGCAGCCCTGAGCATCCCCCTCCCCACCCCAGATACGAGCCAGAGCCCCCCAAGGGAGACCCACCCTCATGCTCCAGACAACCGCCCACCAATGCCACGGGATGTCCAGGAGGGGGCAAGGAAGGGGCCGCCCACCCCCGCCCAGGAGAGGCACACCCAAGAGAAATGGAGGCCCCGGACTGGTGATGTAATCAGGCTCGACCAGGCCCACCCACAGTTGGAGTTCCTGGAGAGGGTGATCGCATTACCCGCTCGTATTTTAATTGCGTCCAAGACGAGACTTTTTTAAGTTGGCCTCACGTATTTAAAATGAAACTGAAAGTAAGATACCATTAGCTGTCACAAATCTGCTGTCTGCGTTTGATCCACCTAGGAGCTCGAGGCGAGCTGCCATAAAGAGCGCCGCTGCTTTGTTTCTAGCAGCTCAGGATCCAGCGGGTGGTTTAACCGGACACTGGAACCGTTCTCCTGAACGTAACCCTTCATCTGCATCTAAAAACATCACCACTGCACACATTTACAAACTGACGTTCGATTAGACCCTCTCTGTATTCTTCATTTCATTTCATGAGATTTCTTGTTGAAGTGAATTCAACAATCATCATGTGCTAGCATGAAATCAGTTCTGAACCCAGATAGAGCTGCTGCTGCTGCTGCTGCAATGCAGCCTCAATGGAAATGTTTTAGTTTATCTTTATTTTTTCATTGGCTTATCAAAGTGTGTGTCTCGCTAGCATGTCTGGGGGGGAAAGGGGCGGGGTTACACAGCTCAGCACCATAAGCCACGCCCACTCATAGGGATTTTTGGAAACTAAGGCTTCACATCAACAGGAAAAATTGCTTTTTTAGTTGAATTTTTGTTAAAAACTTCACAGTCTTAATTTAAACCCCACTGGGAACATTTAAAGAGAATTTTTAAAAATCGTTGTAGGGGGACTTTAAAACAAGTAATTTGTAATTTAGTTCCACAAACCCTTAATTGTTGACCTTCCACTTGTTTGCTATTCCAGTGAAAAAAGATGTACTTACAATTAAAAAAAATAAACAAATTCACTCACGATGATGCAACAGCTTGAAAAATCTTGCTCAGGATATTTTTTTTACATTTATTTATGAACATGTTACATTATTAATTAATTTTGTTCACATTTATCGAGTCATAAATGAAGCAATGTTTAACCCATTCTCTATTCTAGACATGTTTACATTAAAAGTGGGGTCATCTGGACCCCACAAGACTGTGGGAAGACTATTTTCACTGGTGACCTTGGCAGACACAGAATCCTGTCCACATTTGTCTTGGGGGGATCACATATCAGTGTAAAGGTGGGGTCATCTGGACCCCATAAGAGAGCATGAGGGTTGTACCAGTATGCAGCCACAGGTCTTTTGAAAGGTCAGAAAAGTTCTAATAATTTTAAAGTAAAATAAAGTCTGCAAAACATCACACAATCTGGGCTCTAACTGTGTCGGGTCACTAATGTGTTTTTATGCTCTGTGTCCATGAACCATCCTGACTGTGAACACCTGATGGAAAAACTCACCTTTTCCAGCTTGAGAGGCTGTTGTAATAATAAACTGATCGGGAATCAAATCAGATTTTTATCAAATTTTTACATTTTTGTCTGATCTGAAATTTGAATATATACAACTGTACTGTTACTACATTTCTATGAATCCCAGTATTTGCTTTGTGTTATCAAATGTGGATTTGTTATCAAATGTACCAGTCCTTCTGATCGTGTCTGTTGACACAATATCCAGCCGAGTATGCAACGACTGCTGAGGAAATGGATTCAAATTAGCGTTAAAAAAAAACAAGTAGTCCCCGACCCGATTCTTAGTCCTTATTTTAGCCGTGGGGGACTTTCCTGAGCTAAAGATACGATCCAGTTGTGACGTCACGTTAACTTGATTAATCGAGATTTTATTGAGTTACAGCTGTGGCCACATAACTTTTATTTTTCTTTCTATCCTGTGTTTATTTCTGTGTCAGAGTGGGACCTCAGTGTTTTTTGTCTATCTTTGTGTGACTGTCTGTGTTAATTGATTGCAGGTGTGTTTCTGGACACGTGTGCAAGCTGATTGGACCAGAGCTGGCGGAGGCAGCCTTCAAACCGGAGTGTGGAGACAGGAATCTGCTGCAGCCGTCAGCTCAGGGGCTCGTGGCTCTTTGTTGTTGGTTTTTGTGTGGTTTATTGTTCAGAGTTTCAATCTGTGGTGTTTTGTGCTCAAGTCTCCTCTTCTTAGTAGTGATGCAGAAACCAAAGCTGAAATGGTTCAGGTTGTGAAGATTTTTGACAAAATACAATTAATGACATAATTCAACATTTACCCACCTTAAATGTGACTCTTTACGCACTTTTAGAAATATCAAGTAGGTACAACACAGACTCCATGTTAAAAATTGTTTGTTTTTTTTATGACTCACCTCCTCTTCCTGATGGCCATGGGACAAAATGGTGGCCAAGGCTGTGACTTCCTGATTAAGGGTGGGGCACAGGAAGTGAGACGGGTTGAAATTGTTTGCTTACTTTTTGAAATTATTTGCTTATTGATCTGATTTATGATTTGGGCTGTATGTTTATTTATCTCTGTTTTGTTTACAGGACTTTAAATGTATAGTTTGCAAGACATTTCTGTCTTTTGTCTGTTTCTTTTTTTTCTATTGTTTGGTTAAGGTGACTTCCTTCCTGGGCGTGGCCAGCCAATTAGCTGGGATCCATCCACCTTATTCCTATCCCCCATGAGCCTTTGCGTGAATTATGGGTGATACTTCCTGTAGACGGTGGAACTATCATTTATTTACATTACAACTGTAGAGCCGACAGTGCAGTTCCTCTTGTTTTGGATCTATAACTACATATAAATGTGGGAACTCCAACTGTCATGTCTTAAAAGAGGAGATGTAACAATTCTGGTGCTGTTAAAATTGAAGGATGACCTTAAAAAATGTCCAAATATAACATATAGTAGCATTTTTAGCTACTTTCTCAGTTCAGTAGCTGCAGATGTTGAAGCTCTGAACAATCTTAAAGCTCCGAGACATATCAATACCTTCATACATGATTATTTCTGCTGGAGTTAGCACACAGTGCTGATCAATTGTAACTTTATCGTTTTATGTGTTTGTGTTTACATGCTGCCAGAGCCAATGAGGGTTGCATCACGCGGTGTAGCTTTAGCCCGTTTCATGGTTAAAGTCAGCTGTGGTTTAAACATGGGTCATTTTTGAATATCTGATACCAGGAGATGCAGCAATTCCACAGAAATATCTTCCTGCTCTTGTGACACTGCTGTCAGGTCTCTGCAGTACCCGGCGTCTCTTCTTCTCTGGTGGTCTGGAGGAACCCAACCAGAATGTTGGATATGGATTTTCCTCCGTGGTACTTTATGAACAAAATGAAATGAACATACATACAAAGTCTTAGGTGGATTCTTAAGATTTACATTTTTCATCCACATCCTTCTGACTTCATCCTGATAGACGGTAAAATCTGTCAGAGGAGGACAGCTGCACTCCCTCTTCATCAGCGGTCCATGTTCCAAACAACGCTCCTTAATTTAGTTTGGGTGTTAGAACAACCACGAGCTGCACAACATGAACCTGAACTGCACAAAGACATTTATGAAACTTTTGAGAGATTAAGTAAAACACGATTCTAAAGTTTGTATGCACCGCTAAAGCTAACAAAACCACTAAAGTTAACAAAACCACCAACTTTCAGTGGAAACCGACAGCGCTGTGTGACTTCCGGTTGCTATACCGGAAGTTGCACCCATAACCCGTTTTACATCAGCGGCCCCAGGAACAAGGTGGATAAAAGGGAGGAAGCTCAGTGTAAAGGGAGGCTGGCTGAGGGAAGAGCTTGAGTGAGCTGTGAATTCAATTCTTTGAAGACGTCGGCCTCCTATGTTAATCAGACCACTCCAGTTTACACCACATTGTGACGGTCATAACAACTGCATGGCCGTGACTGTATAAGAACTAGAAGAGTCACACACAAGGACTGTTTAGTGTCACCTCCACCGATGGAGAGAGAAAATGATTTACCAAATAAAGACGATGTAGTCGCCACTTTTTTGCAGTTTGAACGCTGCCATATTGGAGTCAGAGGAAACATCAAAGCAAATACAAAGCTATCATTAAAGAGGCGTGGACGTGCAGAAGATATTGATTAGTAGACATTGAACTTTCATATAAAGTATTGACTTGGCCCCAGGGCTTCCAGTTTAAGACTGTTTTAGAGTAAGAATGGTTATTCTGACGGACTGAGTAACAGCTGTTTATTTCTCTATAGAAGTCGATGGAATTTTGACTTCTTGAAACCAACAGATATTTCCTGTTTGAAATATCAGGGGGGAGGAGTCACTCAATCCTCTTCTTATATTCAATTTTCAGATTCATTCTTGAAAAAACTCTTCCAGACTAGAATCTTCCACCGGGTCATTGGAAGGGGGGATCTTAGTTCTTCTGGATGAACCTGAGGTTGGCTGGAACTGCACTGAGTTTGACTTTTTTTTTTTTTTTTTAATTTGTTCTTTAGTCTGTAAATTTTTCCCAGACACCAATTCTTTTTTTCCTTCTATTATCAGCCTCTTCAGTTGGTCTCTTCTTTCTCTTTCTCCACTTTGTAACTGAGTTCAGATATCCTTAATAGGCTGTCACTTGTGAAATTTTTAGTTTGTTTGTTTATTTATTTTTGTCGGACTGTCTCCTAAAACGTACCTTTCATGCCGTCTCAGTTTGAGCTCATCCTCCCAAACACAGTTTGTGCTTTTCAGAAACTAAATCAGATTGCTTCGATTCTTCAAGTGCAGGTCTGTGGAGCAGAGGAACACAAACAGCTCCACAAACAAAAGTCACGTTTGATGGAAGGACACATCTCTACAGCATGGGAAGCAGAAGAATGATTAGTTCGGATTGGAAAAGAACAAAGGTAAAACACAAATAAACATTGGATTTACGTCTTTTGTGTTTGTTTGTGTTTGCTTCAAATGGAGGTGAAAATAGAATGTTTTGAAAGATTTTCTCTCTTTGTCTCTCACAGACTGAGTTTCAGCAATTCCACCATCAAACAGTATTGGCAAGACGATCAAACGCACGTCTGCATTTACATGGCCAGTCATGGGTGGAGCGACTGAAAGCATCTGAAGCAGATGACAAAAAGAAATGCTGTTTTTAGCGACATTAGTGCAGTGTTTATTCAAGTACACCTCCATAGAAAGTTTGGTTCAGTTTATCTAAAAACAGATCGTTCTAAATCATTCTTTTCATTCCTATTTTACCAAAAGTGATAGAAGATAAAGTGATGATTTTTTTCTGTTTTCATAATCATTAAAAAACATTTAATAATGTAAAACAAATAAATAAACTGGCTAAAAACTCATTAGTGTTCCTTGAATATGAACATATTGTGCCCACAAAGGTTGTAAATACTCATAAAACATTAGTTTGCACAGGTTTCTAAGAAAATGTTTGTCAAGACACAAAACCTTTTGAGACTAAAAGAGCCTAAAGTCTTCAACCATTATATTAAGCATGATCTCAAACAGGTCCTGGGAGGGACAAGAACCAGGAATCGTTTTAATAAAACTTTCCTGTGTTCTTTAGCAGTTTGATTTAGGATATCATGAGGGGGGTTTTTATTGTTTCTGACAAATGTTTTAGTCCGGTCTTGTAATAGTTCAAGGCTCACTCTGATGAGCCAGAATGAGCCCAGCAGTTCATTTTTATTTGTTGTTCTGAGACAGATGGTAATAAAAGTGTCAATTAAAAACTTGAATTAAAAACAAATGATGATAAAATTGTGTACAATAAAAATACAATTATAAAAAAATTACAAAACCTATGGTTATAAAATGCATGCAATACAAAAAAAAGGAATATAAAAGACATAATTGCAAAGGAGGCAGGTCTACTAAAGGGCTTAAAATCCACTTTTTGAGCTTTTAAGTGTGTTTAAAGGTTGATTCCTCATGAAAAAAAAAACCCAGCTGTATTTTGTTCCATTTATGAATCTCTGAGCTCCAGCTCCTCCCAATCCATGAAAAAGTGTCTTCACATTGTGATGTCACAAAGGGGGAACAGCCCCTTCCAGGAAGAGTCCGCGCCGTCAGCTCCGCCCCCAGGCTAACACAAACACTTTCTCTGGAAAGACTGTTGGTATCAGCAACTTGTTTTGATTTTAAATGCTCAATATGCACATCTATTTTTGCAAAAGTTCAGATATTTTAATTATTTTTTTAGGGAGCAACGTAGATACGCTGCCGAGGCTGACTAGGATGACATCATGAAATAGGCAGCACCCACAAGGAGAGAAAGGTGGAGCCTCAGAGATCAAGCCGTCTTGCTTCCAGTATAAGAGCTCACAAAAATAACTTGTTTCATTAATAATTAGTTCTTTACTGTGTCTTTAAGGGTAATATCTGCTCATACTTATGGATATAGTTTACTCTGAAAGGCTAAAGAAAAGCATGATATACTGTAGGCCGTTTGCCTCGTGTCTCTGATCTGATCACTCCCTACAGACCATCTCAAGCGCTGACGTCTGTGGATCAGAACCAGCTGATGGTCCTTGCGAGACCACTGAGAATGCTTTGAAAACAGGTCAGAAGATGATCAGTGTGGGACTCGAAAAATACAAGTTTTCATCGAAGTTGATGCTAACTGTCTTAAGAACCAGCTCAAAAACTCTCAGCTTTGTCTTGTCTGGATTACATCCTTTTAATTTTCCTGTTAAACACATTTTCAGTTTTTCTCCTCACTCTATCTAAACCGAACTTGTTATTGTTAAATTGGCTTTTTTTTTTTAAATATGAAATTAGAAAATAATTTACTTGTGACTTAAAGCAGATGTACATTTTTTACCACATTAGAGTGCATCTTGTACTTTTTTTTTGATGTTTTAAACCGCACTACTTCTCTGCACCAGCGCCATGAGTAACTAAGATTCCTGCAGCAAGTGACTAAAATTGATTTGACTCGTCTCCAGAGCTAAAACTCAAATCATTAGCCTTAAATCTGAAGCAATTAGTAAATGTGGTTACAGCTCATGGGATTCTCCATTCCACATAACGACTGAGCAGAGGTATTCGGCCAACATGACACAGATAATAAAAGGCTGAATTTATTGAACTGAATTCTTGCTCTGGTGTTTAATGAAGAGGAAGTGGAGTCAGGTACTGCACTTAAACAATCCTCGTGTTAAAAGGCCAATAAAGCTGCTGAGCATTAAAACAAGCTGTGATGAAAGCTTCTTTCTCAAACTTACTAACAGATGTGTACTCTGTACACACATTTTTACTTCAGATTGTGTATCGTTTCCTGAAAATACTTTAAGTTTCTTTATTCAGAAAGTCGTGGTGATGACCTTAATCCTCATTTCATCCTCCAGATTATGGCAACTATGTAAAAAAGATGTATTACTAATACATAACATTAATAAAAACAATTGTTTTATTTATTTATGTTCATTCCTGTTTTACATTATGTCCTGTAAGTATGTATTCTAACTTTATGTCACTTTATAATCTTGTATTTAATATTTAATTTCTTTTAATTTATCAATATTTTTCAAATATATACAATGTTTTTATTTATAATGTATGTTAAATGTGTTTTTTTTAGTCTTCTTGGTTTCTTGCTCCTTCCCCTCTTTTGAAATGGAAGTTAAAGTCGAAGTTGTGTCTGGATTATTATTTTTTAAGTTTTACTCTCTAAACAGAGGAGTCCACAGTCCACCAGCGCGAGAGTAAACCACGTCGCACTAAGAAGCTTTTTTCTTCCCTTTGGTGCGCTCTGATCCACAGATGCATTTAAATATCAGAAATGACGTAGCGTGATCTTTTTAAAGTCATAAATCCGCTGTTGTGATGTATATTCTAGCACTGGAAGCTCCGCACTTAAACTAGCGGACCGGTGATATTGATGACATCATCAAACAAAAGTCACGTCTGTAACATAAGACACTGTTTTTTCATCGCCCTCTGTTTGGAGGGATAAATGAAGGGGAAGAGAGAAGGGAAGAATTCAGATTGGGCCTTTGAGTTTTTGAGGGCGGGGCTTGTGGGAAACCAATGTTTTGCCCAGGGCACCAAATTGGCTAGGACCGCCTGAGTTTTTTCTGCTGCTGTAATCAAGAGAAGAGAAGATGTTGGTGCTTCTTCATTCTTCATAATCATCAAGAATTTACTGTGAAATGATCTTTCTCCACTGACTGACCAGGTTCAGCTTTGCCTCCAAAACCAGAACGATCCAGTTTCAGGATGGGTTTAGTGTCACCAATTCCTCTCCTAAATTACTTTGAACTACCAAAAGAGCAGCCTGCCCCCACAACCCATGAAAGAAGAAAAACAAAAATATTGATGGTAATTGAAAGGTCTAATCTACCTTCAGTGGATTATCAGAAGAAGCTGGATGAGGGTGTGCAGGAGGGACGGTTGGTGCAGAGCGTTGGCGGGACGTGTCCTTCTGACTGGTGAGCACAGATTTCACTTTTATATATTGTGTTTTTGTTTTTTAAGTTTTTTTCATCGTTCTAAATGTGTTGTAGATGTCTGTGACTGCTTCTTGGCCTTACAGGAGAGATTTTACTCTCAATTGGAATATCCTGGTCCTTAATAAATAAGGATTGCTAAAGCATTGTGGGTAATCTGCAGGCTTGGTTCTGCAGACTAGAAGAGAATCAATCCCAGAGATGAGAGTACCAGAAAACAGATAAATTGGTCTAATCTTTGTGACATATTAAATGTTATTTTCATACATTTACAATAGTGCCAACATTATGTGAAGTGTAGCAGCAGCTCTTCTGTTTTCAACCCCTCAGCAGAAATTACCCGACAATATAAAAGAAAAAAAACTCTCCTGCTGGTTATATGTCAATCATGTCAGACGCTTGTTTCTAATCTCCTTCAGATTTTTCATTTCACTGATGTTTTTGTCATATTTCAGGTTGTCATGTTTGATTTAAAGCTTTTCTCTTCATTTGTTTGAATCTTTTTGTTTTGTCTCTGCTTTCTTCAGTTTGTCACAAATGGTCTAAATCTAAATGAACCCCTTCACAGAGATGTGCACAGATAATCACAGCTTGTCAATATTTAGTTTTTAACATTAAAACTGTATTTTTATTTGCTCTTTTTCCCAAGAGAATCTGGATACAGAGAAAAAATATGGTGCCTTAAAATTAATAGCCAGAAGTCCCTCCCCCTGCTGGAGCCGGCCGCGACAAAAGTATAGTTTTAAGCTTTTGACCTTTTTCCTTTTTTTCACTCTTTCATTGAACCTTTTTGTCGTTTTTTTCTCACTGACTCTCTTCACAGGAAAAAAAAAATGTCTTTCAGAAAAAAATTAGTTACAGTTTATTCACATTCAACAGAGTAAAAGCTGATAGTTCTTAAAAGGTTTTAAAATATCATTTTGAAAGGGTTTCCTAAAGTTTAGGAAATAGACTCTTTTTTACGTGAAGTCACACACTGTCGGATGTGGGAGGAGCTTGTATGTAGGGTGTCAAACTCAAATACACAGAGAGCCAAAATTTTAAATTGAACAAAGTCACGGGCCAAGGTCGAACAAATGAACCTTTCAATGTGGTACCAAATAAGTTTTGATTTAGCAATGAATATTGAACCAGCAACGGCTTACATAATGTTAAAGTGCAGGCATGCAAAATCCAGTTGCTAATAATACTACCAGGGTTTTTCCTGGATTCAAATAAGGTGGTGATGGGGTCTCGTCGAGACTTCAGATTTGTATACTTAACTCCCTCAATTAAATCTGAAATGGAAAATTTGAAATTAAACTTTCATTATTTTTGTATTAATTTTAGCATTGAAACTAAATTTGGGGCTTCCCTCTGTTGCCATCTTGTTTTTTTTCTAAACCCCCCTTTTACCCCCCCCCCCCCCCCCACCTTTCCCTCTTCTTTTCCGTCTGGTCCAACAAAACAAAAACATAATCAATATAAATAAAGTTTAGTATTAAATACAACAGGCGTTTAAACTCAATAAACTCATGCTGTGACAGTAAAATCTGCCTAACATAAGAAGTTCTCAGCCCGCATCTGTTCGCATCCGGGAAAATTTAAATATTTATAACAATTATTGTACATAAACATAATAAACACAATAATCAACCATTCAATTCAATTTTATTTATATAGCCCAAAATCACAAAGAATTTTGCCTCATTGGGCTTCATGCAGGTAATTTTACAGTTGCAAAAAATAGTCATGAACAAGAAAGATCACTAAAGACTAAACAGACTAAATAAACTGGATATCCCTGCTCTTAGACCCTCCCTCTCGGTAAGGAAAAACTCCCAAAAAACCTGAATCAGGAAAAACGAAGAAACCCTATGGATTCCCACATGAGGGAGAGATCCCATCCCAGACGAAAACACAATACCAGAACTGGTAAGGGAAAATTAGCTTCTAAAACTAGGTATTTGAATAGAATTCATTCAGATAAAGCTGCAGATAGAGCTGAGGGACGAGTGGAGATGAAGTCCTCAGTCAGACGAAGCAGAAGTGCAGTCCACGGCCAGGAGCAGGAGCGTGGGGGATCCACCAGGATCTGAAATCACTCCTGCTCCCCAGAGGGGAGAGAGAGAGAAAAACAACATGTGAATCGAACTGCACCAACAAAAGCATGGAGAACTTAATACAATGAATAATAAAGAGTAAGAGAGAGAGGAAGAAATGAGAACAGAGAACAGAACCCCAGAGCTGATGTGGAGAACAACTATGATAGAAAATCTAGCAGAACGCTTGTCCAAAGAGGAATGTTTTAAGGTTAACTTTGAAGGTAGAAACTGTGCTGGCCTCTCTAACATGAGCTGGGAGCTTATTCCAGAGAACAGGGGCTTGATGGATGAAGGTTCTACCTCCAACTGTACTTTTAGAGATTCTAGGAACTACAAGCAGTCCTGCATTTAGTGAACCAAGTGTTCTGATTGGTTGATCTTTAATATAGGATGGGGCCACACCATTCAGAGCCTTATAGGTTAACAGGAGGATTTAGAACTTGATCCTGGATTCAACTGGGAGCCAGTGGAGTGAAGCTAACACAGGAGTGATGTGTTCTCTTCTGCTAGTTCCTGTTAACAATCTGGCTGCTGCATTCTGAACAAGCTGAAAACTTTTTAAAGAACTTTTTGGGCAGGCTATTAGTAAAGAGTTACAGTAATCCAGTCTAGACGTAACAAATGCATGGATGAGTTTTTCAGCATCACTTTTAGATAACATATTTCTGATCCGAGCTATATTGCGAAGGTGAAAAAATGCAGTTCTACAAGCTTGTGATATGTGAGCCTTAAATGATAAATCCTGGTCAAATAAAACCCCCAAGTTTCTAACTGTAGAATTGGAGGAAATATTTACATCATCCAAGGAGACTATCTGATCCGAGAGAGCATCTCTCAGGTGTTTAGGGCCCAGGATAATGACCTCAGTTTTTTCTGGGTTAAGGAGGAGGTAATTAATTGTCATCCAGGACTTAATGTCTCTAATGCAGGAATTCAGTTTCTCTAGGTGGTCATTCTGGTCTGGTTTAATGGATAAATACAGCTGCGTATCATCTGCATAACAGTGGAAATTAATGCTATTTCCTAATTATGTTTCCTAAGGGCAGCATATAAAGCACGAACAGGATGGGCCCAAGAACTGAGCCCTGAGGAACTCCGTAGCTAACTCGAGTACAATGAGAAGACTGTCCATTTACATTAACGAACTAGTATCTATCAGATAAATAGGATTCAAACCACTGGAGGGCAGATCCTCTGATCCCTATGTCATGCTCTAGTCTCTGGAGTAAGATGCTGTGGTCGATGGTATCAAAGGCTGCGCTGAGGTCTAACAGGACCAGAATAGAGATTAGTCCTTTATCTGAAGCCAATAACAAGTCATTAGTAACTCTAACCAGTGCAGTTTCAGTGCTATGGTGAGGGCTAAACCCTGACTGAAAATCTGTGACTGTGGATGGAAGTGACTGTTGTCCTGTAGGTGGCGCTGTAGCTGCTTAACTGCAACTCTTTCTAAAATTTTAGAAATAAATGGGAGATTAGATATTGGTCTATAGTTGGCCAGAATGTCAGGATCCAGGCTGGGCTTTTTCAAAAGAGGTTTAACAACCGCATATTTAAAAGACTGAGGCACATAACCAGTTTCTAGAGAGGTATTTATTATGGTTAATATGGATTCACTAATTAGGGGGAAGATTTCTTTAAAAAGTTTAGTGGGGATTGGATCTAAAAGACAAGTGGAAGTTTTAGAAGACATAATAACTGATGTTATTTCTGTTTGGTCCACAGCAGTGAAGCAGTCAAAGGTTACAGACGTTTCTATGGATGCCTTTGTTTCTACGACTTCAGCCTGCTTTGGGCTGATGGTGGGAATAACCACATTTAGCTTGTGTCTAATATTTGAGATTTTACTATCAAAGAATTGAAGGAAATCTTCAGAGCTGATAGTAGCTGGAATATGTGGTTCAACCGAGCTGTGGCTGCTGGTCAGCCTGGCTATAGTAGTAAAGAGAAATCTTGGATTATTTGCATTTTCTGCTATTAAAGTCGAGTAGTATTGAGTTCTCGCTCTCCGCAGGGATTTTTTATAACTTAAGAGGCTACATTTCCAAGCATTTAGAGAGTGCTCTGAGCCGGAGCGGCGCCATTTTCTTTCTAACTTGCGGGTTACTTGTTTTAGGGAACGAGTTTCAGCATTGAACCACGGTGCTGCTCTGTTCTGTCTAACAAGCTTGAGTTTCAGAGGGGCAACAACATCCAGTGTTCCCCTGAGGGCTTGCATGGCATCATTAACAAACTGATCATTTTCAGAGGGGGTTAAAGTGCTCTGAGAATATTCACTAAGCATGTTACTAAACATTGGTTGAACTGCGAGTTTAAATTCAGACACGGAACGGTCAGATAATGTTCGTTTAAGCTCTTTCTTAGTTGTTGGAGCAGTAGCATTTTCTAATATAAACTGAAAGGTAATTAAAAAATGATCTGAAAGTATGGGATTATGAGGAAGGACATTCAGCTGACTAATCTCAACTCCATAAATTAAAACCAGGTCCAGAGTGTGCTTGTGACAGTGAGTAGGTTGATCTACGTTTTGTGTGAAACCAATAGTTTCTAATAAAGTTGCAAATGCTTTTCCAAGACAGTCACTGGAATCATCAATATGAATATTAAAATCCCCTGTTAATATAATTTTGTCAGAGTCTAAAATAATATTTGATAAAAAGTCAGAAAACTCAGATAAAAATTCTGAGTACGGGCCGGGGGGGCGATAGATAACTATAAACAGAACTGCTTTTCCAGTTTCTCTATTTGGGTGATTTATAGACAGCACAATGTTTTCAAATGAGTTATAAATATGTTTAACTTTAGGGTTGAGAAGCAAGAATGATTCTGAAATTACTGCTAACCCACCTCCTTTCCCAGAAATCCTGGATTTCTGATAGTTATTATAGCTGGGGGTGTTGCTTCATTCAGTCGAACATAATCATCCTGTTGTAGCCAGGTTTCTGTTAGAGCTAGCATGTTTAGTTTATTATCATTAATCAGTTCATTGACTAACAGGGACTTTGAGGAAATTGATCTAATGTTTAGTAGCCCACATTTAATGACATCATGTTTATTTCTATGACTCATTTCTTTCATTTGCCTTCCAGCACATAAGCTAACGCTAGGAACTGCTGGGCTAGCCCTGTTTGGGGCTAGCATCAGCGCTAAAGGCCCCTCAGGGGAGAGTTTTAAACTGCTGCTCTCTCCCCGGGTCTCCTCTCTGGGTTGTCAGGCTACATGGCTAAAGCTAGCAGAAATGTTTCTGGAGAGAAGAGCCGCTCCGTCCAAACTGGGATGAATTCCATCTCTCCGCATGAGGCCGGGCTTTCCCCAGAACACGCTCCAGTTGTCCACAAAGCTAACGCCATTTTCTGGGCACCATTTAGCTAACCAGCGATTAAATGATGAAAAGCGGCTGTACATTTCATCACTGACTGTGTTTGGCAGAGGGCCAGAGAAAATAACTGTGTCTGACACAGATTTAGCCAGTTTACAAACCGATTCGACGTTTAATTTTAGAATCTCTGATTGTCTTCGCCGGGCGTCGTTGCCGCCGGCGTGAATTACGACCCGACGGAACTTGGTCTTACTCTGGGCTAACATCCTGAGGTTTCCCTCAATGTCACCTACTCTAGCTCCCGGGTAACATCTAACTGTAGATCCCCTGAGCTTTACATGTCTAACCTCCGAGGAGCCGATCACCAGGGTTTTCGGTTCAGTCGGTGCGTCACTTAAGGGGGTAAACCTGTTAGACACGGGGAGCTCCGGACGCTCTACGTGCCTCTGTTTAGCTCTCTGCTTTTTCCCCACCGGTACAAACTCAACCACGGGTTTTCTCGATTTCGGGGAGGGCGGTGGGATGCTAGCTAAGTTAGCTTTACTAGCGCAGCTAGCGCTCCGGGTAGTGACTTGGCTAGCGGGTTTAGCTTCCATTGAGCTAAGACGCGCTTCCAGCTGTTCGCATCTGGATAGCAGGTCTGAGATCAGGCTACAGTTTACACAGCTACCATTATCCTCACTAAATGAGGCGGGATCACGACTAAACATGTGACAAGTGGGGCAGGAAAGAAGAGTGAGAGCCGGAGAGGAAGAAGACATGCTAGGACAATCACTGGTTTACGCTCACCAGAATGGCGTCCGTGAAGGGAGCCTTCTGCCCCGTTGATGCGGGCTAAGGAGGCTGGAGCCCCAAACGGTGTCCTTCTGAGTCACGTCCGGCGTCCCTCTGTTGTTTGCTGTTGACTGGTTCCCAGTCTCTCCGCTCCGCCGCAGCTGGTGTAGCACGCAGTTTCAACACAGCTGAGGCTCGGTGCTCCTCGGTGCACCTCGGTGTTCTCCTCGGCGTTCTCCTCGGCGTTCTCCATAACAATGTTAGGCTATACAACACTTTTGATTTATTTTAATTTGAAATCAGCACATTCAAGCTCCTTTCAAAATAAAATTCAGTCTTAATACCTCCTAAATCAGTAAATATGTTGCAGTTATTTTTATATTATTCTCTTGTTTAAGAACTTTTCTTCTGAACAGAAACTATATGTACTGCTGTACCTGCCCCCGTGCGCGACTGTTACGTGCACGTGCAGCCTCTCCTTCTCTCGTGTATCCCCCCCAATCTGCTCCCAGCATGCACCGCGGCAATAGACAGGCTGTCTCTTCTTCTTTTTCATGACGGTCCTCCTCTAAATCAAGTGTTTACAACTCCTGATTTTTTAAAGCATGTCTTCTCTACCTTACACTGCAGGCCTGTCTGTCACAAACAGCTGAAGTCTAATCCAGTCGGACCGAACCATTGTTAAATACGGGGAGGGAGGATCTGTTTACACTGAAGTTTCCAATTAAAAATCTAAAATTTTTGCAATTATATATTGGTTATTGATTTACTGAATTATTTTTTTCTGTTTTATCATTTTGTCATCTCAGTGTGGACTCCTGGAATCAGACACCTTTCCCCCCTTTTCGGTGTACAGGAGCTGGTGCTGCTTGTAAATTAGGTGGTGGCGGCCGACACCAAATTCTCTATGTAGGAAAAACCCTGTACTACTACTACTAATGATAGTAGTAATAATAATAAAATATATCAATTAAATAAGATTTAAATTAGATTTAAATAAAAATACCTCCTTTCTGTTTGCAGCCTTTTGACGTAAAGACGAATCACTATGTTCCAAAATCCAAGACCACTACCATACTGACACAGAGGAGGGGGCAGAGGCAGATCAGACCAGACCACCTGCTGGTAATCAGATTACTAAGTGGAGAAAAATAAACTGACCAGGATTTCTTCAGTAGTGAAGAGTCCATCAGTGCTGAATCCCCGTCTGGTGGACGGACCAGTAAACCTGTCGTATGAAAGACGGCCGGCCCGCTGAGTCTGATAGAGGCTGGATGGATCCACTTGGAGAACTGGAGCCTCCAGCCCAGCGCCGCTGCTCCCACCGGGTAAATTTACCTCGTGGTGTCGGGACATGATCGGCTCCGGTTCCGCTGCGTGCTTTAAAGCGGGCCCCGCCCGGACCTCGCCGCTCCTCGCCGTGGATGGAGATTTCACTGAGCCCTCCGTCCCGTCTGCAGGACCATCGGGACCGGCTCAGCTGTGGACCAGACTGCTCTGTTCTCAGTCGGATCAGACCGTGTCGCGCTGATCCGGGCGTGGACCGGCTCATATATAACAGGTGCAAACGGTCTACGGCGATGTTCACTACCCACCGACCCGTTTCTAAACGCAGAGCGAAGAGTTAACAGGTTGTGTAAATCTCAGTCTGTGTAGGTTTGAATAAAATCTCAACCATGCATCAGGTATGCATGTGTTTCCTAATAACATATTTGTTTATCAAAAGTTTGAAATGTTGTTCAATTATTGCACTTTGTACAAAAACATTTTTACCATGACCTGGGAAGGATTTCTCTGATGATCAAAGATTTTTCCTTTTTAAAATCGAACCAAAACGAATCATTTTATGGTCATTTCACTGTGTCTGCTGAGACATGGCTCCTTGTTTTTATACCATTCCAATATGGTGTCGCTCTTTATGTATCTTTGACAATAGTACAAAGCCTACATGTCATCTCTAGTGATTTATAAAACTTATTGGTTAAGAACGGCAAAGCTGACAGCTGAACGCTGTTTAAAGCAATTTTACATAAATCATAGACGGTAGCCTAACCAATTGTGACTGAAATTTGTACAATATTTATTGTATAAATGTCCTACCTGGTTGTATTCATTTTTCCCTCTTACATCTTTCACAAATCAGAGTACAAATATCAGTATTCAGCTGATCTGCAGTCAGAACAGCAGATCAGCTGATTCCTTTAATTCCTCTGGATGATATTAATCCAGTTGTGGATTATTTCTCTCTGACAACCCTGTTAAAGTTAGATGAAAGTTAGAAGTATTTTAGTGAATTCTGCATGGTTATTATGAAGGTAATTATGATTTTATTCTTTTAATCTGTGCTAATGCTAATGCTAGCATTAGCTTCATAGCCATGTCGTGGAGCTGCAGAAGATCTTTTCTCACCAGTTAAAAGTTTCCTAAATTTCCGTTCTTACATAATGATTGTAAACAGAACAAAAGTCAGACAATTCCAGCGTGTCTGAGATTAAAGTCAAACTTCTTCCTGTTGTAATGTTTTCTCCTGCGGTCAGTGAGCTGCTGTTAGCTCAGCTGTGGTTCTAACATCACTCCTCTTTGTTTCTGTTTAGAACTGTCTGATCTGCAGGAAAATAAAGGTAATAAATGATCAAATTAATTAAAACTATTGCCAAAAATTTGAAAGTGACTATTTCCACCTAATATTATAAAATACGTTTAACCAGAGATTTTTTTTTTTTGCTTGTCCACTCTTATTTTGAAAGCTGAAACTACATGGCTTGATTGCTGGTCTTAACATTTACACTGAACAAAACCATTCCTGTTTTCACAATTTTTCCCAAAAGTGTCCCGTAGAACAACAAGTAAATGTATCCTGGGAAGTTTTTAAAATGTGTACGAGCAATGCAGCGATGTGTGTGTCTTTGCATAAGGTATTAAATCAGTTCTTCATCAGTTTTTGTGCTGATCACAGAATATGTGTGAATAACATCAGCCAAAATAGAACCTGATACAATATCAACTCAAATGAAGCAGGACCTTCATAACATAAATATTGTACATTTATCTGTTGAAATTAGTGAGATTACCTTTTATTATTTATATAAAATTGTGTTAAGCAGCATTCAGCTGTCAGCTTTGCTGTTCTAAATGTGAACACCAGAAGTAACTAATGACATTTTATCTGATGTCATCGTAGAAAGGGTCTATTTCTGCTTATGCCACCAGCTAAAGTGAAGATTTCTGTTTCAGGCTACAGATTGATTTTGACGCCATCTCACAGGTGAGAAGATGCCCCTCCTTTTTCCTGCATTTTGTACCTTTTCCACTTCCATCAAACGGGCTGTAAAGGCTTGTCCAGCCAGCTGAGCATCTTCTGGAATGTTGTTTGTGGGATTTTCTCCTCTTTTTCCACCAAAGTCTTTAAGATTGAAGGGATTTTTGATAACGCTTAGATGAACAAACTCTGAAGGCCACGTTAAAACCTTTAGCTCAGAGCTCTTCAACTGGTCCATATGGATTATTCTGAGGTGCTCTTCTGGTTCTTATGGGTCAGTCTCTGTACTGGAGGAGGACACATTGCCGTGGACTTGATGGCCTTGTTTCGCAACTAATCTATGAAGATAATTATGTGCCAATACATCCAAGTGTAAATAATACACACACAAGCGAAAATCACACACACACAAGTTTAATTCACACACACATGTAAAACTGAATGTGAAGTTGCAGGAAAAAGAGGAACATGTGAGAGAAATGTGTACTTGTGGAATATAATGTGAGAACTTGCTTGACAATAACCTTAACTTGTGTGTAAAAATGTTACATGTGAATAAAAATCACACACACACAAGATTTAACTTGAGGTTGTGTGGAAAAACACAACTTGTAAAACTGTGTTGAAAAAATCTTTATTTGTAGCTTCAGTTTTCTCCTGTAGAAGAGTTTCACACAAATGCTTTTTGAGCTACAGAGTGTTTTTGACTTTTGACTCAGCCCATGTGGAAGATATGTGCCAAAACTATTTTGCAGGGAGGAGGGGTCAGGCAGGGGGAGCTCTCATCGGAGATCAGCCAATCAGAGGACGGGGGATCGGGGGGGGGCTATTTTTCTTTCAGCAGTGGTGCACCAAGCTGGGGGAAGTCTCTTCAAAATACTACTGTTCGTTGCTTTTCTGTAGTAAATATACTCTTACCAACAACAGATTTCGAAAACCAGCCACGTTAAATGATTATGCACCATCCTTTTATAAACATCAAAGCTATTTAGTTTTAACACGGTGATGCAATGTGCGAAGACTTGTGTGTGTGTGATTCTCGCTCGTGTGTGTATTATTTACACTTGAATGTATTGGCACATTATTATCTTCACAAAAACCCCCAAAAGGCAATGTTACAAGATATAAAGTCGTAAATTTATGATTTAAAGTCCGATGGGGAGGAATCATCACAGGACAGAAATTACATTTTATTAGAAAGAAATCAGGCCCTGCAGCGTGAACTGTGTGTGCTAAAGTGGGAGCTATCATCCCGCTAGTAGCATGCTAGTTTGGCTCTTCGATGTATGTTTTTGTTAATGTTACATGTTTTAAAACATGCCGGATGTTAATCACACGTATTTACGTTTAACCTGCACAAAAACTGATGTAAATTCATGTGAGCAGCACGTAAAATGTGCGGACAAGATGCAAGTTGCTGCATTGTTTTGCTAGCGAAGTAGCACATAGCTAGCTACTTTAACTCTTTGTAACTTAGAGCCAATAGCTTTTGTCTCCTTTTGAATTTACTGCACCTCTGTATTTTCAATTTGAAAGACTACATGCATACTTATTTGGTGCATGCATACTTATTATCATTTTACTCAGTATAGCCTGTCATATGTGACCCTACCTTTATTTAGTCATTTTTACATGTTGTATCCACACACTAAATACAAAATTATGCAAAAACACACACTTCTGTCTGGAAAAATTGAATTAATTTTGCTGTGGAAACCCCAAAAATGTTTAACAAACTGTTTTTACAACATAGAATGAAGTTTTTAGGTGTAATTTCATTGAAACAAATAAGAATACATTTAGTCAGCAAACTAATAAACACATTTTACAATGAAAATACGAAAACAAATTCCAGGCAAAATCCAAGAGTTTCTGTTGATAGAAGAAGATCACAGACCTCACAGGTCAATGATGTGACCTTTCTTATGCTCTTATACAGACATTGATCAGTCTGCCGTCTGGTTTCAGCTTCCAAGCATCCCAAAAAATAAGAATTTCTCTCCAAAGAACACTGCTATCTATTTGACATTTTTCCTGGAATTCTAATTTCTTTTAATTTTCTTTTTCCTTTTTTCTGCTTTTTCTTTTTTCTCATACATGTTCCGTGCTGTGTTTGTGAGGAAAAATAAAAATGTTTCAGGGAGAAGTTTGATCCAGCTGGATTTCAGGTCTGCTCTGCTGGAATCTGTTCTCAGGTGCAGGGGGCGTGTCTTTCTGCTCTGATGCTCTCCTCCCATTACAGCGGCGGGTGGGACTTTGGCAGGGAAATGCAGAGTTCTTTGACAATGGCAATGGTCATTGTTTAAGTAAACTCATGTCTGACCCGATACCAAAATAAAATTCCTCCTTGTTCACCCTCACCGCGGGCCGTCTGCCAGGCGGCGGGCAGGACTTTTGCAGAGAAACGCAGAGTTTCCGGGATTTTTTGACAACGCCGGTGGTTGTAAATTCGTGTTGGACCCCATCCCAAAATAAAATAAGACTTGGTTTCCTCCATGTGGGATTTCTTAAAGCGGACATGCAGCTCCGATTGGCTCCGCCCTTCAACCGCAGATGCGATGCTCTGCCATGCAGCCGTCAGATCAAATTTCATCTTCCACCTCATTTATTAAAATGAAAGATTGATTTTGTCCAAAAACTACTAATAAGGGCCATATTCTCCCTTTAATTCGATAAAATATCAGTTACAGAACATAAAAAAAGTTTTCATTTTAGTCGGAGTTTATCGCGTTGATTGCACGGCTGCACAGCACGACACCCCACGGCGTCCGTCGGCTCCAGAGGGTTACTCTATCATGTAGTTGGTCGCATTTTTTTAAATTTTTTTGTTTTAAGAAGTGAAATTATTATACATAATTTTCTTAATCCGTTCTGTCACTGTTGAGCGTTTATCTTGGTCGTACGGACTCCAGCGCTAACACTAGCTTTCTGTTCAGTGACATAAACACAGCAGAGAGCAGATGTTATGGAAGGAGCTGTGGACCAAAACTTTAACCTGCCACACCGTTCACTGCTATCACTATGTTTTGGTGTATTTGATGTTATGATCCAAGTTTAAAAAACGTTTTTTTGTATCGGTTAAAGATGCTAGCTGGAGCCTTTTTCTCAAAGTACAATGAAATCGTCTATTTGAAGGTAAATCCTGAATACAAATGAGATTTATTTACCATATATGTAATCCAAAAATAATAAAAGTTGTAGTTTCATTTAAAATGTGGTAGAAGGTGTTTTAATTTTTTTTAGCACTTTGAGATGTTTTTAATTGAGAAATTACTTTGCTGCTGAACTGTCAGTTTTTAATGCCAGTAAACTAAATCAATCTCCCTTCTTTCTGGGCTCCAGTGGCAAACATTAAAAAGCTCAGTTTTATGTAATTTAGCACAGAGGCAGAAAAAAATAAAAAAATCACAAATATTTAGAAGCTGTTGCCAGTAATGCCTTACCTATAGCAGTAGAAGGTACAATTCTTGCTATATTGACTTTACAGATGAATGTCTCTGTCTATAGCAGCAGATAGGCAAGGGCCAATCCAGTAATATATATCAATGGTTGTGACATATGCAGAACAGCAGTGGGGACAGAGCATCACCTTGGTGTATGCCACATTTGATGAACACTTATGCAATTGGCTTGCCATTGGTTTCAAGGGTGGTTTTCCACGACTTCATTGAGTTTCCTATGAAGGCTCTTAGAGTCCTGTTGATGTTGTACATCTCCAAGCATTCATTGATCCAGGGGTGTGGCACTGAAGCTTTCTTCTAATCAGTCCAGGCTGTTCACAGGTTGGTGTCGTGATATATACATATATTATATATATATCGTGATTTGTACTTCAGGGCCACCGTACGGTGGATCAGGATTCTGCCAAACCTCACCTGAACACATTTGTCATAATTATGGGATTTTCTTTGGAGTTGAAAATTAAACAAAAAACTTTTTGCTTAAATGTATTTTTGTATTATAAAAAGAGTGTCGTTAATCATTCCTTCTCTGACCCGTCTTTGTCATTCTGCTGAAACGCCTGTGTGGAGCCATCATCCCATGGGGTTTGCACTGTCTATTAACATTTTCAAAAGTGCTGCCAGCACTAAGAAGATTCATTTTATTACAAAGACTAACGTTCTTTTGATCCTTCAAAAAAGCAATTATGACCAGCATTTGGTGTAAAGCCCTTTGGTCGGTGGATGGTTTTAATTTCCGTGAGGTTAACCTCTGAAAATCCAAATAAATAAAACTGTCAATTAGGAGCAGACTGGCAGGTCCTTTGGTTTGTTCACTGAGATGCTATAGCAGCTTCTTTTTTGGAAGAAAAAACTTTATTAGCTGCTTTCTGGAAGGAACCAAGTCCAAAAGAAATAACAATTTTTCATAAAAACACCAGCTATGTGGTTTTGTTTAAGCTTTTCTTTTACAAGTCAAACTCCCAGGAATTATTTAAGAAATCCTGCACATACGAGGGAGAATACACTCAAACTAATTTACACAAAGACTAGTCCTTTTGGTGCTTTTTGTTAAAGGACACAAAACACTTAAAATAATAGCCATGGAACAAAGCAGAGTCTAATAATTCTTAATTACTGTGATTTATTGAGATGACTTGGACGTGTTGGATCTGGACAGAAGACGTGTTAGAGCCACCCACCTTAATAACACATTTCTGACTCTGCTTAGAGGCTGATAGAGCATCCGGGGCATTTGGAATAAAAGCAGAGACGTCTGCAGAGCGACTGTCAAACTGTGCAGATGAGAAAATCAGCTCCGTTCACAGGAGGTTGGCATCTTTTGTGAGTCAGCCCTGAGTTTGCGGTCAGAACATTGATTTTCTAGAGAAGTTGCACATGTATGCAATCAATCCTTCAATCCCCCTTTTCCCACCCACTCCCTCAGTCTGTGGTTCAGGGCTGGACATGAACACCAGAGTACGTCTCATTTGTTTTCCGAGTAATTTAACCTGACCCGTGGTGGAAAAAATAATACGATAAAGTCTGAGACGGAGTGATTAGTCAGAGCTAGAAAATTCATAACCAGCCAAACAATCGATGAAGTGGAGAGCTGGGCGAAATATATAAAGAATTATAAACAAAAAAGTTACAAATAAACATGAGCATAAAAACAAATCATTATTCTCCTTAAGAAAAGATGCACTTCATCAAAAAAAAAAAAAATACAGTTATATAAGTTATAGCTTTTATGTCCCTCTGTATGTTGGTTAAATTAGGTCCATTCATCCTTAAAACACTTAAAATACATATATATTTTTATTTTTCTTCAAGGATTGTTATTGCACTTGGTTTATTTTAACCGATCAAAACAAGCAAACAACAGAATTATATATCCATACCATTGATATATATTACTGGATTGGAATTCATATAACATACCTGCAGCATCACTATGCATTGAGTCTTCCCGAGTGAAGAACAGAGGTCCGAATAAGTATGCAAGCAACCGCAAAAGGGGATGCAATGTCTTGCAATCAACTTCAACAACTATGACAACAAAATAATCCGATGGAGAGGAATCATCACAGGATAGTAGTTGCATTTTAATCAGGCTGAGAATCTTGAAGTGGGTGCTAGCAACTCACGGGTAGCATGCTAGCTTAGTTCTTTGATGTACGTTTTTATTACTGTTTATGTTTTCAAACATGGCTGATGATGTTCGCACGTATTTACGTGCAACCAGCACAAAAACTTATGTGAGAAACACGTAATATGTGCAGTCATGACGCACATTGCTGTGCTAGCGAAGTATCACAAAGCTAGGCTAAATGTTGTTGATGGTCGCACTTTTTTTCTTTTTCTTTTGAAGAAGTGTAAGTGAGGTCACACTTAATTTTCTAAATCCGTGCCGCAGGTGTTGAGCTTCTTTCTTGGTCACATGAACTAGAGAAAACAGCTAGACAATGCAGCGCTAATGCTAACTTTGTGCTCAGTGACATAAACATTGCAGAGAGCAGACTTTAGAATATCTGAACAGTTTGGCAGATGTATTTGATGTTATGATCCATGTTATTAAGTTTAAAAATGTTTCTTGTATCAGCTGAAGATGCTAGCTGGAGTCTTACTCTCAAAGTACCATGGAATCGTCTATTTGAAGGTAATTTTTGAATGCGATTAAGATTTATTTTCCTTTATTTACCTTGTATCATTGTAATATATCACAAGATCAATTACTTTACAAGCTTTAATTCTTACCATTTTTTAAATAAAAAATAAAGTTCAGAAATAGTGTGATTAGTCAAAAAAGGGAGGGGGCAGAGTTACCATCAGGAGTAAATGGGGGGTTGAAACAGCACCTTTAGTTCTTTTATATCCAGTATTTGCAGTTAAGATTCTCATCTTAATCATCCTTTTCCATCACCTTAAATCTGTACTGCAATAACAAAACTAAACCCATGCGAGGGTCCCAGGAGGACCTCAACTGAGAGGAGAACTTTAGTCATTGGTGAGTTTGAACCATTTTGCAGCCAAATCTTACACTGGAAGCAGAACTGTAGCTGAAGGCTAAGAGTAGAATCTTAAATGCTTATTCGAAAACAAAAAAACCCAAGTTGGGACAAAACCCAAAGTCTGGGATGGACATCTGACCCAGAACAGGACTGGAGAACAGAGGCAGCTTGACATCCTTTCAAAATAAAAGCAGAAAGAGGGAAACATGCCATGAAAATGAGTCTCTTTCAGAAGAAAAGAAAACAGTTTGGAGCAGATGGCGTCTCGTCCTGACTGTTTAATTCCAGCTTCATTGGGTCAATCTGGGATTAGACAAAGACAAGGAATCCTTTAAGATTTCTGAAATAACATGTCCAGACTGCAGAGTGGGACACACAGCTGGAGGTCCACCACTCATTGATCAGGTTCAGATATCGTTTTCATGAGTCAAACAAAAACCTGACCAATTCCAGGAGAAAATAGAAATTGCTGCCTAATAACTCAGCAAGAAGCATTAAAACCAGGAGGTATAATACTGCTTGACCACAGAATCTGGGAAACCTCTACAAGTGTTGTGTGTTCTTTTCAGAGACCCTGAGCTGATTTTATTATCTTTTTTACCTGCACTGTAATTAATCACCCAAACTATGCCATTGAAACAGTATAGAGGCCAACTGTATGAGTCCTAACCTGGTGTCACACCTGCACCTGAGCATACAACCATCTGCTCATGACTCGCTCTCAAGTCTTCCTCAGACACATGAAATTATTGATCAAATGTTGATGTTTCTTCACCATAAACGTATACTTCATTCTCTGCTTGCATTGTCTGCTGTTAGACATGGATTCATAAATCCTGTCACCTTAGATAAACTTTCCAAGCAGAGGAACAAAAGGCAGAGACTGAAGCTGTTCTTTGCGTCCTGAATTATTCCTGCTGTGTCGAGTCCTTGTTTTGGGTTTCACTCATCCCGTCTCTTCTGCTTTGTCTCCCTCATGAGTTTCATTCCTCATGATGCTTTTACTCTCAGAGAGCTGCAGGAATGAGCCTTTCTTACACTTTTACATATTCATGTACGAACATCTGTCCTCCACCGGCCTAATCTCTGCTATTTTTGGCACATTCAGTTCAGCCAGGGCACGGCAAAGCATTACGGGCCAGACATGACCCAGAAGCCAATGAGCTGAGCCTAACTTGCATTACAGCCGGCGCTGCATGATGTGGCCCGAATACCACAAACTCTCTGAGACTGGTTAAAGAAGTTCTGTGAGGGTGGGGTGTGACCAAAGGCCTTCAGAGAAAGTGGCTCTGTGGAAATGTTTGTCTGCTCTGTTTCTAATTTCACTTTGCTGTACGGAAAATGAGTGACGGTGAGTTTTGAGCTGAAAGGTGAACATCTTCCTGACATCTCCAGTCTCTTTCCTGGCTTCAGATCAGTCAAATCTGTATATCTCTAAAGAAAAAGATTCACTGAATCCCAATTTGCTTCCTTTACTTAAAGCTCTGTGACTTTTTCTTCTGGATTCAGATCCACTAAATACATCCACATGCCTGTTTTATTTTACTTTCCCCATATTTCTTAACTTTAGCGTAACTCACCCATTCTCTTTTTTCTCATCCATTACTGATGTTGCCATCTCATCATCTTGTGTTTGCTTCTCTTTCTCTTCATTACTCTCCTTCTTCATCCTAAGTTTGGTTCTGATGGAACCAAAAATTGAGAAAACTGACCTACTTAGAAAAAAGTTGAGTTGAATTAAACATCTAGTGGTTACCTAAAGGCAGGGTTTCCTGAGTCAGTCAACGAATGTCTGTGTTTTCCACCCAACCTGCCATTGAAACTCCTTATTGGCCAAACACACCTGATCCAGGTAATCAGCAGCAGATAAAGGATTTCTGGAAAACCAACAGGAGGCTGGCCCTCGAGGCCTGACATTGGACACCCCCGTCTTAATCCATCCAGGCAAAATGTACTGGTGAACAAAATTAATGAACCCTTTAACAAAGATACAGCCAACAATACCTAAATAAACATACTCCTACATACTGTGTATTGCTATCAGCTGTTTAAATAAAAGACCTGTTATGGTAACTCCACTAAATGAACTTGGAGCTAAAGCTCCTGTGTTTAACCCCGTTTAGGCTGAATTTATTTCCAATCATTAAGAAAAAGGGATAAATGTAATAATGTTTTTGCATTCAAGTAGATACTAAATTGAGTTGAGATAGTTTGACCAATGTCTGCAAACTAGATATAATTTTAGGGATGTTGCTAATTTGAAACAACAGGAATTCATCAGGAATTCATCTGCTCTGCTCTGAAGCAAACTGGCCAATGTGGATTTGGTTCTGAAGAAAACCTTTTTAAGATCTACAAAGGAGGTTTTCAGTCATCAAAAAAGGCTTTTCAGTTGTAAATACGAGTCTACCTTAACAAGGTAAGTATACCTGTCAGTAAACTGTGAAGGACACGGATGAAGGACACTTTGATCATAGTAAGAAGGAACATTTAATAAGGTCAAATATTACTAAAAAAGTTAGGTAAGTTCCATCCATCTTCTTCCTCTCATCCGGGACCGGGTCGTGGGGGCAGCAGTCTAAGCAAAGATGCCCAGACTTCCCTTTCCCCGGCCACTTCCTCCAGCTCCTCTGGGGGGACACCGAGGTGTTCCCAGGCCAGCCGAGATGCGTAGTCTCTCCAGCATGTCCTGGGTCTTCCCTGGGGCCTCCACCCAGTGGGACATACCTGGAACACCTCTCCAGGAGGGTCAGGAATCCGGAGATCAGATCAGTGATCAGATGCCGGAGTTCCTCAACTGGCTCTCGGGGGAGAGAGCGGCTCTACTCCGAGTTCTCTCCGGGTGACCGAGCTCCTCCTCCAATCTCTAAGGGAGCGTCCAGCCACCCTCCAGAGGAAACTCATTTCAGCCGCTTGTAGTCAGGATCTTGTTCTTTCGGTCACGACCCAGAGCCCATGACCATAGGAGAGTATTAAAATGAAGATCGACCATTAAACTGAGAGCTTTGCTTTCTGGCTCAGGTCTCTCTTCACAACGGACCGGTACAGCGACGGTATAACTGCGGACGCTACTTCAATCCGCCTGTTGGTCTCTCCTGTTGGATCTTCCCTCACTCGTGAACAAGACCCCAAGATATTTAAACTCCTCCACCTGCGGCAGGAGCACTCCACCCACCGAGAGAGGACATACTACCTTTCTCTGGTCCAGTACTACGGCCTCAGAATAAGCGGTACTGACCCTCATCCCAGCTGCTTCACACTCGGCTACAAGGCATGCTGGAGATTCTGGCATAATGAAGCCAACAGGACAGCATCATCTGCAAAGAGCAGAGCTGAAATCCTGTGGTCAAACTAGTGAGTACCTTTTTTTAATAAACAAACCTCGACTTAAAACAATATAGGCATCAGTCCTTACAATGCCTGATCTTAAAAATATCTCCTGCTTCACATGTCAGAACAGAAAAGAAACTGGTTGATTTGTGTTAACATTTACAGTTTTCACTGATGTTTTCTTAAATGGGAGTTTTATGCAAATGGAGGACGCATTTGAAGAGAGCAACTGTTTTCTTATCTGTTAAGAAATCGTGACGTGAAGTAACAGATCATGGGTTCTCCTGGAAGCTCAGGATGACCTGACCTTTGTATCAGTGACGGATCCATGCAGTAAATGTGTAGACACTCTGAATAATGAAAGCAGTGGAGTTTCTGGAGCTGCTGCTCCCTCACTCCCTTTCCTCGCTGAAAGGACCAGCTTGTGAGGACGGCGGGTACAGCCCCTCCGGCGCCGAACAGTTGGAGCTGAGTTTTCTGATGTTCTTTTCTCTGGGTTATGAGTTTCTCATAGATTATGAGTTCCCATTTGTTCTGAGGACAAAACGGGAACGGTATGCTTTCCTCAGAAGCTGAAATAGGAAACAGGAGAGGGGTGCTTCTGTATCTTTTATTATTGAAACACAATCACTGCCACAGAACAATTCATCTTTTATCGCTCACTGATAAATGTTTGAGGATACGCATCACCAACAAGCTCATTTCCTGTTCATTTCAACATTTAAACCAACTTCTTTTTTTCTTAATCTTTTTAAACAATTAGTTTTTGAGCTTTCTCTAAATAGGGATAATAATTTTCAAGGCTGATATGTAGTCTTGTAAATCAGTAGATTTAGAAATAGTCAAACTCTCAGATCAATGGTCAGACAACAACTATTTTCGAGTTTTACCTCCTTAATTAAATTCAATAATATTTATAGTATCACAACAGAATTTTCTGAACAGGCTTCACAACAGTTTCTGTCCAAAAACATAAAACCTGTCATAAAATATAAACAGCTGATTGCTAAACTGAACTAAACTGGCCATCTTATGACCCTTTTCTCGATGAGGAAAAACAGATTCTGGAAAATAAATGATAAAAACCTCCGGGATGTCCAGTTGAAGGAGGGATTCTCTCCCAGGACAAACAGGCGATGTACCAGGATAGTTTGATTGATGATTGATTGGTTTATTTCAAGCATAGATTATGAAAAATACAGGACAAAAAACAAAAATATATCAAACTCATTACAGTAGTGATGAAATGTATTGATTAAAAAATAGAAAACAAAAAAACTGCATAACATGCATATGTCACATTTGGTTAATTCATTTTTGTAATTATAAACTATAGTCAGTAGAGTTTGATTTATTGCTTGAAAAAGAAGAGTTAGTTTCTCTAATTCTACAGCTACATGTTTGAATATTGGAGCAGATGAGCTTCATCGAGATTGAACTAGGACAGCTGCATGGGGGCACGGGACGAGAAGGACGACAAAACAAAGAAATTAGAATAAGAAAAAGCAGAAGAAACATTCAAATTAAAAATAGAAATACAAATTATGAAATAAACTTTTTGTTTCTTAATGAAATAAAGTTGAAAGGTTAGTGAACTTTTACCATTAAATCTATGAAATAAAAAATTTCTGTTCGATAAATGTTTGTTTTTGATCAAAACTAAATGCATGAATGGATGAATGAATGGATGAAATGTTTATTTCAAGCAATCAGGAATAATACATGAAACATAACATATCACATTGAATCACAAGTAGATCACTTGAAAGGGAGTGGAAGGAAGCAAACTTATATAATCCCACCCCGGCTCGACCATTTTCTCTACATGAATTATCAATATACCGTTCAGGACTTAAAATCAAATATTTATATTCTACAACAATATATTAAGGTTATAAAGGATCATTAATAGACAAATAGACACAGACAAATCATTTTTATTAATCAGTAAAAATAATCTAAATATTCTCATTAAAAAAAGACAATTTGTGCAGATTGTATTCATCAAACAATTATTGTAATAAAACTAAAAGTAATAAGTAAAAATCATCTTCATTTGTTATTGCAAAAAAATAAAATACAATATTCTCATAAAAAAATTACAATTCTGCACATTGTACTCATCAAAGAATGATTACAATAAATCAAAAATTAATAAATTGAAAAGAAAAGGATCAGAGTTTAGGAACAAGTTTAGGAACAAGTTTAAGGTCACGTAATTGGTCTACGTTGTTATGACTGGGAGACTGATGTTCTCAAATCAAGGGTGCTGGAGTTCTGCAGCTCAGAATCGGGTCAAAGTTGACATTCAGAGGTTTTATGAGTTCATATTTTGCTTGAATTAAAAGATTCAAACTTGCGTAATCCCACAGTTCTCACAGTCGGTCATGGATTTTGTTTCCAGAGGCTTCGTCAGGTCCGGTGGTCCGAGAGGTTTGACAAAGATTCTGGAGTTCTGGACCCAAGTTGAATGTTGGTGACTTGGTGATTAAAGTCGCTTATGAGCAACTTTACAAGACATTAACAGCTGAAGAGTTGAGGAGAGTTGGAGACACACGTCTGCTTCTCAAGAAAAAAAAGAAAGAAAAATCATTAAAAAGTCACAAGATCACAGAAGAATATAAAAAAATGTCTCATAAAGTTTGGAGTTTTTCTTAAACCCAGTTACCCTTGGATCATATTTAGCTTTTTTGTTTTTATTTAGGTCATTTTAAAGCATTCAGGTGTTCTAATCGTCACCTGTTTGATATAAAATAACTAATACTGCAAATAAACCTCGTCATCCTCATAAAATGACTTCTCACTTACTGTGTTATTAGGAAACTCAAAAATGCTGCCTTCATTTTGCTCTGTGATCACTCAGTGGATTTTTCTCCTTTTATTCTTTTTTTTGGGAAAATGCCTGCACACAGCGCGCCCTTCCAGATACTCTAGCACACATGAAATTGGCTTTGCAATCTTCGGTACACTTTATCTATTTGTGCCCACGAGCACCTTCCACTGTTCATGAGAAACATCAACTTTGGGTTCCTCTGACCTCTTGCTGTTTGGCTGATGTTCCCCCTCCTCTCTCTGTTCTATTTTTTTCCGCAATTGTGGCCACAAAAAAACTCACCAAAGATATTTTTAATCTCAAATTATAACATTTGACGGCAGTTTTATTTACTGATTCAGAACTTTACTGTCTGTTTTCTTTCACCTGTTTTCTGAGCTTGTTTTAAAGGAGCCCTTCCATGAAAATTCTACTTTTGAGGTTTTAAATGCAATCTACTGTCTATTCTTCACTATAAAGAACACCCAAACAGTATTTTGATCAGTTCATGCATTTAAGAGTAATCCTTTAAAAACCTGCACAGTCTGCAGCAGCCCCTCCCATACCCACGAAAACGAGCAGTTGCTCGACCTCCAGGAAGAGTCTGTGCTGCAAGCTCCGCCCCCAGTCTACAACGAAAACACACCCACCTTCTTCGTGGAGCTGTGGTGTTGAGACAGTTCTCCGCTGCCGCCAGAATCTGTCTCCTGGCAGACACCTTCCTGAACTACAACCGCTCTCTGAACCATCTTTCTAGGTGGTCTTACTTCGTTTCCAATTGGACTGATCTTCTGTTCACTCTGAGATTCTTCAGTCTGAATATGAAACAAACCGAGAGCGGAACAACTGAACCAAAACAGCCACCGTACCCGAGAGTCACGTGATGTAAACACGGTAGAAATTAGGTGATCGGTGAGACAAATGTAGAGCATTAATGACCATATTAGCCAAAAGGCAATAATTGTTCCAACTGTTTACTTGTTAAGACATTTATTTTAACACTGACAAACCGTAGAACTCTCTTCTCTGAGTCTCCTACGCGGCGCCGGCTGCTGCAGTGAAATCTCTATTGTAGTTTTAACAGAATTCTCTTAAAAACAAACCATAAAACCACAACGATGAGACACAGAAACTCATTAAAATGTGGTTGGATGAATTCATAATACTCAATAAAACAACTTTTGACATTGATTCTACAGACGTGTCTTTTAGCATGTGTTCCTGTGTCTCCAGTAACCGTCATGCAGGATTCAGTAAAAGTCTTAATCTGGTCTTCATACAGACGATCAAAATCCATCAGAGAAATAAAAGTTTGAAAAAGGAAAAATCCAGACTAGATTCTGCAGACAGCAGCGCATCCATCTTTCTTATAGTTTTGTTTACAAATGTTGTTCACGCTGAGGAGGCGGGTTCAAGATGACGCAGAGAAATGGGCGGGACCGACAAGGAGGGAAAGGCGGAGCCTCAGAAATCGAGTCTTTTTACTTCCAGGTATTAAAACGGGAAACAAAAATGACTCATATTTCATAAATAATTTGTTTTTAGTGTTCCAGAGGTAATATATGATCATTTACAGTTATATGGATATAGCTTACTCTGAAATACTGAAGAAAATCACTGCATGGCCCCTTTGTAGTTCTTTGCCTCATAAAGGTCATAAAGATTTGATTTGTGAACCCCTGAGTTGATAATTGGACCCCTGAAAACAATTCAATAAATTCTAGAAGTACATTTTTATTAGTTTAGTGGTGCTGTGCAGCGGTGATGGTAAATCTGACCCTTTTAGAATCAGATTTACAAACATTAGAACCCCAGATATTTTGCAATCACCAATTGTGTTTTATATTTCATATCATCATATTTTAATAAACATAACAGGTTCAATTTGGACCAATGAAGAATGTAATTAGCAGTTCATCATGACTCCCAAAAAACACTAAGGACTACATTAGACATAGAACCATGGAGATTGAACGTTCTCGCACAGAATTCACACCATGTCTCTCCTTCTGGACAAAAATCTCCTTAACTTTAGCCTAAAAGTCCTCATTACCTTCTTTTAGTTTTGAAAGTCTTGAAATCATAAAGGGGCCATAACTGATTTACTTTAGTCTATCAGAGGAAACTACACTGCTCAAAAAAATGAAAGGAGCACTTCAAAGAAACACATTAGATAGATCAGATCTCAATATGAAGTTGGATATCTGTACAAATAACGACAGGGCACAGAGTGAAATGAAGATGTGGCAGGCTAGTGCATTTTCTCCAAAACTTCATTTCTGCAACTCTAAATGCTTTTCAGTATCTTGTGTGCCCCCCACGAGCTTGTATGGATGCTTGACAACGTGGCGGCATGCTCCTAATGAGACGACCAATGGTGTCTTGTGGCATTTCCTCCCCAGATCTGTGTGAGGACATCCCTAGCTGTTTGTACAGTCTGAGGAGCAATCCTGGCGGCGTCCTAATGGACCCAAACATAATGTCCCAGAGAATGTTCTATTGGGTTTAAGTCAGGATGGTGCTGCCAAGGCCATTACAACAATTCCTTCATCCTCCAGGTACTGCCTGCAGACTCTTGCCACGTGAGGCGGGCATTGTGGGCATTAGGAGGAAACCAGGACCTACTGCACCAGCGTAGGGTCTGACAATGGGTTGAAGGATTTCATCTGGATACCTTATGGCAGTCAGAGCACCATTTCCTAGGCAGTAGAGGTCTGTGCGTCCCTCCATGGATATGCCTCCCCAGACCATCACTGACCCACCACCAAACCTGTCATGTTGAACCACGTTACAGGCAGCAGAACGTTCTCTTGGTCTTCTCCAGACTCTTTCACGTCTATCACAGGTGCTCAGGGTGAACCTGCTCTGGTCTGTGAAAAGTACAGGGCGCCAGTGGAGGACTTGTCAATTCTGGTGTTCTTGAGCAAATGCCAGTGGAGCTCCACGGTGCTGGGCAGTGAGCACAGGGCCCACTACAGGACGTGGGGCCCTCAGGCCACCTTCATGAAGTCTGTTCCTGATTGTTTGGGTAGAGACATTCACACCAGTGGCCCTCTGGAGGTCATTCTGTAGAGCACGAGCAGTGCTCAGCCTGTTCCTCCTTGCACAAAGGAGCAGGTATGGGTCCTGCTGAGGGGTTGAGGACCTTCTACGGCCCTGTCCAGCTCTCCCAGAATAACCAGCAGTCTCCTGAAATCTCCTCCATGTTCTGGAGATTGTGCTGGGAGACACATTCAACCTTCTTGCTGCAGCACGTGTGGATGTTCCATCCTGGAGAGGTTGGACAACCTGTACAACTTCTGTAGGGTTAAGGAATCTCCTCATACTGCCAGTAGAGAGAATTACACAAGACAAAATCAGCAGGAGTGGAAAACCAGCCAAAAAAGATCAAGAGGAGAAACTTGAAATGACCTCCACATGGAACACCACTCCTGTTTGGAGGGTTTTCTCATTGTTGCCACTGAAGTGCACCTGTTGTTAATTCATGAACACCAATACAGATGAAATTGATGAACGAGGCCCTCAGCTGCTGAACCAACAAGAACATTATCAGACAGGTTTACTTCAATTCATGCCAGGACCAAGAAAAAAGGGTTCCTTTAATTTTTGTGAGCAGTATATATATATATATATATATATATATATATATATATATATATATATATATATATATATATATATATATATATATATATATATATATATATATATATATATATATATATATATATACACACAATGTATGTGTGAACATGTATTTTCCCCTCCTTTGATTTATCACCTCTTTAAGCTACTTAGGAAAAGTTTCTGAAGTAGAAGTGGTGGAGTTTGAATGGCGTAAGCATGGGGAGTTACTGTGTTTTTACTCTTTTTTCATCTGAATATTGTAGAATTATTTAACGTGTATCCTTAGCTCAGGCTGAACAAACATTATGACTCCTGGTGTGGAGTGCAGGACATGGAGAGAGAAGTTATGGCATCTTTGCTTAGACTGCTCCTCCCACAACCTGGTCCCAAATGATCGGAAACATTGTATGGAGGGAAATGGATAATCAAATACTTTTTATGAGAACATTTCTGGTCAACGTTTACCAGTAAAGCTTGAGGGAGAAGCACTAGAATCTAGCAGAAACTTTCTCCCACAGAAGAAAAGTTTCCTTCTGTAAAGCTCATTTTCATCAAGGTCTTCCAGGTTTGAAGAACAGGACTCCTCCCGGCCCTCCTGGCCCAAACAGCCTTACTGAAACGCAAGCGGGACAAAGAATGCTAATGAGTGGGGTTCCACCCACAGATGATGCCCCAAAGCCAGATAGCTGAAATCATAACAATCCTCACAGAAAGGAGATCCATCCAACTAAAACACCCCCACAAGGAGACGGCTGGAAAACACAATAACAGCCAAAACCAGGCGGTTCCGCATAGAGGAGAAGCCCAAGAGGCACCAAGTACCAGCATCTGAGTCCAGACAAAACAACTCATGGTTTATTCCTGCTCAAATGGAAACTGGCATGATTAAATCCAATATTAACGAGATGCAGAACCGAATCCTCAGAAACTGATGAGACCTCACGAGAACATTTCCAATCTCACCATCAAGAACAGATTCTACCGTTCACACCTGAACCCTGATATCAAATCAGTGTTTTTGACTCGTGTACTTACGCCGATAATGAGACACAAAACATGAGCCCACACAAACAGCAGCCCATCACTCATCGTGTGACGGGTCCCTGGTGCTGGTCAAGTTCTGGAAGATTCTGTGAAAGCCGGAGGTAGAAATGCTGTCAACACGTCATGGACTGCAGGGCTGGAGCCACACTGGAACTCTTCGTTATTCTAAGGTTGAACTGAACTGAATGTATTTATTTAGATAGAAAAACATAGACTTTCTACTAAACAGGTTTTCCATGCCCATATCATCGTGCTTTTATCAGAAGCAGATACTAAAATGCCAGAATCTGCTGGAATTTGGTAAATTGCATTAACAAAGAGTTTTGGGATTTCAGAGAGTAGGTGTTATGTTTGACCGTTGGCAACAGCTCTGGGATTAAAGGGTTGAACTACAATGACAGGCATAAAAGATAAACTTTTTGGGGTTTCTCTGAGGTCTTTTTTTTTTTTTTTTTTCATGAGCTACTGCATGAGGTTCTCTATCTGTTACAATTTCCCTTCACGTCTTATAACGAGGGCTGGGAATCACTGGGTACCTCACAATATGATGTGATACCCGATACATGACTCAAAATGTCATGACATCACTAAACTGTGAAATTGGTAAAAATCATCTCAAATAACTCATAATATGTAGAAAACCCATTTATTAGGAAGATATATCCCAATGTATTATTTAGCTTGAATGCAATCATAATTAACAAATTGTGTCTTATTTTATTTAACAAATAAAAGACACTTTTGTGCAAATCACTAATACTTTGTCTTTGAAAAGCCTTGACACCAATTGAATTGGAATTCTCTGTCAAATTCAGTGTTAACAATAGTAAAACTCAACAGCAGTACCACTACTTAGTGCAGAGTTGATGTGAACAACAGAATCAAAAATGAAATTATTCAAGTAGTTGTCAGACACATTGGAGCTCACAATAGCCAGTCTTGCAAGGAAAAGCTTCACCAAACAATGACTAATATAACATTTTACAGCCTCTTCAAATGTAAATAAAACAGCGATACTTGGTGAGAACACATCGAGAATCAATTGCAGGACTAAATGTTGCAATAAATCACAATATCGATATTTTGGCACACCCCTACTTATATCCCACCAATAAATCCAGGAATCCACATAAAATATCACCTTAAAAAGAAAAAAAAAACAAACAAAACAAAAAAACAGAAGAATATTTATTTTCATATAAATAGATATAATAAAAAGAAATAAATATGGGCATAACGGGAGGCCCGACCAGGCCCACCCACTGTTGGAGTTCCTGGAGAGGCCCAATTCTCGAGAGCAAGGGTCGGAATCTGCACCACAGAGACCTGGACACCCTCAGGCTCTGATGTGGTTTGATCCCCTGCTCTAGATCTTAAATCTCGGGGATCCCACTCCCAGCGTGGAGAGGAGGCCGCCGGATCCAGGAGACAAGACCACCAGGCCGAACATTAATTTAAAAATATGCATGAATTTTATATATCTGTATTAAAATGTGTGTTACATAATGCCACGGTATGTGTCAGGATCTGTGGGCTTTTTGGCCCTCTTGGCTTTCCATACCTGCTTTCCTGTTTTCCTGATTGCTGATTCCACACAGCTGAGCTCTGGATTACTTAAGCTTCTCTCCTTCTCATCCACCGTCCCAGTTCGTTGTGCTTTCTGCCTTAGCTAAAGTCTGCTCAAGCCCCTTCAAGTCTGCTTCTTCCTGTCCTGCTGGTTTTGACCTTTTTTTTTTTCTGTCCCTGGATATTGATTCGAGTCTGCTACCCTGGTGTGCTGCATTTCTGGATTGGATCCCACGTGTATGACCCTGGCCTGGATTTTACAAGGTTCCCTGCTGCCCTCCATCTTCATATTGACACCCCCAAAATCAGCTCTCCTGGAGGTTGTACCTACACCTGTATTTTGTTCCCTCCATTTGACCTAAAATGACTCTCTTGGGTTTTTGTTGCAGACTCCCCTGTGCATCTAGCAGCAATAAAGATTTCCCACCAGCTCGAGCTTCAATAAACTGTAAATATCTAACCCTCAGTGTGCTCCTCCATGGGTGTCCCACTCCATACATTCTGACAGTATGACTTACTTAAAGTAATGTATATATTAGATTTCACCTCCTCCTCCATCTATCCACTTCATTTGGGAGAGACCCAGTGTGTGCGGCCGCAGGGGGCGATAATTTGCTGGTGTTATTGAAAACCATAACGGGCAGGTATTTTTTTTTTATTTTTTTAATTGCTGCGCCAGGCGACGGTCTGAACGACCCGAACTTAAACTTAAACCCACTGCTGCTCCGTCAGAATCCCTGAGACTTAGAAGTCTGCAGCTCCTGATACATGAGATACTTTGTGTTAAAACTGAGCAGCCGTACAGGAGTGTTTCCCAAAGTTTCCCTCGCATGTAGAAAGATGCTCTGCCAACAGAGCCAGAGTCATGACCAAAATGTCATGCAAGAGAGAGAGCATCTCGTGCACGCAGATGTAGACATTCTCTCTCTCTCGTGTGCGAGGACTTTTTCTGCTCGCGAGAGAATTAAATCCGAGCACGCAGGAGCAGAAAGTTCTCACGATGCTCAGAATCGTCTGTGAGGAATGTGTGATACGTGTGTGGAGATGAATATTTCTGCGTGGAGTTTTGACTTTGAATAAACACCAGAATCAGCAGATCTGCACACATGGAGACAGAGGAGATGATTGAGAAGGTCTCAACCATTCAGGACACAGAACAGAGTGCGCTGTTTGAAAGAACGCAGCAGCATGATTGCTCTGAAAGAATCAGGAGACGTGAAAGATGAACTGAGAGATAGAAAGAAAACACAAATTCCTGTTCTATTTAACAGATTTTGGGGTTCAGATAGAGAGAAAGGAGAATAAAAAACATGTTCTACGTGGGTCTTGATCTGTGAGGCCAGACGGAAAAAAAAAATGTCTTTCTGATGGTGTTCAGCAGGCCGGACCAAACGTGGGGCCGGGCCGGATCTGGCCCGCGGGCCATGTCTGCCCATGTCTGTTCTAGATCATTCTCCTTCATGTTTTGATTCCTTACACTACAGACTGGAATCAGATTACCTGCACCTTTGACCTTAATTTGATATGAAAAGGTTCATTTCAAGTAATCAAAAACAATTATAATCATGTCTGGTCAAAGATATGTCAGACATGGGATAAATAGGCATCAAATTATAGAATGCTTGAAAAGGAGTGGGAGGAAGCAAACTTATATAATACCACTCCTACTCGACCTTACCATTTCCTTTACATGAACAATCATTCTGCGTTTCAAAACTTCTAATCACAGATTCATACTGTACCTACACAGCTACGAGTCATTAAGAATTTTTTTAAAAGTTGCTGATGATGGGTGACTTCTAACAAAGACTTTGAAGATGACCAACCAGAGCGCCTCGGCTTTGTTTTGAGCACAGCCACAAACTGCTGCAGTTTACCTGCAGGCCAGACTGCAATGAGGACAGTACTGTCTTCCACATGGAGTACTGCAGCAAATCGCCCAGTTAATCCGCCACAAACTGTCTTTTCTGTTTTCACGTTCATTTTACCTTACTGCTCAATTAACACCTTTGTCCTCTGATTGGCCCGTCCTCAAACTATTCATTCTCAATTTGTGCCTTCCTACCTGCAACCTTGATTAAGAAGGCGATTATGAAACCAAACGTACGTTTTCTGATTAATAATGAATGCCAGGAGAAACACAAAGAGGAGAAAGAATGAAAACTGTCACTGGCTCTATTTGAATTCTCAAAAAATAATTTAAAAAGTCGATGCACAGGGAACTTCAAGACATTTTTTTACATGTTGGGAGGTGGTAACATACAGATAGCTTCAAATAAAATCACTGCAAAGTCTTTGATATTGTAGTTCAGAGCTGCAGATGTAGAACATTTATCTAATTTTGATTAGGAAGTCCTGCTGGAATAATCAATCCGAGCAGGTGAGGTTGCTGCTCCGCTGGAATTATCAGTGACCTTTGGAGTTCAGCCACAGAAACGAGGGATACACGAGTCTGCTCAAGGACTCCTAGATGTCCCACAGTGTACGCAAAACTGAAGTTCTTCTGCTATTTTTGGTTCATCTCTTGACATGAGAATGTTGTCTAATTCCAGTAAAACAAGTCCTTCTCCAAAATATGACCAACATGTTCCTCCACCACACCCCTGACAGTATGACCTGACCACGAGAAACTGAAAACCAGACACTTAAATACACTGAGGTTGATTAACTAAATGAAGACAGCTGTGGATGATGAACCTGAATGTGGTGAGACTGACAGGGGAAACAGAACATGACAAAACCTAAGCACTAAATCATGACAGTTACCTTTCCCTCAAAACATCTGAAGCCCAGTGTGTTATTCCACACATTAAAAATGTTGTGAAGACTGGTTTTTATCATCTTAAAAATATCGCCAGAGTCCGCCCATTTCTCTCTCTTGCCAGCACAGAGGTGCTAATGCATGCTTTTATTTTTAGTCGGTTAGATTACTGTAATGCCCTGCTCTCTGGTTTACCTCAAAAATCTCTCTCAAACTTACAATTATTACAGAACTCGGCGGCACGAGTTTTGACGGGAACCAGGGGGCGGGAACACATTACACCAGTTTTAAAATCGCTGCATTGGCTCCCTGTGCGTTTCAGGATTGATTTTAAAGTTCTTTTAATGGTTTATAAATGTTTTTATGGTCTTGGGCCTTCTTATTTGAGTGACCTGCTTTTAAAGTATGAACCCTCGCGGACCCTGAGGTCCTCTGGCACTGGCCTCTTAGTTGTTCCTAAGGTGAGGACCAAAACATATGGTGAGGCCTCGTTCTGCCATTATGGTCCTCACCTCTGGAACAGTCTGCCGGAGAACCTCAGGGCTGCAGAGACCGTAGAGGTTTTTAAGAAGAAGCTCAAGACCCACCTTTTTAACCTGGCTTTTAGTTGATCTTATCCGCATATGTATTCTTTTAGTCTTAATATATTATTTTATCTGTATATTTTTCTATTTATTCCATTTTATCTCATTAATTTATAACTATTTTTAATTTTATGCTTTGAATGCATTTTCATTTATGTATTTTACTATGGTTTTAACCCCGGTGTTTCCTGTGGGGATCTATCATGCCAGGGCTTGCAGGCTTGGTTTGGGGTCATTGCCGTTGTTGTCCCCCCTGCTGGGACGGCTGGAGTCCTGCACTGCAGCCTCACCGCTGCGGAGTGGACTCCACTGCTGTCCCGATTTGGGGGGGGGCACTGTGGCGATGTTCCTCTGACCGAGCTGCTCCTGGTATGATAGAATCCCCCATACTGTTTCCTCACAGCAGAGCCAAGCCTTATGTTATGTTATTTTACAACTTTTATTCTCAAGTAATTTTTCATAAGTTTCATTATGTGTGGGATTTTGGGTTGTGTGTGACAATGGAGGGGAGGGTGAAGGGTGGGTTTGGTTTTTATTGTATATGTTTGTTTTTTAATGTAAAGCGCTTCGAGCTGCGCAAGTATGAGAAGCGCTTTTTTTTTATAAATAAAGTTTGATTTGATTTGATTTGATTTGTGTGGATGCGCCCAATCAAACACTTGCATTTAGGTCATGTGGGAAGTTTTGGGACGTGTGACTGTAGTCTTACCCCGGGCTCACACGGCTAGCGTTCCGGCTCAGGTGTGATGCTGCCGACTTTGCAAAACTCGAGCCTCACATACGTTCACGCCAATCCCCCCGCTGCAGTTCAGCTACGCAGCTGAAGCTACGAAAATTTGAACCCAATGACACGGATTTGCAGTGCAGAAGAGACCTGACGGGACACGCAGGACGTGAACGCCTGCAGTGGGATTTCCTCTCACACTTTTAAAGTTACGTAACGACTGCAGCGCTCGCATCGGAGTCGTAACGCTAGTGGTGTGAGCCCAGGGTTAGGGTGATCCTTCCCAGCAGCAGCTGTTTGTTTCATGACATTTAGGATTAATTTGGTTTTAACCTTTGCAGTTTAACCTAAACCGCATCGCAGTTTGTTAAAAAAAGGTTCAGTTTTTCCACCAGAATAAAAGTGAATTTTTTAACCTTCAAACGTTTGCTCATGTTTTACACAGACATATTTTTTCTTCACATTCTCACGTGTCACTGTCACCACGCATCGGTATATCCTGGCACTGACAGTACCCCCCCGTCCTCGTCTCTGCTGCTGAATGGAGTGTTTTATTGAGCCATGCTCAGTGTGGGTCTTGGATCTGAAATGTGAAGCAAGTGCGCTCAGTAAGCCAACCATGAGTGGCGTAAGCTGTCTTCCTCCAGGATCTCTGCCTCCTCCCTCCCTCACACTGTTCTTCCTGCTCCTCTCATTTTCTGTTGTTGTGATGAGCCACTGCAGAGGGAGAAGGACTTTGATCCACTGGCTTGACAGCAGCTTGCCAAATTCCGTCTCCCCATGCAAAAAGCACACAGATCCTGCCTTCCAGCAGCAGGGACCTCTTATTTGTAATCTCACAGATTACTCTCCCCAGGCTTAAATGTAATGAGCCACATACATCCAGGGAAAGCTTGTTATTCTTCACTGTAACTTGAAGGTAGAGCAGCGAGAACACTCTCGGTAAGCCGGCATATTCAGTACATGTCGCTCACTATTTTTTCAGCTGCCTGTGTCATTTACACAATGAGGATCCATCGCTGTGCTAGAATTCCTGCTTCATTCTTCAAAACTGAATTCTGGGAACATGAATCTATGTAGGGACCTGGAGTTTTGCAGGTTATGGTAAAATATTGTATTTTTAATTGGTTGAATGTACTTTCGTCAAAGTAAATCAACAAAAAAAACTCTTAGCAGAGCAACAAGTTGGGGCAGGCAGAAGAGGAATGGTGACTCAAACAGTTCTAGGGGCAAATTACTGCATTTTCCACACAATGTGCTTAAAAGCCAAATTGAAAAAAAACACAACATCAGTGCATATAATGCAAGGTTCCGACTGGACACTGAAGGAATTAAATCTGTTTTTTAACATTATTAAGGTAGGGCAAACAAAATAATTACACGCACAAAAGAAAACATAAAAAGAAAAGAAACACGTTAAGGCATAAGATAGAGCTGAGTGGCTCGCTTCACTTCATCAAATTTAAAAACAAACTCAGCGCTCATCCAATCATCAAAACACAACCTTAAAAGCAGACAACCGAAGGGTTTGGGGGTTAAAGGTCGGGAGGTAAAAACCGCTCATGTTCCTCGTTTGTTTTAAACGGTGGACGGTGGGGGTCCAAGAGTGACCTGGTAGTCCTTGGTGCACCTCTGTAGCGGCGACTGTCCACCCTAGCTGAACTGTTGTCGTAAAAGGGGCGTTGCCCAGAAACCAGAATAAATGAAGCAGCAGCCGTTCCACTGCACCTGGGAGCACCAGAGAGGCCCTGGCAATGGAAGGCATATAAATAATAAGAAACACTGTTTGAAGGAAAGTGCAAGACTTAAACACTGCTGACTCACCAAACAGGCTGTTCGTCACCTGAGAAGGACAGAATAACGGCCCACGAAATGCAGAGACTCTATGTAAGCTCAGTTTCAGTTTTGTTATGTAGAGCGACAAAATAGAACAAGAGTAGTGTGAAGCTTCCTGCAGGCCGCCTGCCACCACTAGTTTACCTACAAGCTAACCGGAAGTATGCAACCGGAAGTGGGCTGTTCCAAAGACAAGAAGATGCCCATGTTGGTGGGTGGGCTCCTTTATCTTTTTACAGTGCCTCTAGAGGCCACTGCCTGCAACTGGCCTCCCAGCCACACCTGCAGCTGTCTATCCAGCTACAACCACATAACTTTGTGTTATCTGCCTATGACTCGGGAACTGGGAGGGTAGTTGTGTGACCAGTTGTATGACCAGGTGTTTCTTTGAGTGTTAGGTGACCAGGGAACAGCCAGTTCTGTATATAAACCCCTCTGCTCTGTTTGAAGACATCGTGTGGTGCTGCTGTGATGCTGTCACCACCCAAAGCTCTGTGAAACATTGATCCAATCGTTTATTCAAAGGGGTCATTTTTTTACCAGTTTTTGCTTGCTCTTTTCCTCATCAACCAACTTGGGGAGGTCTTCAAAAGAACCCCTTAACATAATATAACTGAACAACCTGTCAACCCCAGATAACCTTTAGTGACGACTTCCTCTGGAATAATCCAACGGCTCTGATCACTGCAGTTCTGCAAGTGATTTTTTTGGCTGATGTTATTCACACGTATTTACGTGCGACCAGCATAGAAAGTGATAGAAATTCATATTGAACACACGTAATATGTGCTGCCAAGATCTCATTGCCCGCACTGATTCTAAGTGTGTCCAAGTCTGGACTTTTTGTTGGCCGCACGTAGTTAAAATTGATCTTAAAGTCCCATTAACTGTCCCGCTCCTAAATGTGTAAATGTGTTCTCCACATCTGACCCATCTCCTGGTGGAGCCGTGAGCTGCAGAGACAGCCGATCTCAGGAACCGGAACCATAATCCTAACCTTAACCTTTTTCCTCTGGGTCTGAGCGACTAAGAACAATGTCTAGAACTGGCCGCACGGTTTTCCATAATAAACATGAAATAGACAATTTATTTTTTTTAAAGAGGAACATTGTAAAGAAACACTCAAAACATAGGCTCATTACAGAACTGGCAACAATTCTGTAATGAGACCCAATATAAGACAAAGACCCAATATAAGGTTAAGTTAAAATTGCATTTCTCAGCATTTCTTTGTTCAAATTGTGGTGAATCAGAAGCAGAACAAAACTGCAGTTAGAAAAAGTATGCAGGTGTTATGTAGAACTTAAACGGTAACAAAACACTACATCAACTTGTTCTTAACCCTTATAAATGGAAATTAAATGTGTGTTCTGTTGGTCATTACCTAATATTTACATTTTAAATAAACTTGTTTAATTCCTGAAATGATGTTTGAAAACCGTCTATGTGCTTCTCCTAGAGGTTAAAAGGAGGTATAACAGTTGAATTTTGTGATTGGTTCCCGAAGTCTCACGTCATCATGCTCTGAGCTCCAGTGTGAAAGCCCCGCCCATCTTTGAACACTCTAAACCAGGAGTCAGAAATGTTTATGACTGGAAGTGCCAATTCTAAATGTTCTCCCTAACAAGAGTTCCATCACCAACTATAAGGTGAACTCTGTTCTTGTTCACCTTTCTGCTTATTCAGTCAGAGATCATCTCAGTCAATCATCTTTCACTGATTCACACAGGTGGTTATACAGAGAGTTTAACACTGGATGATCTTCCTGATACAATCCTGGATTTTAAGGTACAGAGAGATCAAGTTATGCAGCAGAATGAAGGGTCTGTCTAAGGATCATCACTAGATTTTAGCTCGTTGGCCTGGAAACTGAACTGTGGTCCAACTGTGGTCCAGCCACCACTGTAATGTGAACTTTAATCCAAAAAACCCAAAAAATTCAATGTATCTGAGAAAAAAAATGTAATTTCAAAACAGCAGGTCAAATAACTTAATTTGAACATATTATCTCAAAAATCTGCTTTCATAATAAAATTGCAAAAAAAAAACTTGAAATAGTATTTCAACTATCTTTGAAACCAAAAGTACTGCATTTGTGGTTTGTCATACTAACATTAATATGATTGGATACATCAGAACAAAATATCCTGAATATTTCTAAGAACTTCACAACTATTCATAAATAAATAAAAGCATAAACAAGTGTTTGCTTTTGGCTTGTTTTTTTTCATTTTTGTTACATAATGAGACAGAACCTGAGTAACGTGTTTGTCCTTTCTGTGATGATGCTTTTATTACATGTAAAACTAAATGGTTTTACTCTTTTTAGTTTGATATTCATAATGATTTAAATTTCCTGCAATAGGACATCATCATTCTTCATTTTCATCCTCTTTCATCAATATTAATTTAAATACTTGTTCATATTGACATATAGCAGAACAGAAAGTAAGTCTGAGTAAAATCTGAGTTTATTTGGTTTTTATTCATCAAACTGAACTTATCGATCAATCTTTATTTATTAAATAACTTTTCATGTGTTTCAGCTCAGAGAGATTTACAATGAAAAACAAACATTAAATACAAAAAGGAGAAAAATTCAAAACATTTACTTCTGGAATCTCTTCAACCAGCAGCAGATCAACCACAGATCATCACCACAGAACCCTCCAGAACCAGACAGTAACAGGTCCACTACAGCCATGAGGCTGCATGCTGGACCAGAACCGGTCCAACAAGAGGAACCAGCGAATATAAACACGACTAAACCAGGAAATACGATACAAAAGATCTCCATGAGGAAACAGAACCTCATTAACGTCAGTGACGACAAAAACATGAACATATAAAAGCTGTTCATCATAAAGTTTAGCTTCCCGCTCTTCTCAGTCACGCACGCGCTCACGTTCATCCACAGACACGACCACATCTCCACACCTTCATCTCAACAGGTACAAACACAGGAATCATTACAGCTTATTTATTTCACCACGGGAAACTTTTTTTTTCCTACGGTGTATATTAATAGTGCATTAATCAGCTCATCAGTCATGAAGGCTGACACTGAAGGTAATGTGGGTTATGTGAAACTATAATGTTAAAAGAAAAAAGCCGCAGTATTTATATGAGTGGGCGGGGTCACAGTCATTGCGCTACGTGAATGGACCCTTTCCTTGTGACGCCATGGGGGATCAAAGATCCTTTTGGGAAGAGATGTTCACTCTTTACAAATCCAAAAAACATAAACTGACGACAGAAGTGCTAATTGTTGTCACACCCCGGCGTGCCGCTGTCTTTCCCTCTGCGTGCCAGCTGTGGCACGCCTGCCCTAGGTTGCCGCCCCCTGATCTACACTCTTGAGATTTGAAACTCACCGCGAGACGGTTTGAGCTCTCCTTGCTGCGCAGTGCTGGAGCTCACCCTGCCATGCTGAAAACGAAGGGGCTCACTCCGTAATGCTGACACTGAGAGTGGTGGGGCGATCCTGAAAGCATCATGACTCACCACCTGATGATGACGCCCAGAACGGTCGTTCGATTTTTCTCTAGGTTTATGTCAGATGACATACTAGGCAAAACCCTCTGCATTTACCCAGACTTGGGACAGGCACAGAGAGGCGTTAGATTGCACCCCTTGTGGTTGCATTATTTTGAATGAATGAATGAATGAAATGGTTTATTTCAAGCAATCAGATTATAATACATGAAATAACATCACATAATCAATCACAAGTAGATCACTTGAAAGGGAGTGGATGGAAGCAAACTTATATAATCCCACCCCGACTCGACCATTTCCTCTACATGAATTATCAATATCCGGTTCAGGACTTAAAATCAAATATTAATAAAGTTTCAGGTGATAAAGGATCATTAATATCGTTGATGTAATAGAATTAAAAAAAAAAAAAAACATCCATAGACAAATCATTTCTATTAATATTAATCATCAACAATAATCTAAATATTCTCATTAAAAAAAACAATTTGTGCAAATTGTAATCCTCAAAAAATGATTACAATAATTCAAAAAGTATTAAGTAGTAAACAACTTCATTTGTTACTGCAGGAAAAAATATCAGAATACTCTCGTTAAAAAAGACGATTTGAACAGCTTGTATTTATCAAAGAACGCTTATTATAATGAAAAAGTGCTAAGTAATAATCATGATGTATTAATGGATAAAAAACTTCAAAATATTCTCATTGAAAGACAATTAGAGCAGATTATATTCATCAAAAATTGGAGCAGATCAGAGCTACATCTCTGTTTAGGAACAGGTTTAAGGCCACGTAAACCATCTTCGTTGTTTTGACTGAGAGACTGTGAAGGTCTTCTTTCAAGGGAATTGTGCTTGAGTTCTTCAGAATCGGGTCAGAGTTCACATTCATTGGTTTCAACGGTTTCATGAGTCCACAATTCACATTTTGCTTGAATTAGAGGTTCAAACATGCGTAATCCCACAGTTCTCAAAGTCTTTCATGGATTTTATTTCCAGAGGCTTCGTCAGGTCCGGTGGTCCGAGTGGTTTGACAAAGATTCTGGAGTTGCGGACCCAAGTGGACTGGATCTGTTTCTTAGATCTTAGGATTCTCGCGTGATTAGCCAGATCAGCGTAATATTTGCAAAGATGATCGTTAGGAACACCTTTGTTCCTTTTAATTGTTTGCATTGTTTCATCAGAGCTATCTTGTGCTTTCGATTCACGAACCTGATCAGGATCGCTGGTTTATCCGTGATCTTTCTCCGAGGAAGCTGATGACAGACCTCGACAGTGTTGGGGTCCTCGGAAATCCCTTTAGACTCAAGAAAAACTCCAACTGGATCCTCCACGGTCGCATCAGCATCCATCACAGCTCCGTTAGCATCCATGCTAGCGCTGGTAGCACCAGGCCGCACTTGGGGTTGTAGTTGGAGTCCCATGAGAATCACATTATTCATCCGTATTTAACTCCAACAGGGCAGCTAATTTAGCATCCCAGTCCATTAGCGGCGCTAATTTACCTTGAATATCACCCAGTGCGATTCTGAGCTCAGTTAAATCAGCTTCAAAACTTTTCTTCTGTGCCATGTTCAGCTCTCCTCGTTGCGGTGTCTGGTTTGCCGTTGTTTGGTGATTAAAGTCGCTTGTTAGCAACTTAAAAAGCAAGAAAGTAGAGGAGAGATGGAGACACATGTATGCTGCTCGTGACCTGGAACCGGAAAATTTTACCAAAAAATGTAATTTGAAGACATTTTCTGTCCACTTCTAAATCCTAATTTACCCTACACTAAGTTTTCCTAATTATAAGTTTTAATCACAGATAAGACAGTGATATTATTGAATATTTCTTTTCACTTTCAGATATCTCAGTTATAAGCAGAACAGCTCGCCTTCATTATTGCTCTCCCCAACCTCATGAATCCACATCCTCCATTATTTATTTGTTTTCCTCTGAATGACAAAATCTCATAAACTAAAAGTTAGCAATTTTCATTTTCTGCTTTCCTCCCTGCAGTCTTCAGTTCCCCACCAATGTGCTTTTCCATTTTATGCCAGGCTTTGCTAAGTCGGACCTTTTGAAAAAATAAAATAAAAGTTATTTGACAGTAAAGGCCTGTTGTGTTGTGAGAATCAGCTTTTTCGTCCTTCTTCCTGGCTACCATTTTCTCCAAAAACAATAAAAAGGTTTGAGTTTTGATCCAAACGTGTGACACACATAGCGCCATATGGTTACAGTTCCTGATGTATATCTGACACGACATGAGCCAAATTTATAATTAAACGTGGCGCATAAAGCACATCTTCCACTGTTCATGTCAGTGCATCTTATTTACCGGATCAGCATGAGTCGGTAGCCCATGAGAATGGAAGCACTAAATCAGTTTTTAAATGAAAACATTTGTAGAAATTTCTGTACAAAGCATTAAAACAATCCTGCAAGAGCAATGAATAGAATAGGTTTGGCTGAAGTGCAAACAGAAATACTCAAATAATTGTTCTTTATGTTTTTGTTTTGTTTGTTTCAGTCCTATCCGTGTTTAGATCTCCATTCTATTTCCCATTACTACAGGCTCTTGTTTGTCAGCATCTTCCTCCCTCCAGCTCCTCTGTTTTGTTCCCTTCCACGGTCTTCTTCATGTCTCATAGTTTTTGTTTCCTGAATTTTGGTTCTTTCTCAGGACATCATGTGGAGCAAGTTCAGGAAGATCTGACTGTTTCTGGCTCTCCTGTTTGTTAATATGTTAAAGTCTATGGTTAATATGATTATAGTGCAGCTTTGGAACCATTTCTATTAGGAAGATCTACTTCACGACAGGTGTGCAGATGTCTACTCAGTCACTCCGGAAGTCATCGATGGGTCTCCACTCTGAGCCAATGACTGAAGGGCTTACTTTCTTCACAGCCAATTACAATCATATCCCTGCCTTTAAATTCAATGATGTTTTAATTATCTTCATTCCAAACATCACACCCGCCTAACCTCTCCCCTGTTCTTTTTGATTCAGCACGTCTTTGTGTTGGCCTTCTTTTGCCTCTTCTCTTCTTAGCTCTCCGGTCCGGAACGGTCTATCGAAACCATCAAGTGGTTTCATGCGGTGGACGGTTGGTGCCAGTATTCGGCAGTGAGCCACCACCAGTGTGTGATTGTGTGTGTGAATAGCTATGTGACTGTAAAGCTCTTTGGGCCTTCGAGGAGGGTAGTAAAGCGCTATAAGTAAACGACATTTACCACCAGCATCTGGGGTCTCTTCACTGGTCCAAGGTCATCGTGTCTCCATTTGTGGAAAAAAGACACATTTTTCAACTGGATGGAGAAAGAATCAGAGTTTTTGATAGTAAAATCTCAAATATTAGACACAAGCTAAATGTGGTTCTTCCCACCATCATCCCAAAGCTGAAGTTGTAGAAATGAAGGCAACCATAGAAACGTCTGTAACCTTTGACTGCTTCACTGCTGTGGACCAAACAGAAATAACATCAGTTATTATGTCTTCTAAAACTTCCACTTGTCTCTTAAACCCAATCCCCACTAAACTTTTTAAAGAACTCTTCCCCTTAATTAGTGAATCCATACTAATTATAATAAATCCCTCTCTAGAAACTGGTTATGTGCCTCAGTCTTTTAAATATGCGGTTGTTAAACCTCTTTTGAAAAAGCCCAGCCTGGATCCTGACATTCTGGCCAACTATAGACCAATATCTAATCTCCCATTTATTTCTAAAATTTTAGAAAGAGTTGCAGTTAAGCAGCTACAGCGCCACCTACAGGACAACAGTCACTTTGAAGACTTTCAGTCAGGGTTTAGCCCTCACCATAGCACTGAAACTGCACTGGTTAGAGTTACTAATGACTTGTTATTGGCTTCAGATAAAGGACTAATCTCTATTCTGGTCCTGTTAGACCTCAGCGCAGCCTTTGATACCATCGACCACAGCATCTTACTCCAGAGACTAGAGCATGACATAGGGATCAGAGGATCTGCCCTCCAGTGGTTTGAATCCTATTTATCTGATAGATACCAGTTCGTTAATGTAAATGGACAGTCTTCTCATTGTACTTCAGTTAGCTACGGAGTTCCTCAGGGCTCAGTTCTTGGGCCCATCCTGTTCATGCTTTTCATGCTGCCCTTAGGAAACATAATTAGGAAACATAGCATTAATTTCCACTGTTATGCAGATGATACGCAGCTGTATTTATCCATTAAACCAGACCAGAATGACCATCTAGAGAAACTGAATTCCTGCATTAGAGACATTAAGTCCTGGATGACAATTAATTACCTCCTCCTTAACCCAGAAAAAACTGAGGTCATTATCCTGGGCCCTAAACACCTGAGAGATGATCTCTCGTATCAGATAATCTCCTTGGATGGTGTAAATATTTCCTCCAATTCCACAGTTAGAAACTTGGGGGTTTTATTTGACCAGGATTTATCATTTAAGGCTCACATATCACAAGCTTGTAGAACTGCATTCTTTCACCTTCACAATATAGCTCGGATCAGAAATATGTTATCTAAAAGTGATGCTGAAAAACTCATCCATGCATTTGTTACGTCTAGACTGGATTACTGTAACTCTTTACTAATAGCATGCCCAAAAAGTTCTTTAAAAAGTTTTCAACTTGTTCAGAATGCAGCAGCCAGATTGTTAGCAGGAACTAGCAGAAGAGAACACATCACTCCTGTGTTAGCTTCACTCCACTGGCTCCCAGTTGAATCCAGGATCAAGTTCTAAATCCTCCTGTTAACCTATAAGGCTCTGAATGGTGTGGCCCCATCCTATATTAAAGATCAACCAATCAGAGCACTTGGTTCACTAAATGCAGGACTGCTTGTAGTTCCTAGAATCTCTAAAAGTCCAGTTGGAGGTAGAACCTTCATCCATCAAGCCCCTGTTCTCTGGAATAAGCTCCCAGCTCATGTCAGAGATCCAGCACAGTTTCTACCTTCAAAGTTAACCTTAAAACATTCCTCTGTGGACAGGTTAGCGTTCCACCAGGTTAGCTAGTAATCAGAGAAGATTCCCTCTGCTGTGGCTCTTGAGAGGCTAGATTAATCCTGATACGTTTAAATGTCATTTCTAGATTTTCTATCATGCTATTCTCCACATCAGCTCTGGGGTTCTGTCTTCTATTCTCATTTCTTCTCCTCTCTTCTACTCTTTATTCTTTATTAGATTAGTTCTCCATGCTTTTGTTGGTGCAGTTCCATTCACATGTTGTTCTTCTTTTCGGATCCCAGGATTTACCAGATTTCAGATCCCAGGTGGATCTCCCGTGCTCCTGCCCCGACCGTGGACCATGCCCCCGACACCACCCTGAATCTCTGAGTGACAGTGATTCCTGGTGGATCCCCCACGCTCCTGCTCCTGGTCGTGGACTGCACTTCTGCTTCGTCTGACTGAAGACTTCATCACCACTCGTCCCTCAGCTCTATCTGAATGAGCTCTATTCAAATACGTAGTTGTAGAAGCTCATTTTTCTTTACCAGTTCTGGTATCTCCTGTCCGTCCTGGGATAGGATCTCTCCCTCATGTGGGAATCCTTAAGGTTTCTTCTCTTTACCTGACTCAGGTATTTTTGGAGTTTTTCCTTACTGGGAGGGAGGGTCTTAGTGTCATTGAACGTCTATTGTTTTTTTGGCCATGTCAATCACTTCTTCTTTGTTCAGTACTCTGAAGTTCTAGCCAGTCCCGACTGACTGGACGACCACACGAGCATGCGCAGCGCTCGAATGTCTGGCTGCATTTCACAGCTGATCAGTTTGACAGGTATCTGCGTCGCATCAGCCAATCAGGAACTCAGCTTTGGGGACGTGATGTTTTCAGTGACCCGATCAGCGGGTAAAATATGAATCCAACACCAGCGTTTTTGTCCTGTCGCAGCGCAGCTGGCTGCAGTCAAACAGCCTCCTGGACACCAGTGGAGCTCTCTCGCTCGCTCCACATGCTCCTCAATTAGATCATTTAATCCCACCTCTAAGTTCTCTCCATATTTAATCATTTTTCAACAAAATTCTAAGATATGGTTTCTGCAGAGCAGCAGGAGTTCATTAGAAATTCACCTCAGAATTGTGGGCGGGGCTGTTGGCTCAGCGCAGCCTCTTGCCCCTTTCCCGCTGCGGAGTGCAGCAGGGAGTTTTTAACCCATCCAGTGTAGTTTCTACATCACGAAATACCTTTTTTTTAAACATCTGTACCTGATTCACATGGATTTAGATGAAGAAATAGTCATAAATGCCGTGTAAATCTTAATTTTCTTTATTTATGTCCTCAAACACAAGAAAAATGCATGTTAAAAAACCAAAAACACAATTTTCATCAGAGTGGGTCTTTAACATCTCTCCCCTTTCAGGCCACAGAAAGGTCTGATCTTGCACAATTTATGAATACCAGCCATTTGATTAAAAAATGTGCAATCACAGCAGATACGAGCACTTTATTTAATAAACAACACAATCAACAGGGAAAGGGTGCAGGATCACAAATGAGAACCAGGACTCAAAGCAACAAACTTTGCTCATCAGAAAAGGTGAGCTTGTTATTCATAGTGTCGAACTAAAATAGATAAAAGGGGCATTAAACAGACACAACTATGATTACAAAAAGAAAGGAACCTCACAACCTCCTGTTAAAAACACTCCAAATTATTTCCTAAACCTTTCACAAATAAAAGCTCCTGCCTCAAAAAGAAACAAAAAAAAGTTGTTTTATTGGAGACGCTGCTTGGATGTTTTTTGAGATCTAATAACTTGAAAAAAAAAAGAAATTTGAGATTTATTACCTTAAGATTCATCTTGTATCAAATGAACAAGCCATTTTATCTAGAAATATGACCAAAATACTTGGTGAGATTTTATGTTTCTGCATTGATGTTTATCTCTATATAATCTCTTTTTTCAGTTATTATTTCTTAAGATGTTAGTTTCATTTTTTAAATTCTAAACTAGAACCATTTTTAAAACTCCGGTCATAGAAACTTGTGGAAATTGGTGGAACTTCGGTGCGTCATGTTGAAAACATGTAGTTCTGGTGTTTGGGTCCCAGCGTTCATTAAAAATCATCCCTGAATAAAACGCAGCGACGCCTGTTAGCATGAGTCTGTCACAGAAAGCTCAGCGTCTTCTTCCCTAAACTCCAGAGACCAAAGGAAAGCTGGCTGTCTGAGATCCAACCGCTCTGCTGGGAATAAATTAGGTATTTAGGAAAAATGGAGCACAGTAATAAAAGGCCTGACATGTGAGGAGAGGAAATTTAAATAATATGACGTTTAACCGCAAGAAAAAGCAAAAGTGCAGGAATGTGATCTCTTGAGCAAATTCTGTTCAAAGTCTTGTTTCTGTATTTTTGATCAGCCAGAAAGAGGTTATCCTCAGTTTTTGGGACAACTTGATCATGGTGGTTCTTTGTGATTCATTACTCATTCTGACAGCATTTGACAGGTGAAAGAAGACAATGAAAGAAACACCTTTTATTTAGGGGGAAGAGAGACTTTCTTTAATGTAAAGGTTTCTCACAAGCACAACATGTTGAAGCTTGTTGGATTTGATTTAATTTACTGGCATCTGTAGCCCTCTGAAATATAACAACACTTAATTACAAAACTCTAAATCAAAGGTCTGTCCAAATTCATCTCCAGGAACCCTAAAAGAAAATATTTGCCCGGACCGGTTTGAACAGGGCTAAAGTTGGCCTTTTTAAGCTTCCATTTTCTAAAAATATGTTTTTAAAATAAAAATGCTGCTACAATAAATTGTGTTTAAAGAAAGTCCAAGATCATCAGTGGATTTTTTTTTTTTTTTTTTAACAGATGAAGATTTAGTATTAAAGTTTTTGATTTGTGGAACTCTTTTCTGATTTGACGAAATTCCATAAAGAAACATTATATGATTTTTTTCATAGGATGCTATTTAACCTCTCAATGCAAGCTCAGATTCTCCTTCAGAACAAAAAAGATTGATCATACTTTGTCTTTATGTAAGTTCATTCATTGTTTTTTTTTTTCAACACAAAGGAACATTTTTGTGCATAAGTTTCTGAACAGATGTCTACATAAATTCAGCCTTGCTGTAAGAACATTCTCAAATGTTCCTTTTACAAGTTTCCACAGATCAGAAACTTTATTTGATTAAATCTTCATTCTCTGTAAAATGTTTGAACTTTGTGATGAAGGTTTTCTCTTTAACATCAAAGTGGAGGCTAACAACCGGACGCTAGCTTCAGCTACATCTGACTTTTGAGGTGCGATGGATAAATAAAGCAAAATAAGAACCGTCATAAAATTTGTAATTTCTAAATATAATATAAATGTGAATCCACTTTGTCTCCAATTTTATTTAGTGTTTGTGAAACAGTGGAGAGTCTGTCGCTGCGTATTGAAGATCCGCCTCTGCTACATGAGAACAACTGTCTCATAATTCTGAATAATAAATATCTCCTGGTTTTGTCTAAGGGTTGAATATGTGATATTCGCCTTCAGATCTGGTCAAAGTTATAAAGTTTATTAATCTGCAATTCTCAGATTCACCTGTAGGGGGCACCACCTCCTCAAGGAGGAAATTATCACTTTAATTATTAGTTGTTATTTCTAATTAATAAAGTAATACTCAAATTTATCAGTCTACTTATCCAAAAGGAAACGTGAGTGTCTTTACCTTTGAAGGGACGTTTGGTAAACAATGGAAATTATGAGACAGAACAACGACTTCTTATACACGTTCATTTATTGCATAAAACTGGATTAACAAGAAGGATTATTGAGTGTGAAAGCACAGCATTGATTATACTTTGCAGAGATGAAAAGAAGAAAGAAAACACTTTTCTAAAACTATTCAAAATGCATAAGTGAAGAGCAATAAAAAAAGTTTAAAACAAATTCAAGTTATGTAAATGGGCTGAAGGTGTATAACTGCAATGTCTGATGTGTCTGATCTAATGCAAAATTAATGTTTTAATAAAATCGAGATAAATGTCCTTCTGGTGGTTGAAACAATAGTTACTTAGCAGTTAGATTCTAAATCAAAGAAACCTATGCCTCTGACCATAGACAGTAGAACGCTGGAGCAAGTCTCCTCACCAAAGCGGTCTGGTTCTGGTTCCAAAGAGCCCAGAGGGTCCCTCGTTCTTGCAGCTTTGAGAGACGGCTCTTCTCCCGAGAAGCCAGCCAAGTGTTGGAGTTAGAATCTATTTCCACAGGAAGATTCAGGTCGGTGTCCAGAGTCTGAGTATCAAGTGGTCAAATCAGGCTTGGTTCCAAAAATTAGCGACTAAATTAAAAGTTTTCAAAGCTGGCCGGGCTACAAAAACTTAATAATTATCTTGTCACTTATAAAAATTAGAAAGAAAAATGAAAAGTTAAAATTGCATAAAACGTAAAAAGGTTGAAGGTTCGGTTTGTTTAATCTTAAAGATGGAAAAATCTCTCAGAAGTTTTCATCTCGAAGCTATTAAAATCTTACAAGTTAATTCTTTGTTCTGAGCTTTCTCTGTTCTGAGTTCTCTTTGTTCTGAGTTTCCCTCCAAAAATCTTCTGTCCTCTGCTTGGAGCTACCTTCCCTGTTTTCTGAGGTGTCTTCTCCTCTTGACTTCAGAACTTCTTCTGCCTAACTGACTGCCAGTTTGAACGTCGCGCTGGACAAAGGCCCTGAACCTGACCAATCAGAAACGAGTTGGGCCGGTCTTACGCCCTCATCTAATTAACATACTCCAATAGGATGTGAGTTCCCAATCTGGGGGTGGGTTCCTAATTGTGTGTGTTTGTCTCAGAAGGCAGACCTATTACACAAACACTTCTCAAACATTAAGGAATTAAAGAAACATTTAATTCTTTTTAATCAGCTTGTCTCCTTATAAGTAGAAACCCCTTTTGGCTGGAAAGAAAACAAAATAATAATAAGCATCAACATTTAGAAAGTAATAAAAAGATAAAAAAAGAATTAAAACCAAAATCCAAAAAGAAAAACGAATGATAATGGCTAAAGATAAATAAAACCTCTGGTTCTTTTCTTATTTACCTGCCAGATCCTTCTTAGAAAAGATGCACAACTTTAGTTAACTTTTACCAGTAAAAAGATGTTGAAGTGAAAAACATTTCGATACCAGAGAACACAGAATACACTTAAAACGTCTGGGGAGTCTCAAGCCATGGGGGGTCAAAAGGTTTTTGTAAATCCAGTTTCGGTGATGTCTCCGGCCTGTTTTTCAGAGGATCTGTAGAACGTCATGTCAACAAATAATAACATTTTCTTGTGGCTTCAAAAGCACCTTTATTCAATGGACCTGTCAACAAAATATCTGAATCAGGCTCCAGAGTGGCTGGTCGTCATGGTAACCTGGGACCCCCACGTCTTCCTTGCGGGGGAGTTAAGTGTTTCTGGGTCTGTTGCCCTCAAGTCTGACGAGGTGTTACTTTGGGGAGGTTGATGTGGATTGTTTATGGGAGTGAACTGGATGCCAATGGCTGTTTCGGAGGGGGGGGGAGGTGATCTTTTATGCTTGGCAAAATTCCTTTGTCTTGGTTCTGGGATCACATGGTTTCCTGCTACACTCAATAATTCTGAATGTGGAGGAAAACTCCTGGTTTTGTCTGTAAACCGCAGATTTATTGTTCTCTGAAGTCAAAGGCTCTTCTTTGGTTTCCTCACTGACTCTTCTCACAGGAGAAACTTTTCAAATATGTTTGTTTGGTTTTTGTTAGTTTTTAGATAGCAATCCAAGTAGCCGTGCAGCTAGCCGCTTTAAGTCCTGTGATCAAGACAGATGTGAACAAAATCCAACAGCTTTCCAAAATAAAACTTTCTTCAGGATCAGAAAATGAACTGAACCGATATAAGCAAAGTTAGAGCATGTAATTTTCTTTTTCTGTCTCCAGCCTGGTACCAAGTGACCTAAGGACCGGTACTGGTCCACGGCCCAGGGTTCCAGGGTTTGGGGAGCACTGATGTATAGAGCCCTGGATTTTAATGCAATTTGACCACATGTCCACATCTTTATTTTCTGTTATTTTTTACACTCCCTGATGAAATGTGGGGGATTTATAAAAACTATTTTCCATAAATTGTTTTATACGACGGAGTATTAGGGTCACCGAAAAAAAAAAAGGTAATATTACAAGTTTTTTTCTCGTAGATATACGACTTTAAATCTCATAAATTTACGAGAAAAAAGTCGTAACTGCTAAATTATGTGAATAAAGTCGTATATTTATGACTTTAAAAAGTCATAGTTAAAATTACAACTTTTAAAGTCGTAAATTTATGAGAAAAAAACGTGTAAATCTACGAGATTAGAAGTCGTAATTTAATGAGAAAAGAACCAAAGTTGTCTGTTTATCAGAGCCGTGATTGAAGATGAAAGACGTGGAGAATCTGGTGTAGATTATGTCCAGATCGGTGTTAAAAGCAAAGAAATTTTGAACCTTTTGGTGATTCAAAATCAAATTATTTCCGGGTTCGGTAGTGTGTGTGTTGTCTTATCTTCAAGTAAGCAAAAGAGGCGCTATTATTGTGTTAAACAGACTTTTTATTAACAGTCTCTTCATATTGCTACACTGTGCATGACTAGCGCTCATCTGCTTGCTTACCACTTGCCGTGCATCAAACATGTGACCAGTCGCTTGGCCTTCTGTGTAGCATGAATGGCTAGCAATTAATACTCATATGAAGGTTTGAATATGTGATATTCGCCTTCAGATCTGGTCAAAGTTATAAAGTTTATTAATCTGCAATTCTCAGATTCACCTGTAGGGGGCACCACCTCCTCAAGGAGGAAATTATCACTTTAATTATTAGTTGTTATTTCTAATTAATAAAGTAATACTCAAATTTATCAGTCTACTTATCCAAAAGGAAACGTGAGTGTCTTTACCTTGAAGGGACGTTTTGTGAACCATGGAAATTATGAGACAGAACAACGACTTCTTATACACGTTCATTTATTGCATAAAACTGGATTAACAAGAAGGATTATTGAGTGTGAAAGCACAGCATTGATTATACTTTGCAGAGATGAAAAGAAGAAAGAAAACACTTTTTCTAAAACTATTCAAAATGTATAAGTGAAGAGCAAAAAAAGAAGTTTAAAACAAATTCAAGTTATGTAAATGGTTTGAAGGTGTATGACTGTAATGTCTGATGTGTCTGATCTAATGCAAAAATAATGTTTAATAAAATCGAGATAAATGTCCTTCTGGTGATTGAAGCAATAGTTACTTAGTTAAATTCTAAATCAAAGAAAACTCTGCCTCTGACCACAAACAGTAGAACGCTGGAGCAAGTCTCCTCACCAAAGCGGTCTGGTTCTGGTTCCAAAGAGCCCAGAGGGTCCCTCGTTCTTGCAGCTTTGAGAGACGGCTCTTCTCCCGAGAAGCCAGCCAAGTGTTGGAGTTAGAATCGATTCCCACAGGAAGATTCAGGTCGGTGTCCAGAGTCTGAGTATCAAGTGGTCAAATCAGGCTTGGTTCCAAAAATTAGCGACTAAATTAAAAGTTTTCAAAGCTGGGCGGGCTACAAAAACTTAATAATTATTTTGTCACTTATAAAAATTAGAAAGAAAAATGAAAAGTTAAAATTGCATAAAACGTAAAAAGGTTGAAGGTTCGGTTTGTTTAATCTTAAAGATGGAAAAATCTCACAGAAGTTTTCATCTCGAAGCTATTAAAATCTTACAAGTTAATTCTCTGTTCTGAGTTCTCTTTGTTCTGAGTTTCCCTCCAAAAATCTCCTGTCCTCTGCTTGGAGCTACCTTCTCTGTTTTCTGAGAGTGTCCTCTCTCCTTGACTGCTGGACTTCTTCTGGTTGACTGACTGACGGACTGACCGTCGCGATGGACAAAGCCCCTGAAACTGACCAATCAGAAACGAGTTGGGCCGGTCTTACGCCCTCATCTAATTAACATACTCCAATAGGATGTGAGTTCCCAATCTGGGGGTGGGTTCCTAATAGTGTGGATTTGTCTCAGAAGGCAGACCTTTTACACAAACAGCTCTTAACATTAAGGAATTAAAGAAACATTTAATTCTTTTTTTAATCAGCTTGTCTCCTTATAAGTAGAAACCCCTTTTGCTGGAAAGAAAAAATAATAATAAGCATCAACATTTAGAAAGTAATAAAGAGATAAAAAAAAAGAATTAAACCAAAATCCAGAAAGAAAACGAATGATAATGGCTACAGATAGATAAGACCTCTGGTTCTTTTCTTATTTATCTGCCAGATCCTTCTTAGAAAAGATGCACAACTTTAGTTAACTTTTACCAGTAAAAAGATGTTGAAGTTAAAAAAACATTTCGATACCAGAGAACACAGAATACACATAAAACGTCTGGGGCGTCTCAAGCCATGGGGTTCAAAAGGTTTTTGTAAAAGTTTCGGTGATGTCTCCGGCCTGTTTTTTCAGAGGATCTGTAGAACGTCATGTCAACAAATAATACATTTTCTTGTGGCTTCAAAAGAACTTTATTCAATGGAATGCACTTTTCTGTTCGTCCTGTAAATCAAGATGGCTGGTCAGGCTCCAGAGTGGCTAGTCGTCATGGTAACCTGGGATTACCCACGTCTTTCTTTGCGGGGGAGTTAAGGGTTTCTGGGGTCTGTTGCCCTCCAGTCTGACGAGGTGTTACGGGAGTGAAGACAAATGCCTGTTGAAAGGGGGGAGGTGATCTTTTATGGCCTCAGGGTCAATTTCTGTTGTCGTGGTTCTGGGATCACATGGTTTCCTGCTACATATCCCCCCTTTGTTTTGACTTGTTCCTGTGGAATTAGTTGAAACACAAGATACAGAAAAACATGGGATTCCCCGATGAACCTTCTGGAAGCCGCTGGAACGCCAGAGTAATCCGCTGAAAACAGTGGGATCAGAGTAATTCAGTGAAAGGGGGTCAAAACATCCGGGTAATCCTCACGAGAGCCACCAGGGTGCTGGGCGACTCTTCTGGGAGCGTTGGACGTTCAGCCGGGTCCTCAGGCAGTGTGGGGTACCTGCAACTTTACTGCTGTGGTCAGAGGCGTGACTCAAATCTTAAAATGAGTCTATATATTCACTTAATCTTAGTTACTAGAGTAGTGTAATAGTCTAAGGGTCTAGATCTAAGTGTTCTATAATGAAGAAAACAACATAGAGAGGAAGAGAAAAAGAAAGAGAAATACGAGTAGCTGTTCAGGTTAGGCAGGAGTGCCTGCAACCTCACAGAGGATCGACGAGGTTGAGAAAGGCTGGGGAGAGAGGTTCTGCTCTAATGTCTTCTCGAGGGCCCCCCCGACCTGTTGCTATCATTGTTAGTCTTTCAGCAATCTCCGTCGGGTACCTCTCGATGGTTTGTCACCCAAAAATGACCACTCGCGTCTGGTAAACTCTGGCTGCCTTTCAATGAAACGGATTACCTCACGGCTCGAAGTAAGATTGATGAGATCGATCTTATCTTGAATGATGGCATCTGGATAGTTCTTTGATAGAACTCAATGTCATCCAGGTATGCTCGAGGATCATTAGGGCCACCAGGGGGGTTGGTTCGAATTGGTTAAGATTTCGAGAATTTTGTCTAAATCTCGATCAGAAGGACCATGATGACGAGATTCATCTGCCCTAAAGTCATTGGAATCGATTCGCCTGTGTCGACCTTGGAGTCCGTGCAGAAAAGGAGGCAGTTGCAGGTGCTAAAAGAGATAATCCGCCAGAACCATCCTTTTTAGCCTGTGCACACCCCTTTTCGTCTTTGAAAGTTGGATGAATCGGCTGACAGGTGTCAGATTCAAAAAGGCTTGATGTCTGCTGTTGCAGACTTAGGTTCCACCATCAAGTGTTCATATTGTTGATCGGAGGCTTCTCGTTTGGTGGTGGGTAAGCTATTGCTCTTGCATTAGCTCAACCTGTCCTTTTTGGTCATCTAACTGTCTGGTTAGATTAGCATTTTCTCGTTGCAATGTAATTTATATCGTCTTCAGCTGCATGCAGTCCTATTTGAGAAGCTTCGTAAGCTTCTTTAACCTCCATGAACTGCAATTGTTTTGCTACCAGTTCATGCTGATTAGGCTGGGGCCTGGATTCGCAGTCTTTTATTTTCTCTTTTAATTTGATCATTTTCAGTTTTTAGTTCTTCTTCGTTTTGAGTCGTCAGTGCAGTGACCTGACGCTCCAACTCATCTGTTTGTCTTGGAGCAACCTCGCGCTGATGCTGCAAAAGTTTATTCTCCTCCTGGGTTTGAGAAAGTTTCTGCGAGCGCGTGTCGAGCTTCCCTAGCGCATTGTTTAACAAACTATGAGCGGTTTTGAGTCGAGCTGTGAGCAGTAATGGCTAGGCTACCAAGTGTTTTGGTCAACTCCTTATCCTTCGGTGATCATTGGTAATTTCAGCCACTACCTCAGAGAGCTTAGTCTCCAGTTCAGATGCGGTTAAGTTCTGAACTTGACCTTCAAAACCTGGAATGTGATTTTCAGTGATTTCTGTCAAGGCAGCTTCTAGATCATCAAAAAGGTCCCTATGGCTAGAGGCCTCAGAAGAACTGCGTCAGTCATTTCTAAATGTTGCTCAGCTGATGAGGAATGAAGCGGAGGGGTTTAGACAGCTTTGTTTAGCCTCAATTAGCAAGTACCGAAACTTTAGCTTTAGCTTTCAAATCACTATATCATTAGCTTTTAGCCCCTTAGCATTAGCATTTAGCATTAGCGTTAGCTTTAGCCTTTTAGCTTTTAGCATTTACACCTAACTGCCAGTAGGGGGAGATGACAAGTGTGATATCTATTTCAAGCCACAAGGGGAGTCAATGAACACTGACTTAGCAGACCTTCCACTACTGCTGTCTACCTAGATTGCACAACTTTCAAGTCTCTGAGTGGATTAAATATAGGTCTCTATATCTATGCTTCCACAGTCAACCTGCTTGGTTCAATGCAGTCCAATACACACACCTCCTCTAGGCCAGTACGTCTATGGATATTAATCCCAACTGTAACTTGGTTCAACACACAACTTCCGATATTATTAGAAAGGGTAACACCTCTGGCTCAGAGGTCCACCTCCTATGACCCTGACTGCGTCACAGCTTTAGCCACACCCCTTGGGTGACCGAAGTTCCTCCTTCCTTCTCTCGAGTTTTACTCAGCGCTCCCGCGAACACACCTAAAGCAGGCAGTTTTTAGCAGAGGCAGCTAAACGTCCTGAAGACAAAGCAGTTATTCACAAGCAAACCAAAGCTGAAAACTGAGTGATTGCAACTTTTGGATTTAAGCTAGTTTGGTGTAACAACTTGCTATCTCTAAGGTGTCTTTGCACTGATAAAGTAGGGACAAGGGTCTGCAGACCGCGCCTGCGTGTGCTTTCAGCACAAGAAAAAGGGGTCAGGTCTGCCAAAGACTGATAATTGCTCCTTCAGAGAGCTTATCACACAGCCCAAAACGCGCAGTTATATCCTAAAATCCTTGTTAATTTTAGTAACCCGCTACGGCTGACAATAGTGCTTTCCTGCACTTTCATAAGACGTTTACGTCTTATAAACGTCCACTCATAGATAAATCTATGGGGTGAGGTCCGGCCGGAATCCTCAGCCGCTGGGACGACGGAAGTCGGGCCTGTGTCCTGGAACACGCAGGTACACAGCCAGAACTTTCCGTGGAGAGAATTACACAAGACAGGAACACGCTGAACTTCTGTAATCTTTCCAAAGGCCTTTCAACTTATTAAAACGCATAAGCATAAATGCGCAAATGCATGCAAATTATCACGGTTCTGCTCCGTGCAGAAAAGTTCTGTTTCACAGAATCATCTGTTACGCTGATCGCACAGCGTCACAGGCTTCCAAAGACACACAAACAAGTTCTCAGTCTTAAATAAGGGAAAAGTCAACAGCTCAGAGTACTCAGGAATTTCATTCAGAACCGCAGTTACGTTTTAGATGCACAAACCTTTCACTAATCTGTTTATCCCAATATTTCCAAGTTCACAAAACGTTTTCAGAGGCCTCGCACGGATGCGCCATAAATTAATGTAGCATGAATGGCTAGCAATTAATACTCATATGAAGGTTTGAATATGTGATATTCGCCTTCAGATCTGGTCAAAGTTATAAAGTTTATTAATCTGCAATTCTCAGATTCACCTGTAGGGGGCACCACCTCCTCAAGGAGGAAATTATCACTTTAATTATTAGTTGTTATTTCTAATTAATAAAGTAATACTCAAATTTATCAGTCTACTTATCCAAAAGGAAACGTGAGTGTCTTTACCTTTGAAGGGACGTTTTGTGAACCATGGAAATTATGAGACAGAACAACGACTTCTTATACACGTTCATTTATTGCATAAAACTGGATTAACAAGAAGGATTATTGAGTGTGAAAGCACAGCATTGATTATACTTTGCAGAGATGAAAAGAAGAAAGAAAACACTTTTTCTAAAACTATTCAAAATGCATAAGTGAAGAGCAAAAAAGAAGTTTAAAACAAATTCAAGTTATGTAAATGGCTGAAGGTGTATGACTGTAATGTCTGATGTGTCTGATCTAATGCAAAAATAATGTTTTAATAAAATCGAGATAAATGTCCTTCTGGTGATTGAAGCAATAGTTACTTAGTTAAATTCTAAATCAAAGAAAACTCTGCCTCTGACCACAAACAGTAGAACGCTGGAGCAAGTCTCCTCACCAAAGCGGTCTGGTTCTGGTTCCAAAGAGCCCAGAGGGTCCCTCGTTCTTGCAGCTTTGAGAGACGGCTCTTCTCCCGAGAAGCCAGCCAAGTGTTGGAGTTAGAATCGATTCCCACAGGAAGATTCAGGTCGGTGTCCAGAGTCTGAGTATCAAGTGGTCAAATCAGGCTTGGTTCCAAAAATTAGCGACTAAATTAAAAGTTTTCAAAGCTGGCCGGGCTACAAAAACTTAATAATTATTTTGTCACTTATAAAAATTAGAAAGAAAAATGAAAAGTTAAAATTGCATAAAACGTAAAAAGGTTGAAGGTTCGGTTTGTTTAATCTTAAAGATGGAAAAATCTCACAGAAGTTTTCATCTCGAAGCTATTAAAATCTTACAAGTTAATTCTTTGTTCTGAGTTCTCTTTGTTCTGAGTTTCCCTCCAAAAATCTCCTGTCCTCTGCTTGGAGCTACCTCTCTGTTTTCTGAGAGTGTCCTCTCTCCTTGACTGCTGGACTCTTCTGGTTGACTGACTGACGGACTGACCGTCGCGATGGACAAAGGCCCTGAAACTGACCAATCAGAAACGAGTTGGGCCGGTCTTACGCCCTCATCTAATTAACATACTCCAATAGGATGTGAGTTCCCAATCTGGGGGTGGGTTCCTAATAGTGTGGTTTGTCTCAGAAGGCAGACCCTTTACACAAACATCTCTTAACATTAAGGAATTAAAGAAACATTTAATTCTTTTTTAATCAGCTTGTCTCCTTATAAGTAGAAACCCCTTTGGCTGGAAAGAAAACAAAATAATAATAAGCATCAACATTTAGAAGTAATAACAAGATAAGAAGAATTAAACCAAAATCCAAAAAGAAAACGAATGATAATGGCTACAGATAGATAAGACCTCTGGTTTTTTCTTATTTATCTGCCAGATCCTTCTTAGAAAAGATGCACAACTTTAGTTAACTTTTACCAGTAAAAAGATGTTGAAGTTAAAAAACATTTCGATACCAGAGAACACAGAATACACATAAAACGTCTGGGGCGTCTCAAGCCATGGGTTCAAAAGGTTTTTGTAAATCCAGTTTCGGTGATGTCTCCGGCCTGTTTTTCAGAGGATCTGTAGAACGTCATGTCAACAAATAATACATTTTCTTGTGGCTTCAAAAGAACTTTATTCAATGGAATGCACTTTTCTGTTCGTCCTGTAAATCAAGATGGCTGGTCAGGCTCCAGAGTGGCTAGTCGTCATGGTAACCTGGGATTACCCACGTCTTTCTTTGCGGGGAGTTAAGGGTTTCTGGGTCTGTTGCCCTCCAGTCTGACGAGGTGTTACGGGAGTGAAGACAAATGCCTGTTGAAAGGGGGGGAGGTGATCTTTTATGGCCTCAGGGTCAATTTCTGTTGTCGTGGTTCTGGGATCACATGGTTTCCTGCTACATCTGGGTAATGCAGTTCTTAAACAGCTAACTTCAATACACAACAGTGCGGAGTTTCATATGTAAAATAAAGAGCTCAGAGAACACGTTCATCAGGATCGTCACTTTATTACATCTTTCATTCCTTTCATACCTTACGTCATGCTCTGTCATGCTCAGAAACCAAAAGAGAATGTAAACAGAGCTCCGGACGCCTCCTTCCCCAAATGAAACGTCCCGTCTCGACACAAAACAACATCGAGAAATGACAACGTTAGCACAATAACATTGAAAATTCCAAAAACTCGTCCTCTCAGACGGAAGCATCACAGAGTTGGAGGAGATCTGGTCTGTCAGAGGAAGAAATGACTGAAGTGGACAGCTGGAGGATATGGACCGCTTCATAAACGGGATCTGCAGAGATCCTGTAAGCCACCATCAACGAATAAAACATTATTAAACTGTAAATCAAATAAAGGAACTTCCAAATATTTGAAATAATTTAAACATTCAGTTTACCTGATGAAATCCCAGACGCTTTTCACAGTTTGGTTGGTCTGCTTCAGTTCACGGCATAAATTCGCTGGAATGTAGATTCCCCTCGACTTTAATACATTACGAGAAAAAAGTCGTAAATCTACGAGATTAAAACTCATAAATTTACTAGATTTAAAGTCGTATATCTACGAGAAAAAAACTTGTAATCTTACTTTTTTTTTTTTTTTTTTCGGTGACCCTAATACTCCCTCGTAGTTTTAAAATATCAAACCCTCCGAGTGAGTGTTATGTTATTCATTGAACAGTTTTTACTTCCAGCTCCTAACAAAGAATGAAGTCAATTCAGACACTATTTTTTGGTGATACAAATGATGCCATTTTGGAACCAGGAATTGCCAATAAGCAGTAATCGGCTTGAGCCTGTCTGAGTCATTTCTATGGCAACCACTCTGACCAATCAAGAGAGAGTTTGTTGAAAGGCCACTTGAAAGCTGGCTGCATGAAATCTGTCAAACAATTTAAATGTTGGACGTGAGGGCCAGCAGGCTCCACCTCCACTTTTATTGAGGCAGCTGATTGGTCAGTTTATAACTTGAGTTGCTTTAACTACAGACAAAATATCATTAAAAAAATGAGGATTCATTCATTCATTCATCCATTTTCCGTGCCGCTTTATCCCTTTATGGGGTCGTGGGGGTGCTGGAGCCTATCCCGGCTGCTGATGGGCGAAGGCAGGGGTTTACCCTGGACAGTTCGCCAGTCTGTCGCAGGGCCACATTACATACCTAGGGACAATTTAGAGTCTAAATTGTCCCTCGGTCCTTAGTCTAAATTTTAGACTAACCAATTTACCTATGAAGCATATTTTTGGACGGTGGGAGGAAGCCGGAGTACCCGGTGGGAACCCACGCATGCACGGGGAGAACATGCAAACTCCACACAGAAAGGTCCCAGTTGGTGTTTCTGATCCCCCAGCCAGGATTTGAACCGGGGCCTTCTTGCTGTGAGGCAAGAGCACTAACCACTGCACCACCATGCAGCCCAAAAATGAGGATTATCAAGAAAGGAATAATAAAAAAAGTATCAGCGCTAGAATAGTTATTCTGACAAATATAAGGCTGTGGGACTGCAGCTTTATAGGACCAGCAAGCACTTCCTGTTTGGAACGCCAGGGGGGAGGGGTCACTGAGACCAGTGTCCATCTGCAGTCAATGGCATCAATAATGCACAATATTCTCTTGCAGAAACTTCTGGAAAATGTCCAGGGCACTGGAATTTAGAATGATAGAGCCTGAAAAAATGGTGATTACCCTTTATAGATCACAAAGTAGTGATGAAATTCACACAGAACCCAAGTCTTAATCTGAAATAATTTATCTGAAGAAAAAATCTAGACAAAAAGTCAATAAAAACATATTTATCATGTGATCGTAATACATCTGATACAAAACTCAGATTTAAGTTCAACCAGAAAGATGAAAGAAAAAAACTAAACCTGATGTGAGAAGAAACAAAGTTTATTTATAATGGAAATATGGAACATAGAACCTTCTGTACTTCCGGCATTATTTGTTGTAATTCTAAATAATTTGAATTTCAGCCATACAACATTATTATTAGTGAAACCTTGATTTTCAGGATTCCTTCTAAAAAAGGAGAGAATACTTTAATACTTTTAAGAAGTGGATCAGTGATCTCTATCTCATGCACGACTGGAGAAATGTCATGTCACGGAGAAAATGTGGTTTTATTTTGCCAGGTTGTACACTGCAGAAGATTTATTTATATTTATTTATGGAATGTCTTCTTACATTATATGCAGAAATTCAATATTCCAAAATATTTAGAATATTTAGTTCTATATGTACTTTAGGAAAACTCAAATTGTAAGATTTATTTTGTTTTGAGAACGTGTGGTTTAAATCATAACTGCAGTTTGAATGAGTGATAAAAGTAATGGAAGGGAAGGGAGGAGTGAAGCTCTCTGCACTTTGGTCAATCGGATTCTTTTCAGAAATTTTTTAATGCAAAACTATTTAAAAGACTTTGTGTGAAAAAAAAAAAGATGATAAATCTTCACATTATACACAATTCTTTTCTAATCTTGAATTTACAACAACTAAAGCAGAATATTGCTTATTTTTATTTCACGTCTGTTGCTGTGTTACATATTGTAATATTTTCAGATGAACCAATCACAGTCTTCTCTCATTGTTTTCATGTGTTTTTTAAAATAGTTAACTTCTCTATGTAGGATTATTCTGTTTTACTGGTTCATAGTATTTAGTAACATGTGTGACTGAGGGCTCATTAAAAAACTGGACCGATTTATTGGCTCTCGTCAAAAGGCCATTTGCCCAGCCTGCTTCCTTTATTACAATTTTAATTTCAGACATAATGCTGCAATTTTCTGCTTAATTATATTCAAATTGCTTGTTGAGATTTCAGGTCTGGAAGCAGCGGATGACAGTGAGCCGATCATTTTATCATTATCGCCTGATGTTCCTCTTTAAAAGATAATATCAAAACAAGACTTTTTCTTCTTTTGTCCTTTTTTCTGTTAAACACTGACGTTTCACCTGAAAAGTTTGCATTTATTTAACTATGGTGTGTGTTGTTGATATGTGTTCAATTTCTTGTGAAAGCATTAAATAAACAGGAGTTTCTCCTGTATTTTGAGTCATTCTCAAAAATATGAATGTTTTTTGTAGAGAAATTTTGAAGATTTTTAAAACAACCTTAATTGAGAAAAAAAAGCTTCATACATTACAGCTTATTGAAAAGATTTTAGAGGTTAGAGGATGATGCAGGAGATGTGCTTCAGTGTGTCTTTTCAGAATAAAACGCGGCAAATGTTGGTGATGACTTTGACTGGATCCTCCTGACCAGGCACGTGCAGAGGGGGGGGGGCGCTGGGTGCTCGGGCACCTGCCCCTTTGCCCCTTGATGCCCAAAGTGCCCTTTGTCAGCGTGCCCTTTTTTTTTTCTATACGTCTGACACGAGTCCTATTTTGTCGAAATATATTGAATTAACGTAACATCGGTAGCAGTACTGCTGCAATGACGCGAACCGGGATAAGTCCACCTCCGCGAAATACACATTTTACTTTTCACAGCGTCATGGTGACCAGAAGAAGTGGGGTAGTGATCAGTCTCTCCCTCATTCTCACTCAGGGTGCAGGGAGAAGTGAAACACAATAAGCCAAAATAACAAATGGAAACAGTGTTAAACGGTCAGACAACAAAACACATAAATGAAAACTCAAACTTAAACCCAATTCTAACCAGACAGGCAAAAGAAATGGTTACCCACAATTCCTTGCGCTGGCAGATCTGACAGCAAGCCTGCAACCATCACTATACACGGTTTTTAGGTTTCGTTTTGATCACGTGGTCAGAGAACCTCTGGCGCATTTAAAAATGCTGGTTAAGGTTAGGATTACGTCCACCAGGGGATGTTTTAAATGTGGAAAAGACATTTAAACACATTCAGGACCGTGCAGGATCGTACATATTATATGCACGCCAAAACCGTGTTTCTCGTAAATTATGCACGGTATCCAAAGTCCTGGAATATGTACGCATTTCACTGAGATTGGGCTGGGGGGTCTCTACAAATTAAATGGACGTACGGGGGACAAAAGCGGGGGTGTCTACATTATGAAACTTTAAAAAAATCAGTTGTTCCAAAAAAAATTTTTTTTAAATGAGAGAAAAATATGATAAATATATAAGCCTATTAATTAGTGCCAAATTTTCCTGTTAACCTGAAGCTCCCTCTGCCTGAGGGCACTTGTCATGGATGCAGATACTGAGATCAGGTTTATTTATTTTAAAGATCTGGATAAAAAGATCGTGCACATCTCGGTTTCTGGGTTTATATCTCCCAGACAGTGAGGTACAGCAGCTGATATTAAAAAAAAAGTCAAAGGAACAGCAGGCACAGCAGTGCGTCACTTGTACATGTACTACAGATAATAGCAATTATTTGAAATATTTAAATGTTCCTATAGTTTCAATACTACAATTGATACCAAAAATAATGAAAATTAAAATTTATTTTATTTGAGATTAATTACTTCAAAAATCGCCAAAAGTCCAGCTACAAAAGAAAGAAAAAAAAGGTCAAAATAAAAACGTAGTTTTAAGTTTTATTTTCTTGTCTTTTCTTGTTTTTTTCTGGTTAGTCATGACTTTAACCATAACATTTTCAATTTTTTAACCAGTTAACTGGAGATTTTAACTGTTAAAGTGGATTAGTTATGAGCCTGTGTGCATGAAGTTTATTATTTTGTTTCATCATGTTGGGTTCTATATTTAGGCAATAGTATATTCATAAATCTGTTGGTAGTTTTTAAGATTAATATTAACTATAAACAACTACTCGAGGGTGACAAAACATAATGTAACCAGTCTAAAAATGTGCCAATCATAGGATTGAAGACAGCAACCATTAGCTAATTTTTCTTTTTTTTTTTTTTTTTTTTTTGGGGGGGGGGGGGGGGGGGCGTCTGGGGAGGCTCTCGCCCGGGGAGTCATTCAGTGTAGAACCGCCCCTGTTGACTATACATTGTATTTGTTAATACTACCTGCAACAAGCATTATTCTCTAGCCTTCACTTCAAAATGTCCATAGGTTTTTTCTTGTAGCCTACTTAATGCACATGGACTAAAGCCGATAGTTGTTTTTTTTTCCCCCATGGGTACCTTTATTAATCCTTGCTTGTCTTGTGTTGTCTAATTGTACTTTCTGTCTTAACTGTTTTTGCTGCTGTAATGAGTGAATTTTGTTAATGTGGGATAAAGTTTATATTATATTGTCTTGATGTATGATAGTATATCGTGATTCCGTGTTGCATTCTTCATGAATATGGGTTACGACAGTTCAGTTATATTGTAAGGTATGTTGTACGGTGCTTCAAATTTTTGTTCCATGTGCCCTTTTTTTAACTTTGAGCACCTGCCCCTCCAAATGTCTCTGCACGGCCCTGCTCCTGACAATCCTGAAGAGAAAAATATTGATAATTCTGTAAAGGTAAATATCTAAATCCTGCCTGGTTGAGGATTTCTCTAAGGAATAATTACAGGAAACACATTTTTAATCTTGACTCCAAGCCATTTTGTAAAGAATCTTAAATATTTTTCAATTATTTCTATGACCCACTACAGTGAACGGTTTATGATACAGCACACACAGCAAGACAAAAAAAGATCTCATCAAGAAGTTTTGTCTAGTTACTACTTAAATTTATCTTTCTAACACTTGATAAACTATTACTAGTAACTTTTCAGAAAGATGTAACAATTAGTTTTAGGACAATAAAGTTTAGACATACTAAATTGATCCAGTTTAAAGTGACCAAACGACTCCATAATAATCAAAACTTTTTCTATAATATTTATAAGCAGATCTTTTATTTGTAAGTGTTTTTGTTTTAAGATACAACGTGCTTCATGTGGAAGTCAATCCTGGAACATGTAACTGCATCTCTTACAGTAAATGACAGGAAAAAGCAATTCTTTGTACAGCTTTTTCTTTTTGTTCTTCAACACTGCTCATTCTGACGTAAATAAAAGGTTAAAGAAAATTGCATTTGACATTTCATTCTGGTAAATTTGTACCAAAATTCAATTAGAAATGTCAATTTAAAATTGGATTAAAAAATGTTTTTTCATGTGAAAATGAAGAAGCATTTCCAGTACTGACTTTTATTTTGGATTCTGAGACACAAACGTTTCCATGGTTTCATTCAGGCACCTTGATTTGACTCATAATTTATGTAAGATTTTTGGGACAAATTTCTCTTTTAATGAGTAATTCTAGACTTGGAGAAATTGGGTCCAGAAATAAAAATAGTTGGAGTGTTGTAACACTTAAAATAGGATACATTAAGTGTTCCCAGTGGTCTTTTAATCAGGATGGTGCAGTTTTTAGCCAAAATCTAAGCCAGCATCATTTTCTAGGACATAGTTTCTGCAGAGCGGCAGGAGTTCGTTAGAAATTCACCTCTGAGTTGTAGGTGGGACTGTTGGGGTGGAGCAACCGGTTCCTTTCTGCGTTGCTGAGAACTCTCAGTTTACACGCTTTCCAACTAGCTTACTGCCCTCATGCCAACAACCAAACAATACAGATGCAATAAAAATAGAAGCAATATCAGAGCTATCCACTCGTACAGTTCTGATCCGATTCCAGGCCTGATGAGGAAAACAAAGACAGTCTGCAAGTGGATACATCAGAATGGGGCGGGGCTGGGAGCCTGTGACCCCGCCCAGTGTAGTTTCTACTTTTAATCACAACTTTCTTCAACTCCTAATTCATATCTGTCTTCCTACATCAGAAAAATGCTACAAGAACATGGTAAAAACACCAAAAATACTATTTTTATTGGAGGGGGTTCTCTAATATGAGTGTTTGTGGCTTATCTAAGATTACATTTCAGAGACAAATTCTAGAACATAAAACTTAACTAGTTCTATTTTCATATTTTTCACTTTTAACAAGAAAAAATGATGTTATGTTTTTTTGAGAAGAATATATTTAATATGAACTGTCAGTGTAAGTGATGTGCTTTCAGAGAAACACTATTCCTCCATGTTTTGTGCATCAAGCATAAATATAGCAAATCCCAGCTCAGACCGAGTTATTATCTTTCACATTTGTGAAGCACAAGCTGCTTTAAAGTCATTATTTCACTATCTTTTATGCATATTTTAAATTTCCAAATCTTCAAGGTTCTGCTAAAAACCTCATGAAAGTAGTTCAACCATTAAATGAGCCAGGAAAAGAAAACTCTCCAGTAACATCAGGACCCCAGAGCCAGAGCTCACAGAGTAGACGTGACATTAACAAAGAGGGCAAGGAATTATAGCAGGAAACCATCCGTCGACTCTACATCCTGGTCTGGACGTCCCACCTCTTACCCCCTTTTTATGCACCTTTGTGAGAGCCGATTTGTCCATCTCTATCCATGCAGAGCTGCTGTAATGAAAGCTTTGTGGTTTATGGAGTGCAAGCCTCTGACTACCATTAAAATCCCGGGACATCCATGACCTCATGAGGCCTCTGAACAATTCCCCTCCTCGAGCTGCGGAGCACGTTCTGCACTCTGACCACAGAAGGAGAGAAGTTGATGTTTGCTGGAACAAACCACCTGTTCCCACCAAATACAGCAAAAGTGTTTGTTCCTGAAAGTTTAAACCGGTTAGTAATAATGATCGTTAGGGGATGTCAGAGCCATTATCGGCGAATGAGTTTGCTTCATTACAAAAGGAAAGAAAGACCCTAAAAGCCAGCAGACGTTTATCCTTCCAAAGTAATCAGAGTCCTATTGATTGACAACCCCCAGAATCCCCTGCAGAACTGCTATTGTCAATATTGAGTGAAGAGGTAGCGGGGATCCCATCTCATTATTGTAACCTCCTGGTTAAGGACAGCGCCGTGTGAGGGCCCCGCTTCATCTGTTTGGAGAAAAACTCAGCAAACACGAGCTGCTGCTTCAGATTTGGGTTGGCCGTCTCGGATGAGGGGCGTCGTCTTCGTAGAGACTCATCCTGGATGAGTCTGAGGATCACAGAGACTCTTCCTCCAGAAAAGAGAAAACAAGAAGTTGGCAGAAGACACACACAGATTGACTTGTCTCCACACTGGCTGAGATAAGTCTCTGTCACCGCTGGGAGCACCGTGCCAACACCGCACCATCAAAGCCTCTGTTTTTATCACGCCGCATTAAAATGCACTCAGCGTGACTTACTGTGGTCAGCTGTGCATTCAGACAGGATCGCCACGAACTTCTCCAACCATTTACTTGATGCTAATTATGAAGGTCAAGGAAGAGGTTTACTCCACGACAGACAATGTTTTAAAGAGTGACTTAAAAGAGGAAAATGGAGTTTGATTGAGTTTGATTGAACAACAATAAGGAGGAAAAGCTGCTTCAGTGTAAAAAAAAAGGATATCTAGGACCTGATTAGTTGGAAAAGTCAACAAAAATAAATGCAGCAGTTTGTTGTTTCTTTATAAACCTAAACAAAACAGGACAGCAAAGGTTAATGCATCCTGTTACTAAAGCGTGTTTGTTACTGTGGGTCTGATCCTGGCGTCATGCAGGAGTTTCTGCTTAAAGTTCTCCTCTGGTTGATCATCTGTTGATCAGAGCATTCCCAGAGCTCTTCAGTTAGGATGACAACCGTTTTTGCCAAAATCTAAAAATCTGCATCGTTTTCTAAGACAATGTTTCTGCAGAGCGGCCGGAGTTCATTAGAAATTCACCTCTGAGTTGTGGGAGGGGCAGTTGATGTGGAGCAACCATAGAGTGCAAATAGAGATGGACAAATGTCCCCCATAGAAAATGCCTTTCTTCTGGCTCCAGCCAAATGAAGCCAGTTCAGTCACCATTTTCCACGTTTCCATGATACATATGCACCAAACTTTATTCAAATTGCAGAAACGTGGAGAAAACACAGTTTTAACTGTGACACTGTTTCCATTGAAATATATTCATGTGAATATACTCTACCTTTGAAGTGAACTTTATTCATATCACAAAAGATAAATTCATTTGTTATGGCAACACAAAAAAGGCAAACAAATACATAAAGAAAAACATCCATAAAATTTACTAAATACCACATTAATTACAAGTAATAAGTTAATAAATTAATAATTTAGGATATTGACAATACATTAAAAATATAGCATATTAAAATTACATACATACATACATACATTCATGTACACATGCACCCCCACCCACCCACACAGAGCTTTGTGAAACTATTACTTTTGCCATATTTCAGACTTCAAACATAAAGATATAAAACTGTCATTTTGTGGAGAATCAACAAGTAGGACACAAACATGAGGGGGAAGAACATTTATTAGATATTTCAAAGTTTGGGCTAAAATGGAGCATGCAAAATTATTCAGCCCCTTCAGCCCCTTCAGTTAATACGTTGTAGCTCCACCTCTTGCTGCGATTGCAACTGTAAGTCTTTGGGGTTTGTCTCTATCAGTTTTGGAGAGACTGACATTTTTGCCCACTCCTCCATCCAAAACAGTTGGAACTCAGTGAGGTTGGATGGAGAGCATTTCGTGAACAGCAGATTCTCTATTGGATTAAGGTCTAGACTTTGATTTGGTCATTCTAACACCTGGATATGTTGATTTTTGAACCGTTCCATTGTTCCATCATGTTTTGGATGGTTGTCTTGTTGGAGGACAAATCTCCGTCCCAGTACTTTCAGGTCTTTTGCAGACTCCAACAGGTTTTCTCCCAGAATGCTCCTGGATTTGGCTCCATCCATCTTCCATCAATTTGAAGCATCTCTCCTGTCTCTGCTGAAGAAAAGCAGGCCCAAATCATGATACTGCCACCACCATGTTTGACAGTGGGGAGGGTGTGTTCAAGGTGATGCGCTGTGTATTTATCATCATTAGTCATTTAGGTCAATATTGGATCATTCAGACATCCTCATTGAACATCTGAAGAGAGTTTGCTGCACTGACAGTAAAGGAGCTGAATCATTTTTTCAGTTCCAATAACTTTTGTTCCACCTCATGTATGTGTCCCACTTGTTGTTGATTCTTCCAAAAAAAAAAAATAAAAATACAGATTTATCTTTTATGTTCAGGGGAGCTTAATACTTTCGCAAGCATTATATATATATATATATATATATATATATATATATATATATATATAATATATATATATATATATATATATATACATTAAAAGGTAAAAGAGCAATTTGGACATTTAATTTCTACTAATCATAACCTAGAAGGAGCCACATAGTCTTACTTTAGCCTTTGTGACCAGGGATGTTCCGATCCGATCACTTGATTGAAAATTACATGGTTGATAACTCGATAAATTTTGGGTATTTAATTTATTCTTATTATAATCAGCGCTTTATAATTCAATCTTATTATTCTGGATAAATACTCCACTAGATGTCTGCATGTCATGAACAGATCATGAAATGTTGATACCGTAAAACCCAGCAGAATTCGCCAGCAGTTTAAACTGGAGGCTAACATAAACGAACATAAACAAGATTCAGACTTCCGGGATCAATAACGCTTTTAAAAATCCTTTAAACCGTCTGCAAGTGTATCTATTCTTGTCTTAACGGTTTTCTTAACGCAAACAACAATTAAGGCATGTAAACAGAAGAGTTTTTGTTTCTTTTTAATGTTAAGCTATTTGTGCTGCTGACAGACAGACGGCTACACAGCAGCTGCTAACTGTGCTAAGCTAAGTGCTGCCTCCATGATTGAGCTCTATAGGAGGTTCTTTGATATGCCTGTTTTGTTTTTCTGAAAGAGAAATAAAAGTTAAAATTTAAATGACTGAAAATGTGATGTGTTAAGTGCTTAAAAAAAACTAATCACATAATCTAAAAACAAACAACCCCCCCCAAAAAAAAAAACAAGCAAAAAAAAAACCTAGTAAATGTTTCTAATGACATCAGCTAGTCGTGAACACTCATCAGTGAATTCATGCTAAAAACACTCGAGTAGAGAGACCATTTTTCATTTATTCTTTCATTGTTTTTATACCAGAAAATTTTGGTGTGATGTTGAAGATTTTATTATAACAAAACTGAATGTTAATATAAGAATTAATGTTTTTGATGTCATGTTGTACTTTGATTCACATGGTTTATCCAAGAATTTTATTTTTGCTATTCAATTGTTTATTATTTTAGGGAAATTTCATATTCACAAGTGTAAATGGTCAAATTCACAACCCTGTTTTAATTTATTCTATCTGGACCTTAAATCATATTATAAAACAATAGAACACATGCAAAATCTGAAGGCTTCAAGAACATTTAATATTTTAAAAGAACTGCACATTTTTTTAACTTTTTTGAGTCTATACATTTATATTGTAACCCCCTGGTTTGTTGATGTTGTTGTGCCAGTTGCACTGTATTTGTAGTGTTTTTTGTTACCTATTGTTAAATAATATACAACTGAATGTGAACTTTTGTAAATTGAAAGAATGCTCAAAAAAAAAAAATTCATGCTAAAAAAACGTCACCATTCACCAGCTTAATGCACTTTATATATGACATCATTTCAAAATCCTCAGTGTTTATCGCCGACGTGCCTTAAAATCTGGTGCAATCTGTAGTGAGAAAAATCAGGTATGTAGAAGTCGTTCCACCAGGGAGCTGTTGGCTGTCATTAAAAAGTTAGTTTTTATTCCCATTTTGCCTCTGAACAAAACTCAAGTTCATAATTTGTTTCACCCTCTGCCATCATTATCATCAGAAAACAGACATTTTTAATGTAATCGGTGCATTTAGTGAGAAAAGAATGTCAACGTAACCAAACTAGTTGAAAGCATTAATTATGCTGTATGTCACGGTAGATATGCTGTTGCCCAAATATTACACAACGCTTTTCTTAAATAAAACTGACCTTATCAGGTTTAGGTAATACGTTTGCTTGTTTTCCACACATTTTGCCTCGGGACGTATTTAACTAAATTAGGATAGTCATTCTTATTTTCCTAAGAAACACCAACGGATGAACAGAGTGAAAGGCAAACATATTAAAATGGAGCTTTATTTATGAAAACAGCCTGAGGTTGTACATATGCTGCACCCACTGTTTGTTTTTTCTTTAGAGAAAAGGCAAGACGGAAGGATTGCACTGCAGGCTCACTCCTGTGTGTGTGTGAAACATACAATGAATTTGTGTTTTCTACATGCATGTCAAGAATTTTCACCGCAGTGAACGTCAGGATGTTTGTTCACCACCTGCATGGGTTTCATTTCACTGCAGGGGAACATCAACCAGGGTGGATGGCAGTGACCCAGTGAAACTTCTCATTTTTACCAATCTGGTGTTTATATTTCTACTCACAGTAGCAGAGGGATTTTTGGTCTTTTTTTGCTGTGTCTAATCCACGCAGTCAAACGATCGATCCAGATGAATTGATGAGAGAGATCTTCTGATCTGCACTGCATGCTGGTGTCCAGCAGCGCTGCAGAACATCCAGCTGCTACAGGTTAATACCTCCAAATACATTTAGGGTGAAGCACAGAAAACATGTTGATGTCTTCTGTGATAAGAAAAAGCTGGAAGTCTAAAGGAATACAATTCTGTTAAATGATAAACCGTGGTGTTCTTATAGCAGCAGAGGAAAAAACCCTCTTTAATAGGTATGATGGTATGATCCAAGTCAGCCCAGAGAATTCAAGAATAATATCTTAATGTTATGTTCTTGATCTACATAAAGGATGAATAGATCACATTAAAAGGTTTTTTTGTTTTTTAATGGAACTCCAGCTGACTGACGTGAATTCTTGGACCCGCCAAACCCCCCAAAATCCCAAAGACTTGATAGACTTCTTGGTTACTCTTCTGAATAACCATTCTAGCTCTGACACATGTTTTTAAACATCCATTTTCTTAACCCACTTTTTGTCTTTCAGGGGCACAGGGTTACAGGTAGGTATGCAACAGTATTGGATATAAAACCGATCCGTTCGATTCGCGTTCCACGGTTCGGTACGGCGTTTTTCACGATAAGCATTTCATTTATTCTGTCCACTGTGAGCTGCCTTCAGTGTGTCTGGATTCATGTCTTCATCTCTGAGTCTGTCTGCTCCAGGTCTGCTCTCACTCTCCCCCTCCCAACCAGAAACTACTTTGCCCCTCCCCCAGGAGGCGGAGCCCAAATGCTAAAAAGAATAGCATTTAGCTAAATACCACAACTGAGACAGTCATAGCTAGAGAGGCAAATGCAGTAGTTCTGTGGTCGGCATGGTGCTAGCTCGCCGGTTGTGTCGGCGCACGGTCGGGCGGCCGCCTTAAGCGGGGAGTCTCTGCAAAAGGACAGCAGAATTTTGGACAACTGCTGGCGTTTTCATGGACTTCTCATTTCGTGGCCGCTTGAATGCACGCCGACGCAGTCAGATATCTTTTTAGTTTGTATTTGAATTAACTGATGACATTTAGCCTGAAACACAATCACACGCAGGTGACGTCTGGGTGAAATAGAGGGACTTTATTTAGGGAATCAGATCCTGATTTATAGCCAAGGGTCACTAGTTTTATTGGCCAATCGCTTGATTTTTTTTATGGGGAATAATTTATTACAGGTTAACTTTGTGATAGTTTTATTGGCAAAATATCAACAAATGAAATCCAAAAATATCAGTAGTTTTGTTTAAATTAGCAAAAAGGTTTATTTTTTCCACAATTCCTCTTCTTTTGGGCTGGAAAAGATGACAAAATGAAAAATGAGAGCAAATTCTGACGGCTGGTCCAAACCTGTTAGTGAAAACCGTCCACGGCAGAACATTTCTGCTTTTTCCAGAAGACTTTCAAACTTTGGACATCACCTCCTGACTTTTAAACAGTTGGCCAACAATCTCATGAGTTCCTCACATCTTGCATCATATTCTTCTAACACATTTTCCAAACTGAACTCAGAGCGTGCTGCTGTGGAAACCTCTGACTGTTCTGAAACAGTCAAACGTTGCAGGTCCCTTCAGAGCAGAGAGACCTTTAACTGTGACTCCGCCCCCTCCACCTCGCTGTGATCTATGATGATAAGAAGGTTCCTCTGTTGTCGTTCTTAATCAGGATGGAATGAAAGAACTGCTGTTCACTTACAGTTGAGTCCGTTTGTGTGTTTTAAAATGAGGACACAACAATTTGAATGTGTTTTTCTACAATATTAGAAGACGGCGCTGCACTAACCCCAGGCAGGTCTCTAATGAACTGGCAACGTTTCACATTTACCAGTGGCATTTATACACTGAAGGCAGCCTTGAGCTAATGCATCTACATGCATTTATGAATTTTAAATGCCACTGTAAAAAACACACACACACACACAGGATGGATTCCTGATGTATAAATAGAGCATGGTAGTATGAAACAATCCCACACGGCGTCTGAGATCTTCATCCAGATTCACTCTGTTCATTCCTTTAATGAATCTGTCTGTCAATAACATTTAGGAGGATTCTGAGATTGAATATTAGCAGCATTATATTAGCAGCAACACACACTCACACCTGCAGGTTCAGACATCATTTCTCTTTGTTCCTGGACTGTGGCCTCAGTGGCAGGAGGATCAAAAAGCTTCACTTTCAATTGTGAGAATAAGGTAATCTAACATTGGGAGAAATGTTTGGTCTTGTTTAAGAGGAGTCTCTGCAGCATCTCTGTGATTACTGATAGTGGGTGAACATCTCTGCTCATCGGTGTTGCAGAAGCTGCTGCAGGTGTCTGTGCAGCGCTCGCCATCCCTTCCCTCCACTGCTTGTTGTGTGACAGTGTTTCAAAGCCTGTCCTTGCTTGAATTTACTTAGACTGATTTGTAATCAACACAGTTGTCAGACATTTCATAGCAAATCCAGAGAAGCAGAAAAGTGCTTCTGTTTTTTTCTCTCAGCTCTGTTATTAAATTAGCTCTCATCAGTGAATACAACTGTGAAGACAACAGTAATTGATGTGAAGTTTATGCTGCACCATATTTCACATCAGCTGCCACAATATGTGAGCCTGTTTTTCCAAACCGTTTAAGAAACTTTGCAGAGAGACATCGATTCTCTGCATGTGTCTGCAAACACTCAATAATTTTTGAGTCGAGCTTCTTGACTTGACTTTTCTACAGGAACTGTGTGAGCACGTCTGCTTTCATGCTGCAGATGCAGAAACGATGAGGCGTGCACACAGAGGTCAGGAACACGCCTGATGAGGATGTTGATGCCCGGAGCAGCCGATCCACAGGCTTCCTGCTGCTTTGCTGGTCTGTGGACTCTGTTGTTCCCCTAAGAAGCTCTGCAGACCCTCATGTCAGAATCACTTGAGATAAATGTGGAAACATCAGGGCAGGAGAAGCTCACGGGACCACAATAGGGATGCATACAGTGTTTTAGATACAATCAAATGTCTTCCCAACTATCCAACTAGTGGATAAATAATGGTCAAAGCTGTGCAGGGCACGCAGGTGACCTTCATGAAGCATCAAGGTCATCGACTGCTCATTGAACCTGTAGAGATAAACCGCTCATGTTTTTCTACGGGTGTGCTGCAGCCGACAGGTTGCAGTGCACACTTCTACAACACGTAAGGGTCAGTAAGGAGGAAGCAGGTGAGATGCAGAATGTTGTACAGATGTTTCATTTGTTAACCCCTCAAATCCTGCAGACTGAACGAGAATCCTGTTGGTGCTGTTCACGTGATACACGTATGTGTTTCTCATGCTGCAGCCTGACTGTCAGAAATGAGGAAATTAGACAATCAGTGTCGTTTGTGTGGACGTCATACGGGGACTTACAGGTCACATGCACAGTGTTATGGGTAACAAATTATAGAAAAATTACTGTTGTAGTTTATGTTAATTACTTTTATCAGTATAGACCATCAGTGACTAATAAAACAAATGAGTTTGTGTCAAACAGTTGACTCTTACATTGTCTCTCGGCTAAGTTACACAAAAAAACGCAGAAACATCAATCACTGACCCATGCGCGCTAATGCAGAGTTTTTGGTCAAAGTGAGATGTTGACAGCGGATATGTGGACGTGGACGAATTCAGAGACATTCAGCAAATGGAGATCTTTAAATTCTTTCCAGTTGGTTAAAAACAAAGACAAAAACATTTCAGGACCTTTCTGTCCTGCAGATGAACTGCTTTCCACTGCCGTAGTGTCAATGAGCAGCCTGTCTGCTCCATGCAGGCTGCTGCACAATGGTCATGTGGTGACATTAATGAGGTGTCGTAAATAAACCTGATTGCCCTTTTGTAGCCTCCATGTTTCTATTTTAAGGATTTTATGAGGGGATTTAGTTTGTGCTGCTCCAGGATTCGTATTACTGGAAAAAAATAAAGTCATGAACTAAAGAATTATTTTCAAAAGTAAAGTAATTTAATAACAATTTCACCCAATGGCTGAAGTAAAGTAACCGATTACTCTTTAAAAGTAATTTACCCAACACTGCACGTGATGAAGATCAAAATGTCATTTCTGAGGATTGCTTTATTCAAATGAATCAGGAGCAGACCTCAGTAGCAGTTAGGAGACCTTCAGGCTCTCTGTTAGGGTCCACTTTGCAAAAGGGAGGGGAAGCGAATGGTGGGTGGGGTTTCACCGCTCCAACAGTCCCGCCCACAACTCCGAGGTGAATTTCTCATGAATTCCTGCTGAAACCATGTCCTAGAAAATAACACAGGTTTCTGGATTTTGACTAAAAACTTCATCATTAGAATGAAAAAACTACTGGGAATGCCTGGAAGATCTGAAGATGATCAGAGTGGGTTGACCCCGTATGGGTCTGGACAGCCCAGAACCCCTCAGCCTCTGCACAGGTCCATGTGACTAAGGCTAAAGGTGTTTATCTCAGTCACAAATCCCTCTGCATCAAGAGGCAGGAGCTGAAGCAGCTTTCTGAGAGTGTAGCGTGCACTTCAGCATGCATGGTCCGTGTTAAACGTCCTCATCTGCTGGGGCTTCCGGTGATGAATGGAAAAAGTAAAGAAAGGATGAGAGGGGAGTTGAGGCTGAATAGCTGTCTTGCATCAATGTAGACCAAACAGAGAAGAGGGAGTGTGGCCATTACTTTTTCTGACACGGTGAGATTGATGTCACCCTTATTTGCCATCAGATTAGGGAAGCTGGGCGAAATGTAGCTCTCAGCCAGTACATCACACGGACGTGATTAAATGAGATGGGAGCGCTGAAGGCTCCTATGAGGCCAGTTCCAGAGCCTGAGCAAGAAGACCTGTAACACTAAGGTGGAACAATGTATACTGATGGATCGCCTCTCATGAGGATGAGAGCAAATCTGAAATACCAAAACGCACTAACAAGGGCACCGCGAACAAGTGAAAACATTACATGGCACAAAATAAATTGTTTTTTCAAAACTATTTAATCTAACATATCAATAAAAGAGCAAACATTTAAAACAAAAGGCCAAAAAAGGATGTGAAAATTAATCAATTTTTACAAAATCCTGTCATAAAGTTAAAGTTATGGTCGACTTTAAATATTTACCAAACTAAATCAATATGCTGATGGGTTTGTTTCTATTTTCATCCAAAAAATTTCAAGGAAATCTGCTTGACGACAATCATGTTTAAATCTAACTGCTCAAATTTTACAAAATGTTCACATAAAGTCTGTGAAAAAAAGATTTTAGGAGGAAAAACCACAAACATTGAATGTTTCCTCAGGATCATTTCAGCTGCTTACCTGGCGATGTTCTGCTCCACTGTTTATCCAGGATTATTTCTGCAGGCTTTCAAAGTGAGAGTGTCTGAGCCAGGACATGGTGTTCTTTAACCCCTCTTCACTTCTTCTCATCATTGCAACTGCAGATGGAGAAGGAGCAGAAAAGATGCTGGAAATGATGATCAAATCCAAATTTTCCTGTGATTTTCCTCATTTCAACAGACTGCTGTTGGTCTGGATGTTCCTTCAGAATCTGAGCTCTCATCTCTCTGCTCTCGCCGCTCTGTTTGCATTCACATAGGCCGTATACAATAACGTGGGAATGACGTTGACACTCCCGTTAGAATAGTTTAAGGATTTTTTAGCTTTGAATTTTTGGTTTAAAACAAATTACAGTTATGGGACATAAGTGTAAACACATTTAAAATAAATTTTTGACCATTGTAAATATTTTAGTGGTTAGCAGACTTTTTTCAAATTGTTTAGTCTTTTTCTTTGACTTGTTGTTGTTTTTTTTTTTTTTTATGTATACATTTTCAATCTGTCTCCAAAGGTTTGATCTTTGTATAAAATGAAAAAAAAGAACTGCTTTATTTTTGCAACTTTTGCAGTAAATAACCTTTAATCCTCCCAGTTCAGTGTTTTTGGACAGTTTCAGGTTCTTTATGGAATTATTGGGTAAAATAATCCAAAATGTTGCTAGAAAAAGATGTTGGAGTTGCACTGAGGACAGATGTATAAAGTACAGAAAACAGTTTCAAAAAGAAATTTTCAGAGCAAATTGTTTTGTAGAAAAAAGAAAACACCCAAAAGGCTCTAGACCAGGGCTGCTCATTCCTGGTCCTCAAGATCTACCAACCTGCCTGTTTTCCAGCTCTCCATGTACTGCTTGCTGCTGATTACCTGGACCAGGTGTGTCCTTTCAATCAGATTGTGGAGACATCTGACTGAGCCAATCAACAGCTGGCAGGGCTTGGAGATCTGGAAAACAGTCAGGGTGGTAGATCTCGAGGACCAGGAATGAGCAGCCCTGCTCTAGACTACTTATGTAGCATTTACAGGGCGGGCGCGGCGGGGCGGGCAGGGCGGGCATGGCGAGGCGGGCGCGGCGGGGCGGGCGCGGCAGGGCCGACAAGTTTTAATGATAAATTAATTTAAAGATGCATTCTAAAGCGTTGTGGCGCAATTTGCGTGTTGAATGGGGAAAAGCTTGACACGTGCCTTTAACCAATCAGTGACCCCATAATGGGCGCATGACTTTTTCACAGACTACATCAAAGGGCAGAAAAACTACTTCAACATGGCGGCTCAATGAGAGGATTTTCATCCTGAACTTCCATCCATCTCTTTAACCCGCAGGGCCTACGGCAGGGATAGTGAACCCCGGTCCTCCAGAGCCATCTTCCTGCATGTTTCCAACATACCCTGCTCTGGCATGTTCTTATTGGCTGAACACACCTGAACCATGTACTCAGTGTAGGGACTCATGACATTTCCTCTAAACCCCCCTCTTTTACCCCCCACTACCACCTCCCTCTTCTTCTTTTCCGTCCGGTCAACGAAACAAAAACAAACATAATCAATATGAATAAAGTTTAGCATGAAATACAACAGGGGTTTATACTCAATAAACTCCTGTCGGGACATTAAAGTCTGTCCAACGCTAGAGGCTCTCAGCCTGTATCTGTTTGCTCAGCTGTTGGACAGGACAAAAAAAAAAAAATGAAGAAACCTGTGGATGATTAACTGGAACATGGTGAGACTGACAGGGAAAACAGAACATGACCACAAAAACCTTAGCTCACATGCATGACAATTTTCATCAAGTCAGTAATAAAATCTCTTCCAGGTGTATTTTTCTTCACTGCTCGGGTAAATGTTCAAACTGGGCCTCAGACAGAGTTTAAAATTTCTGACATGCAGGCACATCTCCTGCAGTAAATGGTGAAATTCACCGTACTGTGGGCGTCTGCTGAACCCAGACATGGAAACGTACTTGCCGTTGCCTCTGTAGAGCTCTCCAAAACATAAACCCGAGCTACTCGCTCAACATCATCCATGTTTTCCATGGCTAAGAGGGAGGTTCACTGAAACTTAGGCAGTTGCTGTGCCTCAAGGCTGTAAGCAGTAAGTTTAAAGCGCATCAGAAAAGAGGCAGCAGACGCAAATTTGCCCCGCCCAATGCGTCCGTTGTGAATACAGCAACAGGGTCAACCGGAGAACTGGTTAGTCTCTTGATTCATTCTTTTTCATGGATTCATTTTGAAATAAAGCTTGGAGTCTTATTTTTGCCGTGTAAATGTAGCTTATTATCTCAGCTGATTCTGCTTATGTAGACCCTAACGCCTGGTTCACACCGGATGCTTCCATTTGCGCCCTTGGCGTGGCTCACATCAAGCGCGGAGCGCCGCGGTCCTCCGCCAAAGGCTCTCGCCGTGCAGTAGATCGTTTCGACGTCTGCTATATTTCTTGCCCGAGCCGTAAGCGATCCGTGTCAACTCTGGCTGGAAGTTACATCAAAATACATGAGAAAATTTGGTTTATTTTGAAAATATAACTGATTTTTCACAATAAAACACAACAATTGACAAACATGATCATGTTTTTGTACTTAAACAGACTGTAGAGATGAAAATAAACATACAATCACAACACACACATGCACTCACATTTCTCTGCGTGTAGTGATTGGTATGAGAATTTTAGCATCAGTTTGTTTCCTGGATGGATGATAAGTCTGACATTTGACCATTTGCTTCATCAAATCTGAGCACTTTCACTAAAGGATTGAACTCTTGATGGAGGAGAAATCCATCATTTTCTAAGGTGCCCATGTGTCAAGTTTCCTGATCCCTACGGCTGCGAGGACGCCAGGCTACCTTTCAATGTCCACCATCTTCTGTCTGATCACATCCAGCAAAGAATAAATCATCCATTAACCACACATGCTCTTCATTTACATAAAGAAATGCAGGCCTCAGTCAGCATGTCCAGCTGCCACTAAATGAAGCCAGAGATTTTTATTAAATGTCAATGACAAACTTAATATAGTCAGGCCGACTCTTTACGGCCCAGCGTGACAGCATCTGTGTTAGCTGAGTTTGTCACACCGGGAGGCTGATTAAGCATTAAGAGAGCCGGGTGAGGGCACACAGACCCGTTCCTCCTCCAGGCTTTTTTCTTTGCTCCGCCACATCTTTGAAAGCAGAGGATGGCTGTTCTCATTTGTGCACAATAAGAGGTTTCTTGCAATTTTCTGAGCTTGTGCTCAGATTTTATGCCTGCCCACACTCCCTGCCTAAACTATTATTTCTGTCATCACAGATCCAAAAAAGTAATGAATTCTGGGCTTGGGTTTCTGCTGGATGAAACATGTGAATAATTAAATGGTTAAACTGGATTTTGCTCCATAACAGGTGGGATTTTCTTTAAAAAATGAGAAAGACATGCTCCTGCAGGAAGTATATAACCTTTAAATCTTTGAAAATTGACCACAGGACCTTCCACTTCACTGCTACGGTAATCAGCATTTTTCAGCTACAGAGAGAAAGATTGATTTGGTGGAATTTTCATGTAAAGCACCAACAGTAATTGTAGTTTATAGTTAAGACACCAGATCAAAGGAAAGGTTGACTTGGAACTTTCATTATGCAAATACAGAACAGCTCATTTCTGCTACATTGCTCATGGAGATTAAGTGCAACAAAGTTTGAACAGACACTTGTTCACAAAGCTTTTGATTAAAACCGTTTTTAAATTCTCCTTGTGTACCGCACAGATATTTCCCTCCATCAGAGGGAAGAATAAGCTGGAAGCCTAAACACTTGAGTGGACAAAGCAAAGGCAGCAGGTGGCTGATGGGAACCTTCAGACGACTTTACCTGCTCTCCCAAAACTTGATGCTGTTTGGCTGAGAGTCTGTTTAACCTTTTTCCAGGAAAGACTGTCAAGTCACAGAGAAGGGCGATCTGTTGAAGACTCAGACTGAAGAACTTTTCATCTTTTTTTCTATTTTATTTCATTCCCTTAAAAAACATACATTAAAACAATAAAAGACATCGTATACAGGGGACATTAAACAGAGCAGACTGAGGAAAACTTATTTTTACATGCTTATATTCAACAAAAAGCAAAATGTACTCTAACAACTATGTACATATTGTTACTCAAAATAACTTACAGAATATAAAACATCAGGAACAGTTTAGACTAATGTAAAAATCTACAGAATTTACTAGTATCTTTGTTTTTTACACTAGTACAGTAATTAAAAAATAGAGTCATAAGTTGTATTTCTGTTGTAGTTCTTCTTTGACAAGTTTATTTCATTGGTGACTTTGTCCCTTGAACTGATTGGTTCAGATCATTCCACATGCGAACGCCTTGAATTGCAATGTGTCTTTCTTTCATTTTTGTTTTGAATTATGAGAATCATCACTTGCTCTTTTTGTAAACTTGTTTGTTTTATATATGGCAGACAGTTTTGATGAGCTGCATTCATTTTAGAGTTCTTTGGTTAAGTTAATCTTTACATTTTAATCTTTTCAATATACTGAATAACAGATTTTCTGGATCTCAATAGTTCCTACCAGACATCATTTTTACCACCGCATCATCATCTTGTGGACAACTATAAAGAAAACAAGTCATAAAACCCTGCATTTCTGAGTATTTCTTTATTCAAATTGAAGTATAGTCAGATGAAAAAATAATTTTAGAAAAGATTGTATCTTTGACGTAGAAAATACACTCCGAACTCCGCCCCATTCTGATGCATCTGAATAGATCCATGAACGTCTTTGTTTTCTTCGTCTGAGCTGGAATCTAAATCTAATGCTTAGTTGAGGCTGTGAAGCCATGTAAGCCCGCTGGAGAGTGCACAAACAGGGATATAACGGGAAATCTGTGGGGTCGGGCATCGATTGGGTGGAGAACACATTACACATTTGGGAGCGGGACGGTTAATGGGACTTTTTAAGTTCAGGATACCCGAGTAGGCTCCCTGAAGCTGGCTGGCTGCAGCTAGAGAACCGCCGCGCTGCGACAGGACAAAAATGCTTGTGTTGGATCAGTGACCCTATCACGGCCTATTATGTGACTTTTTTTTCACAGACCATGTCAAAGGCCAGAAAAATTAATTCAATATTGGATTTTACCTGCTGATCGGGTCACTGAAAACATCAAGTTCCCAAAGCTGAGTCTCTGATTGACTGATCAGCAACCTGTCAAACTTCCGTGCTCGCCCCATCAACGGTCTCATATGAGCCCGCCCACTATCACAGGAAAGGCAGAATGATTGTCCAGAACTTCAAAGTACTGAACAGAGTAGAAGTGATTGACATGTCCAAAGACAAACAGACCTTCAATCAAACTAGGCACTGAAATACGGAACTGTTTGCTGCAGCTTCTTTTGGTTTTGATAGAACCGCATGAATCACAACAGTTTCTTATTGGAGCCAAACTTCAGTCTCCAACTCTAGAAATGAGGGCAGGCTTCCTCCCCACTAGCGGTCCAGCCCACATCTATGTGGTGGCGCTCTGCAGAAAATGTGTCCCAGAAAACAATACAGGTTTTTTGTTTATGCTTAAAAAAGCATCTTCAACACTAAACCACCACTAAAGGATGAAGACTGTCAGTCAAAATCTTCAAAAATAGTTTTTAGTTTTACATTTTTTCCTCACTATTTATTTTTTCTAACAATAATAAACATTTGAAACACTAAGAGGAGAATTCAATACGTTCAGGATTTTTTTGCTTGTTATACTAAATGAAGAAGCCCCAGCGCTGCAGCGTCTGTGCGTGACTTCCTGTTTTCCTTGCAGACCTGTCAAATTACAGTCTGGGTATTTTTATCAGACAAGTGAAGGGTATGACCTTAAACCCTGAGGCTGTTATACAACACACAACAAATGCATGATGATGACTTACTAATAATATCCAAGTATACACACAGAGGTACAGTCATCGTGAAAAGAGAAATGCCTGGCTAAAGCCCCACCAAAGCAGTCATTATTTCAATAACACTTTGCTGTTCAAACACCACTCATTCTGACATGACGCAGTGTGTTTTACTGAAACTTTTACTCAAAAAAACTATACTTTACTGACATATGATAAGAACACAGCATCAGATATTAATACATAAGAAATGTGTATCTCTGCACTAAAATAGATTTAAGACTGTTCCAGTAACCAACACAGTATATACGATCCAGCCAGTTTAATATCCTATTTAAATGCATGGACTACAGTCAGTGGAGACAGTACAGAGCTGAATGCAGAAATCCTCAGGATCTTGGGTGAGCTAAGAATCCGAGCGCCGGCTTGACTTATGGCTAAATTAATGTTGGGTAACTTCATTTACTGTCGCAGTCTCTCCTCCTTTTGCCACCTGTTAGTGAGTTTAAACGGAAACAACCGCTGCCTTCACCCCCGAATCCAATGGGGAGAGAAGAGACGTATAAATATTTATTACTGCATGTTCTGAAGAAGGGAATTTACAACGCCCGAATGAAAGGGGTGATAACTGCTGCAGCAGCGTCAAGTGTTATTAAATGAATTAGATTGATGCCCCGACGACTGGCAAAATCACTAATGTGTGTGCTAATTACACTCCCACTTAATCAGCCTGAGCACAAGTCAGTCACTTGGCTGTGTCTGCAGTCGTGTTGCTTTTTCCTCTCATTGTTCATGTTAAATAGCTACACAGTTACATTAGAAAGCGGGTCAATAGCAGAGAAGGATTCATTAAAGCTAACTTCCATTTCTTTTCTTCTCTTTGTGAAGCTTCAGTAAACTGGTGTCAACAGCCTGCTAGCTTGGCCTTGACTGCTCTTTACTGCTCTGAAGAAGACAGTAAAACACTGGCAGCTGTGGTCAGAATGAATGACATTTTATTTTTCCAGGTTTCTGCAGAATTTCAGTTCCACAGTCAGTTACTGTTTGTGCTATTTCTGGATTCAGCATGACATGAGCATTCTGTTTCTGTTTGTTAATATTATTGAATTTCTACAGAGTTACTATAAAGATCCACTCTGGTGAGCGTGAAGTTTCTGCTGTTTTTGACATGTTCTTCTAGCATTTTCTGAAGATGATGGACATGAATGAAGATTCAAATGGTTTTGAATCATAAGATGTTGGTTAGAGAGCGTGCACTGGGCGGGGCCACTAGCTTCCTGCCCCGCTCCATTCTGTTGCATCCACCTGCAGGCAAATAGATCCATGAACGTCTTTGTCTTCCTCAGAATCTGGATCAAAAACACACAGAGGGATAGCTCTGACATTGTTCACTATTATTGTTGCAAAGCTAATATTAAGTTCAGGGTGTGAAGGGCTGTAACATAGTCAGAGTGTGTAAACAAAGAGCTCTCAGCAATGGGGGGGTTTCCATGCCAACAGTCCCACCACAATTCAGTGATGAATTTCTGATGAACTCCTGCTGCTCTGCAGAAACTATGTCCCAAAAAACAGCACAGGTTTTTGATTTTGGCTAAAAAAAACCCCTGGGAATGCTTTGAACAGTAGCCCAGTATTGTTTCATTATTTTTATGTGCTAATTTCCATAAATGTAAATGAAAACAAAAAGTCCCTCATCTTGTGTTTGTGAATTCTTGCAGAGGTTTTGCTGCTCCCAGAATCCCCTGCTCCAGCACCAGACCCTTCTGGAGCCTGGTTGCCTGGTTGAGCGCACATTTCTTTTTTTTTTTTTTATCATTTAGAAAAGCAGGAGAATTTATATTAATTGATTTAACAACATTGACACATTTTGGCCCAGTTCTTTGACTTCAGTAGTTTTCGTGTATGTTTTGTGTTACTTCCTTCACCGGTCTGTCAAAATAAAAGCCTGTGCAGCCTCTCTCTCTCAGTATTTTTCTTTATGTTATATATTTCTCTCTTTTCTCTGGATCAAACAACCTCCAGTTTTGAGCTAAAGGTGTAAAATTGTATTTGCTGCAAAACTGAAATAGAAAATAAATAAACCTAGACAAAAACACAAAAAACACAAATTAAACTAGCTTACATGCAACCTATTCCAACGGTGTTTACATTTTACAAATATATTTCAGAGTGTGCAAATGGATACCAACCAGGTTTGATTAAAAAAACAGGATCATTAATGATGAGGCTGCAAATGCAAAGACATTTAAAACCTGTTAAAAACCTAAAAATTCTCAAGTATGACAGATAATTACGTTTGTCACCATTAGTTTCAAATAAAAAACCCTTTCGTGAGATTTTCTCTCTTGTTTCATATGGAATTATATTTTTACAAGGACAGAACTCTCAACTCTACGTTTTTGATGGTTTTCCTTGTTTTTTTACAGCTTAAATTGTCACAGAATGGACAGCATGAACAGCCATGATGTTAAAGAAAAGGTTCTTTGTTAAAGAATTTTGATATTCATGAATATGCTCACCCACTGTAGCAATACAATTATAATTACACATGTCTAATCCTCCTTATCTGTCTGTGTTCTGCAGCTCTTTTCAATATAGACTTGAATTAGTCTTTAAAATTACCTACAAAGCAGAAAATATGTTTTGTGGAAACTTGATTTTAATTCATCTTTTCTTAACACAAAGTTCATGTAAAATGAAAGCACAGCTTAACGGTCATCTGTCATTCACTGAGAGTGAAATAAGAATCCTTTCATGTTTCTTTTTTCAGTTATACATTGTTCATAGCAAGTGTGTTTCATAACAGGTGAAGTTTTCTTTTAGACTCAAAATTTTAAAGAAAATTTAAAAAAAGGATCAACTTTGAAAGTTGTAGAATACAGTTCATTAAATTAGTCTTGTTGAAAGAGTAGCCAATCTGAATAGGATTTTAATAACAGGAGTCTTCTAGTATTAAATCCTGTAAAGTAAAGCAGTAACGATAGATGGATGGATGGATGGATGGATGGATGGATGGATGGATGGATGGATGGATGGACGGACGGACGGACGGACGGACGGATGGTACTTTGATAATCCCAAAATACAGTGGGGAGTTTGTTGTTTAGATGTCCAAATTATGATTAAAAGAAGACTAAGGAAATACAAAATAAATAAAGTCACTCTAAAAAGTCAAAGAGCAAACGTGAATGCGTTTTCCAAGATGAAAACGAGAATAGAAGGAGTGGTTCTCCCCTCTGCTCCTCCTGCAGTGGTGCTGTCTACCTGGATTGGAGGAACAAAGACTCCTCTGATTGGAGGAGGCGGTGTGTTTCCTCCTCCTCTGAACCAGGCTCACGTCTCCACCACCTTCTCCAGAGTCCAGGTTCAGTCCAACCGTAGACTCCGCCCTCGTCATCCGTGTTTTCGTTCTCTTTGCGCTTCCTTCCCAGCAGACTGCAGGAGAAACGAGCTGGGAAGGATGGACTGGTAGAACATGTGCAGAAGCCTGGAGAAGATGCATTTCTTCAAAACATCACAGAGACGGACAGCAGTCCGGTCGGGTTCAGGTTTTTCAAGTGTGTTCTGGCTGCAGTGAAGAGGATGTGTTGGCAGATGTCAGGTTGTTAACAGAGAGGAGGAGCCTAAACACAGATGGACTGTCCAATCAGGGGATCCTGCAAACTCTGCAGTTTCTTTTCACAAAACTGCTTTTGTAAAACCCAGCCTATACACACAAAACAAATACACAACTGCAGTCTTTCACCCAGTTATCTCATGTTTGTGAAAGTGTTCAAGCGGAGCCATAAATCAGACGTTTGTCCATGAGCGTCTCCAGCCGCTCACCGTCCCTGCACAGGAATGTTTCCTGCAGTGTCAGCACGCAGCCTGAACTCTGAGAGTTTGGCTTCCAGGACGTTGAACATGTCAGGTTCACTGTTTGGGATCAAGTTTGGCGCTTTGGTAATGAACAGACATTTTTACAAATCTGTGTAAAAACTCTCTCCTTTGGAGTCACGCTGGATGTTAACGACAACAACACTGAATTCAAATCATTTTTCAATAAAAATTAAACTTACTTCAGTTTTTCTTCATAATTCATAACCGTCAAAATGTCAAAATCTGACATTTTGTGCTGAAAATTCAAAGAACAAATACTTGTAGAATTTAGAAACATTTTTCAAAGTGAGAACAAGTTTGTAATTGTGTAGTTTATTTCTCTTCAGAACATTTTTCTTCAAGTTAACTCTTTAAATTCAGCTTCAGACTTTGGTGGATTTAATGTTAAAACGTTTCAATGAAAGCATTTTTAGTTTAAACTCCATTCACCCACTTCCAAACCTGCTTATTATGTTATTATATTTTAGGGCCATAAAGTAAAATCGTTTGTTTTTTTTTTTATTAAAGAATGTTTTAAAGTTGTCATATGACTGTCACAAATGTTTACAGTAAAAAGATGTTACAAACAAGAAGGTCAATACTTTATGCTGGTGTGCTCCTAAATCCTCTGAGTGAGATTGGTTGATCAATATCATTTACAGTAAAACCAATACTTTCAGTTCTCTGATTACAATATATATACATATAGAAATTAGCATATCTTCTGCACTGTAGGGAACACCATCAATGAGTCCTATGTTATATATTAAGTGCACTGAACTACAAGCGAGACAAAGAGTCACTAAAAAATCAGTCAGTCAGACTTAAAGCCTCGGGCACATCTGCCTGCACGGGCTCCCACGGGCGGTCTACAGGCCAGATTTTCCCGCCCCCGTGCGGCGGTCCGCACGGGTCCGCAAAGGCAGCAGGCTCCGCAAAGGCCCGTAGGCGCCCGTGGGAGGCTGTTCGACATGTACCAAAGTCTTCTGCGGGTGCCATGGTTTTTTCCCATTTTCCTCTGCCCGTGCAGCTGGCTGCTCCCCTCCCGTAAGGGGCGTACGGGCCCGTACGGGCTCGTAGCTGTTTTCATCAACCCCAAGAGCCGTACTAGCCGTACTAACAGCAGTACTAACACCCGTACTACACCCTTACGAGCCGTGCAATCAGTTTCCCGTGTTCCAAGTCCCGCAAGTACAGCCGGTTGTACGGCGACGTGTGTGAAACCTTGCGGCTTGCACGGTAGAGGCTGACATTATTTCGGGATTCCCACGGGATGGGAGTCATTTCTTCCATTAATCATGGGACCGGGACGGGACGGGACTAAATTCTGACGGGAGTGGGCGGGAGTTCAACAAAAGCTCAACTCAAGAAACTTGACTGAAATTTTTGCGTCAGACGGTGCTGGATAATTTCAAAGTTGGGGAGAGGAGAGGAGGAGCACGCCAGCCCAAATACCTCTGGCTGCAGCACGCAGTTTATGTTTGTTTCTCCCCCCGCCCCTCCGCGAGTCGAGACGCTCACGCACAGGCGCGCGCGCAACCATTTGCACGGGTCCGTGCGCGCACGTGCGTCTGTAGCAACGCCCGTGGTACTTCCGCACCCGAGAATGACATCAGCTTTTCACACGACCACTTGCACGGGCTCCTGTACTAATGACCACAACTCATGCAGCAGTCACGGGCCTGGTCTACGGGACAAACCACCCCAGACCCGTACGGGTCAAACATTCGCACGGGCAGATGTGCCCGAGGCTTAAGTAACCTTAAACATTCATACTGTTATATGATACATAGTAGGACGTCCAAACACAAACTACACCTAACTCCCTCATCTCTAGCAGTCTGCAGCGGTGAGCGTGCACGTATCACGTGAACAGCACTAACGACCTCCTTGTACCTACATTTTACATTTGTTCAACGCAACTCATCAAAAAAAAAAAAACACACTGACCAGAAAACCACAATAGCTCCTACAGTTCACTCCCCAACCACGAATCCTTCAACCAAAATGAATCCATATATAATGCGCTCCGGATTATAAATCATATTTTTGAAGAATCGAAGGCCACGAACTATGCCCTATGGCACGGGTAATCAATTAAAATTTCAATGGGTCCGCTTATAAAATTACCTTCATACAAAGGTCCACTCGGTATATTTTGGGTTCATTTCACTGATATTTACTTTTGAGTTCACATTAAGACTTTTTTACAACAGCAAACAGGGACAACTTCAGAAATAATAATATAATATATATTAATAAAAATGATTCCAATAACAATTACAATAAACAAAATGTTTTTCATCCTAAAATAATACAAACAAAGTTTCAAGCTGTTACGGTGTCACAGTTTTAGGATCACGGTTCAGATCATTTTTTGGATCATTAAAAAGTAAAAAAAAAAATGAAATAAAAACAAGATAAAAGCTAAATAATTTTTTGGATATGTTTCAAATTGTATATTCAGTAATCAAATAAAGTTTTTCACACACACAATATGCAACATCAAAAGATTTGGTCATTGAAGCATATTTTTTAAAACAAAACATCTTTAAACTTTGAACACAAATAAAACGTTAAAACATGTAGTTTCTGATTAAATCTATATATGTTTTTAGACCAAATCTACAAAAACTGGGAGAAAAGAATGCTTGAAAATAGTGTTGAAAATACCGAATCTATCTGGAGTATCCCTTAAAATATAAAAGTTCTCGTCTCAGCCGCCTAATTTCCAAATTAAATCATAAATAAAACAGTTAAAATTATTTTTTGGTAATAATTGTTTTATTGAAACTAACCGTGGAAAAATGTAAATATTTAAAATAATTATTATTATCTGTAAAATGTGACACTACTGTACTCGCTTTTCCTGGTGATTTTTACTTCTTTGGCTTGCCGTACAATCGTTCGGTGACGGTACCGGCGAGTCCGTTACGGACCGGTTCTCTCCTGTGCGGGACAGCTGCTGCTTTTAACTGGGAGATTCTTTGAATCCAGTAATAAAAACATGTACCGATGATTTATTCAGCTCTTAATATTAAATAAACCTGATATTTACTGATCTGCGTCCTTCATTATGAAATTGAAAAAAGCTTTTAACAGAAGCTCCTCCCACACGCAGCAGGAGCTTCAGGTGAACAGACTTTAAGATAAACATGAAGCAGCTACGTTAGCGCCTGTTAAAACAAAGAGATTTACATGAATTTGACGTGAATTCCATTCTATATGAATGGACAGTTGATTGAAATGATGCTAGCCTGAGGTGTGTGCGCGCAGGGCGGGGGCTGGGGCGGGGGCTGGGGTGGTCCGCGGTACACACATGTACTGAACCGTTCTGATCCGTATGGACCGGATTATTGTGATCCCCTAGTTTTGACATAAACTCGTAATAACCCGGACACTCAGACATATTTTTCATGTATTCAAAACCAGCAGAGAATCAAGTTAAAGTTGTTTTTTGTTTTCTTTAATGGTTTCTGGGTCACACGTTTGGCTCCTCCCATAACCTCCTGCTGCGTGCTCCGAACTGCATCATGCGGAGCATAAATGATGAACTGTCATAATCCGTGTTTTAGTTTTTGTGCTGCGCTAGTTGCACCAGTTACAGTCCACACACTCTGCCCGCTCATTTCTTCACAATGTTTTCCTTACAGAGCGTGTTCTCCTCAGCCAGGGATCCCAGCTCACCGGTCCGGAGAGACAAGTCTGCCAGTCCGGATGTGCACCGCAGTCCGCCATTTGGTGATACCTGCCTTATAGAATAGAAAGTACGATCTATCGCAGTCAGGTGAGATAAATGTCAACCACAATCAGAGAGAAATAACACGTTTGTTTATAAATAAGTTTTTATTGACAAACAGGAAGGAAAGATTTTTACAAATTCTGACTTTTCTGCATCACCGTCTGGTTTTTGTTGAAGATAAAGACTTACTCCTGTAAATCAACCAATCACACAAATCCACATCCTCAAGATTTGCACTTTGTGTTTAATATTCTTCCCTATGGATGTGCGTTCTGCAGCTTTACCAAACACACGTTGCTGGGACTGCATGCAATAAAAACAAGAGAAATTATGAAGGTCACTTCATCTCTTTCAACATGAGAGTTTATTTATTCAGGAAGGCAGAAGATACAAACAGAAGATTAATGTGATTGGGTTTTGGCCTTGCCCTGCTCTGTTTGCCACTACATATTTTCTGAGTAACCAAAGAATCATCCGACCAAGGTCAGAGTTATGGCGTGGGGTGTACTTTGCTGTGTTCTGGGTTAGGACATGCCGTGAGGGGTCTGGAGGACAGAGAGTACTCCGGGTTAAAATACACCGCCGATCCAGGATGCCTGATGAGTTTGTGTCTCTCTGCCACCTCGGTTGACTCCAAAGCAGATGCTCATCATTTGTTTTAGTCAAGCGCCCCTGTTGGGAAAGGTCAAGGAGGGTGAGTTTACTATGCTCTGCACAAAGTCTGTGTTCACAGAACAAATCCCGTCCTCTTGCAGCTGCCACATCACACTGCTGCGTTGCCATGTTTGGCCATTTTCCAGCCTTCAGATCTGTCAGACTGGTAATGTGACAATCAGTGTTGGAGCTTATGTCCAAATTTTTTGACTTAATGAGGGTTTTTTTCCGCCATCCCCGTGGGAGCTTATCAAACACCTCTAATGAGACCCTTAATTGAGGAACACTTGTTTCCGTCATTAATAGAACTCAGACAAACGTGTCAACGCTTCAAAGTAATTTGATAACAGGATAGGTGAGAGGAGTCACAGCGGCTCCAAACAAGCTGCACAAAGACTAATAGGCAGAGATAAACCCACCTCTGGGTGACCTTAGCTGGAGATGCATGCAAAAATGGAATCATTGAATAATATGGCAACAATAACAAAGAAAAGCAGGTTCTGTCAGTGACAGCTGACACTACATTATCAGCAAGTCCCCAAAAGCTTTGTATAATTAACACAAACAATAGTAACACAAATGCAAATGAGCCAACAAGAACTCAGCTCGAATGGCTCACAGTATTGTACACTGGTGTGAGCTGGGCTGACACCCTGTGTCAAAACATGCAGCACAGAGAATTATGAGCAAAAGGCAGATTGGAAAGTGAGTTATGAAATCCAGAGATCTCCGAGCAACGCAGCAATCATGGCTTCAAAGGTGCTGATCAGAACTCATTTCAAAGCCACCGGAAAGCTGTTCAAATCATTTAGGACCATCAACTGTTTCAATCATGGTTAATGAAACTAAAATATCCTCCATCAAAAACCTGAGGCCTGGAAGCAAAAAGGGAAAAGGCTCAGGTTAAAATCTGCTTATGCACCAAAACCAAATCCCATTCCTTTCCCCGCATGTATCAGACCCACATCGTCGGTGCAGTCTACAGATGTTTGACCACAAATCTTTCTAAAAATGCTCTAAACATGGTCATTTTTAGCATTAAAATCCATTCATAACACCAGTGGCTCGGACAACGAAGTTGAGATCTTCACAGACCGAACTTTCACCGATCCCTTCCAAGTGCGGTCAAATGAGCCGCCGTTCACATTTCTGTGGTCACATCAAGAAGCTCCGTGGAGTCTGGTGGAGATTTTCCAGCGTTCTCAGGACTGCTACCGTAAGTATTGGATGAAACTCACACCAAAAATCCAGTGACGGCTGATTGGACCACAGAAATGTGAACGGCGGCTCATTTGACTGCAGTCAATGTGAAGATAGCATCTTCTCTTCTCCAGAAGCTGAACTAGACACGCTGGGACAGACGAGGAGGTTTGAGCGTGTGCAGCAGAGCAATCGGGACGTATTAACTACTCGTGAATTCAAACAGAGTCTGTCCAAGACAGTTTGATTGATAGATTTAAAAGGAGAAAAACTCGGAAATGTAAAAACGAAATGATTTCTGATTACATTTGTTCTGTTTCAGAAGATAAATGACACACAGACATGATAAAACTCTAAAAACAGGATTTTCATGGGAGGGGGGTTTTAAATATATAAAGAACCAAAAGCCAAAGAAAAAAAGAGCTGCTGGATGACTTCCGCTGTTGTTGTTGGCTTCACTCCACTCACCTGAATTGCGAGGTCCAGTTTAAACTGGACTGGACCGGACTGGACCGATCAGTGGTTTTGTTTTATTGAAGCCAGATTAGGAAAACAGAAACACAGATGAGAGGAACATTCTTGTGCTCACAGCTGCTTTAGCTAAACAAAAAGACTGATTTGAAACAAACCATGCAAAAAACATAAATCACTTCTAGAACACAAACACTCTTCTGTCTCAATACATTGCACAAAACACTACTTATTTCATGTACATTTTAATTTTAGATTCTTCTTTAATGGAGGTGCTATCATCGGTGACCTCTTGATGTCACGTTCACGCTTCAAGTGTCACATTTGTGTCTGCTGCTGCTTTCAGCGGTACTTCTGTCTGTCACCCAGTTTGATGACTTGCTGGTGTGTTAGTCTGAAGAGGAAACAAATACAAATAAAATGACATGATTCGTTTATTATCGTCTCCATATCAAAAAGAAACATGTAAAGTTCATGATTCCTCTCCATCTTGGTTTTGGGCTCCACCCACTGATCCTCAACATGTCAAAGCTGTTCTTGATTGGTTGACGCGACACAACTTCTCCCCCAAAGTTCATTTATTTGACTCATGGAAACATTGCAGTGCACTGTAACGTCTGAAATGCACCACTGCTGGACCAGGGGTCTCCAACCCATCGCTTGAGCTACCGCAATCCCACACAGATGACCAAGTCTGATCTGTCACTAGGTGACAACTATGCTTGAACACCAAAGTTTGGTTCCAAATAGGAACAGTTATAATTTACTTGGTTCTACCGTAACTGAAACAAACTGCAGACGGAGCTGCATTTCAGTGTTTCTATTGGTCTTTGGACACGTCAATCAAGTCAGTACTTTGAACTTCTAGCCAATCCCATTGATAGTGGGCGGGCTCATATAAAGAACTGAAGGAGCGAGCACGCGCCGTGCAGGAATGTCTGATGCATTTGACAGCAGATCAGTCTGACAGCTCGCTGCTGCATCAGGAACTCAGCTTTGGAGCTTAATGCAGCCAGCTCCGGGAGACAGACACCTGCTCAGGAGCGGTGTCCAGAGCACAGACACCCTGCTCGGATCTCCTGAACTGTTATATTTGACTCATTTTCATAGAGACATTAATAATAAAAAATGGTTCCCTATTTTCCCTCCTCTGGGGTTAATGTGGAACAGCATTCAAACTCAGAAACAGAGGAAGTGGTTCTCATGCAGATCCAGAGTGAGATGAACCAACAATTACAAAAACAATCAAATCTGACATGATCAGTGCTGTGACGACCTTCATGTAAAGCTCCATTTATTCATTCAGCAAATAAAAAACTACAGATTTCAGCTCTTCTCCTCAGTTGTAAAGATGCTGGAAGTTCATTCAGGAGCAGAAAAACTCCTGAATGTTCAGAAATATTCTGATATCTGTCCAAGCTGCTAGAAGAGTTTCAAACAGATTCTTGAGAATCTTTTCTGGATGTGGACATGAGTGAGTTGTCAGGACAGATGCTGACCTGTTCTCTGTTGATCCTGTGGAGATGGAAGTCATAAATCTCCACAATGATGTTCAGCTCAAATCCCAGCAGCATTCTGAGCTCTTCTGGAGTTTAGATCATCCAGAAAATGATCCAGATCTCCACCAGCTGCTCTGAAAATGCAGCATCATTTGGGTCCACATACCTCTGAGATCTGAATGTCATCAAGTCAAAGTTCAGAACCAGAACCAGAACCAGTCTGAAGGATGAACATTTCAATGACTCCATCAGTGGATCCACTCCTGCTTCCAGCTCTCTGCTCCAGTCTATGCAGGATCAGCTTCTCACTGACACAATCAGATGTGAAGGTTAAGAAAGTTTTCAACAGAAAATGTTTTTCTGCTCTAACTTTAATGTTTCTAATTGTTAAGTCTGAATAAAAGTTTTCAAACACGAGTAGCTCTGCGGCTGTTGCAGTTTATAAAAGTAGCTCACTCAGCAGAAAAGGTTGGAGACCCCTGTCCTAGACTGTCGTCTGAAGCTCACCGTGTCTCAGCACCTCTCAACACATCTGCACAGACTAAACATTGAAACTGGACACCTCTGCCACTGGAACTGTGTTTGGTGTGAACGAAGCTGCACGCCTGATGTGATGACCTACGTTTACTGATTCAGAGAGAACAGCAACAAGGTCATAGAACACTCCAACCTTCTTAATTTTTACCAAAAGTGTATCAAAAAAAGTGCAACAAAATCCCCACAAACACACACACAAGTGCAAAATCCCCCTCAGGAGTAGAGGCTTCAAATCAAGTTGTTCTTGATGACAGGAGATGCTGAAACTGCTCACCAGTGTTTAATGGAGATCCGTTTCAAACTCTGTCTGGATTGTTGTGAAGCAGCGGAGCAGCTTTTTCCTGCAGGGGCCACTGCTGCTGTCGGGGGGGGGCTGCTTGTGCGAGCAGAGCAGAACACAAAGTAAAGGCGACGTTGGAGGGACCCCCCCCCCATTGTTGGTTTTTGCAGATGGCTGCCATCAAACGCAAGCATCAATCACACGTGGCACAGATGTGGAGCGTGATGAATGAACCCCTGAGCGAGATGTGGCGACCAAAATGAGCTCCACAAAATGCTTGAATGATTATGGCGGCTAAAGTGAGAAAGAGAAAGAAAGAGGCCAAAGTTGAGGTCTCCAGCTGCAGTTTACTTTTCCTCTGACGCATTTTGTTTCACACGTTTCCTGTGAATAAATTCTGCTTTTCAGCTAAGAGAAATCAAACTTCATATGTGGTAAAGCTAGCAGCCTTTTCTTTGTCTTAATATTGGCCACCATTTGCATAATGCTATTTGGATTTAAGATTATTTTACAGGGAAAAGCAATTTCAGAGGCTCAGTCACTCCACTTGCTTATGTAGTCATAATGGCCATCCAACTGTGTAATTGGACATTTTAAACTGTTAAGGAAGTTAGTAACAAGCAACAGAGTAGAGCAGACCATGCATTAAAGATGAAGGACAGTTGAATACGGCCATCGCCGTCTGTCGGTGCTGAACACGTAAAATCCACACTTCATGCAGATTATGTCCAAACGTCAATTACAGCCGACATAAAATGATGAATATTATCATTCAAGTCAGGAGTCTCCAAGTTTTGGAGAATCAAATGACCTAAATATGAATTTGTTAGGAATCATTCCTCGAGATTTGGCCTCTTTGGGTTTGTCAGTGTTTCTGTGGCTGTTTCTGCTTAGGAGATTAGTGTCTGAGAATCAGTTAGAGCTAACGATGACAAGAGAATGGCAGCTCATTTAGATGGTGAAAATTACTGCTGGGATTTCCACAGGAGTGCCACCAAGCTGGGTTAATGCTGTTTGTGATAGCTGCTGACAGGACGCCTTCAGGGAGGGAGCACTCGCGATGGTGACCTTTCATTTTGACAGAGGTCACCGTTTAGCTTTTGTGTCGACACTTAAAGCTTCAGTCTGGCTGCTCTGACAGTTGGAAGAAATTCAGAAGTCCAAAAGAAGACGTTCAAAAAAACCCGTCTGTGAAAGAATGAGAGAGGATCATCCTAAGATCTGTTTCCAAAGTGTTCTCAGTGTGATGATCAAAAACCTGTCATTTTCATTTTCTGGGACATAGTTTCTGCAGGAGTTCATTAGAACTTCTCCTCTGAGTTGTGTTGAGGACTGTTGGCATGGAGCAACCCCCACCCACAACTGAGAGTTCTGTATTTACATGCTCTGCCACTAGCTTACAGCGCTCAAAACCCCAACCTAACATTAGCAGTGCAACAAAAATGGTTAAGGCCCGGTCCCACCGGCTTACATGGCCAGATCACAGAAAGAGCGTCATCCCCGGGGTTCAGACACTGTTAGCAGCAACAAGAGATATGTGGCAACGGAATCACGCGGTAAGAAATTTGCCCGCTGTTACACACAGAAATAATTTTTGAACTGTGCAAAAATTGAGATGTATGTGTAGTACAGCGGGACCGCCGTGCAATGACCGTGAAACGACAGTTCAGCAACTGTTTCAGTGCGCGATCGGGCTGTGGAGCGAACGCCGGCACACGCGCTTGGACGCCGAAATTCTGCGCTCGTGCACAGCTGCAGCACGGCCGTTTCCACGGCCAGTCTGCGCTTGGATCGTTGCTTACAGCGTCTGTTTAGCGGCTGATCCAGGGAGGACTCGCTGACACGGGATTAAGGAGTCCTCTGGCAGGGGGGTGGACTCCAGCATCTGTATCACTGCCACTCCGCGAGCATGCATAAAGTTGATTTTCCAACTTTTTTACCCGGGATACGGCTGTTAAATCCTGTGGGACCGGGCCTTTAGCAATATCATCTCTAGCCAGCCGTACAGTTCGGATCCAGAGAAATCCCTCCTCCACCCTGTTCTCCACCTGGACCACTACTATGTGGTGTTTTGGCCTCAACCATCTCCACCTTCTGGGCCAGGGGTGGCAAACTCGAGCCCGGGGGTCACATGCGTCCCACTAAACTATTAAAGGGTTCATACCATGAATTTCTTAAATTTTTCAGAGACAATTATAACCACATGTGATCATATATTACTTTTGGAACACAAAAAAACAGATTATTTATTAAATATGAATTATTTTTGTTAACTATCTTTACACCCGGGAGGAAAACGACTCGATCTCCGAGGCTCTGCCTTTCACTCTCTGAGGGTTCCACCCACTGCATGATGTCATCCTTGACGTCGGTGTGTCACCCATTAAAAAATGAGGGGACATTTTTTATGATGATTTTTTTTAATATTGATGTAGGTCACCGCAGCTCATATGTTTATCACCAGATTTGGCACAAACAGAATAGTGATGACTAATGGATTCATTTTGTGGACAAACTTGGTCAAGAAATGCAGACAAAAACACCAGATGAACATTCAGGATTTATTAAAATGATGACATAATCTCTGTTTCAAAAATCCTCTTTGCTTTCATGTGGATCCCTTTGTCTTTCTGCTGTTGCTCAATAATCCTCGTTTAAACCAGTTCTCTCAATTCGTCGCTTGCTTTTGCCACCAGGAGAGTCTGCTCCCTTTCTCCCGCCGGCTTCCCAATATCTCGTCTGCTTGCTCCATTCTCAAGACGTTTAGGATCCATCCCAACATGTGCAGATTTCTTACCAGCCCAAAAGCTCCTAAGTTTGATGAGCGTTTCTAGGACATCTGTAAAAACTCTCGACACAGACAGTCGGCGTCTGCTGGGCACGAGCTGGAGGGGGGGGTGAACCGCTAGCTTGAGCTGCTAGCTTTGCGGAGAAAGTGTTAGCCTGGAGCTGAGCAGACTTTTCCTGAAAGGGGCGGTCCCACTCTGTGACATCAGCATGTGAGGACCCGAACATTTCCATGGGTATGGGAGGGGCTGCTGCAGAGAGTGCAGGTTTTTAGAGGATTAATCAGAAAGGATCAAAATGCTGCTTTGGGGTGCTTTATAGTGAAGAATGAACAGCATAATACATTTAGAACATCTGCTCAGAGTCTATTCGAATTAAAATAGGTAGGACCCTTTGTATCAAGAAATAAATATGAACATTCCTAAGATCTCTCCTTCTTGAAGTGATATGAAGAGTTCAGTTGAGTTGTTTGTTTCTTCTGTTTATCTGAATAATGGAAAATATGCACGGAGCATCAAAACATGCTCAAAGCTCAAACTTTTTCATTTCTAAGCGCGAGAAGAGTGATTCAAGAAAACCAACATCGTACCGAACCGTGGAACACGTTTTGAACGGTTCGGTTTTGTATTGAATATTGCTGCATCCCTAGTCGTCACCATCACTGCTGTCATGGTAGATTGGTCAAAGTTGGATGAAAATGTAACATTACAGGTGAAGAAGGAATCCCGGCTTTGCTTGAATTTGTTTTAATAGTTGTGATCACAACATGGTGAAATCCTGGAGGGACTGACTCATGTGAAACTTTTGAATGTGATGGAGCTGCAGGAATTTCCCAGGAGGGAAGAGCAGATGAACAGCTGATGAAAATCCAGGTCTCAGGATGTTAATGTTCTTCATCCATGTCTTCCATCATCAGCAAAATGACTCAGGAACATGTTAAAAACACATCATTTTCATTGAACTGGGTCTCTACATAACTTTGAATCAAGCTGATTCCTCCCATTTATTGAGGACTTCTATAAAAGCATGTATGCACCATTTAGATACGTCCACCGTCTAAAAACCCATCTGGAGAAGTTTCTGACTGGTGAGACTAAAGATGAGATGAAAAGTTTTACACTTTGTGAAAGGTTTTGATGGCTGAGATCCGGCTCAGCCGCAGACAGAACACCATCTCTGTAAATACATTCCGCCTCTTCCTGAGGACGGATCAAGTTGCAGGTTCTGCATCTCCTGCTTTCCAGCGGTCAGCGCCTCATTCCATTTCAGACGGACAAATTAGATTTTTAGAATACTTGACGGGAAAGTGGTTGATCATTGGACAGTGCTCTACGATGGGAGACATGTCCAGATTTGACCATTCTTGTTTCAATGCAACCGTTCCACATTTGAAGAAGAAAAACCGGATTAGATGACCTCTGAACTCTGGCTCTGTGGTGAAGGGAATTAAGAAAAAAAGATTAGTGTCTGTTTTACTCTATTTATGCCACAGAGTCATTTGGACTGGATGGAGGCCAGAGCTTATGTTTCTGTTCGTTTTCGAAAGTGTCTCTGTAATTAGAAAGTATTTGAAATTAGCTCCAATCTGTCCGTTTAAATATGGAAACAGAGCAAAGTACGAATCAAACTTTCTCTGCACCAAACAGAGCAGCTGGTCCAGCAGATATGGACTCCTTCAGCACACTGACCACTTCAGCGACGCTGATAATTTAATTCTTAAAATTGGATATTCACTGAGGATCAAGCAGGCAGAGCAAGTCACAATTATTCTTCATTTCTGTGTAATTTAGTTTTTTCTCTCTTTGCCTTGGTCTTTTAAAGACCAGCAATGACCTCAATAAGACGCTTAAAAGAAAGTAGAGTTTTGACAAACTGCGGCCCGGCTGCGAGCGCTCCACTCTCACATCAGCTTTATGTCTAAACTCTTGGTGGCTGCATGTTTGGAGATTTAAGTTTCTCTCTGCTCAGGATTTTTTAAAATCTACTTTGTTTTGTTTCAAACCAGTTCTAACATCTGACACAGAGATCACAACCCCTGAAAACATCAACATATTGTCCTAATTATATCCAAGAATAGAAGGAGGACAACTTAACATTGCAGCTCTCAAGAGATTAATATCTCTTTTTTTAATAACTAATGAAACGTCTGAGATGACACCTGACCCATGGCAGGAAGACGAGGGGCTGACATCAAGCAGGCTGGAGGATTTAGGAGTTTAACAAGAGACAATACACAAAAGAACATTGATCACATGAAGTATTAAAGATGTATCGTGCTATAGGTCATAGCAATTTTAGCTAATTTGCACCTGGAGTCTCTGGGAAAGGAAAAACAAATAAAATCAAACCAGTTAAAATCAGTGGAATTTGACAGGGGAATGATGGGATGAAGAGATGAAGAGAAACAGAGAGGAGAACACCAGATCCTGAAGATTGTCTGGAAGGGAAGACCTAGAAAAGAAGACGATGGTGAGCAGTTGATGATGGCTCAGCTAGGACACAAGGTCTAACTAATAAAGCAGACAGGTTTGGATGACAGGTGATCCAAAAGAGAAGGTTCAAGTCTGATTTGAGTCTCTCCATGGACCTGTTAGTCTTTTTCCTGCAACGTGTCCTTTGTCTTCCAGTGTTTCTGTTTGTCCGTCTCCTTCCTCTCCTCTTACATCATGGCTGCTCCCAGCAGACTGTAACTTTTCCAGAGTCCAGTTCTACATTTTTCTAGAGGAAGTTTTCTGCAAAAGTATTAAACAGAAACCCTTCAGTGTAATTGGTTGGTCAAGTATGTGGTTCATAGGAAGGATTTAGGCCCGATCCGAATACTCTCCCTTGATTTGAAGTGGCACTTGCCGTCCAAGTCCTGTCCGGATTATTATTTTTTAAGTTTCACCCTCCAAACAGAGGGGTCCAAAGTCCACTATCGAGTAAACCGCGTCACACTGACGTAGGGTAAAAGAATAAATATGGACAAATTACTGAGAAGCTCTTTTCTTCACGTTGGTGCGCTCTAAACCACAGAAGTTTACATTTAAATGTAAGTAATGACTTTATGTTGTAGCGTGACCTTTTTAAAGTCATAAAACAACTGTTGTTATGTATGGAAGCTCCGAGCTAAAGCTAGCGGACCAGCGATATTGATGACATCATCGAATGAAAGTCACGTCTGAAATATTAGACACTGTTTTTTGATCACCCTCCGTTTGAAGCCAGAATGGAGGGATAAATGAAGGGGGAGGGCTAAGGGGGAGGGAGGGAGAAGGGGAGGATTCGGATCAGGCCTTCTAATCGCTTCCTCTCTACGGCCCCCTCCCTCCCAAGCGCTGATCACCTGTAACTCCTCCAATGATCCGTACTAGTATGGAAGCACCTAACAATCCCAGCTGATCAAAATCGCCCTTTTATGGAAAATGTATTTATTTTTAAAGTGATAAGTGTTTCTAAAAATGTTTATTTAGCCTTTTTTTTATATAATTTATCAGGAATATCTGTTTGAGAAAGTGGGAAAATTTGTAGTTTCACCGGATATTATTCACAATCCAAGTTTAAAACGGCTAATAAGAAAACTCTGATGACCCAGCATTCTAGTAGTACATAAACGCATCACTCACAGATGAATCATTGAGACGTGAAAAGAGTCTCACGATGGAATCCGTGTGTAACTGAGGCTCCATGTGTGCAAAAGAGGTAATTTTTGCGTAACTTTTTTAAGATAGTTGTGTGTAATTAGTTTCAAGCTATTGTAATTTTAATTTTAATTTGTATTTTGTATGTTTTTTAATGTTGTAATTTTGTATTCATGCACAAATCCTTATTTATGCACAAATCAAGAATTATGAGTCTATTTTCTCTCCATAAATTACTGCAGTCTAATCTGAACCAACACAGATGATGACTGCAGATAAACTTGTGGAAGTTGATCTTTCTCTGCTGATCAGGGATCTGGAGTTTGTGATTAAACATTTCACTCAATATTAACTTTTCTTTTCAAAGTTGTTAAGACAACAGCTCCGTCCAAACCAATAGAAAATGACACCAAGGAGCCGGATATACTGATGTAAACTGTGTCTGAAACCTCTTTTTTTAGGACTGCTGAGGTTAAAAATGAAGGAGCACCATCTTTTCTCAGGTTTCACACATTGAATATACATTTTTGTCAGAGGTTTCACAACATTTTTCACAGAGTTTTCCTGTTTTCATGAGGAGAGATTTGTTCATGTGAATTCCTGGACATTTCGTTTCTCCTGGTCCTTCTGCTTAAATTTAATTCCTCTCATTTTCACAAGGATTTCTGATTTCATTTCACTGCAAACAAATGATTTCTATCACGCGAAGAATCAAATTAACTCTAGAATCTTTTGATTGTGGTGCTTGAGGGCAATATTTGTATGAACTTTGTGACCTGTACCATCGCAGCCAACGTTTTCTGCAGCACTGTGTCTACTCAGAGTTTAACAATCAAAAGTTTGTTGTGGTTTGCTGCAAACAGGAATGGCACACATGTCTGGCATGTGTAGCGCTGCCTCCTGGACTGCAGAGTCCTTGCCGTTTTGCCGTGTGCTTTGGGAGGTGGTCCGGGCTTTGTCCCAGGTTTGTCATTTGGTTGACAACTGACCCAACTCCATCACGTCCCCTGAAGTTTCTGCAATGACTGTTTCTCACTGTGAGCTCTCTGCCTCCTGCCTGGACGGCAGAATTCCAGCACGTTGATAAATACCACGGCTGACCTCTGCAAAAGGATGTGGCAGCTGAGCGTGACACGCCCGGCCTGCTTCTATGGACACATACGTTTACACAAGATGTTTGTGACTATTAAATGCAAAAAACAAAACAGGGAGACATTCATCTTTTACCCTTAAAAAGTGGGATGGAAGTAAAAAGTAGATGAGTTGGAGGCATGATGGACAGATTTTTTTCCAACTCTCCCACGTGATCCGTGCGCGCTCTTTGCAGCCTGAATGAGGACATCCTACAGGGACTTTTGTATCACGTGCACACTCTGTATGTGCAGCATTTGTGTGCGGTCAGTACGACTAGAGTGTGCCATGAGGACACCCACACGACACAAGTGTGTGTAACTTCCATCATCCTTACCAATACTTCCAAAGACACTTACCACACATATGAGAATGGTATGTTCCATTTTCATGATGAGGTAGACATCCAAGACTCAAGGAAACCACAAGACACACCTGCGCTCCCCTTTACCATTCAGCTCCGGAGTTATTGCCAGCAAAAACTAAATAACACAGGCCTATTGATACACTGTAAATCTTTGACCGGTCATGCCATCACTGTGTAATTCTGATGCAGAGACAGGTCGCTGTTGCATAGTGGTCCAAACCCGCTTTTCTCTCTGTCAGAATCAGCTGAATTATTTTGATTGAGTAAACACTTCACTTCATAAAGTGTTGATAATCAGCGCAAGGCTACTTTTCTCCACTGCAGAGTTTGCTGGAATCATCTTAATTGTGTCACCAGGTGAGGAGTTACAATCAAGAGAATGTCAACGCTCCGATGTTGGGTCAGAACCCAGCTGCTGCTCTCTACGACCATCCACGCCCAAAAGCTTGCGAAGGGTGCATGAGAATAATGCGGCTGCCACCTCAGGATGGAGAGCTATGAATAGAATCTTCAAGATTTCATGCTGCCACCCAATTTTTTGAAAATTGCTGGCATGGTCAAGAATAGCTGGTGGCCGTCAATCGTGCAGAATGGCCCGCTTTTTAAATACCCCCAAACAGTGTTGGGTTATATGCTTTTAAAAAGTAATTGATTATTTAACTTTACTTAAATATTCATGAAATGCATGAATAATGTAAAATTAAATAATGCATGAAACTGTAATTAAATTACTTTACTCATTAGCTTTTTGAAAAAGTAATTCACTACTCGTTACTGTACTTTTTTTCCACTTATGTACACATTCTTAAGGTAAAAACTGCTTAGCACAAGCAAGATCCTCTTGTCTTTCATTTAACTTTATTTTTAAAGCAATGAGCTTATGCATATATGAACAAAGTTCGAGACATAACCTGCATGGCTTCATTACAATTTAGACAACAATGTATAAAATGACACACAAGTTGAAGTGAGACGTAGGCCTATACCTATGTAGATGGATTGTTATCTTTCAAATCTGAAACTCTTGAAAAGAACTATTAACTTACTGTATAAAATATTATATGTCAATGGCACTAACTCAGATTGACCAGTAATGTTCAGGAGGAAGAGGAGAAACTGTAAGACAGAAGATTAAAGGATAAAACGGTTTCTATGAAGGAGCCGTCTCGTGCCGTTCATTCACAACAGACACATGTGCACATGCACGGGGCGGGTCTCTGCTCTGCTGCTCCTCAGGGATGAGAGGACTCTGCAATATTTCTGCAACCATCTTTGAGGCAGTTTGGAAAGCAATGTGACTGCAGCAGCGAGGGCATGTCTGTACTTTAACTGATCCCCAGCTCTGCACGAGCAGATGTGTGCATGTATATCATGTAACCATTTTTTATTTCATAATGTCAGAGCCTACAAACCTAAGTAACCAAGTAACAAGGGTTTCTACAGTCCAGTAATGGACGCTATGAACGGTTTACAGTAAAACTGCTTGTTTAATTCTGGTTGTGATTAACTTTACACATCGACCAGAAAATCTTCATGTATTCTCCTGGTACTTTCTAATTTTCATTATTTCTTACATTGTATGTTAGTTTGTCATTATTTATATACACAATGGCATCAACATCCAGTACTCACTACCAGTCGAAGGTGGTAGTGGAGGACGCCATCCTGTATCCTGTACACCGAGCTCTGTCCTACCTGGACAGGGAGGCTGCGCTGTCAGGATGCTCTTTTGACTTTTCCAGTGCTTTAATACCATCCAGCCCCTCCTTCTATACTACAAACTCCTGACTTGAAGCACAGGTGCTCCACAAGGAACTGTACTCTCACCTCTCCTCTTCACCCTTTACACCACCGACTTCCACCACAACTCTGATACATGTCACATGCAGAAGTTCTCTGACAACACTGCTATTGTGGCATGTATCCAGGAGGGGGAGGAGGGGGAGTACAGGCAGCTGGTGGAGGACTTTGTGCACTGGAGCCAACGAAACTGCCTCCACCTGAACACCACCAAGACCAAGGAGATGGTGCTGGACTTTCATCGAGCACCTGCCGCGGTTCAGCCCGTCAGCATGGATGGAGCAGAGGTGGAGGTAGAAATACCCGGGATCCTGCTGGACAAGAGCCTGAACTGGTCAGCAAACATGGACTGCATTTACAGGAAGAGACAGAGGTTCACCCTGAGCAACCGCCCTTTTTCTTGGGCACATTTTGAGGTCATACCAGTGCACGACCTCAAAATGTGCCTGTACCGCCATTGACCAGTACCAGGTTTTAGGGAAAAAAATTCATGGTAGGTTTCAAAAATCATGGCTTCTTCTTAAAATCTCTGAGGCCACTGCACATTGTGTAAAAATGCAACCGATTACAAATGCCACCACTCCTCCACCTGCCAAATGTGCTAAAAAACTTGCATTAAGTGGTGAAATGTTAGCTAATGTGACTGTAGGCGAAGACATTTATCAAAAACAGCTTTTAGTTTAGTTGAATTTGGTTCCTTTTATAATGGCTGATTCTGACAGAGTGGAAATAACCTCCATGGTTTGTGACTTCACATCTAAAGGAGAGAATCATTTCCTCCATTTTCTTTATGTTAAATTTCTCCCATAACGTGCGGGAAGGTACCGGCTCAACTTCAGACGGCTTAACTGCATCCTCCAGAGGGACAATGATCCTGAGCCAAAGTTTCCTCAGAAGATTATAAGTTGTATGCTTGCCATCCAGCAGATGTAATTGGGTGCTTAAAAAGTTAATAACTTTTTTTCAATAAAAGTGCTTGTCAGCTTTTTGGAACATCACATGTAATCTGTGACCGGAGCCCCAACGCTTGCATGCTAATGGAAGCTATAGGGATTTAATTAAACCATTTTCCTTCCTTTCACCATATTTGACTTCACATTTCATATGCATTCTAACTTAATTTCTCCAATGGAATGATCTGAATAATGCCTTCGCATAAACGGTTGTGAATTTAATTAGTTTGTCTTCTAAATCAACATTCTCCTTTTGGAGATAAAAAATGTCTTTTGCAAATCTAAACAGGGCAAAGAAAAAAAGTGGTTCTCTGGAGTCTGTTTTTAGGAGGTTGTGAAGGGACGCCACACATCACATAAATGATCAACTTTTGGCATTACATTTTCTCCCCAAGCAATAAATACATAATTGCATATTTGGGTTTTTTGTATGGGAAATCCAATGTTTGTGAGGGGATGGCTCAGTGCAAATTCTGATGACAGACCACCCTTAGGTTTGCTTTCAGCTGAGTGTAATTGAGTAATAAAAATCCAAATCAGATTCTTCAAAAATGAAAAATTGATTTTTCATTGCACATGCTGTGTTTTGGGAGCTGTAAGTAAATAATATGCCAATCGTTGGCAATCCAAGCATATTTATATGGTACCTTGAAAAAAAAAAGTCATTGCATATCTTTTTTTCTTATAGACCAATAAAATAGTGAAATACATTTCAATAAATGAAGGAAAAAGGTGGGATTATTTGTGAAGTGAATGTTTAAAATCTGAAGGAAGAGGATGAGAAACGGACATGAAGACTGGTTGATGTGGGAGGCTGCTTATCCTCCCACTTGTTACTCAGTGTCACAGTGAAGGGTTGAGATGAAGGCCTGCTAGCAAACACTCCAGAGCTCTTCTGGTTACGAAGAACGTGGCAACATCTGAGCCCAGCAGGAAGCGCTTTGTTCTGTATTCATCCACCTGATAAACAGCAATAATCACCGTAATAACGTCTGTTCGAGAGCACTCGGGATCCAGGGAGGTGGGGGGGGGGGCAGATGTGAGCGGGTGAGATGGTTGTTAATCTGAGAGGCTGAGTGGAGTTTACAGGGACAGGGAGGGTGGGCCATGGCTGCTCAAACCCAGATAAGGATGTCTCCCCACCACTGGTTACCACAGCATCAGCCCCTTCCCAGAAAAAGCTGGCCAGGCTGCTCCCTCCCCCAGCCAAGGATTTTTGTCCGGCGGTGATAAGATGCTCCTGAGCCTTGCAAATAGCGCAGGTATTAGCCCGGCCCGGTCAGCACAAAGGAATGCAGCAGAATGGCGAGGAGGGCGGAGGAGGCTGAGCGCCGGCTCAAGCCAGCCACCATTCTGTGAGAACAGATAAGTGCTGCTCTGACAAGAGCTTCAGACAATGGGAGGGACGGTCAGTGGCACCTCTGCCCGAGCAGATAAAGACAAGCTCGCCACCGCGCCGCCACACACCCCCACCGCCGGCCCATCGAGGGTACCTGCAAAAGCAGGAGCAGATTTTGATCAGTGATTTATTTCTCAATTAGGCTTAGTTTGTGTTAAATAAATATACCAGCTTGTGAACCTAAACCTAAAGATTTATGAGTTGAAGCTGTAAAATTATGTTCTTACCAGAAAAATCAGCTGTTGGTTTGTCTCCACTTCCTGTTCTGTGGCACAGACAGTCAGCAGAACTGAAAGAACATGACCGCTACAATGACAAAACCTGACTTTAGTTCTAAAATTCTCATAAATTAGGTTTAGTTTGACAAAGTTTATTTATTGTGCAGTTTACTAACTGAACCATTGACTGTACATGAGAATGTTGGTGGAGATAATTATCTAAAAGGTGGGAATAAACATAACATGTTTGTTCTAGTAACTCTTGTCAGGACATTCAGCATCCCATCTCGTGGGACTTCCGGTTCTGGGTGGGAAGACGTTGGCCAAAACCAGTCATGACATGTAAAGTTCAGTTTCAGGTCCTCTGATATTTTGCCAAATTAAAAAAAAGGTGTCTGTTCCAACAAGACTGGACTGTGAGGCTCCTCCCCCTTGAAGTTCCAAACAGGAAGTACCTGCTGGCTCCAAGAAGCCAAAATCAATTTGTCAGAATAACCATTGACTCTAGTACCTTTTCCTTTAATAAAAATGTTTTTTTCTGTAATTTAAGTTATTAAAGTTACAAACTGACCAATCAAATGCCTCCATAAAATTAGGTGGAGCATGCTGGACGCCATATCCAATGCTCAGAACATTTGAAAGATTTCGTGTTGCCTGTTTTCAAGAGTTAGGGGTGTGGCCTTCAAACAAGCTCACTCTTGATTGGTAAGAGTGGTTACCATAGAAACAACAGCTTAGGCTGACTCGGACCAATCACTGCTAACTGATATCGTCTGGCTCCAACATGGTGGCGACAACAAAAAGTGACAACAATTTTTAATTCCCAAACTGGAAAATGTGAAGAAAGAAATATGACAACAAGAGTCAAACACACCAAACCCTCAAAATCCAAATATCTTCTGCATTCCCTCTTAAATGTTTACTTATAGAGTTAATGTAATATTATTGTCATTTATTTGGATTTATTCAGCATATTATCTACGGGACATGTCTATTTATAGTCAACACATTTACATAAAAACGCAGTAAAACAAGAGCTGTGAATGTAAATGCGTTAACGCTAGAGATTAGTCAATAAGAATGAAGAAGAAACATCTAAGACAACCAGGTGTAAATAGCTGGAATGGGCGGGGCCTGTCTACACACACTCAGTAGTTACAAACATACCTGTTGGCTAAAATAGTCTTCACATATAAACTAGTCAAAATGTACACAATACAACTGCAGTTCACACACACACTTCTGCATATGAACCCACACATGTAAAGCCTTTCATTCTGTCACACATACTATTAGTGCAAAGGTGAGCTGACACCTGTGCTCAGGTGAGTGTTTATGTTTGGCTGAGATGGATGGAGAGTGTCCCACCGTCACTACACTGAGACCCTCCACCGAGGCAGCAGCAGCCAGGACCCCCCTACACCCGCCATGGGGCCATGGAGGGAATCTGCCTGCTGGGTAATCCTGCCAAGCCCCAGACCAGGGCACGCGGGACCGCCGCGGAGACCCCCAACACCTGAACAAGGGAAGGCACAGGAGCACAGAGTGCAGGCCCCAGCCCAGCCTGAAAAGCAAAACAAAAAAAATCTCACAAATGCTCAATCATTTTTAGATAAATTCTTAAATTGGGTTTTATTGTGTGGCCTATTTAACATAGTATAAAATCTAAATAGTAAAATCCAAACAGCCAAAGGTTTTTGATATTTCTATGTGTGAGGATCAGAGGAAATACAGGAAACTTCCTCCTGTTCAGCCAGGAAAACGTGAAGTGTTTTCCTGTTAGTGAAGGTTTTCAAGCCCATTTTAATTGATGCCACAAAACATTTCTAACAATGTGTTCCTTTAACCTTCAGTGAAGGCTGAGCGTCCAAATGCTGAAAGAAAATGAGTCACAGAAGCTTAAAGTCTTGAGAAGGTCAGAAAATGTTTGTTTCTGACAAAGTTTGAGACAGTTTCCATCCTCCACCCTAAACATATGAACACAAGGCTGGACAGAGTTAAAAGTGCAGAGGAACAAAAATTAATCAAAAGTAATTAAACAGAAAATTCTGACGGACAGAACAAAATAACAAAATAACATCAACAAAGAGAGAGAAGTTCACAAGAAAGGTGGAAGCCAGACACTCAGCTGACCCCCGAGGGTCAGAAGGACCCACCAGCAGCATCAGCATCGAAGTAGGAAAGCTTCTTTTTACACAAAAACATTCAACAGAAAAGAATCCAACATTGAACTTTACAAAGAAAGTAAATAACAAAACTCGACAACAGATGAAGAATTTTTCAAGCCTCCAAAAGAATTCAGAAGCAAGACTTGTGAGATGTCAACTCAAGCAACTTTGAAACAAACTTATAAGCAGAAATGATTCTCTTCTTTTTCTTGAAATGTATGACAACACGCAAGTCACGTGTTATAATAATCTGACAGTTTCCATTATTCACAACCAGTACAAGGTAAATTAATAAATGCCTTCCATTCTGTGAAGCAAGAAACTACAAATGTTTGGAGTTTCATGTTTTTGTGCAGGAAAAATGGCTTCATTCCTGATTTTTGTTGACCTTCTGTGTAAACTGAACAGAATGCTTTTTTATTCACTAGAAATCCTCAAACACAATAACTGAATTGCATTTTTTTTTTAACTGCAATGTCTTTATTATTTTACAAAATGGTAAAAAAAATACTAAAGTGTGACGTTTGTGCACTTACATTTATCTTTCCAGTGTAGGTCATGTTCTGTTCTGAGTCTTCCGGTCAATGCAATGAAACAAACTGAAAAAGAAGAAAACATTCACACATGTGCAGTCAGGATCAGGTAGGCCCAGTTGTGTTTTCTGATTTTTAGCATGTGCAATAAATATTGTGCAGTCCTGATCCTCAACATTTTTTTTGTGTGTTTTTAAAGTAAACTTTCCAATATCGTAAACATTTTAAGAGGTACCTATTATTGTCAACATCTCATGAGATATTTTAACCAGTAAGTGCTAAAAGATGCTGCTGGCAGAAGTAGAAACATTCGTACATGTGGAGTACAGATTGGGTAGCTGGAACAGACCAGGTAGTGATAGTCCAAGCGTTTTCTTCTTGTTCCTCCTCTTCTTTTGCTTAACACAACTTTAAGGTGCTTGTCTGACTGGTGTGAATTGTGAATCAAGAGTTTAATCAAGAGTCTTTCTTTTCATGTCTTTGCATACCACAGTCACTCCATTCATAATCACCCACTGCTGTTCTGTTTTTATTTCTGTTAATTGTCCTCAGCATATATTTGATTTCAGGACTCAAGTTCCAGGGGGAGCACAGACCTTTATCCAGGGTAGGTCCTGGGAAAAGACCCCTTTACTGCCCTCACAGAGGGACCTACGTCTGGTTTCCATGTGCTAGTCCCCAGCCTGGCTGGCTGTGTCAGGAAGAACATCCGGCATAAATATGTCTGCGTCCTCAGCACATAACTCTGTGGTTTTCAATTCTTCACTGGGATCTGCTTCGTTTTGCTTAGTTCATGTTTTGTCACTTTTACATTTCAACAACCCCGCCTGGTTTCCTGCATTTTGGATCCAACATCACCAGTTCCCAACAAAAACAGAGGTCCAACTAAACCCCAAACAATATCTGCTTTTACTCATCTACCTTTTTTTAAACAAAATAAACACGTTGCCCACCTCTAACCAGCATAGTTTTAACATTTTCTGCATTGAAAACATGAGAATCATTACCTCAATTATTAGCAAAGCCATATGAGTGCATGAGTGTAATTTTCAGCACACCAATGAGAATGTCTGTTGTATGAGTGTTTGAGACCATTGTGTGTTTTCCATGTTTGGACATAAATACGCAGCAGATCAGATCAATGTGGGTTCACAAGATTCAAAATACATGATATCTAATTTGATGGTTGAATGACATGAAAAAGTTCATTTTGAAGTTCAATACCACACAGAAAATAAGAATGAAAACCAAGTACCCAAGAACAGGAAAGATTGTTGGTGTGATTTTGAGGAATTTTCCCAGGCTTCCTTTGACAATTGTCCTGTGTAAATTAGAATCGTCTCCCTGTTTCTTGCACCTTTTGTGTTCCTGGTTGCGACCTTTTTCCTCCATTTGTCTGCGCTGCTGCTTTCCTTTTGCACTTCTGTCAAAGAAAAATCTCTCCAGAAAGCAATGTGATGCAAGTCTTACGGTCTTTGACAGCATCACCGATATTAATGATTAGATGCTTGCTTCCTGCTTTGCATTTTACATGTTTTTTGCAGAAGAGTAAAGTTTTCATCAGACTGGGGGCGTTTGCTGCTCATGGTCTGTAAAAGTAAATCAGCTGCATTTTTGAGGCTAAAATGAAGCAAAAAAATAAAAAATGTGTGAACTGTACTCTGATGAAGAAACAACCTTTTGACCTATAAACACAGCGCAGATGACACGGTCCAAACGTTGAGCCTGTGATTACAATGTTCTTGTTTTTGCAGTGTCTTGAATGTGAAGTCTGACAGGAGCAACTGAAGTAAGAATAGCTAAGGAGCAAAACGAGTAACCTTTAAGAGAAACGGTGCTCAAATGTCACCCTCTTATTGAAGACATTCCAGAAGAGGTCCAAAGCTGTGATTATGATTAGATGGAGAAGAGAACCACAATTATTAGCTCAATTGTCCCTCTCCAGTGCAGGGAAAAGTCTGCAGCCTTTGTGGTTGACCACCACTTATTTACTGCCCTCCATCAGTGGCTGTATAAATATTCCTGGTGAAGAAGGGGCAGTCAGCAGAGTGCTTCATCAAAAACAACCTTTTCTTGTCAGGGGCTAATATGAACGTGTATATCACCGCAGGAGTCCGCGTCTCCAGCAGTGAAACCTGGAGACTGTTCCACATAATGATGCTTTCTGAGGGACGAAGCCCTCCGCAGGTCCGTGTCTCCCTTCAGTCGATTTGACGGTGACTCAAGGAAACCTGGAAGAGTGGTTATAAAACAGGCTACAATTGGAAAGCCTGTTTGTTGGCGAAGACTTGAGGATCCTTGCTGCTTATTACATCATACAGAATTCACATATCAGAAAAGCCCTAAAGGCAATTCATGCTGTATGTCAATAAAACTCAATTCCATACCAGTTATAAGAATGACATATCTGCCTCTATACAGCTGCGATGGCCAATAAAGGAAATAAATATCCATATTTTTTCACTTCTCCCTGCAACTCGCCTGGAGTTTTTTGTGTGACCTCCTAAAGGATCCTTTATTGGATTAGACTGCCATACCAGGGGACTGGTGTGTGATCAAACACTTTTATTCTCCTCAGCTGTCTTTATTACACACGGTCTTTTGGGGCTCGGTGACTCATAAAGAGCTGTTATGAATCACTTACAGATGGATGCTAAGCCTGCAGTTAAAATGGACTCTACAATGTGAGACGGGGGCCCCTAATTTGAATCATTATGAGACTATTGTGCCATTATGAGGTCGCTTTCATCAAGTTCTGAACTATTAGCGTGATCTCTAAAGCTATTTTCTCCATGTAATCTGGAGAGCGAGGCTTCCATGGTGCCTGTGCTCTAAACGGACACAGTCATCTCAAACAGAGCTCACTTCTCAAGAGGCCTGATGTGGTCAGACGCTTCATCCTAGAGCGCCACATGAAGTTACTTCAACTCTTAAAGCTGGTTTGAGCCAACACCTGTAGATCTGCAGGAATCCAATTAGATCCGTAGCATGATGTTGTGAGGAGGTGTGAACACCTGTTCAAAGTCCAACAGGACAGGTGGTATTTTACCTGTGTTGTTGCCTCTTGTTAGTGGCTATAGAGGCACAGCTGCACCCAGAGGGACACCCAGTAGGATTGACTGTTTTAGGGGTGTAGGGAAAAAAAATCCCTCTATGAAATATTGTAAAATTAATTTGTCAATAATATATTTGATTTCAAATGCTGCCAACACAAAGTTTAACTAGATATATATCATTACCTGCAATAATGCTAGTGTGAATGCTGTAAGCTGAATGTGGCTGCTGAAGATGCTGATACTGATAGCTAAAGTTGATAGCTGAAAATCTAGTTGATAGCTTAAGTCTCTGAAGCTAATAGTTGAAAAAAGCTGAAGCTGATGGCTTGCTAAAATATTATCCAAATGCCAAATTCTAATTTAGTTAAAACAGTTAGCATAAAGCTAAAATTATTGCTAGGTCCCATTAGTTGTCACACACCTAGGTGTGCGAAATTTGTTCTCCGCATCTGACCAATCCCCTAAGGGAGTGGTGAAGAGCAGACACAGCTGCGCTCAGGAGCCATTTGGTGGTTTAACCCCCCAATCCAACCCCTCAATGCTGAGTGCCAAGGAGGGAGGCACTGGATCCCATTTTTGGAGTCCTTAATATGACTCGGCCTGGACTTGAACCCACGACTTTGTAATCTCAGGACGGACACTCTACCACAAGGCCACTGAGCTGGTGAGACCATGTTCATATTAAACTCCAAATTAGCCTAAAAATATATTTTTTTAAATCCTAAATTGGCCAAAATAGCATAAAGCTAAAATATTAGCTATGCTTCAAAATAGCCTGAATAAACCTTAGTACCGGCAAGTGCCAAAACAGTCTAAAAAACTATCAAAATGTCATCATAAGAACTGAAACTCTGAATAAGCTTAAAAACCTCAGTAGATGCTAAAACAGTTATGATATTAGCAGCTTGCACCTGATTCTGGTTCTAACAACTTCAGGTTGATTGAATCAACTCTTTTCAGCTGTTCTGAAACCAAAAAGTCTAAGTTGGTGAATTTCAAGTCCATGGACTCTGAGGTTAAACTCTAAATTTGTTTAACCCTCCTCTTGAAACGGACCCCTGGTTAGAACGTGAGCTGCGCTGCACAGAGATGTTGTCGTGTGATTGAGTTATTCCATATTTCAGGCAGAAATCACTAAATGCTCCAAAATGACAGAAAAATGAGTCAAACATGTCTATTACAGTGCCGAATCACTAATCACTCCTCGAACAGCCCACTTGGTTATTCCATCTCTTCCTCCATATACATGTACAACATTATGTTTTATTAATGAATGCCACTAGAGGGTTTGTGTCTTGCACTGTAATTATGTTAATCAGATCCTTTTGTGCTATTCAGAAGAAGAGACAACATGTTTAACAAAACAATGGAGGGAAAAAGAAGAGTGACAGAGCTTCTCATCACACAGTCTTCTCATTTGCCACATAATCAAGTGGATAATAGCACCTTTGTCCACAGGTCAAATTGAGATTTGTTATTTAGGGAGGCTCTTCAGCTACAGGGGAGCAGAGGGGGCCTCTGTGTAAAAAAAGACAATGAAATCTGATTAACATCGTTTGACGAAGTGTAAATAAGACAACAGGCGGACCTCTGAGCTTCACACCAATCAGTGACATTGTAAGAAACACCAAAAATTGTGAAAAATTGGAATCTAATACAATTTTATTTAATTAAATTTAGAATTAAAATTAACTAACTAATTATTTTAACATATTGCAGGCAGCTACAGTGTTTCTTTATAGCATGCAGTGATATCCGTGTATGTGGTGGTGGGTGGGGTTAAGGAAAACAGTCATACATGCGATTACGGAGATTACTGGTTAAACTATTGAAAGATCAAAAACCATTCCTTAAGCCAGATTCACACTGGACGCTGAAGCGCCGTAAAGCGGAGCGGAGTGCTTCTGCTCCGCTCTGCGGTTCACACAGATGCGCATTTGTCCGCGGCGGTCCACAGGCGCTTCTGCAAAACCTTTTTTGTTTTTGCCATCATGGGTGATCATTTAATAACTTAAATACATTAACCCATGTCTCTGCTAAGAGGAACTGCTCTCTGCTGTTGTTTTACACCCTAAACCCCCCCCACCCGCTCTGTCAGCCCACTGTATTGTGTATTGTGTCTGTGCACACGCTCTCGCATGTGTGTGTGGGAGTAAATTAAGAAAATAAAATTAGTTTCTGCTAAGAGGAACCGCTCTCTTCCTCTCCTTTTTTTAACTCCCAAAGCCCAGCCCTGGCCCCGCTGCGGAGTCTGCCCACGTTGATCTGCGTGTGTGCATGTCTGTCTTTTTTGTGTGTCTCTGAGCTCGCGCACGTGCGTGCGTGTTGTGATATTTGTTTATATCCATGTCTACAATTTGTTTAGACACAAAAACATGATCAAATTTGTCAATCGCAATGTTTTATTTTGAAAAAATGGTAATATTTTGAAAATAAACCGGATTTCTCATGTATCTTGATGCAACTTCCTGCCAGAGTTGACGCGGAATGCTCGCGGCTCGCGCACAAAATAGAGCAGACACCAAAACGATCCGCTGCACCGCGCGGGCCCTCCACGCCATTCTGTGCCTGTGTGAACGACGCCATAAGATAACAAGGCGCCGAATGGAAGCGGCCTCCGTTCCGTGCCGTCTTGCGGCGCTCCGCGTCCAGTGTGAACACGGCGTTACTTAACAAGTGACAAAATGACATTGCTGGCATTATTTAGTTCTTCTACTGAATTGAAATGATTCAAATGTAGACATACGCATTAACTCTGCAGAGATTTTCTCTCTCTGTTTTACACTTTAAAAAAATAATAAATAAGTCACTCCTGAGTGTAAGTCGCACCCCTGGCCAATTTATTTTAAAAACACATTTTTACTCTGGAAAATACGGTACATCAGCCTTTGTGAATAGATTATTTGAATTAATGTGCAGCGTATGAGAAAAACAGAGTTTGCAGTGTGAAAATTGAAATGTGATATTTACCCTGTGCTTTGAAACTGTTGCTGGATTAGCATGTCTGTCCCGTGAGCGCGTGCGACAGTGGGAAACGCGTAGAGCTGATCCGCGAGCTGTTGCTAGCTTTTTTGGTCTTGTATTTGGCTTCTGAACAGTGAAAATTTATGAAGTTATAAGATTGTTAAACAATTACCAAACATGGACAGATACCCAGACTTTCTCTCCGTTCTGCCAAATGTCAATATGAAATGTAAATAAGTTCATAATTAATGCTACAACTGGTTGCCTGGATATGAAACAAATGAAAAATGATACTGTTCATTGAGGTAAATTTACATTAATATAGTTAGCAAAACCCTGCTGCCTTTCTGAATCTCACTATGCCATACAGGTCTGTGTCATGGACATAAAATCTCTCTCTCAAACCACCTGTGTGAATCAGTGGAAGCAAATTTGCTGTGGCAACTGTGAGGTTAACCCTCTGCTATCCTCTGCATGTTCATTAAAAATGAAGAAAGTGATCTCAATAGGAATTTAGTCAATTTAATAAAAACTGGGTCAGATTTGAACAAAGATCTCTGAATCTCTGGCATTCAAAGACAAAAGACTCATAAAATACAGTTCCCCTATACCTTGCAGGCCTTATCAGACTCCAATGTTTGCCAGGACAAGAAAACCCTCCAAAAACCTTATTGGTCAGTGTCCCTGTTACTGCAGACAAAATATTCATGGATTTGTTTTTTGGTGGTAAACTACTGGTGTCCTTTGAGCCTGTCCAAACTGGTCTCAACTGGTCTCCATGTGGATTGATGCAACAATGGATTCCTCCATGTGGTTTGGTTGGTTCTCAATGTGTTAATGACAAAATATAAAAGTACTCCGTAGTATGAAAACCTTCATGTGGCCTGATCTAGAAATAAAAAACCCTTCCTTTTGTATATAAAGTCACCACAACCCCAGATGGGATACGCTGACAGGTAAGCAACTGAGTTCACGTCACAGTTGGTGATGGTACAGTTGGAGAAAATTAGGAAAAAATAGAAAATAAAGAGAATTTGTTGTCTTCTATGTCATAAGCTTTGCTGACCCCTGGTCTAGACTCAGAGTTTCTTCATCTACAGTCAAAGTTCATCCCAAACACACATGACGTTATCAGTCCAGAGTCTAACCGCCAAAGATATGCACTTCATTCATGCAGTGCATTCTGTAATACAAATACATCTTTGTAGCCAGGTGTAGAATAATGTATCAGACACTTCAAAATACTGAAGGTATTTTATTTCCTGACTATTCCAAAGAAAGGGAACCTAAACATTCAGAATACTCGCTAGCATTGCACCTAAATACGTTCAGGACATTTGATGACACTGGATAGAGTTGCCACATCGCATGCGGTGAAGCCATACTTAAACTGCACATTCAGTCACATGCTCTGCTGATGTCACACTGCAGCACCAAACTGTGCCAGCAGGGGGAGCAGTCCAAAAGCAGCAGGGAGATGAACAACAGTCCAAAACACTGCACTTGAAGTTTTGTCCAGTACTTCAAGTTAACTTTGTGAGAATAGAGCAAAAAGTTTCCCTCAGGAAACATCAAAGGGAGAACTTTTCTCTAAATTAAAAAGTGTGAACAGAATAATTTTATAAAAAATTTTTTATTTCTTTACATTATCATCCACTCCATTAGTGTCTAGAACAAGGGTGCCCAAAGTGGGGCCCATGGGCCAAATTTGGCCCACCAATAGTTATCTCTTGGCCCGCCATGTTAGTTCAAACCCCTTAGCAGTTTCCCATTGGCTCTCTATGGTGTTCCAAAATTCTACGGCTGTAATATACTTTCGACCTCCAAGTGGCGCTGTTATCACTCTGCCTGCCACTATAGATGAAACAACGCAAAAGTGAGCCAGCCCTGGGATTTTTTTGTGTGTTAGAAATTCCCAGGAGCCTTCCCTGTTACTTCCGATGTTTTTGGTGGCCTTTGCAGCTAGTCAAGATGAAGCGACGGCAGTGGTATATCGATAAGAGGCGTTTAAACAATATGGGAGGAGGATTCGTTTTTGTAGAAATCTCTTCAAAGTCTTATTATTTCAGCAGTCTGAAGCCGTATTGAAAGAGTACAATATACACAACCACTACCAGGCTAAATCATCTTTATTTTCTCATTTTATTTTATGACATGTAAAAACATATTGTATTTGGCCCACATTTAAACCATGACCCTTAGAGCAGAACAGTTTGGGCGCCCCTGATCTAGACCACCACTGTGATCTTCCCTTCTTTGCTTTCAGCAGTAGAATGGAGGATGATTCTAACAATTCTGTTCTTCAGGTTCTACATTCACGTCCATGGGTCCCCAAAAGCATGGAGCAGCCCCACCCCTCCTCCACCGCCACTCCTGAGAGCAGAAAAGGGATCTTTGTCTCAGGATGAGATGGTATGGCCCTAAAACATTCAGCAAACAGCTCAAGGAGCGGCACCAGCTCTGATTTGGAGAAAAGCGCCGTGCGAGAGAAGCAAGCCGCTGAGCCTGACAAGATCTGGTCTGAGAGCAGCACAACAGATAAAACACAATTACAGAGCACAAAACAGATGAGAAGACGCTATATGAGCGCGGCGCTCTCCGCAACAAGATCAAAAAGGTCAACTGGAATTACATTAATGATGCACTCTGAGGACTCTGCAGGAGCATCCGTGGATTCCAGCAGACTCCCCCAGCCTTTTGTTGACCTCCTGTTTCCTTTACAACATTCCTCTGAAACCTGCTTCTGCTTTTGTCAGAACGCTGCTTTGATGTTGACTTAAAGAAAACTGGTAATCAGTTTTCTGCCAAGAGATCTTTTTCTTTGAACTTCAAGTTTAGATTATAATGAATCCAGATTAAAGTTCTCTTTATAGATACAACTGAGATAAAGAACTCATTGACTTGTTTCATGTCAGCTGTTCATTAGCCTTTGTTTGTGTTATTTAAGCTAATCTTTAAATCTATGAATATAAGTTGTCATGTTGGTAAGATATTAAATCAACGTTTTTTCTTTATTTTTTTTGGCAGTACTACTTTATTTGCCTAATATGAGAAATTACACAGATTTCTTAAAAGTCATTTTACCAAAGTTTGAAAATCCTCTCAGATGGTCCTCATATGTGAGGAATCAAACCGGAACTCCACCTTTTTAGAGGGGCAACCTCATCTTTCTGTCCAATAGCAGACAAAAGTGTTCACAGTGGTTTTTGAAATTATAATTTATGTCATTTTTAGCTTAAATCTAAATACCTGTGTTGTTTTCTTGGATGTAGTTTCTGCAGAGCAGCAGGGATATTTGGAAGTTCATCCTGACTTGTGGGTGGGACCGTTGGCACATAGCAAACCCTGCCCCTTCTTCATGTCACCCAAAACTGAGAGCTTTCTGTTTACATGTTCTCCCTCTAGCTTACAGCCCTCACACCTCCAACCTAACATTAGCGGTGAAACAGATACCAATAATGGAACTATGCAGCCGTACAGTTCTGATCCAGATCCCAGCTCAGACGAGGAAAACAAAGACATTCATGGATCCATGTCTCTGTAAGTGGATGATCATCCATGACAGTTCATTATCCTGCTTACGTCTCCGCCCCTCACTCACCGTCCAATCAGCTTCCATTTTGGTTCACAGTCTGGTCACTTCTCTCCTTGACTACTGCAATGCTCTCCTGAGGGCTCTTCCCAATAAGACTGAATCAGTGGCAGAGCTAGAACATGGGAGAAGGGCAGAGGTATTTGAAGGGGTGGCAAATGACAACAGCAGATTGGAAGGCCGTTACAAATGAAAGGATCAAAAACTTGTATTTCTAACAGTTTTATTAATGGGACAACAGCAGACTTCCTGTGCAGGATTGGCTTTGTCTGGACCTCAGCGGTTCCTCCTCTTCAACAGACAGGAAGAGCTGGTGGATTCTTTCCTGTAGCTTCAGCACCAGCAGGTTGATGTTCATGATGTTCTCATCAGTCCTCATCCCTGCTCCAGTCATCTGTCCACTCACTGCTGCTGATTGCATCACCTAGTTTTTTAGAAAATGAAATACGTTTAGAAAAATCAGCATTTTGATCTATTCAATGTGTGGGTTAGTTTTAGGTTTTTTAAGGTGTTTGTGATTAACACCACTGTTAACCAGGGAGTGCCGTCTGGTTTCATAACACTCATATTTTGTCCCCAAAAACATAAAAAGAACGTGGACGATTACAACAGACTTTATTCTGGTGCTTTTGTGAGTTTACTGTCATGTTTTTTAACCACATATTCTCCGTAAAATGAGGGAACGCGTCGATTCTGTCAGGCTGCTGCTGACCCTGCCAGAGAGAACAAATACTTAAACATTGGGCATGGGCAATGTTAAATTCTTCCATAATTAAGTAACTTTTATAAATCAAATTCATAAATCAATTATCCTAAATTAGTCATTTCCTATTAAAACAAAAAACGTTGTTTTACATAGAATATGTAGGTAAAAAAGGAAATATGACAATAAACTCTATTGCAATCATTCATCTTCTTTTCACCTTTTGGGACAGAATATTGCTTAAATATTACAAAACAAATCAATGATATTTGAGACCAGGGATACATAATCTAGCAGGGGATCCTTCCATGGCACCACACTTGTAAATAAACACAAATTCAAAAAACTTCAATTTGTAGCTTAAATTACATGCAAAGTATTTACAGAACAGAGTTCCCGTGAGCGTGCCTGTGGCTCTTGTGAGACTAGATTAATATTGATATGTTTAAAATTTTTTGATTTTCTATCATGTTATTCTCCACATCGGCTCTGGGGTTCTGTTCTCTATTCTCATTTCCTCTCCTCTCTTCTACTCTTTATTCTTTATTAGATTTAGTTCTCCATGCTTTTGTTGGTGCAGTTCCATTCACATGTTGTTCTTCTCTCTCTCTCCCCTCTGGGGAGCAGGAGTGATTTCAGATCCCAGGTGGATCCCCCACGATCCTGCTCCTGGTCGTGGACTGCACTTCTGCTTCGTCTGACTGAGGACTTCATCTCCACTCATCCCTCAGCTCTATCTGCAGCTCTATCTGAATGAACTCTATTCAAATACGTAGTTGTAGAAGCTCATTCTTCTTTACCAGTTCTGGTATCTCCTGTTCTTCCTGGGATAGGATCTCTCCCTCATGTGGGAATCCATAAGGTTTCTTTGTTTTTTATGATTTTAGGAGTTTTTCCTTACCGGACGCCCGTGGTGCTGTCCGGTAAGGACTCCTGCTGGGAAGATTGCAGGTTAGATTCCCGCCTTGCCCACCCATGTGTCGAAGTGTCCTAGGGCAAGACACCTAACCTCGAATTGCCTCTGGCGGGAGGTTGGCGCCAGTGTTGGACAGCTGAGTCTCCATCAGTGTGTGAATGGGTGAGTGGGTCTGTGACTGTGAAGCTCTATGGGCCCTTGAAGGAGGGAAGAAAGCACTATACAAGTATACACCATTTACTGAGAAGGAGTCTAAGGACAAGGAGAACCAGTTTATTTAGTCTTTAGCTATTTTTTTATATTTAATGACTAACTTCTGCAACTGTAAAATTACCCGCATGAAGCCCAATGAGACAAATTTTCTTTGTGATTTTGTGATAAAATTGAATTGAATCCGTGCTCGTTAGCGGTCATTTAGCTGCACATTACTAACTAAAAAGAGCAAAATGGCTGAAAGAAAAACTTACAGAAACAGAAACTTACTTGGTTCATCGACGCACACTGAACATTCGAGGGAAAATGTTCTCTCCTCATCTAAAAAACGCAACCGCACATTCTCACGCTCAGTGCAAAGGAGTGGGCAGAATGCCGCACAGCGCTACGATGACATCATCACTCTAATGAGCAAGAATTTTAACAGAATCAAAACCTAAAGAAAACTTATTTCCAACATTGTCATTGTTTACATTCATGAAGATCACAAACACACAGGATTCTGTGATCAGCTGCTGGTCCGGGAGGATTCTTCATCCACTCCCCCACAGACACACCTGTCCTCAGGTGGAGCGCCGCACCACGTCCATTTATAGAACAATAATGGTCAGAAATCCCATTTATCCCATCACAATAATACTAAAATGACTATAAATTATCTGTAGAACAGCAGGTTCTAAAGCAGGGGTGGGCAAATTTTTTTGATTTGTGGGCCAGAAAGGGTTCTAAAATTTAGCATAAGGGCCAGACAAGGAGCAGATGGAAGGAGAGATTGGGTAATGAACCTCATAAATTAAAAAGATAATATGGAATTTAGAGAAAAACGTGCTTTAATTTGGATTAAAAATTCACATATATTCATTTAAAAACAGAAAATTTGGGAATTTTAATTTCTAAATTTTGATTTTTGTTCTCTTTTTGGTGATCCAATGGGTTGATGTTCTTCAGAGGAAAATGCAAACTTAAAGAAATAAGAAAAATTACCTTCTGACTTAGAAAAAAAAACCCACACGAACGCCAGAGAAACAACACCATTCATGAGAAGAAACCAGAAATACAATGAAAATAAAACAATAATTAGGATTTTGATTAAATGTATTTTAATTTAGAGGGCCAGTTTAAGTAGCTTAAGGGGCCGCATGTGGCCCCCGGCCGTAGTTTGCCCACCCCTGTTCTAAAGGAATGCAGCAGAGCATTTTCTTTGTAGCCTGCAGTGGCGAACACCTCACATCATCAAATATCTTTCAAAAATATTCATTACAAGTGCTTTACTGCTTTGTAGTAGAGAGACAAATATTCAGTATTTACATTCAAGTATTTACATATTTGCAAAACTTACACTAGATCGGAACATTTTAGCAGGACTGTCAAAAATGACTCTTCAGCACTTTGTAAACAAAAATCGGGACATCATGTCCATCTCTGACTCGTCCTATGAGAAACTAAAGCTTAAAAAGGGTTCCTAAAACTTTCCCATTGAAAGTTAATATCTAGGAGTGGAGGAATACAGATGATGTTTTGGGTGCATATTGAGCAAAACCAGTTTTAGGCGAGAATGCCTTTGTCAGCATCAAGTGTTCTTTGTCATTATTGGCTCAAAAAGTGGGGGAACAAGTGGGGGAGGGGGGGTGAAGCTCTTTGCTGTAGCTCCGCCCCTGCTCTGAATAGACTTCAGCTGGTCCAGAATTCAGCTGCTCGCATCATCACCAGAACTCCCTCCTTCCATCACATCTGTCCCGTTCTCCAACAGCTGCACTGGATCCTGCTTATTTTCAGGATTCAATTCAAACTTCTTCTCTACACTTTCAAAGCCCTCCATAACCCGGCTCCTCAGTCTAATCTCATCCATATTAAGACCCCCTCCCGCTCTCTCCGGTCTTCCTCTTCCCTTCTTCTTTCCGCCCCTCCCGCCCGTCTGGTAACCATGGGGAGCTCTGGAACTCTTTTTTTGTGGCCCGTTTTAATACCCAGAAGTAAAACGACTCGATTTTCGCTCCTTGTCGGTCCCGCCCATTTCTCAACGTCATCTTGAACCCGCCTCCCCAGCGTGAACAAAACTTGTAAGTTGAAGTCTTGTCCACCTTTGTCATGGAAGGCCTAACGCCTTAATGTAAGGGTGGGGTCATCTGGACCCAGGGGTGAAAGTAGATTTTTTGTTATGCCGGTACAAGCCCCCCCCCCCCACTCACCCCAACACGCCCCCACACACAGTCCAATACCTTTACTTTTAAAGTCCCCATATGGCAATTTTTACTTTTATTTAAAAAGAAAAACGTTCTCAGGAGTGTTTTATTTATGTTTATGTTGTTTTTAAGCAAAATCGCAGACCCATAATGTCTTAAAAAGGAATTTTTTAATGTTGGTCTGTGAAAACTCCTCTGTGGGGGCGTGGCTTCTGGAGCTGAGCGAAGCTGACCTGCTCGTTTTGGACCCTCCCCTGTGGCTCTGAGTCTTTGCACCACAAAAATGTCTAGCAGTTTTGTTTTGAGCTGGACATCAGTTCAGACAAGGAAGAACTTCATGGACCGAACTTTCACAGATCTTTTACAGCTGCGGTCAAATGAGCCGCCGTTCACATTTCTGTGGTCACATCAAGAAGCTCCGTGGAGTCTGGTGGAGATTTTCCAGCGTTCTCAGCCCTGCTACCGTAATGAAACTCACACCAAAAATCCAGTGATGCTGATTGGACCACAGAAATGTGAACGGCGGCTCATTTGACTGCTGTCAATGTGAAGGTAGCATCTTCTCTTCTCCAGAAGCTGAACTAGACACGCTAGCCGGACCAGATGAGGGTTTAGTGCATGTGCAGCAGAGCTGTTGTGATGGAAAGAAGATCATTCATTCACACAGTCTGTCTGTGACAGTTTGATTAACAGAGATTAAAAGGAAATGCAAAAACAAAATGATTACAATTTGTTCTCTTTTTTCCAGATGAAAAAACAGGCATGTTAAAAACTCAAAAAATAGTTTTTCTTTTTTTGGAAGGGGACTTTAAACAGATCATATTGTCAGTTGTCCAGATTGAAGAATAATCTGGCAACATAGAAAATTCATCTGTTATCGATGGACCTGGTGTCTTACTGGCATTTTCCATTCAACTTCCATCTCTCCTTTTCTCTTCTTCATCATCTCCTTTAGAAGATTTGTTCTGCACATCGTCATCCTCACTTTTGGATCTTCCTCTTAAAAATCTGACTTTTCTCTGCATCTTTCTTGTTTACTTTTTCATTTAAATAATTTAATTATTTATTTCACGTTACAATTCACTTTTTCAATCTTTAAATAAATGTGCATTGAATTTAGACAGAACAATGAACGAACTCCTGGGTATCATCAGCTGCAGTTCTCTGGTGCGCCTGCTGTTCAGAAAGTCGGGGATCCGCAGCGCTCAAGACCAGACTAGGCGCACGCAAGAGAGCGCAGACCAGGAGAGAGAGAGAGGGTGGGTGGGGGGGGTGGGGGGGGGTTCAATAACTGTCTGATGCGCCACAAAAACAATGCAAACATTCAAATAAAGCAATTTTCTTATTTTTCTTCCATAAGAGCGACCGCGGCTTCTGTCATGTGTAATACAGTGAAAACTGGCCGAGCTGATCTCTCCAGCCGGAACGGCGTTCCGTCTTCAAATCATTTACCGGAACGCCGCACCGGACCGTTCCGGCTTACTTTCACCCCTGTCTGGACCCCATAAGAGAGCACAAGGGTTACTCCTCAGCCTCCTCTTCTCTTCCTCTGTGCAGCTGGAGGACCTCATCGTCACAGCGTCTGTTAGCACTCTCTATACTAGAGCGGCAGAAGGTCTCCAGCAGCCGGATGCTCAGGTTCTCACCGCTCAGCTGCTGAGCCGTCTTCCCCACTGCTGCTGTGTTCACAGTCCATGAAAGATCTGCTGTCGTGTGGAGTTGAAAGAGTTCACTCTCTCCACCGTTTATGAACGGGGCGGGGGGGTCGAGCATGCTGTCTAAAAGTCCAGGATGAGTCCTTTTGTCTTGGTCCTGTGTCGTGAGAAACATGCCATAATAATGTGTTAAAAACAGCGTTTTCATCAGAGTGAGTCTGTAAATGGATGAATTGATCATCTGGCAGTGATATGGCAGCCGACCAGAATCAAACAGAACTTGTGCCAAAACTTTTGACACATTTAGGATCTGGATCTCCGTGTTAAAAAGGGTTTTATGGGAGTACAGAACCAACAGCTTGTAATTTAATTACAGATCATATCTGTCCATTAATGGTTAGTTCTTTAGATCAATTTAATCATTATTGTCACTTTTTTTAAGTTTAAATAACTATATCCAGTTTTCCTCTTTTAACAGCAGTGCTTTCTGGATTATTGATGCAAAGCTACGAGACTGAACTGCAGCTGACATAATCAATATAGCAGATGGATCCATGGCACTCTCACTGAGCTGCTGGCTGAATCAGAATCCACAGTATTTATATGAGCATGTGGTGTAATGTCACAATGAAGTCCCTGGTGTAAACCACATTTACCGTGTACTTTTAATTATACAGAAAAAAATGTAAAAAAAGAAGAGGAAAGCCTTGTGCTTCTGTGTCTCTGGTAAAGCTTCGTCAGATCAGCCCATCTGTGAATCACAGAGTCGTGTCTCCGTCAGGAGGAGGATGTTTCTGTCGCATCCTTTAAATGACTACAACCATTGTTCAGATGGAAACGCTTGCCTCAGCGCTTTGACGGCGTGGAACTTTTAAAGCACGGAAAATATGCCTCAATGCATTTTGGTGTTTTTGCAAAACAGAATTATTCTCTGTGAAACGTGTCCGTCCAGAAGCACAAACTTTAGTCGAGCTTGGTTTCAGGACAAAACGTCTTTGGTTCTACGTCGGCCATGTCTTCACCATCAAAACTCTACAACTGAACAATTAACAATTTATCTTCAAGATTTTACCAGCAAAACTGACAGTCACATTCTATGGAGTCTCGAAAGAGCCAAAAAGAAATAAATATATACACCATTAAATAAATAAATAAATGTGGCATTAAATAAATAAATGTGGCAATAAATAAATAAATGTGGCAATAAATAAATAAATGTTGAAATAAATAAATAAATGTTGAAATAAATGTGGCATTAAAATATTAAAAGAGCACATTTGCGGGCGCGTGTGCGTCCCTGTTTTGGTGTGTGTGTGTGTGTGCGCGTGCGCTCGCAGGTGTGTGTGTGTGTGTAAAAAGTCTCTCTGTGCGCCCGCACAGAGACACACAAACCGACAGACATGCAGACACGCAGATCAACGGGGCAGACTCCGGTGCGGGTGAAGAGTTTCGGGAGTTAAAAAAACGTCAGACAGACAGAGAGCAGCTCCTCTTAGCAAAAAACTAGTGTAATATTTATAAAACACACAACACAGACTGACATGAGCGCGCACAGATCAACGTAGTGAGCAGACTCTGGAGCGGGGCTGCTGGTTTTGGGGAGAAAAAAAGACGCAGAGACCAGCACACACACACACACACCTGCGAGCGGGACAGGACGCACACGCCGCCCACACAGATCCAGTGAGCCGACAGAGCGGGTGGGCGGGGCTTTGGGTGCAAACAGCAGCAGATAGCGGTTCTTCTTAGCAGGAAACACGGGTTAATGTCTTTAAATTATTAAATCATCACCCATGATGGCAAAAAAAACAAACAAAGTTCTAGCAGAAGAGCAGAGCGGACTCCGCTTCGCGGCGCTTCCGCGTTCAGAGTGAATTGGGGGTGACGCGCTCCCCGTCCCGGTAGCTGGTGGTTCGTAGACTTGATTCAGTTAGATCCGCCAGCTCCTCTCATTTTTGACCGAGCATGCTCCGTCCGGGTCGGTCCCGCTTCGGCTGCGGGTCTGCGGTTGCGCTTCCAGTTTCCACGAGGACGGACTTTAACCATACGTCGATAAGCGATGAGTCGGGAATGAGAATGCATGAAGTGGACGGAGAAAACATTTTGATTTGGTGACCCGAACAAAAGTTCTTTGTTTCACCAAAACAATGTTTACAGCGTGTATGTGAGTGAGGACTCAGACAAAAACTTTGCACCAGGCCAGATCAACAGAGCAGAGACACGAGAGTTAGACCCCGCCCACTGAGTTTGACGAGAGCATCTGACAGATTGCATTTTCACGGCGTGTCCACTTCCTGTTTCATGAAATGTATAATGAAATCATGAAATAAATAAATATATTATGAAATGTTAAAAATGGCTTTTTAATTGCTATTTTAATATTTAATGCCACATTTATTTAAACATTTATTTATTTATTTCAACATTTATTTATTTATTTTCAACATTTTTTATTTATTTCAACATTTATTTATTTATTTCAATTTGGCTCTTTTTGACCCACAAGGGACAATGAAATAAATAAATATGTCATGAAATACTTAAATCTGCTCTTTTAATATTTTAATGCCACATTTATTTAAACATTTATTTATTTATTGCAACATTTATTTATTTATTGCAACATTTATTTATTTAATGCAACATTTATTTATTTATTTCATATTAAATATATTTATTTCAATGTGGCTCTTTTAACCTACAAGGGACAATGAAATAAATAAATACGTCATGAAATACTTAAATGTGCTCTTTTAATATTTTAATGCCACATTTATCAACATTTATTTATTTATTGCCACATTTATTTATTTAATGCCACATTTATTTATTTATTTCATATTAAATATATTTATTTCAATGTGGCTCTTTTGACCCACACTGGGCAATGAAATAAATAAATATGTCATGAAATACTTAAATGTGCTCTTTTAATATTTTAATGCCACATTTATTTCAACATTTATTTATTTATTTCAACATTTATTTATTTATTGCCATATTTATTTATTTATTGCCACATTTATTTATTTAATGCCACATTTATTTATTTATTTAATGGTGTATATATTTATTTCTTTTTGGCTCTTTCGAGACTCCATAACATTCAAGAAATAACTTACAATTGATAAAATACTTGAAGCATTCATCTTTATTTTTTACATCAAATCTAGATGTTTTAGAATAGATTGAATTCAATTCAATTCAATTAGAAGATTAGAAATGAATTATTCAAAGCAATCAAGAAAATAATAATAATAATTAAATTGCATATACAATACAATACAATCAATCATCAGAAGGTTACATCCATAAATATGTGTCAAACACAGGATAACTAAATAATAAGAGAGCCTGAAAGGAAGTGAACTCATATAATCCCAGCTCGCCTCAACCATTCCATTTTCTTCACATTATCATTTTCAGGTTCAAAACTTAAGATCATATATTCATATCTTTCCAACATAGATTCAGATTATTAGGAATCCTCAAGTAACAATAAATCACATCAATATGTAAGTAGATAGAACTCTATTTCAGACTTTGTCATTGCATTTGCAGATCTATTATCAAAATTTAGACAAAATATAAAGATCGTTTTTATTAGAAAAATAAATCATCAATATAAATCAACTATCAAACAACACACACACACACACATATATATATAAATATGTATGCAGATTATTTTCAATTAGAAGAGTCATTAACACAAAGCAAGTATTACAGGAATGTATGTTCAAGGCTGTAAAACTCCTTACAACAAACTTTTTGACACTTTTCTCTCAAAGTCCAAACCTTCATAGAGAAATAAATCCAGTTTTACAGGATGAAAACAAAGATCTGATCACAACCAAAGGTTGGATATACCAAACTGAAATCATTCTCTACAGGAGACACAACGCACGGAAGATTGATAGACAAGGTCTATGGCCAATCAGGACACAGAACACAATACAGTGTGAAAAAATGAAAAAAATAGTCCAAACTTACTCTAAAAGAACAGTGAAACAGCTGACATTTTGATGTTAATCACACTGTAGAGAGAGACCACACTACAGCTGGAGATTAGCAATCAATCAGGAGCGAGTGAGTGAACGGATGATGTATCCATGAGTTTTAACTTCAGAACAACGGTGGATCTAGAAAGACATGAGGTCACGTACTAGCGTGTTGAAGTCAGTTAGTGAAGTCAGTCAGTTTCAGGTTAGTTAGTCATCAGTGTTCGATTTGGAGGTTAAACTCTAGATTTTCACTGACGTCAGGGAGATGATGGATCACATCAGTGCAGTCGCTGTTCTGGGAAACAGGCCAGTGGCACATGAAATAAAACAGTAGCAATTCAATTCAACTTTAATTATGTCGCCCAATATCACAAAATACTAATACAAAATAAATGTTTTTACAAAAGCAATTCATGTAAAATAAATCAAATTTACACTTTGCTTTAAAATGACTTTTGAGCAAAGTTTTAACATTTCCAAGTAAACCTAAAAATTACAGGTAGCACTTTATAATGACTATCCATTATAGATAGTTAATAGATCATTAATAGACTGTTAGTCATTGGATAATAAATGACTTGTTAAATAACAGTTAATAGTTTGTAATTTCTAAATGTACCTTATAGACAGACAATAAATAATTAACAAGCTGTTAGCCAGTTATAAATGACCTGTTAACCTATTTATTAATGATTTCTAACTGTACTTTATTAAAACATATGAATAAAGCTGTCAGTAAATTACTTACTAACAACTTGCTAAGATACAGTTAATATATTATACATGTTACTGGGATGTTATTCTAAAGTTGTAGTTATTCCTCATTTATTAACTGTTTGTAAATGAGGAAAATGTCCAACTTTAGAATAACGTCCAAATAACATATTTAAGGACCAATCAACAACTGATATATGAACTCACATTTACAAGTCAGTTGTGGATAGCTTGCTAACCATCTACCTGTGAAACTTTATTTAAAAGCAAATATGTGGAACAAGTTCAAAATACAAACACTTGATGTATCAAATGTTTTATCTCAACCTTATTCCACTAATATGTCTTCTGTCTGCTGGATTTGACTTAGGAAAAACGAACACAGCATTTAGTGATGTTTAAAGTAAAATGTGGAAATAAGATAATGAACCTTTGATCGCATCAAACATCAACAGCTGTTTTAGGATCCAAACCAGGAGAATTTGTCCTAATTAGCTTGTCTGAATATTATTCTGTTTTGCACAGGCTGGCTGTGACTCCGCCCCTTCACCTGTAACTGTCTGCACCTTAGTGATTAGCCACACAGTAGTTGAGGAGCTGTCCTTGTCTGCCGTGATGTCCTTGTTTGATTACGGTTTCTGTGCTTTCTTCTTTGTTACTTTTAGTTTCATATCCTTTTCCCACCTTTGTGGTGAAGTTTGTCAGTAAATTCTTGTGACTCTGCGTCGCCCGAACTTGTGGTCTTTCTGTGGATCCAGGTCCTCACCCGCTTACCTGACCACCACAGATTTGGGTCATTGTCAAAACCTTAATTATACACAAGTAGACATTGTAAACTTAAGAAAAGAGGACAAAGAAAGAAAATGGATCTAAAAAGGCACCAGTTAAAAATTAATACACCACAGACACACAAAAACCAATGTCTGCTGTTTTAATGACGTTGCAAAAATAAATTCACTTTTTTTTAAGTTTGTTGTTGACGCTCGGATGTGAAACCAAACTATAATGGAGAGAATGTTTAAACTCAGATCTTCACATGTTGAAATCATTCTCTGCTGATGCTAATGTTGTGTATTTAGAATAAAAGTGATATCAACAAGTGAAGGAAAGGCATCAAATAAGCTTCATAAACTTCAGGCAGAAGCTTCGTAAAGCAGATGCTCAATAAGCTGCTGCCTATTCTTTTTTTGTAGTATATATTATGTTAACAGTACAACAAAAATCAGTAAACATGAACAAAAGATGACAGAACAGAAACTATTGTTACGACGCAGTATTAGGGGCAACTAAAAAAAACAGAAAAAATAAAATTTTTTCTCAAAAATGTCCGTATCTCAAAGTCGTAATTTAAAATAAAAAAACTGTTTATAGAATGGCCCTCATGTTCCATTGTATATTGTTACTGAATATACTGAATTTGAGTGTAAATAAACTCTGACTATGTGAAACTGAAAGTGTTTTTTTTCAAAAATGATTGTGCACATTTTAAATTGACCATCTGTTAAAAATGTTCATTTGGATGGTTAGCTCATTTTGGGTGTTCTGGTTTCTCTGGTGTCCGCCCCCTTTAGCTTCTGCTCTTCAGTCACTTTACCTCACAGCCGAGCGGTCTGTGCGGCCGCGTGGTTCCGGTTACTCTGACCTGCAACTGTATCCAAAAGCGACACGGTGTAAAAAAACAACGTTTTCTTGACCCCACACCAAACGTTCAGCCTGAACTTGTTTTGGTTTGAGGGAAAAGTCTTCTTCTTCTCTGCAGAGAGAGCACCCCGACTGTAAGAGAACCAGACACTTTATTCCTAAGTGTTCTTATCTCCAGCATGTACATGAGGAGGATGCTGGGTCTTCTGGTGGTTTGTATTCTCATTATATGCTTTTATTTCATGGCTAAAGAAGGAGTTTGGTGATGTCATGGTAAATGTTTACCTGCGCCGGACCCCTGAGAAGGTCTCTGCTGCAGCGTTACACAGAAGTGCTGGTGCCAACACTGCGAACAGAGACGTTGGAGGCTGTGGACACCCGATTGATTTTCAGTCAACCCATCCCTCACGCAGTCTTTTATGTGTTAAATTATTTAAGCACTGCAGCTTCAGGGAAGTGAGTTTATATCCTCCCAGAGGAACTGGCAACTTACCGGTGTCACCGAGCATTTTGCATCAGGTGTTTCACACAGATTAAACGGTATTAGGTAAATGGGTTTCCCAGTTCTGCTCCTCACCCACGGGTTCAAAAGGTTTTCAGCTGGAGCCTCGGGGCATTGCATGTTATCCACACAGAGAAGGTCTCTAGTATCTGCAGCATGAATTAGTAAATGGACCTGCTGTCCTCTCCCAGGATCTTTTTTTTTTATTTCATCAAACAATGGACTTCTTCACTAACGCGTTTTTGGGAAAGGACCAAACTCATTATTCACCCAGGATTAGTGTCAGGATTGATTTTGTCTGAAGAGCCTGTGGGTTCTTTTAATCCGGCCCCAGAGAGATGCTGAACTTTGTCACATCCAGTTTGATCTGAGGCTGTTTTACAGCTTCTTTGTTCCACATCAGATCAGTTGTGGACCACCTGTAACAGAAACTCCTGTATTCTAATAAAGAAATATCTACATATGCATCTTAGAGCTGCATATGTTGACCTATATGTGTTTTGAGGTGTCCAGAACCGTAGAGAAGACTGCATCTTCAAGTCTCATTCCGACTATAACTTCTATATTGTAAAATTGTTCCCAGTTGTCTTTCAGGCCAACATTGTAAATAATAAATTGTTCTTTATGTTTTGCCTGGTGAAATAAAGGTGTGAGTGATGATTATAGACTTTAGTGAAAATCAAGAAGTCTGTGTCGTTTCTTTAAGACATATTTTCTGCAGAGCAGCAAGCTCACTAGAAGTTTACCTCTTGACTCTGAGTTGAGGGCGGAACTGCTGGCATGGAATTGACTCCAATAATTTCCCATCAGCCACTCTCTCCCACTGGTACATAGCATCTCACAGGCCCATGCTAACATTGGTGTAGCATCTATATCTATATAGATACATATCTTGGAGCTATCCGGCCATAGAGTTTTGATCCACATTCCAGCTCAGATGAGGAAAACAAAGACGTTCATGGGTCTGTTTGTCTGACAGTGGATGTAAAAGAACGGTAGCAGAGAAAGGAGACTTTGGCAGTTTCTGCATCACAGACCTGAGCTGTTTCAAACTGGGGGCTTTTATCTACTCCTGATCCATCGTGACTGGAATAAAGAAACTTTCAACAAAACACAGCAACATCTCTGGTGTTAAAGGGAGCTCAGGTGTGTCGTACAGGTGATCCTGTTGTTCTTATGCCACACCGACATGAGAAATATGTGTGACACACCTGCGTCTCACCTGCTTCCCTTTCAGGTGTTATTTAAGTGTTGACCTGTCGCCTGCAGCACACCCGTAGGAAAAAGGTGCCTGATCGGCTGTCGACTGATCATTCCTGCAGGTCACCTGTGTGCCCTGGACAGGTTCGCCTGTTTCCTTCACTTGACAGCAGCACAGACAGTGAAGACTTCAACACGTTTGGCTGCTTGAAAACGACAAGGACTCTTGAGTGTCTATTTTTTTATTTGGAAAGTGGCCGGGGTTTTCCCGCCTCTCTCCTGCCGATGACCACCCCGGCCTCCACTCGCAGCTGCAAAATGGACTTGTGCTGCATGTGACATCTGTATCTGCCAATGGACGTGCTCAGCCTGACAGCTCCCCGGCACTCGGCCTGTCAGTCAGGCTCGGCGCGAACAGCCTGGGAACACAGCTGTCATAATGATCCAACAATAGAAAAGAACAATCTGCTGAAGCTCCGTTAGCGTGACTGAAGCTGTCCGGCTCTTCAAACGCACGTCAGCAGCCCTTTTCCAGATTGAACGGACCGGAATGGACCAGACACAGCTTGTGGCTCTACTGCCCGGCTGTCTTCACGGTCCACTCTGACTCATCCCCATGGATGAGCGTCATGAGGATTTCTGCTGCAAACCGCAGGTTTGAATCCCAGAATTCTGATTAATTAGCAGAGATTCAAGTCACCAACCAGGTCAGGAGACATTTTCAGATAGTCATTCTCTGGATGTAAACGCTGCTCTCGGTGGTATTTGTGAACAAACCTCAGGTCTTTAAAACTCTAAATATAACATTTATTAGCGAAACTGCTCTGTGACTCTTTTATTTTTCTGATCTTTTGCCATTTAGAAACAACCATTAAAGGTTAGTGTGCCAGCCCGGCTGATGGTATTTAGGTGCTAAAAGAGCACAGCAGCAGATCTGGAAATAAAACACATTTTTCTGCTGGTTCTTTGTTGATCTAAGGATCTTTCCAATGAAAAAAAAAATACATTTGAACATAAATGGTACAATTTGTTTGGAGAAATTGTTGGAATTATGGGAAATATTCAAAGTCATCATAGGGTCATCATGGGGTCCATGCAGACGTCTTTGACAAACACTGCAGGGAGTTTGTAGAAGGTTTTGAAAACTCAATGCAGATACAGAAGCTTTTGTTTTATTTTCTTAGTTAAATGTGTTTGTGAGACAGTTTTCCTCTAATGTTTTAAATAATATGATGAAGGATAATGACTGTCAGAGAACTGATGTTTGCCTTTTTTCATCAAGGATCTGCTGTAAAGAAGGAATTGAAATATGTGCAACCCTTTGACTCAACTCACAGAACATTTCCTAGAAATGAAGCTGCAGCTGGATTCTGAGAAGATTGATGTCAACAGTTTTTCTGTTTCTGTGTTATGGATATGAGACACAAACCAACAAACACAGTAAAGGTTGAATTTTAATATATTTCACAAAAATAAGCAATAAAATGTTAAACAGCAAAACATTTGGGAAACTCTCCTGAAGTTCCTAAAGCTCAGTTTGAAATAAATAAAGAAATCTGGTTTCTCTTCTGCTTATGATGTGTGTTTCATTTTGATTTATTACTAACGAAGCGTCAGCTTAACAGTTGATGGAGAACATGAATCTGTGCGGTTCTTCCTCCATGCTTCAGCCTCGTGTCGTCTCGTGACGGTTTCATCCACTCAACGCCGTTTCATGCAGCTTTGGACAGAGACACTTTTCTTGCAGTTTAGAACAAAACAACAAAAATATTTTTGTATTTGGCCTGGAATTGAGGTAAACATTATCAGTTATTTGAAGTTGGTGCAGTGGTAGAGCAGTCAGCCTCTGATTGGGAGGCTCAGTTCCCGTCTTTCCCACAAGTTAGTCCAGTTTAGGACATTGAGCTCCTCATTCCTCCTGTGGCCATAGGTTGGCGCCGGCGTTACCCCAGGCTCACTTACAGCTCAGGTGCAATGTGGGAGTGTTCTAGCTACACCCGACGGCTTATATTCTCCACAGGTTGGCTGCATCCACAGACTCTCTGCAGACTCAGAAACTCATGCATTCATGCTAATCCCCCCTTTGTTTGCTGCAGTTCAGCTGCATCGTCCGGTGAAATTTAAACCAAACAAAACGGATTCGCAGCGCCGCAGAGATCTGAACGCAGACGCAGGACGTGAACGCCTGCAGTGGGATTTCCTCTCGCACTTTTAAAGTTACGGAACGACTGCAGCGCTCGCATCGGAGCCGTAATGCTAGCGGTGTGAGCCCGGGGTCTGGACAGCGGAGCCGACATCACTGTTGACTGTGTGTGCAAAAGGAAAAAGAAATGTTACTGTAAAGCATTTTGGGCCTTAATGAAGGTAAAAAAGGGTTGGAGTGCAAAAACAGGTCCTCAGAAACAAGCCACAATTCTTAAAAGAAAAAAAAATCTTTAAATAAGCAAAAAATTAATCAATATAAAGTAAAAATCAGCAGGAAAATGTTCTTAGCAAGAATTCTTGAATTCTGGGGGTTAAGGTCCCAGAGCGTCATATGTAAACCTTAGAACAGAGGTCTGCAACCTGAGGCTCCGGAGCCACATGGGGCTCCTTCATCCCCACATTGTGGCTCTTTGACTTTGAATAAAAATGCCAACAATTTCAGTAAATAATAGGATTATAAGTCAATTTATTTACTTAATCAAGTTTTATTGTTTATATTTGGAATTTTTACATGTCAGATTGGTAAGAGTAGTTTATTATTAGAAAAAGAATAAACACCTATATATATTTTTTTTAACTAGATTATACACCAATGTTGTCATGTTTATATTCAATATTAACAAGGAAGAAATGGATGAAGTTCACCAGATTCCTGAAATGGACGATGACATGTAGGATTCGACTTTAATTGACACCGGATTCATTTTATTTTGAAGGGAACTTGTGTGCTGCTGTCAAAAGTAAAATGTTAAAATGTGCTGTACAAAGAAAATTACGTAAATGTAAATATTATATAAATAAATGGCTACAAAAGCCTAGATAAAGAGTCAAAGGTTGCAGACGTCTGCTTCAGAACACCAGTTCATTGTTCCAACACAGAACATCTTCCAAACCTGAACGTGACTTTTGCCTGCACGTATTGAAACATTTGGAGTTTTGAGGAGCCCGGCTCAGGCAGAGCTGAGGGCTTTGAGGGAGGTGTGGGTCATGAAGGAGAGGTTTAAACTCGATTCAGGAGGGGTGGGAGGACCGCCGGTGCCGTCCCGCCTGGAGGACAAAGCAGCAGAAAGATGGGCTTCAAGGAGGAGGAGAAGGATGCTGATTGGATTTGTTCCCAGCAGAGCAGCAGCTGCGGGGGAGAAAACCTCAAGAAGACCCCCTCACCCCTCCTCACTGGACAACTTATAAAGAGAACGGCGTTGAAATTTCATTTATTTAGTCTGTTGTGCTGGAAAAGGAGTCAGTATTTTAATCTTGTCTTCAGATCAACAACAATAAAGAGATCAGCATGTATCCTACAGGAAGCCAACAGCCTGCAAATTTAGTTTATTCCGGTTCAATGCAGGAATATCTAACTAATTCTCTGGAGAAAGTTGTAAAATACAGTCTGTTAAACAGAAATGAAGGTCTTTTTTTAATAAAGCTTCTCTAAATCTGTGTAGCCCATCAGTGCTGGCCTGTGGTCAGTCTCCAGCAGAAACTTTTTTTCTGCATTTCAATAAGCTCCTTGCCTTCATTTATCTTCCTCTCCTTTATTAGGTCGACTTTGTTCTGGCTGATCATTTCTTTGGGACTCCTTCATCAGTCACATCTTTTTTGTGTGATTCCTACATCTGGGTCATCTTCATGTGCTCTCTCTGATTCTTATTGCATCATTTTGTTTTTCAAATATTTGTGTACGACTGTTGACGTACTTTATCTGACAGGAAGAAGAACATCAGCTCCGGGCAGATAAAGAGCATTCTGCATCACTTTACAGATTTAGAACCTGAACAACAACTAGGATTTACAATATGATGCATTTCAGAAAAAAAAAAAACTCAATGAATTATTTGAACAGCATTGAAACAGAGCGTTCTAATAATGAACCTTAATCTTAATCAGTGTGGGCCAATTAACAGAATCATAATGATGTTTTAAATAGTTTCAAAGCACCCGAGCAGAGAAAGAGATTAGTGGAAAGCAGTGATAACAGGGATCCAAACACGCTGACCTTTGACTAATCTACAGTTTAACTGTTGGGCAAAATTAAAACTAAAGTGATTCCACAGCCAACCTGGAAGCAGAGAAACTATTATTTTCCAATTTTCAGATACACAAACCAAATGTGTTTTACTGGACAAAACCAAGGCATTTCATGAAGAAAGTGTTTGTTGAATCTGCAGGTGTTTGGATTTTGTTTGGGTGGGGGGGTCTCTTGTACTTCATAAAACAGTGGGGTGATTCTGTAAAGGCCACTGAAACAGGCGTTTATGCCACATTACTGTTAAACAAATAGAGCAGTGGTGGTAATAAGGCAGTGGGAACTTCCTGTTACCTAAAGCAGAGTTTTAACAAGGGCGCTGCTGTCAGCGCGCAGAGTGTGAACACCACACCGGCTGCTCTCCCATTCCAGACGCATACCCCCCCTCCAACCCCCACTCAATGAATAATGCAAAACAGCAAGTCAGGTGCTAAACTCTCAAGTGTAAATCCACAAATCACACTAGTGAAGTGACTGTACTCTGACACTGCATCATCTGGAGTGGGGGGGGGGGGGGGGGGTGTTTGCAGAGAGCGGATCTGCTCCACTGGAACGCCTCTGCAGCACAGGATCTACTGGAGCTACAGCATTTAAAGCAGAGAGAGTCAACTCCAGGGCCAGATATCTGAGCCCTACTCATGACTGATTACCTGCTCCAGGTGTGTCCAGCGTACTAGCACATGCCAGAACACAGTCTGTTGGAGAACAGGCAGGAATGCAGCCCTCGAGGCCTGGAGCTGCCTGTCCCTGATTTACAGGATCTCCAGAATCAACAAGATCCACAGAACCCACAGGATCTACGGATCTACAGGATCTATGGATTCTACAAGATCTTCAGGATCTACGGGATTTAAGGGATCTATGGGAACTACAGAATGTAAAGGATCTACAGGATCTATGGATTCTACAGGATTTACAGGATCTTTGGCATCTAAGGAATCTACAAAATCTACAGGATCTATAGGATTTACAAATTCTAAAGGATCTACACAATCTACAAGATTAATAGGAACTTTGGGATCTACAGAATTTACATGAGTAACAGAATTTAAAGGATCTACTGAGCCCACAATCTGCATGATTCACAGCAGTGTTTCCCAACCATGGGGCCGCGCCCCAATCTCGGTCCGCGAGCGCCCCCTGGTGGGCCGCAGGAAAAAAATCTGTTCTGAACCTGAGGGCCGCGAGGGCCGCGGGACCTGAATGCAGCCTCCTACCACTTGGTGGCAGCAAGCGTCACGCCGGGTTCACACTGGACCCGAAAGCACCGCAAAGTCGAGTTCGCGTGGCTACCGCTCTGCCCTGTGGTTTACAGACCAGACGAGCATTTTTCTGCGGCGGTCTACAGACGCTTCAGCGGGAGCTTTAGTTGAGAGGGGCTTTGAAGAGGATGAAGAGTGGAAATGTCTAGGAGAGATGGACGTGGAGTTTCTGACCGGGTTGTTCAACAGGATCTTAGGTGGTGAGAAGATGCCTGAGGAATGGAGGAGAAGTGTGATGGTGTCCATTTTTAAGAATAAGGGAGATGTGCAGAGTTGTGGTAACTACAGAGGAATAAAGCTGATGAGTCATACATGTTGGTGCAGGAAACCGAGGTGATGAGGATAGGATCAGGAATGAATCCATCAGAGGGACAGCACATGTTAGAGGTTTTGGAGATAAAGTCAGAGAGGCCAGACTGAGACAAAACACAAAGCAAGCCTGCAGGATTTGATGTTTTCTTCTCAATCCAAACGGCTTCTGTTTTATGTTGAAAAATAGCAAAGACATATTAAGAAAAATGAATAAACAACATTTTTATCTTTGGTTTGAATTTTATATTTAAAACTATTTTCTCTATTTCAACAAAGTTTCTGCTAAAATAAAATATATTTTTAATTTTTTTTAATTTTTTAATTTTTAAATTCATTAAGTCTTTAGATTGTGTTTGCTAGCCTAAATAACTGGTCCTGTTTCTAAGCGGGTCCCTAAAATATATAGAGACTGAGGAACTCTCAGGATGGATTCAGACCGGAGAAATGATGCGGTTAGGGTTTGGTCTGGATCTAGACTTGGATCTACTGGAGATTTCTGCTCTGGACCAGAGCTTGTAAACAAAACCACATGATTTAAGATCTCTTCGGTCATTGGCTAACAGTTGTGGGGGTGGGGCAAAACCAAAAGAAAGATGGAGGTGCGTTTTCAAACTTTTTATTTCACTGAACAATTGAACGTCTGTATGAAAGTCAGGTTCAACACCTTTTATTGTTGCTTTGGTAAAGTGGAGGCTTGTGCAAGTCAGCGTGGCTGTGGTGCAGCGGTACGGCGGTCAACTCCGGATCGGAAGATTGTGGGTTCGACACTATATATGGGTGACTGTGAAGCGCTGTGGGCCCTCGAAGGAGGGTAGGAAGCGCTCTACAAGTTTATGGTGACTGTGGTACATCTCTGCTCCATCTTTGTTCACTAAGACCAGCTGCAGTGGCTGTTTTGGTTCAGTTGTTCTGGTCACAACATGGATTGTATTCAGGAATTTCAGAGTGAACTGAGGTTCAGTCTGATTGGAAACAAACCAAGACCACCTAAAAGTTGGTCAGAGAGTGGTTCCTGGTGCTGATTCAGAGTCCACGTGGGTGTTTTCAGACTGAAAGTTAGTGCCGGATAATCGGTGGAAACAAACTCTGGTTCACTTTAAGTGATCCTGAATGAGTCTAGTCTGAGTACGTCCTCAGTGGTGTTCAGGTGAGTTTAAGCACATCCATTTGTTGCAGCTGATTCTGTGCAAACATCACAACAGGTTCACTGTGATGGTTTTTAAGAAAAAGGCTCAGACTTTTCAGTGCTCCGCGTTAAGTCTGTTTTTAATCAATTTAACAAACTACTTCTTTGTTTGTTTGTTTATTGTGCTTTTTATTTATTTGTTTATTTGTTATATGACAAGAAGGGTTCCATCAATAAAGTTTATTTTTAATTGAATTTCTCTTCCAGTACAAACCCTTCCTCTGCTGTAAACATTTCTCTGCTGTTTTTGCCCCCCCCCCCGCTGTAAGGTGTGAGGGAAGTGAGCTGAATGCTGAGCGTTGGATCCTCATTACATCCTAAAGCAGGAGAAGAGTTTTCTCTGCAGTTTGGTAAAAACTCACCTCACCTCTGCTCTCCTCCGAGTGTCAGTCCGCTGGTCCAAAGGTGCTTCACTCTGCAAACGGCCCCCCCCTCCTCATCTTCTCAGCCCCCGTCAGTAAAATCTGCATGGGTTTGTTTGTGCTTGCTGTTGCAAAAAAAAGGAAAACAGAAATGATTGTCTTCATACGATGAAATGCTCAAACTTTTCTGCTTTTGTTCAGCTTCCTGACGATGTTGTTGATGTTCCTGATGCAGAAGAGGAACTGATCACAGGGAGCCTGGAGAACTTAAGGAGCTAAAACATGAATTTATTCGACTAGTAAAGTCTTTTCAGCAGATGGTTGTTATTTCTTCAGTTTTTCTTCACGGTTTAAAAAGCATTCATCAAAATATGAAACATTAACAGAGAAGTTCAGAGCTAAAACATTTGGCAAAAATCAAGGATAGTATTGATGTTAGTCTTTATATCATCTGCATCTTTTTGACACAGCTGATGGGACCTCCACCTCAACGCTGCCATGAGCTATGGTCACACTGAAGAAGATTGGCCTGGAGGGGGCGTCCAGTTTTAGGCTTCCCTACCCCTCCAACTGAAGGGGAAATTGAAAGGAAGGGCTGTCCGAAATAGTGTTTAAGGATAGAGTAAAGGGACTCCATCCGTCCGACAGTTGAGGGAGCCGCGTCGCACTCGGAGAAGAAACGAGTTTCTTCTCATCGGTGAGCTCTGAAGCACAGAGGAGAACATCTCAGTGTAAGTAAGTTGTTTTTGCACCAGTTTATTAAGTCATGAAACTGAGGTTTTGTAGAACTCCTCAAAATAAATAAACCTGATCTCTCAACTTCATCTGTGTTTTCCATGTATTACAAATGAGATATTCAGTCAATGCTACCATGGGACGATAAGGCTAACAACTGGATAGTAGCTCCTCCCACAGACGTTGACAATGTTGACAAGCGTTGAGCAGCGGATTTCATGTGCGTCAAAACAGATACAAATTTGATGCATGGATTGTGTTCAGTGTTGTAGTTTTCCAAAACTTTTTTCTTAACTTTCTATCGGTGACTAGAACTCCAGACTCAGACGAAGATGACCTTTAGGTCTTCAGCTGATGACCTTTAGGTCACTGTAAACCAACTGTCAGTAAATATCCCTGACTTCTGTTTCTGGGTCAGCCATTATGTAAATTATGTCAATTTTCACATGCAGGTAAATTAATTTTGGTAACAACAGGAAACATCTGTTATTTAGGAATACATGATTTAACTTTAGCCTCTATTTGACTAAAATTTTAAATATTCCTGTATTGTTTTAAAGTATTCTAGACAGATATGAAGATAACATTGTTAAAAAAGAAAATCTGTAAAGTAACCGAATGTTTCAGGAATGTATTTACCTGAATCTCCGCATCCCGGCTGCAGAAAATCAGATGTAAATAAACATGACATTTTATCAGTGGCTACCAAGTACCTGTCATATTTCTGCATTGAGAGGAACACAGCGAAGCATTTAAAGTTGGCAGAACTATAAAGATAATCCTTTAAGCATTCTGTCACTTCTGTTGTTACAAATCTGAGACACTTTGAAAAAGGGAGCAATCACAGCTGCTCAGACACGGCGTGGTTGGCGTGTAATCAAGCAGACGGTTTACTGTGAGGAGGCTGGATTGAGTAAAAAATAGTGAACTGATAGATAAGATTGTAGAGCAAAGACATAATTCTTGCCACTATAAACTGTGATAGTGTGCATAAAGCTGAAGTGACAGACAGTTTAAAATAAGTGCAAGTCCACAAAAACATTTCTGCAAAGAGAAATATCATGGAGAAGAGCGTGATTGTAGGAATGTGGCTCTGTGGGAGGTAAAGAGGAGCTTCGAGTCTGAGTGGGTCTGGGAAATCATTTCTGCTTCAGCTTGAAACACCGTCACTTCTGAGCTGGATTATACATTTTAATAAAATCTTATCTTGCTATGTTTTCTGTCTGGTGATCGGCGGTAAATTGCTATTTTTCTACCAAAAATTTGAATTCAAATTAGAATTTCAGTGCAAACAAACAAAGCAGTTTTCTGTTTTCAGCAGAAAGCAGTGTTTTGTAAACCCCTGATGCGTGTGACTATAATTCACACACAAACTCTCAGAGTTACAATGATGAACAAACTTGAACTATTCATTTATAGTCATGTTTTCCTCATATATGCATTAGAAAAATGATAAAGGGTCCATGTTGTATTGGAAACGACAGATAGAACAAATCAGGCATCAAAAACCTCTAAAAAAGCCTCAAAGGAAAGGCCAAAGCCCAAACGGACCTGACCAGTGTGTAGTGGAACACAAAATACACACAGTGCATTCACACAGTGCATGGCAACCACACGTTACTCTATATAGTTCTGCTTTGTTTATCCATATTATTCTGTCTTTCTGCACCTTTGAGGGAAGATGTGACCCCGTCACACACTTGAAAAGTCACCAAAATTTACACACACCTAGGGAAAATTGAAATTTATGAAAAGGATGAATGGGCCAGAATCGCTTATGGGGCCAAAAAAAATTTAGAAATATGGAAACAAAACCAAAACACACATATCAGGGAACCCCGGGGACTTTTGAAATTACTATGGGATGATCATCCTGGCAACGTCTGAGATTTGGCGATTTTGACGTTTTCCACAATATGGAAAAACAACATTTTGGTTTGGGAAGAGGCCACCATCTTGAATAAAAAAATACAAAAAAGTATCTCCTGTGGCAGCCAACCAACCTATTTGTGGCTGTGGAGTGGTCAACCCATGAGGATTAAACCACAGCCCAGGGGTGGGGGTGTTCACAACCAAAAATATAAGACTGCGCTTTGAACGTAATAATAACCATCATTTCACTCAGTCATCTGACATGTGTGCATGCTGGAGGATTAATAAAACACATTGTCTGTGCCACAGGGCAGCCGTGGTGCAGGGGTAGAGTGGTCAACTCCTAATCAGAAGATAGCAGGCTCAACTCCCACCTTACCCACCCATGTGTCAGAGTGTCCTTGGGCAAGACACCGAACCCCCACATTTCTTCACCATAAATACCATTTATTTGATTCTAATCAATTTAATCATGAATATACTCATAAAGATGGCACCTTCCCTGTTCAATTACAGCGTGAACAAAGGAATATTTTGTGCACAACTTTGCAATATATATCTATATGAAAAATTTCATGTTAATAGTCACTTCCTAAATATACGTACTAATTTATATAACACATTTAGCATTTTTGTTTTGAATCCTACTTTTCTTTGTCTTGAATACATAATGTTTTATGTTGACTTTCTGCAAAATATTTTGGTAGTAAGTTGACAAAAATTTTTTATTGAATTTAAACAAAAATCATAGTAACAACAGAAATTTAAAAAGGTAAAACTCAATGTATTATTAATATATTTTGTTCTGTTTTTTTTTGTTTGTTTGTTTTCAGGAGTCAAACTAAACTACTATGCATTTTACATTCTTCCTCAATCCAATATGTATCTGCTATGTTTATAAAAAGATGCTGATGTGAAACAGAATCATTACTTGGTAAAGGTTTTGATTTTTTGTAAATCAGACTGAAAGAGTCTGTGCTTCAACACCCTCAAACTTAGCTGCACATCACTGGTCTGTAGTTAGAGGATTTAAAGGAGCCCTACCATAAAAAACAACTTTTTGTGCTTTTAAGTGTATTATAAGGTTCATTCTTCAGCATAAAAAACCCCAGAGTGGTATTTTGATTCATTCATGCATTTCTGAGTAATCCTCTAGAAACTTGTGCTCAGCACCTCTCACACCCACACAACAAGGGTGTCCTCACAATCTGACATCACAGAGTGAGAGCACCCCCTTCAGGAGGAGTCTGCTAAGAGTAAAAGAGGCCAAGACAACCGCGCGCCGCGCACCGCGCCAACTGAAACCCAGCCTGCTGCTGTGCTCTCTGCCTGGCTTGGTTTGCCTCCTCTGTCTTTAGTAGACACCATGCGCCAATCAGGCCACATCGGCCACACCTGCCAGGTGAGCCGAAGGGTTGGGGAAAGGTCCAGCTGCAGCAGCAGGGTGTAACAATCTCAAACCAAATTCAGGGGTGCATAGTGGCTGCGTAGCAAGTGAGAAAACGTGGACAGCACCAATGACGCATGGAGGTGGGCAGTGGTGGGCGGTGCTGGTGCTTATGGGCGGGCAACAAGAGAGAGGGGGGTAGCGACTGCGGGCCATCCACCGCCACTCCCTGCTTTAATTAACTGTAACTTTTCAACAGTTCGCGGCACCTCTCTCCTTCAGAATTATTCCCTCATCAGAAGAGGAAAATATGTCCACGTGTCTAAAGAGAATGCAGCTGAAATCAACAAACTTTATTTAAAAAAGGTTCTAGTTTGAGGCAGGAATGGATTCAGGTGACATTTCTTTAATTTCAGCTTCACACACAGACCCAAAAAGAGAAGACTGCCCTTGTTTTAGAGAGGTTTCTCACATTCCAGACTATTAGTGTTAAAGGTCTACAGCTTGCAGCCACAATGACTAAGTGATAGGACTGGAGCCAAATCACAGGTCCTAAGCAGGAACAGCATTCTGGGTAATTGCCCATTTCCTTTTCTTGGGCTGAGGTGACTGTAGTGCTGCTTAATAATCTGCAGATCTCCCTCTGAGGGCAGAGAGCAGCTACACAGACAAGTGGTTATCATAACTTATATTCTTCCATAGAAAAAAAAGATAGATTTTACACTTAAACGGTTTGCAGTTGATTAGTAAAAAAAAAACGAGTCTCACGTTTTGGTTTTTGATCTCTGTAACAGCAACATCACTGCTGTGCTGAGCTAAAGTCACAACACAAACGAGGACTAATTTAGCATCATGGTGAGCTCTTTGCAGTTTTAAAAACTCAAAGTGGATGAAATGCATGTTTGTTCAAGAAAGAAATGCAATGATGAAGGTTTTCTTCCTGATACCTTCTGTTGATTTAAAATGTTGAGTGAAACCCTTTTTCTGTAAGGCCTTAGTCACATGCACAAGACAGATGCTGCAGGTTTTTGGGTTCTCCGGATGCATGGAGGGTAATAGAGGAGCGGCTGCGCCTTAAAGTCCCCTCCCATGAAATCTCCTGTTTTTATTGTTTTTATCATGTCTATGTGTCATTTTTCTTCTGAAAGACAAACAAATGTAATAATAAATCATTTAGTTTTTATTTCTCCTTTTAAATCAATCCAACGGTCTTGGACACACTCTGTTTTCAATCAATGATCTTCTTTCTGCTGCACATGCACTAAACCCTCATCTGGTCCGGCTAGCGTGTCTAGTTCAGGTTCTGGAGAAAAGAAGATGCTATCTTCACATTTCTGTGGTCCAATCAGCCGTCACTGGATTTTTGGTTTGAGTTTCATCCAATACTTACGGTAGCAGTCCTGAGAGCGCTGGAAAATCTCCCCCCAGACTCCACGGAGCTTCTTGATGTGACCACGGAAATGCGAACGGGATGAAGGGTTGGGCACCAACTGGGTTTTATGTGGTTCTGGTGCCTACACTGTTCTTAGGTTTCTGTTTCGGTTCCTAATTGGTGCCAATTTTGGTACTTCTGTAATAAAAAATAATGGCTGCATCTTCCCAAGTCACATATTGACACATGGTTAAGACTTCCGTATCAAAATGTGATGTTTTGAGTGTGTTTTATTTTTACGTGCTATCTGTTCCTATGAAATCAGAACTCCACAACCTCTGAGGCGTGAACTGCCGCTCTTTTCCATGTGAGGTGAATTTCGCAGGCCAGGCCTGCCACGTGGCCTTTCAAACATCTGATCCTGAGCCTGTCTGAGGGGTTACCTGTTGTTTTAATTTCCCTCAGGGTGTGTCTGGATGACAGCCGCTTCCAGTGTTTCTGTGTCTCTGTGACTGAGTTTGAAGGACGTCCCGTATTTACCCGAGCAGAGGGAAAATTAGGGGACCTTCTACATCACTGTCGCCATGGAAATAAGTAAAGTATCACAGTTCAGGAGACCCGGGGTGGGTCCCCGCCTCCTGCAGCGTCTCTCTTTCTCCGGCGTGTGGACCGAGCGACCAGAGAGAACCGCTCTGCTGCGACAGGACAGAAAACGCTGGTGTTGGATTAGTGTTTTACCCGCTGATCGGGTCACTGAAAACGTCATGTCCCCAAAGCTGAGTTCCTGATTGGCTGATGCGACGGAGCAACCTGTGACTGATCTGCTGTGAAATAAAGCCAGACATTCGAGCGCTGCGCGGTATGTGCTCGCCTGTAAGGTCTTATAATATGACCCCGCCCACTATCAGAGGAAAGGCAACGGGATTGACTAGAACTTCAGAGTACTGGAGTGAGAAGAAGTGATGGACATGTCCAAAAACCAAGAGACATTCAAGGAAACTGAGCACTGAAATGCAGCACCGTTTGCAGAACCTTCTTTTGTTTTTGGTAGAACCATGAAAATCGTAACGGTTCCTACTTGGAACCAAACTTTGGAGCCCAACCAAACTCTTCACTTCCTCGTTCCAGCTGACATTCGGATCAGAACCATACGGCTGGACATTACCCAGATTGATGGACATTTTTATGAAGCAGTGGTGAAGATTTATGCTAGCGAGACACAGAGCTATCAGAATCAGACGGGGGGGATCAGGGGCGGGGCTACTCAGCTCAGCTTCAAAAGCCACGCCCCCTCAGAGATTTTGGAAACAAAAGCTTCAGATCACTATGAAAAATAGCTTTTTAAAACTTCTTAATCATAATTAAAACACTACTGGGAACACTTTTTTCAGATAAAAACAAGTTGTTGTCATGGACTGTTCTCAAACTTGTACCTGCTCTAAATATTTGTTCTCCATTTTCAAAGAATTGCCCTTTAGTCTCCAGCATTTCTTTCCTTTGAGGCTTCATTCTGGTACCTGATGACACAACAAAAAGAGCAGTTTGTTTCTTGAGTCTCAGCTTGGACCAGACAAAGCAAAGATTACAAAAAACACAGGAACAACTTGGGCTGTCACTGCACGTGAAAACCGTCTGGTCGGCACGGCTTATTTTCATCTCTTTTGACAGCGATCTTAAATAAGAAACAAAAAAAGGAAACCAGCTCCATTTGTTTTTAAAAGAATGTTAAAAATAATCATCTGCACACAGACTCATTGCTGCGTCTCTTAAACCTTGACTTCTGACCTGTAAAACTGATTGAAATTATGCTTTGAAAATGCAAAAACATTTCTTTGCTCTTGTTCTGAAAAAGAGCCTGAAAAGTTTGTGTACTTAAGAGAAAGAACAGATGCTTTATCGCCTCAGAACAAAGTGTCCTTCTAAACTCGATTGAATAAGAATTTAGCGGCCTTTGAAACATCTCTTTTGTGCCAAAAGTATAAAAGCAACATGAAGCAAAAAACAAGTAGATTCCTGCATTAAGGAAAACACAACACTTGTGGACTAAAAACACAAAACTGCAATTCACACGTGTATGTACACGTATGTTATGCTTCATCACTTGAATGTTCGCTGGTACAAAGCCACTCACTTAAGAAGTGTGGGTTTTTTCCATTGTCGCTGCCACAGGATGTCATTTTAATTGGCTGCCAACCTTGAAAGGTGTTATGTAAATTGAGTCAGACTGTGAAGCGGAGCAGGAGACAGACACGAGTGCAGGAGACGGATGGAAAGACGGATGACGGGCACATTTTACACACTGCATACTTTACATACTTTCAGATGTGATTGCAACCGTTCGTGGGTGTTAAACTTCTCAGACCGCGGAAGCCGATTGGGCGAACGCCACAAATGTTTGGGAGACAAAACAGATGTGATCTGGTCTGACTTTCCTGAAAGCTTCAGAGAAGTGGTGGAATGAGCTGCAGAGGAAGAAGTTTCTGCAGGTCTGAACACAGACGGCATCAGTGAAATGATAACATCGTCAATACAATTACAAATATTCAAATCATTCTTTTTATATCAAGGATACTTAATTCTGATTGGCTGCTAAGGGACAATAGACACCCAAAAATAAGTTTCAGTCACATATCCCAAATATTGTTGCTCTGGGCAAACCTCCAGTAGGTAACGGGACATCAGAAAATTGGAATAGACGTTATTCTACAGTTGATCACAATAGAAGACAGTAGAAAAGATCTCTGTCCTTCAAACATCTCTATGAAGGACATGACAGGGCCAGGCAGGCAGTGGTCAACCACGGGCATGGGACCATCAGAGATCAGACTTTGGTTCAGACAGGACAGACTGAGGCAGGGTCAGGTCAACAGAAGATCAGGTCCAGATAGAAACGCTCAGTAATGTGGTTGAGCGGCACAAACAATACTTTGCACTGAGTGGGGCTCTGTGCAGGGCTTAGGTGTCATGCGGTGATTGGCAGATGAGAGTCCGGTGAGAGTGTGCACTGGGAGATAAAGTGTGACCAGAGGGGGAGACAGAGCTCTGGCTCCTGACGAGGACAGTTCACACTTCTGCATCATCCACTAATGTCTGATGATGGGCACCTGGTCGGGTATTATCACTTTCCTGTTCCAAATAGGACATGGGTCACACTCAAGAGGACAGGTTTGTTACACAATGAAAACCTGCCTGGTTTACAGTTTTAATGATTTTCATTCAACTTTGTGTTGCTTGTTTTGTGGTTGTCTCTTAGATCTCTTCATATTTAATTGAAGGCCCCACTTCTCTGAGCTTCAGTCGGTTATGGTTCTCATTTATCCAGGTAACGTTGTCTTGAAGTGGAGTCATTGTATGTGGGTTTCATTTCTTCTTTCTTGAAACGTTTCACCACTCATCCATGTCTCTCCATCAGTATTGATCAGTTTACATGTTTGGATCCACAGAATAGTTCATTTACCCTCAAGAAGAAAGTCTGACTGACACAAGAGTCACGAACTGTCTTTTTGGAGAAGTTGGTCTTCAGCTCCAATCCTTAAAGTCCCCCTTCAACAATGTTTTTTATTTTCTCTAAATGTTCCCAATGAGGTTTTAATTAGGACTGGGAAGTTTTTCACAAAAAATTCCACATCCTAAATGTCTTTAAAAAAAAAAAAACCTTTTTCCTGTTGATCTGAAGCCTTTGTTTCCAAAAATTCCTCTGTGTGGGCGTGGCTTATGGTGCTGAGCTGTGTAACCCCGCCCCTTATCCCCCAGACATACTAGTGAGACACATACTTTGAAAAGTCCATGAAAATATAAAATAAATCAAACATTTCCACTGAGGCTGCATTGCAGCAGCAGCAGTTCTATCTGTGGTTCAGAACTGATTTCATGCTAGCACATGATGATTGTTGAATTCACTTCAACAAGAAATCTCATGAAATGAAATGAAGAATACAGAGAGGTTCTAATCGAGCATCAGTTTGTAAATGAGTGCAGATGAAGGGTTACGTTCAGGAGAACGGTTCTGGTGTCCGGTTAAACCACCAGCTGGATCCTGAGCGGAGCTGCTAGAAACAAAGCAGCGGCGAGCTGCTGTAAAGAGCGCCGCTGCTGCAGCGCGACGCACTGGATCAAACGTGGACAGCATATTCGTGACAGCTAATGGTATGTTACTTTCAGTTTTTTTTTAATACGTGAGGCCAACTTAAAAAAAGTCCTGTTTTGGACTCAGTTAAAATAGGAGCGGGCGACGCGATCACCCGTCCAGTTGAAAAATGTCTCTTTTTCTGCAAACAATGGTTATTGACGTTGATGTGACCAATAAATCTAATCCATGTTTTCCTCAGATTCCTTGTTAAAATAATGAAAGCTAACATCAGAATGGTTTTTCAGTGAACTACAATCCTTTATAGCAGAGAAGTGAGACGTTAGATTATCTTCTCTGGTCTCTACAGCTGCATCAGGGTTAGCTAGATACTGTGACGTATGAAAGTTTCAGGAATTCAAACTAAGTAAAGGAGAAATACTCAGAAATGCAAACACAAAATTATTTCTTATGATATTTTTTCTCTTTCAGAAGAAAAGTGCCACACATACATGTTAAAAACTCAAAAACAGGATTTTCATTTTAAGGGGACTTTAAGGAGTAATATCCTGTTTTGTTTTCTACCATAGCTGCCTCTTAACACACCTGATCAGCGACAGGTGGGTCCAACTGCTGCTAAGCATAAAGGACACGAGTCTGAGAGACAAACGGTAGAAGAACAGGGAGACTCAGGGGAAAAACAGATGAAGCTAGAACTTTGCTGTGAGGTAAACTCAACATGGCACAGATCCAAGATCTTTATTATTTACTGTGTGTAATATAGTGAGGTGGGTGAGTCTTCTGAGTGGAGGCCAAGGCCAGCAAACACTTGTCCATGTCCTCAGGCAGCGATGCATGAGAAAGCTTGGGGGCATCAAGGTTGAGGAGCTTCTTGCAAAGCCACTCTTACTACGCATTTCACGTTGTTGCACAAACGATGTGAGCTGTGTGACGCAACAAAAACGCACAAATCAAATTCTAAACGATGCTGTGAAACATGTTGTGTACGAGGCTGTCCTGCATCCTGCAGCAGCTGACTCCATTCTGTACTTCATATATGCACTCTCAGCATTCTGGCTTTTGTGAAGGAAGGAAAGTGTAATAAATCATTAGTTGTTTCGTTGTGTCTGAGGTTGTTTTTAATTAATTTTAGGCTTTGATAAAGAACATTTTTATGTTCTAATAGCAGAAAAACAAAACTAACAGATGAGGGTTTAAAGACCCTCCAGCTACAACTAAAGGGGTGCGGTTTTTGCTTTGGGAATCGCTCTTGGGTATCACTGCAGGCCAAACCAAAGGTCCGTCTGCTGACTTGGGTTTCCGACGGTCCAGATCCTTTTGAAAACGTCGAGCTCGTTGTTGCCGGTCTCAAACACAGAAGCAACACATGAGAAAGTGTTGTAAAACCAGCAGGAACAGGAAAAGGGTCGAATCCATTCCCCCTCCAATGAAAATCCTGTTTTTAGAGTTTTTATCATGTCTGTGTGTCATTTTTCTTCTGAAAGAGAACAAATTTAATCAAAAATCATATAGTTTTTATTTCTCCTTTTAAATCAATCCAACAATCTTGGACACACTCTGTTTTTCATCAATGATCTTCTTTCTGCTGCACATGCACTAAACCCTCATCTGGTCCGGCTAGTGCAGGGGTGGGCAAACTTTTTAACGCGTCGGCCACAAAGGCTGCCAAAGTTCAGCAGTAGGGCTGGACCAATAAGTAATCCTTTTATCAAAATAAAATTAAAAAAAACACTGTTTATGAAATACAAAATAACCAAAATATCTCTTTTTGATCTTCATAGAAATTAGTCAGAAAATCAGTAATCGTAACAAATTTCCAAAATATAACCAACAGCCTGTCCTCTCCTGTCCACTGTTATGAGTGGTTACCTTCCTCTTTGTTCCGTTTCTCCTCTTCTTCTTTTTTAATTTTCTAATTTGGTACCAGATGCTTTTGACCTTTTTTGTCAATTTTTCTGGCGTTTTGGTAAACTTCCCCGCCAAAGGCATCAATTGAACCAATTCTCACCTCAACATGTTTTGTTGCTCTGTGAGCAGAACCAGAGTCCCCGCGAGCACACATGACCAAAATGTCACGCGTGATCACTAAGATTGTGCTGTGCGCAGGCATCACCCGTGCCAGAGCCAGCATCTCATGCACACGGATGTAGACAGTCTCCTGCGTGCGAGGACTTTTTCTGCTCGCGAGAGGATTAAATCTAAGCACGCAGCAGCAGAAAGTGCTCACGATGATCAGAATTACTAAATTAAAGAACACAAACACTGGAGCTATCCTACAGGAAAGTAAAGGATTTCAAATGTTAAAGGTGTTGGGAAAAAGAAACACTAGATTGCAAGTTAAATTTGTCTTTTTGTTTAATTAATTATTTGTTTTGACATAAAATGAGTGATACAACAAACTGTTCAACAAAAGAAAAAAAAAAAAGAAAATGATGACATCTATTATCATTGTGATGTGGTGTCCCCCATAGGGGATGGCAACCTAGGCAGCCGCCTAAGTCGCCTATGCTCAGGGCCAGTGAACAGTGAAGATCCTCTTGGATGGACCCCCAAAGAGTTTGAGAAGGATGAAGAGCTGTTATCAGAGCTTCTGTGTTAGTCAGTCTGGATGTCTGGGTGGGGACGATTCACGAGTCGCAGAGCTTTGAGGAAACCCTTAGATTTGATGATTGTCAGCTTTGGTCCTCATCTTCTTCCTCTGAAGACACATCCATGTGATAAACCTCTGGCAGACAGAAGGTTTTGTCTTGAGGTTAAGATGGAACTACAGCTTCGAGAACCCTACCAAGGTTCTGCAGTGAACTCTGGAGCTCAGGTGTTCTAATGTTGCAATATGATCACTGTGAGCGCTAAAGGTGTGTGATCCAGGAACTCCACCTGTTGGAACACCGTTTCCATGAGCAGAAGAGCCACACCGTCCCTCCCCTGAGGCGCTGGTTACCAAAAGCCTCGGCTGCGCTCGATAACCATTTGATGATCCAACCCCCCAGAGTCCATGATAGGACCAGACATGGAATCTGTCCAATAATCCCTCAGTCGCAGAGCGAATGCCCGGCAGCCGCTGCAAAAGGTCAATAACACAAACGCTGGGTATGAAAGCGGGCTGCTTCATTTCTGCACATACGGGGGGGTCACTGATGAAGAGCAATAAAGATAAAACACTTAGCTTGTTAGTGGTCAGTTAAACAGCTTCACCCCAGGCTAATAGCATCATTATAAATCAATGTCTGTCTTTGCAGGGGCAGGTTGGGCTGAACCTGCACTCTGCTCTGATCTGATGAGTCACACTGAAAAAAAGAAGATGAGCATCATCATGTTTCAGTAATTCCTCAAGTCGGACCGGGCTGTTGCCTTTTGATGCACAGTTCCATCCTCTGAATTTCCCTTAGTTATTGTCATGAGTTCAAGCTGCATCCTGAACTCCTCCAGACACTATTTGTGCTCTGAAAGCCGAGAGAACAGCCTCAAACATGCATCAACACTAATGCAGCCAAAGCCACTAAGCCAAATACACTTCTAATGGAGCAAAAAGAGACTTACACAGAATAGCACATGTTGCTAGGCAACGCAGCATCAGCTTACTCCATTAAACGGTGAATTACAACACAGTGTCATTTTACACTCACCTGTCTGAACATGTGCAGACAGACTCAGCCGGCGCTCCATTAACCGCGCCACCTTCGCCCTCCACGCTTTAAATGCACAACAACAAAAGCCAAAGAATGAGATCCGATAGAGTTCTTCTGTGGGGAAAACGCGGTGAGCTCATAAGTTTTTCGTTTTTTACATTTTGGGATGAGAGCAACAGAGCCCCCCCCCCCTCATGAAAATGATCAGTTCAGTTCTGCTTTACAGGTTCAGACCCACATTAAAACATCCTCACAATAAGTTACACATAGTGGTACTTACATGAGAGCTTTTCCTATTTGGTCTGACATTTAGTGAAATACATGAAAGTTTCCTTTGATAGTTCTAAAAAGGAACAAGAGGAAACACAATTATCCTTATTTTAATAACGTCTATTACCTAAAAGCTTAAAACAACAATAAAGATCACCACAAATAACAACCCTTGACCGTGTCAATAGTAAAATGATAACTATCATTATCAGGATACAATTTTTCCTCTATAGTAAAATGAGTAGTCATGTTTAGTATCTCTTTAGCACTTCACCCCACCCCCCCACTAACTTCACCTGTGTAGCGTTAAGTTTTACTGAAGAAGCAGCAGAACATGCAGCGATTGATAAGTGAATCTGGTCAGAACCGGAGGATAAAGCTGCTTCACTTACAGCAGCAGCAGACAGATTGATTAAAAACGTCTTGATTTGGAGACAGCGCTGTTGTTAGACGCTAATGCTATCATGCTAGCCTGCTAGCCACTAATTTCCTCTATAACAACAGAATTGGATCCACAGTGTTTTAGCAGCGTCTGAGCATCACAGATCCGGTGTTGCACTGAGAACTGTGACCTCAGATCAGTGTCGCACAGTCAAGAGAGACACCTGCTAAATATAGCTTAAAAATGCATAAAATGATTAGACTTTTTCAAATTAAAAAAGCCTCACCAGCCGTGAACCTCACCGCATGTCTTGAACATACGTCCACATCTGTCCAAAGTGACCTGGCTCTCATCGGTGAACAGGACGGTGGACCATCACTGCATCGTCCAGGTCACATGGTCTTCTGTCCACTGCAAACGTTTTCTCTTGGTCTGGACTTCCTGCCGTCCTCCTGCTTCATGAAACCATCAAACCTCACACTTTTACTACAAGATATCAGTCAGCAGTGAAAGCAAATGAATTCCTTGGACTAATTCCAGAGATAAAAGGCAATAATTAAAGGTAAAGAGGGCTTGATTGAACTTCAAGTGAATTAAGACTCAGGTGTGGAATAATCAGACTCAGACCTTGTTCAGCTCAAAGCACTGCTGGGAGAAAAAAAGAAAGAAGAATCCTGTAAATGTAGTCATCAGTGAGTGAAGAGCTCCAAACAGAATATAGGTGAAGTTTAGGATTGCATTTTTAACCCTATAAAGACCCTTACATCAAAGAATTGACAGAAAAGTGACATTTTGAAGAATTTGCATATTTTCCACAAAGAAAAATGTTGCAATTAATTTTTTTCTTTATAAGACAGATTTACTCAGTTTTTTCATTTTTATTTGCTCTTTTTTCTCTCATTACATGTTAGTCTATGATGCAAATCTTGACATGCGAGAATCACCTTTTTTTGTGTACACGGAGTAGTAAAGTATAAAGAAATGTAGCCACAAGGGTGCCAAGCCAGGCTCTGATTGGGTCGGTCCGGTTCCGGATAAACAGTGTCAGGAAGAGCATCCGACGTCAAATCTTTGTCAAGTCAAATATGCAAATCAAAAACTCTAAAGGTGATTCGCCGTGGCGAACCTAAAAGGAAAAAGCCCTAAAAAAAGAACTGAATAATTTATTGAATTTTTTTCTTTTCCTTCAAAACGGCATAAAGTCATAAAAAAGAACAATAGATGAGTTATTCTCATCGTCATTAGCACAACTTTTCCCTCTAAAAGTGTTTTTGATGATTTATTAAAGCAGACATTTTAAAATAAGCAGGAAAAGCCCCATACTGCCCCCAGTGGAAGGAGGGTGAACTACAGGACAGAAGTATGTTCTGTTCAATGGGTTTTTAAGAAAAGTTTAGATTATTCTAATGAGAATCTCAGAAATACCTGTATCTATATGATGCTTACTGTTAAAGTTAGACTGGATTCAATTTAATACGGCCTGTTCACTGACGGTTTCCATTCCCAATCCAAAGTTTTTTTTTTCTTTTTTTTAAACTGCTTCTAAATTGGTCAAAATCAAAACCTGCTTGTGTTTTTTTTCAGATAACTAATCCGAACCAAAGGTCAACGGAGGAAAAAGCAAAGAACTGGAAACAAATTTCAAATTAAGCGGTACTGACTCCTACAGCAGACATTCTCTCCTTCCTCCTTTTGTTTGCACTTGTTATACAAACCCGTCCCTGAGGTGATGGCTTTCTCAAGAGTCTCCTCCTGATTGACATGTGCGTTATTGAGACAAACCTGGCATTGGCCGGAGCCACTGCAGACACACCATTGGCAGGAAAATTACTTTTGGAAAAGCCTTTGTAAATTTGGTGCCACACATTCTCTTCTTTGAATCATTGCTTCTCTGCGAGAGCCTGACTGGACATCGACTTCCTGGTAGATTTACTGGCTCCTCTTTCATTTTCTATGATCATGGTGGAGACGGGGAAGAGGCTGCAGGAAATGCTGCTTTGTGTTGCACTGCTCCCACCTCCTCAAGGTGCACTCAAGCCAAGTCTGCGGTGGGAAAACTCGCCATACAAGGAAGTGTTGGAGACCCACTGACTGACTGGGAAATTGGATCTGCTCAAGGAAAAACAAATGAGTGAGAAATCACCAGAAGCAGATGGAGTTCTAGTGATTGTGTATCAGAGAAAAACCCCTCCACCTGCAGAATACCTGCCTTATTATATTCTCACTGCTTCACCTGCTAGGATTCAACTCACTAATCCAGCCTTCTGAAAAGCAAACAACATACACACATTAAGTAAAATAACTAACACATTAAGTTAAAAAAACACAAACATGTCAGTCACTGTGTGTTTTTTAAGCTGCGACTTTCCCCGAAGCCCCTTACAAATCAGTCAAAATGTCTTCCCCCAGTGGAAGATTTTCTTAAAAAAAAAAACAAACTGCCACTGGGACACAAAATAGTCTTACAGAGAGTTCTTATTTGAAAGAAGAGTTCTGGTCGCTACAACCTGTTTTATTATTCTGCTTTCTCTTTCTTGATGAGATCAGTTTCATTTCATCTGGACAGAAAATACAAGACTTTTTTTTTCTTAAAACAAGTCTCTGTTTTTTCTCAAGGGGAATATTTTGCTGCAGCAAAAGCAGAGAGATGTTGTTGTGTCGCAGTAAGCTCCACCAGCAACAGAGCAGGAGCTTCTTCATTTTCAAGTCTCCAAACCTTCATTTAAATGAGGAAATCGTAGCAGCATAATTCTACGGCTGAAGTTTCCCTGTGGCTCCACATACAGCATCACATAGAGCGAGTAGAGTCCAGCTTTTTCTACAAACCCACCTGTGTGCGTGAATGTTTCTCAGGTACGGTTTTGTTTGACACAAAGCTTCCACTGCAGAAATGTTCCTCTGGAACTTTCCGGACCCGCTCGACACTTTTTTTCAGGCAAAAAGCTTTTCTCTCTGAATGAAACTAAAATGCTGAAGAATCTTTTCCAGTTTCTTCCTTCCTTTGATGGTTACCACCTTTGTCCTCCCAGTTTCAGGGAGAAGGAAACAGCTGTGAGCATCAGATCCAAACGCGTCTCCGTGGAAGGACACACAAAATACAAACTGTCATTTCAGGCGAACGTCCGTTTTTCCAAACAGACAGGCAAACCTCTCCTTTCATCAGTAGAGTTTATTTGAAATAATAATCTGTTACAAACCTTAAAGACCCACTTCAGTCAAAATGGTGTTTTTAAGATTTTCCAGTGCAGAGATAGGCAAACTTTTTGATTTGATGGCTTCAAAGAGTTCTAAAGTTTGAAAGAACAGCCGCTCCAAAACCAGATGTGAGGAGTGAATTCCAACTTGTAAGAGTATATTTTGAAAACTAAAATCACTTCTGTTTATCCATTTTAATTTTCAAATTTGATATTTCTAATTGAATTTTGGTACAAATTTATCAACGAACGTTTTGGAAAATGAAATATAAAACGCCATTTTCTTTATCATTTGAATTCTGTTACAGAATGAGCGGCGTTGAAGAAGAAAATGAAAAACCCATTCTTGAGAACTGCATTTGTTTGGGTCTGCTCCAGATTAACAACAATTTGAACAAATCGTTAGGAATCAGAAATGGAATTTATGCTCAATTCTTTGTATATGTCATCCCAATGACAAAAGCCACATTGTTGTGAAAGAGGAGCAGACAAAAAAATGCAGTTGGAAAAAGATTGCATTGGTAATGTAAAAAAAGTGCTGGGCGGGGCCACAAGCTCAGTTCTGATGCATCCACCTGCAGACTAATAGATCCATGAACGTCTTTGTTTTCCTCGTCTGGGTTGTACAGCAGAACTCTACGGCTGGATAGAAATTATATTTCTCCTCATTTTTGTTGTATTGCTAATATTAGCTTGGTGGTGTGAGGGGCTGTAAGCTAGCAGAGAAGAAGTAAACAGAGAGCTCTCAGCAACTGGAAGGAAAAGTGGGCGGGGTTCCTTTGCGCTAACAGTCCTAACCACAACTTAAATGAACTCCTGCCGCTCTGCAGAAACAGTAGCTGCATTTACGTGAGCAAAATGTCCTCGATCAGATCAGAGATCAGATCAGAATAGAACTGTGCACATAGACCTGAAACACTTCTTCCAATTCTAACTAACGTTTCCATGAGCCACACGATTGACCGGAGTAAAGCATTCTGACATGCTCAAAACTGTCTTAAAAACCCCAGAAAACAAAAAGTTTTTAGATTTGGGCTAAACTTGAAATCACCATAAGTAAAAGACTATTGGAAACTATTTGAAAATAGATCACAATAATCCATTAATAAAAATGTAGTTTTCAAAAATAGAACAGAATGGGAATGACATGGAGAAAGAAAGAAAGGATGTCCAAGTGAGAACCAGGAACTGACAGTAAGAATGAGAAAAACACTGAACTGAACTCTGTGTCAAAAGACCAGAAACCAGGAAGAGGTTAAAGCGACAGTTAAAATCAATCGTGCAGACATAAATTCTGCAGGGAGAACCTGCGATTCCTGGGATGCAGGTAATGCAGCATCGCATCAGCATATCACACAGATGAGACAGGAAGAGAAGATAAGATATTTCAAGTCTCATTTTTGCCTCCGTGGTGAAAAGCAACCAAATTACTGCCACGTTCAGCAGATTATTTACCTCTGAAATGCTGCCTGGACAGCCTCCAAATTCAACAGGAATAGAGGAAAAAGAGAAAAGCCGGACCTGAATGCAGATACATTTAGCTTGAATCGTCAGAGAAATGTTGGCATGGAAATGACTCGATTCACTGTGAGGCATAAAGAGAAATGTTATCCTCCACAGAGACGGGACGCTCTGCAGAAATGGATCAAACGTTTCCCATCAAAGCTCCAATCCTATTGGACAATCAAACATTGGAAGAGAGAGAGGAAGAACAAAACATGGTCAGTTTTTATTTATTTTCTTTATTACATAAAAACAGAAAACTTTTAGAAAGCTTTGGTTTTCAAAAAAGAGGGAAATCTCCTCCAACAAACTCTATGTGAGGAAACTTTCCAGCTGCACTTTATGATTATTAGACAGAAAAAAGGGAAATATTCTTCTTAAAGAAGTGTAACTGTGTATCAACACAGTATTTTATATGAAGCACAACATTACAAAAGGTAAGGGATACTGTGGAAAAACTCAAGTGGATGTCAGAAATACAATGTTTCTTCACATCACAGATTTTGTGGATGATAATATCGTGGTGAAAGACAAATGCGTTTTCAACATAACAGTCTCTCTGTGTTCAGTGTTTTACTTCTTGGAGCCAAAACCAAACAAATCAGAAATGTTAATTGGGTTTTCAGAATTAACAACACAAAAACAAGACAAGCTCAGACTCCAAACAAGTTGAACAAATACTTTAAATTAAATTAAATTAAATTAAACGACATGGCAACAGAAAAGCTCCCTCAACAGAATGGTAGAAACTTCAGGTTCTACATAACCTAAAGTAAAGACTCTTAGTAGAAGTAAAGTAGTCAATCTTTGTGTTTATTTGGGCGTGTCAGGTATTCCAGTGGAATCAAGTCCAGTAACATTATTTACCATCCCTTAACTATTGGCTCTTTTTCACTAATCCACTGTAGTAGAATGTTTCTGCATCCCACTGTGCGCTCATACGCTTTACCTTTGGGTTGAGTTGGTGGGCCGCAGGTGGGTTTGTCCGCTGGTTCCATGGTGGCCCTGCCTCTGTTTGTCCAGTAGTCGGGGTCGCTGGACAGCAGAGCTCAATAACTCACAGCGCTGTCCACTGGACGGCTGGTTGGTGTGGGGACACAGACCACTGAGTCCACACCGGAGCCAGTGTCCGGGGCCACCATGGTACCCACGGACAGACCCACCTGGGGCCCATCGATTCAGCCCAAAGGTAAACCATACCAGACCCACATTGAAATGTCTGCTGGGTTCTCGCAGCCAAAGTCAACACATGGAACATGGTATTCTCTTTTTTACACATCAGAGTTTCACTCTGGAGCGCATGCGTGGGTTTTCTCCAGGGACCGTCCAAGAGGTGTAAATGTGAATGTGTGTGATTGAAGAACTGTGAGAGACTGGTAACCTGTCCAGGGTGAACGCCGCTTTCGCCCATCAGGAGCCGGGTCAGGCTCCGGCACCCCCGCGACCCTGAAAAGGATAAAATGGCCAAGAAGATGGATGGATGGATGGATGGATGGCTTGTTTCTTTTTAGATTTTTGCCTTTGTTCATGCCAAAAATAGACATAATTCATATTTATTATTTTAAAAAGGAGGTCATGAATGCAAATTTCTGAAAGGCTAAAGTGAGACTATGCGGCTCCTTCTGGGTTTTAATCAGTAGAAAACGAGCTCAAAGGGCTGTTATACTGCTAAAGGTTGCTGACCTCTGCACTAGTGGAAGAGTGGAACACCTCAGAACATCATCATGAGGATACTGAGGATCAGGAGACGTTGTTTTCAAGCTGTTGTTGCAGCAAATGGTGGAAATACCCACTATTGTTTAGTATTTGGCTCAATATTTATTGTTTTAATTTTTGGGGGTAATAAATATCAGACCAATGAAAATATGATTCGTCTTATTTATTATTAGTCATATGAAAATGAACATTTTTTTTTCAAATATTTTTCTAAAATTCAGAACAAATATAAAAAAAGCTTTCACATAAATACCAATATCTGGAAGTTGTATGTTTCAGTGACTGCACAGATATGCGGCCGATCGCGGCTGCATAATCGCTGTTAAACACAGTCAAGCTGTCAAGCGGCTGAGGTGACCCGTCTCAGTGGGGACAAATGTACAGTGATAAAAATTTAATTAATGCTTCAGGCGATTAAAAGTTTTTCAATAAAACATAAGTCTTGGCAGCAGACGGGATGTTGTGAGAGGCAGGTGTAACTTCTCTTAATGAGAACTTGATGAGGCTAAGCGCCGACCGGCCATGTGGGAGGCTGCACGCCGCAGATGTTTCTGAATTGCAAAATGATGTTTAATGTGGAATTTTTATGCTCGTTTAAAATGGAACCAATATGTGGAACAGTTACCGCGGGCCCAGCCTGTCCTTCAGGGGCGACGGCGAACAAGCATCCGCCGCCAGCGCTGATGGAGGGAGAGCCTGCAGTGTGGGCTTTGTCCGTGTAGTTTTCTAATGCAAATCAGTGGCTGCAGCCCGCTCTGTTAAACAAGGTTTGAACAGCGCGCTCCTCGTCCTTTATCATTCCCACCGCTGCGCCCGTGGAAATGAAAAGCAATGCAAATATGCCCGGCTTCTAGGAATTGGCAGATAAAGCAGAAAGACCTTCAAACTGCAACGCTCCATCCGCTTCAGTTTAGCCTTGAACGAAACATGCAAATCATACCTGAGACGCAGCGAGTGACGCCGCCAGCTGCACAGGCGCAAAGCTGGGCTTGCAGATACCGCGTCTTTCCAGGAGCAGGGTTAATTGGCAGGAAATGTCTGCAGAAAGGTTTGGAAAGAGGCCGGTGGACTCCCATTAGAAAAGCAGGAGAGGTTTCATTGTTTAGGCTGGAGCTCCGGCCGCTCTTTTTAATCATTTTGCTTCTGGGCCAGGATTAGCCGTTCTGCTGACTCAGGAACAGGAGTTCATTAAATCAGCATCACATCCTCAGTTTTAACAGGATTATCAAGTGATGTGTAATCCCTGTCCTGTTGCTTGACGTCTGTATTGGAGGCTCGCACAACAACAGCTAATGAGGCAAAGAGTTTAGAGGGAGCGGCCAAAGTAAACAAAGGCCTCATTAAAGCCCTCCACAGAGGATCCGTTCAGCAGATCCATATGATCTCACTGTGTCGGGGCGTCTCTGAGGGATTGGTCACCTGAACCATACACCTGAACTCTCCTCTCTCGTCATTTACAGTTTATTTAACCGTTTCATGCTCATTTCCCGCTCTGCTGAAGCCCCTCTGCCCCATTATCTGACACTGTCGGCCTCTAAGTGTAGCCTCATCGCTCCACGCCGGGTTTGCAGGAAGAGGAGACTTTTAATAATAGTTTGAGGTCAAAGGCAGCGCCCCATGTCGGCCTGATGACTGGACTAGGAACCTGCACGTCCCACTTTCCCTTCAGACTGGACCTGTTTGGTTCCATGAAGGAAAAAGGAAGGAAGACTCGGACAGGCGGAAAACCAGCACCAAAGGATCAAACTGAAGAGATAGAAATATATAAACCAGGGGTCTTGACTCATGGTCCCAGAGCCACACGGGGCTCTTTGACCGCTCCTCTGTGGCTTTCTGGTAGAAGACAAACAAAATGTTTTTATGGGTCATTTTAAAAATGACATATTTCAAGGATTATATGTTGCATCAAGATAAACAAACTTTTTATAACTTGTTATCAAACACCTTTCTATCAGGCAATTGACTACAGTACCCACAATGCTCCATCAATCCATCACGCAGCGTGCGACCTAAGTCAAACATTTTGATACATTTTTGATCAAAGTGGGTCACAGAAAATCTATTGGAGGTCAGTAAGCAGAATTGATCTTTATGATGATTGGACAAAATTCAATGATTCTGAGAGTCTGTTGGTCCAAAACAGTGCAGCAGGAACCTTTAATAAACTGATAGTAGTTTGGTTGCGTAATGCCAAAGACACACATCTGCAGCAGTTCAATTGGAAGGCTCTTCTTTATCCACCAGCCTGGATCTCTCTGTGAGCTTTTGGCTTTTTCTGCCTTTCATAGCCAACATTGCTGTCTTCTACATGGTTTTTTTCTGCCACTTTTGGATTTTCTGTATTTAACATTTTTTTTGCAATTGAACAAAATTCTGCTTTTATGGACGTTTGCTCTCTTCTGCAACAATCTAAAGCAATTCTGCAATCAAACATATTTCTGCAGGAAATGAAACTTGTTTAAGCTTTAGTTTTTTTTTGTTTATATAAACTTAATGTTTGTGTTTTATGTTTGCCAGTAGTGTACTTATATTGGTAATAGCATAAATGCAAATCAGTATCTTGTTTTTCTAAAGGGTCAGCCTTTGTGTCTGTGTCCTGCTGGGTTCCAGTCTGTAATCAATCAACCTGATGGTTCTTCCAGGGTTGAAGGTAGCAGACCTGATTGAACTGATGTACCTATGAATTCGGACATGTCATGGTTTAAAACTGAACTGTTGGTGAGTCTAATTTAAACAGAATTGAGGGAAATGATGGTGAATCGTAGATTCTCTACTGCATTAGCAGTATATTTATATTCAAAGTGTCAAAAGAATAAAAAAGTAATTATTTTGCATCACACCACGCCTGGTATGAGACAACTGAAAGGTTTTTCTTTATTTTACTTGCATATTAGCTCATTAAAAATAGAATTTTGATTTTTTTTCATACATAAATCATATGTTGAACTAAAAACAAAACCAAAAAACTGAGATTTGAAGCAAATTTTGAGGAGAGTGGATTATCTGCATCTCTACTTCTGAACTCATTTCAAACTAATGAAATAATGACTCATTCAAAAGGAAAAGGATTCAAAAGAAAAACGAAATGGTTTGAATTAAAAACGTGTTTTTTGAAGAATGTTTGGAAATGACTGTAAAGCAGAGACAGTCCAAGGACACCTCCACATCTGATGCTGGTTCAGAAGTGTCTTTTTCATCTGCAGTTCTTCCCGTTTTATTACCCAAAGTGACGAGCAGCTGAGATGTGGAAACGACAATGTTACAACAAAGTCAGACGGCTCAGGAAACACGGCTGCGAGCGCAGCCGTCACAGCCAATTTCAATGCTCTTTTTTAGACGGAAAATGATGCTTGGTTGCACAGCGAAAACGTGCACGCTCTCCAGCAGCTGACTTTAGCAAGCAGAGTAGGTCAAAGTCTTTGTAGTGTGATGGATGTTTGCAGCGTTTCCTCCACCGTCACTCGTCCTCGCCGCGCTGTCACATCCCAGCTGTTTCTGCAGGCTTCAAGCAATCAATACAAAGTCTGAACGCACAGTTTCTATAAAGCAGTAACCGAGCTCTAGTCCCCTCCGCAAAATGGAATACAAGTTTATTAGGAACAGTTACAGTTAGTATAACACAAAGCTCTTTTCCTTGAGGGTTAACATTCAGTGCGAGGAGAAGACACAGAAATGCGAGCAAATGAACCGCCAGACCCATCTGTACTGCTGAATAGGATTTTGAAACAGAACAAATGATTCTATACGTTTGCAGTAAAGATATCAAGAGCGCGCACTTCAGGTGACTCACTCTGGTGCATACATTCATCCTTCACAGGTGAGAGAAGAAAAGAGCCAAAGGTTTAGAGAGCAAGCCACACAATAGAAACGTCCTGTTGGGTTTCCTGCCAAATTTCCTGACTGCGTCGTCACCGCTCAGTGTCAAAAAGAACAGTCGCCATGGCAACCGGAAAAGGCTTTGTGATTCTGGCAGCCCAGAATCCCTTCTTTAAAAAGTGGAGGTATTATAACCTGCTTTACCTACAGAAACACACATTTTAAAGACTCATGTGTGAAAAGGTGATTGTTTATGGGAGGGAACGTAAAGTAAAAGGATGGGGCCGTGTGCAGTACTGTCGGAGTTTGAAAGGTCCGGTTTGACCAGGACTCTAGTCGTGTGGTCGTGTGGCCTCCTGCTCCAGTGCGAATGCTCAGTCTGTTCGTACCTCCAGGTTTTTCACCCACAGTCTCAGTTAACAGTTCAAGTGCTGCTTTGTTCTTTCTGTGCAAGAAAACAGTTTTGCTAATAAAACATCGTGAAGCTGCAGCTCTCAGGAGGGAACGGCCGTACCACCAGTTCACTAAAGTGAGTAAAAAGTTCATCGAAATAAACTGAAGCCATCATCAAGTACAAACAATGTTATGTCCTATTTTAGTTGTTTTAGGAGGTTTCAAATGTGTAAACTCGTCACTTCAATTATTAGACTGAAAAAGGTAGAAAGGAGGATTTAAAGTGTGCATGATGCTATGTTTGGATACCAGTTCAAATCTAAAGTCTCGAAACGTGCATGCAAATGCACATTTGTAAGTTAAACCAGATCACTGCCTTGGATTTGGTGGTAGGTAGCATCTTTTTTAATTTAATCAGGAAGCAGAAATAAATCATTTGTTTGTGTCTAGCTGGGAGTATACGGCATCTAGTCTTTCATTTATCACAATAGATCCACAAAAGAAAAAGCCTGAGAAAGATTTGGTAGATTTTGCTCCAACTGTAGGTGGTGGACAGATGCCAGTATCAGGTAGTGACGGTTCAGTGTGAACACCACATTAAAAGAACACACTTGACTGAGAGCGGGAACAATCACTATGCTTCACATGATACCTCCATGACAATATGTCACCACACACTTAGCATGTGTACAACACAGTATGTTCTCATGTCATGATGTCTCTAGAGTGGCTCTTCTGTGCAGGTGCACATGGCTAAAGCTGCGTTCACACCGAACGTGATTCATGCGGCAGGAACGTCCCAGACAGCTGACAGCAAGATGGTGCCAAGATGTCATCAACCTGAACTGGACGTTGGTGCTTGGAAGTTCTCCCATTTCTCACCTTTTTGGTCTAAAAAGACTCATTTAACTGGAGACCCGACAGTTGTGTGTTTCTTCCCTCGGAGCGTCCAGTTCAATATTTTAGGTTTAGGGGCATCGCAACATCAGAGGTCAAAAATGTGGGTGGAGCCTAAAACCAGCATGGAGGAGAATCAGATCGTTGCTAAATTTGATGGTATTTTTGCTATTTGTGTGGAGTTCCTTTGAATCTAATCTTATTTATTTCTGTCCTCTGACTGATGCGGGACAGCAAGTCATCAAACTGGGTCACAGAGACATGGAAGTACCGCTGAAAGCGCCGTCACTGCTCCTGCAGTCAATAGTGTCGCTCACCGTACCAGGAGAGTCTATGAACGATCTGGAGACGGGATTACTGATGCTTTGTAGAGCTTTTAAAAAGAAATTGAAAGAGTCAAATCGTGTTCGTTGTGAACGCAGCGTTAGGATTCAGTGCTTCACACTAACTTGATGACCTTTATAATTCTAAAAGACGCAGAATTTCAGTCAGCCTCCTTGCGTGTTCCGTGCCGTCGGTGTGGAGCAGGTCTTCCAGCAGCTGAAATGTCTGCAGAGCTTTAATTATATCATTTACTCAAATCAAGCTTCAGATTGCTGACTGGGGTTTCCAGCTAATGTGAGTTGAGTATTAACAAGTCTGTAAGTGTATTTATTCTATCTCGCTGACAGATGATGATGAATAATGAAGCAGATCTCTGGCGTTTAGCCTTACGGTGCTTGGGAAGATGCTGCTCTAAAATCTGGCACAGAGAAATCTCATTTGATCTGATACATCTGAAATAATTACACTAACTTAAGACAGCAAATAGAGATTCCAAATTAATTGGTTTGCAATATTCTTGCATGAAATCTGTATTAATCTGACCCCAAAAGCCAAACGAGGACAGTTTTTGGAAACAACTCATTTCAAATTCAGCGTTTTTTTCTTCCTCTTTCTAGAGAGCTCATCTGAGACACAGAATAAGGTGTCACACTTTCACATTTTATGGGATTTTAAAAAGGGCAGGAACGATGAGGATGCTCTGTGATGCAGCCAGAACCTGTTTCAGCTGCATGCAACTTTTCCTGCGACGCTTCCATGTCAGAATCTTCCTGCTAGAAGCGTCCATGGTGGAAATGTACATGAAACACAAGTGTTCTGGGGGGGGGCTCTGCTTTGATGAGCTGAACGTGAGACATATTAGTCTTCGCTGAGGCGGGGGAGGGGCTGGATGAGAGGGATGACACGGAACGCGTCTGTGGCGACCTCTGCCCCCCCCGGCAGGATGATGACACGCCTTCCACAGCCTTCCTTTGAGCTGACAGCGCCTGTCATAAACAGCATGTCTGCGCTTCCTTTTCCCCCGGGGTAAATGACACGGTGACGAGCGCCGCCACAGCGCCGTCGCCCCCTCATCATCTCCTCCAATCCCCTGAATTTATGGAGGAGGTCATTCAAGGTAACCCTCCTGAAGTCTGTTCCCTGCATCATACAGTCAGAGGGAGCTGCCACACCATCAGAATATTTTCTAGACAGTCTCCACCTGTCCTGGTACCTGAAGCCCCTCCCTTCAGCCGGCGAAAGCCTTTTCCTCCAGATATGACGGCGGCGGAGGTCACTCGGTCTTTGCGGGCCCCGTCCCTCTCACAGGACCGGCCTCGGACCCATATTTCTGGGTCGTCGCTGAACCCGTAGATGGACCCGTCCTCCACGCTGTGCTCCAGAGACTCCAGCGAGGACTCGGACGCCTCGTCACTCTGCGCCGTCAAAGGCCAGCCGGGCAGACCGGACGTGGACCGCAGCTTGTACTGCAGCAGAACGCCGCGCCCTTTGGCTTTCTCCTCCCCTTTGTAAGACTGTTGCAGGGACTCCTGGGAGGAGGTGTCACTGCGGTCCTCCCCCCCGCAGGCGGAGTCTGGACTCTCCCCAAAGGAATCCCTCTTTAGCAGGTCAGGGGAAAGCGTGCTGGACGCCGCCACAAGGAAGTCGACGGGTCCGCAGTGAGCGTTCAGAGAGATCATTCCTTTTCCTGCAACGAGAACAAGTCCAAACCTTCAACAAAGATCAGGTCCATGTCCATGTCTGAGAAGCCCTGCTGCTGATTCATATGTCTGAAATCTGCAGAGACCGAGGCAAAGATAGAAAACGAACCAGACAGAGAGGCAGACGGGTTTAGTGATCCTGCAGGACCTCATGGACTCAGAAAACAAGGAGAGACCAATCAGCATCTCCATTGACCGCATTTTCAGCCCTAAAAGATGCACTTAGGATCCTTCATTTGTTTAAACGTCTTATAATTCAGAGTGCTTTATATATGGATTAGTTCTACTGCGAACAAAGTTAGGTTTTATTATGACTACTTAACAGGGCTAACATGTAACAGAGTTGGACTGTGTTTTGTTTTAAGCATTTTTAACAAGGTTGGGACTTGATATAGTCACAGTAAAGTTTGTTTTATGTGCTGTTAAACTGTGTCACAAACAAGATTTGGAGTTACAGGTGTTGAACTCAACACGCTTCTAACATGGCAAATACTCCTAACATGGCTAATGTTTCTAACGTAGCTAGCATTTCTAACCTGGCTATGTTCTTAATTGCAAAGTGCTTCTAATTGGCTATGTTTTAAGTAGCTATCTTTTAATGGTTAATGATTTTAGACATCTAAACACATCTAAAATTGCCAAAAACTCTGATTTGGCTAGCGTTTCTAACATAGCTAACACTTTTAATGTGACTGATGCTTCTAACATAGCTAAGAATTTTGATGTGGATTTCTACTTTCTTATTGAATAGCTTGTTTAATGTTGGCTAATGTTTCTAATGTGGCTAATGCTTCTAATGTGGCTAATGCTTCTAATGTGGCTAATGTTTTCAATGCGGCTAATGCTTCTAATGTGACTACTGTTTCAAACATGGCTAATGCTTCTAATGTAGCTAGCGTTTCTCACGTGGCTAATGCTTCTAAGAAGGCTAATGCTTCTGACGTGGCTAATGTTTCTAATGTGGTAGCTAATGTGGGGTAATGCTTGATGTGGCTAATGAAGCTAAATGTGGCTAATGCTTCTGGTGTGGCTAACATTTCTAATGTGATTAATATTTTTGAACTTGCTAATGCTTCTAATGTGGCTAACGTTACTAACTTGACCAATGTTTCTAATGTTTTTAACGTTTCCAACGTTGCTTACATTTCTAACGTGGTTAATGATTCTAACAAGGCTAATATTTTTGATGTGGATAGGGTTTCTAAGTTTGCTAGTATTTGTAACTTGGCTAATGCTTCTAATATATCTAATGATGTTTCTAATATGGCTAATGTTTCTAAGAGGGCTAATACTTTTTATGTGTATAGGGTTTCTAACTTTGCTAACGCTTCTAATGTAACTAACGTTTCTAAGGTAGCTAACGTTTATAAGGTGGCTAACGTTTTTAACGAGGCTAAGTCTCTTTAGAGACTTTCTTTGAAGTGGAGATTTAGCAAAGAGCAATAAAAAACAATATTGCCAGATAAAAGTAATAAAAATGGTTCTTGGTTAATTTTTCATTTCTTACCTGTTATTTTGGGGATCCCCTCCAATTTGGGAACAGGAAGAGTGATGATCGCGCCTTGGGCTGTGCCAACCCATAGAAGCCCCTGACAAATGAGGAGACTGGTAACCCGCGTGCTCTTTTGACCTACAGAACATTGCAGAACAAGGATTTTCCGTGTTAGCAAACAAGTGCTAAAAAAGCATTCCTGGAAACAACCTGCAGACACAATGACTTTCCTTCTGATTTAAACACAGCATTCAAAAAGGGTTTGATTTTGATAACCAATGAATTTGCTGCATTTTCTGACAAACTTTTTTATATTTTGGAAGATTGCAGAAAGCTGCATTTGTCTACTTCCCGCAGGCCCACTTGACCCAGTTAGATACAACACAGGAAAAAAAAGGTTTTGTCAAAAAGCTGCTGCAGACGTCTGAACTCTGGTGGTGCTGCAGGAAGCCAGCAGGCCTCTCCGTTTCCTTCACAGCTTCCAGCAGGTTCATCATCAAAACCACACAGGTGCAACACCTTAATGTCTGCACAATTACTGCATGGAGACATGGGTCCAGCTTGATGAGAACAATAGGAAATATGTGAGAAAAGCCTAAATAATGGTTTAGACCAGTGGTCTCCAACCACCGACCGGTTTAATGACAGACAATATTTTAACCTTTTTAAAGCTTCTGGTTTGACGGTTACGTTTATCTTCATCCAGGCTCAACGCTTGGAGGGGGCGGCAGGACGGCGGTCCACCATCGGGGGTCAGTCTGCCAACTGCCCCCGACCTATCCCCTTCCTCATACAAACATGCATTAGGGTGAAGGCGATGGTGGTTGTATTGCAGTGCACTGGGGGGGTGGACTACTTGCCACTGGCCCCCCTCCTGTGGCGGCTGCATGGATTCGCCCCTCCCTTGGTTTTTATTTGCACCTTAGACATGTAGGACCTTGGTGGGGGAGGGGGGGGGGTGATTGGACATCACTGCCAGCAAACAGTAGATGTCCTTTAAGTGCCCTTCCCGCCAATTTTAACCGCACAGCCTGCAGTATCGGTTCGTATGATTAGGTGTTGAGCTGCAGTTGCAGTTGTATTTTGTAAAAATTTTGACTAGTTTAAATGGGGAGATTATTTTGACCAACAGATATGCTTGTAACTACCGAGTGTATGTGTAGACAGGCCCCGCCCATTCTAGTATTTAGACCTGGTTGTATTACAATGTAACTTCCTTCTGCTGCCATCTTCTTTTTTCTTTAAACCCCCCCAACCTCCCTCTTCTTCTTTTCCATCTGGTCCAACAAAACAAAAAAAAGATACAAACATAATCAATAAAAATAAAGTTTAAAATACAACAGTGGTTTATACTCAATAAACCCCTGTAGTGACAGTGAAATCTGTCCAACACAAGAGGCTCTCAGCCGGCATCCTAAACATTATTTTTACACTAGATAGGAATCATTCAAATGTGATATAGATCTTCCCTTAACCCATAAAGTGGAAACTAAATCAATCAGATGCCAATTTTCACATCTTCTGACTGTCATGATTCGGTAGTTCGGTTTGGTCATGTTCTGTTTCCCCTGTCAGTCTCACCACGTTCCGGTTAATCATCCACAGCTGTCTTCATTTAGTTAATCATCCTCAGTGTATTTAAGTGTCTGGTTTTCAGTTTCTCATTGTCAGGTCATCTGCTCTTCTACGTTCTGTCACCTCACTGGTTTGTGCTCCTGTTTAAGTTACTTTAGTAAATGTTTATGTTTCTGCCACCAAGTCTGGTCTCCTGCATTTGGGTCCTCCACCACCATCCCTGACAGTATGACCTGACCACCTTGGACCCAGCAGGAGATTCTTGTCCATGCCATGCCACATATCACCACGCCATGCCAGAAGGGGTTCCTGTAGCCGTCTTCACATCTGTCATCTTCCACCCGTTCTGTTCCTGAGGGGGGACTGTTGGGGCCATCTGTTCCTGTTCCTGTGGAGGGTCGCCGGGGCCGCTCCTCTTCATGTTCCTGTTCCTGAGGAGGGTCACCGGGACCGCTCCTTCCTGTCCCCGAGGATGGTCACCGCTCATTCCCCTGGTCTGTTTCTGGCTCTGGAGGAGGGTTGCTGGGACTGCTCCCCTTCATGTTTCCTGTCCCTGGGGAGAGTCACCAGGACCGCTCCTCTCTTCTGTTCCTGGAGGGGTTTCATTACCCCTCACGTCTGTCTGGCTGCAGGATCCCTGTTTTTTGGACTTGTGTTTTTGTTCCAGGTCCCCTCCTCACAGGTGTTGGGGCATCTGGGATCTGCCCTTTTGGGGAGGGGTACTGTCATGATTCGGTAGTTCGGTTTTGTCATGTTCTGTTTTCCCTGTCAGTCTCACCACGTTCCGGTTAATCATCCACAGCTGTCTTCATTTAGTTAATCATCCTCAGTGTATTTAAATGTCTGGTTTTCAGTTTCTCATTGTCAGGTCATCTGCTCTTCTATGTTCTGTCACCTCACTGGTTTGTGCTCCTGTTTAAGTTACTTTAGTAAATGTTTATGTTTCTGCCACCAAGTCTGGTCTCCTGCATTTGGGTCCTGCACCACCATCCCTGACACTGACTGTTCAGGTGCGATGGATAAACTCACACAAAAATGTCCCTAAAACTGTTATTTTATATATAGTACTATACGCGTAAATCTGTGGTTTGAACAACTTTATTAGCAGCATCCGTGTAACATTAGACATTGCTGCATATTCTTCATCATTAGTGTGTGGGAACAGCTGCCAGAATCAATCATATTTGGAGTAAAGACTGTTTTTTGTCTGTAAAATGCAGATTTTTTTTATTTGAAATGAAAGGATTTTGTTTCCTCTCTGGATCTTTTCTGCCTAAATAAATGTTCCAGATGCCTTTTTTTTTATTTTGTTAACTGCAGGGATTTCAGGTAAGCGGTTGGTGCATTCACTTTGAGAAAGTGCTGGATGTATTTTCCACAAGTAACCAAGCGACTTGGCGTATCGAGAATAAGTCGGATGTGGTGGAAAGAGTTCAGGACTTTTCCAAAATAAAACTTCCTTCAGAGTCGGATCATAAATAAAATGGTAAAAATGTAGGTGTTTATTTTTCTCTGCAGCCTGCCACCAACTGTCCTATGGAGCGGTTATGGTCTGCAGCCCGGGGTGGGGGGTGTTGAGGAACGCTGATCTAAATTTAAAAGCGGCCAACATGAAGCCGTACTCCTTTATGAATGTCTGCATTCAGAGATGGTTTCAAAACACTTTGTTCTTCCTTTTTAGAGATATCAACTCATAACATCCATTTCTTTGACATTCTATTGCGAGCAAAGAGACTGAAGTTAAAAAACAAATCAGTGCAGTTTTGACGGCCCTCACTGATTCTCTGTAACCTTTATAATTCATCAGAACGTTTTCCTCTCTCTAAAATCCCTCTGATTGGTTCAGAAGTGAACTTACAGCCTGATTCTGAAAACTTCAGAAGTTTGTGAGGTTTGTTTCTGCAGTTCCAAACATGATTCTAATTGAAGTTCTCTTTCTGTTGTGTTGCTTTACATTAGCTCAGGGGTGAAAACATTTGTGGATTATTTGAGGAGGCAGTTTGAAATGCAACTTCTTTATTGTTTCTGTCACGATGCATCTTTTATTTACTGACAGAAAATGTTTATTGCAGCTCATCATGCAAAGCGTAAATCCAGCTCACAGTGAGGTATCACTGCTGTCTGCACAGAGTTGCTGTGAAGCTGTGCTGGATTACACGCCCATGCAGAAACACTGAATATTCTATTAGAGCGTTTGATGAAAGAAGGCCCATCGGGTGATTTCTATTACGGCAGCCATCTGCAACACAAAGGTGAAAGAATTCAGCTTTCCTTTTGTGTATTTGTTTTTTGAACCCCCCCAGAACAGAGTTGAATGGTAATGCGTGGAGCCTAAAGCTGCAGTGAAAGAATTTGTGGAGACCTACACAATCAATGGATAAAATAAGAAAATGAGTCACATCAGCAGATAATCTGCCCAACTCCAGCATGCCTGCAACTATAATCAGTGAAGATTTAGGAGACTGTCAGCCTGGGAGTGGAAGCTATCAGCTGGAGGACCTTCACCCAGCAGCGCGTCCGGTCCAGTTGATCTGAGCTCAGACGCTGGATGATCTAATGCGAGCGCTGAAGTCACTCCCAGGTTTAATGAGCGCTTGTCTCTGGATTTTGTCACAGCTGAGTCACCAGCCCGTCTTTGACCACATCATTAGGAAACATCAGCACAGACACGTTCAAGTGGGAAGATTTGCTGCTCAGTTTGGTGGAATCGGTTCCTCTTTGGACACAGTCAGAACCACAAAGAACTTTCCTCTAATTCAGTGAAGCTTTGCCTCCATTCCTACATGGAAATCTCCTCCCTTACAGGTATGCTGGGTTGTCACATCACGCTACACGCCATCATCTATCAAGCCTTTTGCTTTGGACCAATAGCTAATCTTCTCAGCCAATCAGATTCTTGCCTTTGAATACATGAGTGATTGTCTCTCTGCAATCCAGACCAGAGGTCTTCAACCTTCAACTCTGAAAGAGTCATTCAGGTTGATTTCTCACTGACTACAACCAGTCGGAGCCTCAAAGTCTTCCTTCACCCTTTAGAAAAATGAGACTCTGATTTATATTTATGCTCTTGTTACTACTATGATTAACATAAATTAACTGTTGTTCATTTTGAATAAATAAATCACACACATGAAAAGATATTTTCTAAATTTTTGACAGAAGTTCTTTTCAAAATAAAAGACACCCTGTCACACATGATCATCTCAGTGCAGTAAAAAGTAGTAACAGAAAGTGTAATGTTGTGAGTGAGTAAATACAAATAGTTGAGTTCACTGTTGTTGGTGCATCTCTGTCAGAATTATAAATCTATCAAACCAAAAAAAAGAAAAGAGAGCTGAGTCAGAAAGCAAAGCTCTCCATTTACCGGTCCATCTTTGGTCCAGTAACCACCTATGGTCATGAGCTACAAGCGGCTGAGATGAGTTTCCTCTGGAGGGTGGCTGGACGCTCCCTTAGAGATAGGAGGAGGAGCTGCTTCTCGTCCACATCCAGAGGAGCCAGTTGAGGTAGCTCAGGCATCTGGTCCGGATGCCTCCTGGACGCCTCCCTGGAGAGGTGTTCCGGGCATGTCCCACTGGACGGGGGCCCCGGGGAAGACCCAGGACACGCTGGATCACCCCCAGAGGAGCTGGAGGAAGTGGCCGGGGAGAGGGAAGTCTGGGTATCTTTGCTTAGACTGCTGCCCCCCAACCCGGTCCCGGATGAGAGGAAGAGGATGATGGATGGACAAACCAAAATGAGACCTGAGATAATTAAGTTCTGACAAACTTAAAATTCCCTAATTTGTTCAAAAATAGAAAATTTGCCAAATAATCCAGTGTGCCTTAATTCTGGCTGTGCTCAGTGATGTCCATTGATTTTTTTGTACACAGGACACATTTTGAAATAAAAAGGTTTCAAAATGTTGTAGTTTGACTTGTGAAGCATGCTGTCTGTTTGTAAATGAGTTCAAGTTTGACTCAGTTTACTTTTTCTACTATCTCACCTGCGGTCGCCTTCAGATGAAGCTGCTCCCCTAAGGACAACACAAAACCCCACAGAACCCATATGGGTCAACCCCCCGTAATGTTATACGTGACTAAGACTTGTGGTTCGAGTTCATCTCAAGAATACAAGACATCATCAGTGCCAAAGATGATGGTCTTCCAACTCTGCACTAAACAGTGGCACAGCTGATCATGTTTACTATTGTTAAAATGGAATTCTACAGAGAATTCCAATTCAACTGGAGTCAAAGCTTATCAAAGAATGTTACTGATTTCAGCAATGCTGCACGAAATAAGACACAAGTTGTTTATTATAATTGTATTCAAGCTAAAAAATAAATGGGGATACATATTCCTCAAAAATACATGTTCCTCTGTATATTGTGAGTTATTTAAGACCATTTTTAACAATTATTGCAGTATCGCGATATCACGAGCCATGTATTGCATATCGTATCGTATTGTGAAGTACCCCATGATTCCCAGCCCTACTTTAAATAAAAACAAACAAGAATGCTATTCCAGAAAAAAGATCAACTCAAACCTTAACCCTATAAGGTGTTTATTTTTACTTTGATTTACTGTAACTTTTCAATCGTTAACGTGATAATTCCAGCAGATTGTGAAGGAGAAAACCGGCTCGTAACCGACGAAAGGATTAAATAACTTTCAGTATTTTACTCTCCATTAAAATATATTTTGTCAGAATTATACAAATTAGAAATGAGCTCAAGATAACATCAGGATATTTGACTTTGACACGTGTTTAGATGCAGTTAAACACAATGACTTGTTTACATCGTATTTCTTGTTTTTGGCGTTCTGCGCTCGGATAATTGTAGATTCTTATTAAACAAGCTCATCCTTTGTTTGTAAGCAGCACAGGGATAAAATAAGTAAATAAATAAACAAACAAAAACTACATTGTTTTCATGGATTTGCTGGTCTGCGGTCCCTCAGGTTTTTGCTCCTGGAGTTGCCTCGGTATATTTAGAACCATTTACCATAATATCCATGGCAAGCATAATTGAATTAGTCCAACGTTGATCTGAACACAACCAGCAGGATGCTTATTTACACGTGTAGCTGTATTTACGTTTGTTGTGTGTCATGCTCGGATTATTATGATTTGCATGAATGGCTCGACGGTGTCATTAATGAATTCATTAAGCTTTGCAGAGATGACTCATCCCAAGCAGGAGCACAAAAGGAACCGTGGAGAGCGTAGCTGGAGGTCATGTGGACGCTGAAGGCGTCTCTGAGGCCATTCAGACTTCAGTTTCAGAGAAATAACTCTGGACGCCCACTCTAACGTTACCGTCAAATCTGAAGTTCAGGCAAAGCATGTGGGCACCCAGCTTTGTTTTTAAGACTGGGATAAAGAGGCAGAATGGCAGAGGCACTTAGGATTAAGAAGGTAGAAGTGCCCTCCAGCAATCCTGCTTTTCCAAAATTTTCTTCACACCCTGCAGAGTGCAGTGCATCATGGGAGCCGGCTCATACTCCAAAAAGAGAAAGTGTCTCCCTACGCTTTCCCACCAAGGATTTTATTTTGGAATGTTGTTTTATTTACTTTTTACCCCAAAGATGGAACTATTAAGGGCATTAGTGGAGAACAGATCAGCAGTTTTTTTTTTTCCTGTCCCAGAAAGTTTTCTGTTGTTTACTGCAGCTGCAGTTCCCAGATGAATACAAATCACATTACAGGGGAGAGGATTAGGGGGTATATCATTACGGCGTGCCCCGGCATAAGTCAAGGAGAAACCTAAGAGAGCGTAGAGCCGTGCAGTGATGGAGAGAAGCTATAAAAATTGCATGCTTGCTATCTTTGCTTTGAGTGTCAGGGGATCCTCTTTTCTCCTGTGTGCTCAACAAATCACAACTTAAGTCAAAGATCCTCCTCTTTTGGTGGACCCTGAAGGCACCAGCTTAGTGACACTTTTTTTTTTTATTTGAAGGTTCTAATCCACCCGGGGCAAAGTCTTCAGACTGCCAACACCCCCTCCCTTAAATATGCAGCATATTTGAAGGGAGAGCCCAGATTTGGGGCGAGTATGACCTCTGTGGCACCACTCCCTCCAGAAACCTCTGGCTGCAGAAGCTATTCCTTCTTAAAGTTTTACCTCAAATAAAATGATGAATCATAAAGCTTTAAATGTCTGAAAAATACCTTTCCAAACTCTGAATTATTTTCTTACTCATAGATGTGTACATTTCTAAAGGCTCTGAATCCATATGAATGAATAGAATAGAAGAAACTCTGTAAATACATTAGTGACAGCACTATTGTTTAGGCTTGAACCATCTGTATCATAAATGAGCTCATAGGTCACCACCTGAGACACGCTGGAACTGCCCTGCAGCAATATTTAAGGTACTCACGCCGACACATATGAATAGACGGATGAATACTTTCTCCATGTGGAGGGAGGACATGACCGGCATAAACGGCTGTCTGTTCACTCCTAAATAGAACCAGAGCTTTCTAAAGCTTCATATTTAATCATTAAAAAACCAAAAGTGAGAAAAAAGTTCAAAGAATAAAAAAATCCACACAAACCAAATCGATTTCTAAAAATAATAAAAAAAAAAAACCAAAATATTTAACCCTAATAATGAGAATCCAAGCAGCTAAATTAACGTCTTTCATTTTTATCGCTTTTCTCCCGTTATTATCATTGTTTGGGCTTTTCACCTGGCTGTCTTGTGGCTCAGAAAAGACCTGAGATATTTAATTACTGGGTCAGCTCAGGAGACTCCTGCACTCCTCCGTGCAGAGCCTGCTGTCTATCCAAAGCAGACATAAACTTTCTTTCTAATGTTTGCAAAATAGAAATGTGAAAGTGTTTCCACTGCAGCTCACACAGAGAAGTTAGCAAAAAACCGTAAAAGGGTTTGACCCGGTTATTTCACTTTACAATGATCTCCCTGCGCTTTGTGGAAACCGGATAAGGAAGGTGTAGGAAACTGGAAGAATGTCAACGTTCTCATCACATATTCTGCACACTTACTGTTGTTAACGTCAAATACCTGCTCCAAAAAAAAAAAAAACTGAAGCGGAGAAACTAAACTAGAAACTGTAGAAGAGCCTCAGAAAACGTAGAATGTAGAAGAATCTGCTCACATTTTGTGTAAAAGACAAACTACAGCAAATGCTGATGCTAAACTTGTGACCTGTGGATGCAGAGGTCAGCCTCCATGAAGGAACGGGGGGGGGGGGACGTACCAGCGTTCAGCAGCGGTGAGCGTGTGGAGATGTTGATCTCCTGCAGCAGCTCCAGAGTTTCTGTGTGAAAGAGACGGATGGAGGATCCCTCTGAGAACGCCATCCACACGCCTCCACCAGCACAGGCCATGTGTGCCACGCTGACCGCCGCGTCTGAATGGACTTCAAATTTCTGCAACAGAAAAAAAACAAAACATTTTAATATTCTGAAGGAAACAAACACATACAACCATCAAGAGACCTGCTGTAAAACGTCACAGTCCAGCTCCCATCATCTAATGTGGAGGAATCTGTCAATAAGAAACGTTTCTAAGTTGTGCACAAAGAAAATACTTTGTGCACAACTTTGCAGAAAAATATGAATATTCTTAATTTCATGTTAACATAGTTACTGTGAGTATGACTTCTCTGTGTCTTGAATTGAATCAAATTAATTGAATAAGGAGATACAGACCCTCTACAAACAGCAGTCTCACCCCCTCATCTTAATGCTTCAGCCATAGCTAGTTTGCAGCATTTAGCTGGCCTTCATTTGTTTTACAATTACAAATATGCAGAAAATATGAAGAAAATACAAGAAATAATAGAAAAAACAGTAATTACTAAAATCACATAAACCAGTTTAAAAGACTCAGGGACACGTCAAAAGAATAAAAAACAATCAACCTTTTAAAACATGTGGACAGCTCTACTGCTGCTAATATAACCAAGAGTTACAAATACAACATTTCTACTATTTAAACTCACTGTCAAAAATTCATTACAGGGTTAGCATGATGCTAATGCTAATGAGTTGCTCCGTGTGAAACTTGATGTGTTCATGGACGAGTTTACAGTCAAAATCCCAACCTAAACGTCTTAAAAAGACATTTTTCATGTTTCCAAAATCTCCTCTGAGGGGGCGTGGCTTTTGGAGCTGAGCTGCGCATCCCCAGCCCTGATCCCTCCCTCATCTGATTATGATAGATCTGTAGGTGCTCGCACACCGGCGGCACATTCAAGCAGCGATTTTCAATGAGAAGTCCATGCAAACGCACGTAGAAGTCCAAGATTTTGCTCTACGCGCGTTTCCACAGACTTTTCATTGAAAATGGATGCTTGAATGTGCACCAACCGGTGTGTGAGAACCTAGTGTTTCACTAGCATAAATCTTCACCGCTGCTCCATAAAAACCTCCATCAATCTGGTTAACGTCCATCCGTATGGTTCTGATCCGGATGTCAGCTCAGATCTTCATGGACAGAACTTCCTCCAAAATCCTGATTCTTTCTCCTTCCAGTTCACCAAAGACTCTTTGATGTTTCTTGACGTTGCTGTGATCAATCCATTCAATCCATTGGTTTCTCAGAGCAGAAAATAATGAAAGCTAACATCCAAATGCTCTTTCATTCATTTACAATCCTTTCCAACTGCGGTCAAATGAGCCGCCGTTCACATTTCTGTGGTCATATCAAGAAGCTCCGTGGAGTCTGTTGGAGATTTTCCAGTGTTCTCAGGACTGCTACCGTAAGTATTGGATGAAACTCACACCAAAAATCCAGTGATGATGATTGGACCACAGAAATGTGAACGGCAGCTCATTTGACTGCTGTCAATGTGAAGGTAGCATGTTCTCTTCTCCAGAAGCTGAACTAGACACGCTAGCCGGACCAGACGAGGGTTTAGTGCATGTGCAGCAGAAAGAAGATGATTGATGAAAAACAGAGTGTGTCCAAGAATGTTGGATTGATTTAAAGGAGAAATACTCGGAAACTAAATGATTTCTTATTACATTTGTTCTCTTTTACAAGACAAATGAAACACAGACATGATAAAAAGTCTAAAAACAGGATTTTCATCAGAGGGGGACTTTCAAGGAAAAAGCCCATCCAGGCTGATAGATTGTCTGGGCCTTCTGTATGCAGGCCACTGTTAAACACACATGGTTGTTGCTGTAAATGTGACTTTAGCAAACCAAAACCAAATCTTCTTCCTAATTGTGAAATCCCAGACACACCGAGCAGCACTCTGCACCGCTCCCCTGGCTTCTGTCTGTTAAGGAACACAGCAGCCTAACAGTTGCAGGCACATAGTCTTAATGAGTTACTTGGAAAAAAAATGCAATGAGTCTTATCATGGCAACACATGCAGCCCCTGCGGTCTAAGCTGTGACAAGGGTTCGCCTGGGCATAATCTTGGAATTCATATCACTGTCAATGCACAAGTTGCATGAAGCCGGGCAATTAGTCGCAAAAGAGTGACTGAGTGAGGATGAGAACGCACCGCCCAGCCCGGCTTCGCCGCAGACGGGGATTACGACCCGTTTGTGTGTCCTTGCCAGTGGGCCATCCTTTGTTTGAAATTGGGGAAAGAAAAAGAGGCCTTTGATGTGTTTTCTCCTTTAATTGAGCCCCTGCAGCAGGTACCGCTAGAGCCTGGGAACGACATGCTATGTACCTCCTTGTTTTTGTAGTTATCAAAAAGAAATGACACATTAGCGCAGCACTTAAAGGGCAAATGTAACCTTAAATACGCCTTAGAAACCGAACAATAGCAGAGTTGGAATATATCCTGTTTGCTGCATTTTCATCAACATTTGGAAATGACGAGGGCTTTCTGCTAACCAATGGCTGACACATGCAGGTTGATATAAGTCCTATTGCCAAGCACATGCTGGAGACCACCTGGACGGCATTCAGAGAAACAGAAAAATGATATTCCCTATCAAAATCTTGAAAGTCCCACTCTGATCATCTCATGAGCTATTTAAGAAGCATTCCTTTTTCTGAACGCAATAAGATTGTTTTTAGCCAAGTTTTAGCTAACCGTTTAACACCTGAGGCGTCGCCGGTGACACTTACACACAACATCTTTAATGACCTGTAAGTTTTCAACCGTTAACACAATGATTCCAGTAGATTCTGAAGGAAAAAGCAGCTTGACGAGCCGCTTTTTTCCTTCAGAATGTACTGGAATTATCGCGTTAACGGTTGAAAACTTTAAGCAAATCAATCAATTTTTGAACAAAAATTGTCTGAAATTTTGAACCAGAAGTGTAACTTGTGAGCACAAAAACACATCAGTAGTAGGAAGCAGAACTCTGAGGACCTTTAAGTCTGCAGTATTACTCCAAAGAAACCTTCGAGGTATGACATGCTGTCATAAGAAGCAAATATGGTGTTTTTGCACTTTAAGCAACTTTAAGATGAACTTCTACCATGATCCGGGTGAATACTGGGCTCTGATTGGCTGCTGGGTGTGAAAGCACGTCTTAAAAAGACGTTCCGGTCACAGAGATGCTGAACACAGCGTCTCTGTTCTCTGAGTTGTGGGTGGGAACTTTGCCTCTTCCTCTAGCTGGTATAAACCAGGGTGAAGCAGGGAGCTTGTGGCACATCTAGCCTATTTTTTTCTTCACAATCCGATGCTTTTCATACTGTATTTTTTAACATTTTTTTATAAATGTATATGTTTTTATGCTTAAGCATGCCATTTTGAGCTTAATTTTCAGAAAAATTCCACAAAACATGCTAAAAACACCATTCAGCTCCCTGGAAATATGTCAACAATTCTTAAAAAGAAGATTTTCTAAAATACTGAAAAATATTCTTCAAATTGGCAAAATAAAGAATTCTTATTTTAAGAACATAATTCTCGTTACTAAGACATGTTTTCTCAAGCTAGGATTATTCTGAAACATTTTCTTGATAATGATGATTTTTCTTACAAGACAGAAATATATATATTTTTAAACAGACGTCTTTTGATTTCTTAAGACTCAGTTTCTGCAGTGGAGATTTTTAACTAAAGAATCCATTTTCACTAAAACCTGACTTTATATTATAAGAGGAAGTGTGGAGCGGAATTCCCTAAATACTTTCTCAGACACACCGAGGCCCAAATGTGTCGAATGCCTGTTGAGCCATGTCATATACAGGGATAAGTACAAGGCACAAATGTTGCCCCCAACCAACAATCTGGTAGTAGTCTACTGACTCTCACACTGCTTCCAAAGATGAGGAAGTCAGTGAAGCTTGACAGTTGAAAAGCGCCTTTTCCACTCAGCCTGCCTGAGTCCCAGTAACTGCAGCATCCCTCTTCCAGCCCACATCCTGCAGAACCACAGCATCAGACTCCACGGCTCATCTGAACAGCTCATTAGTTCTTCATTACCCCGAGTGACAGAGCGCTTCTGTCCTCTACTGAGCTCCGAGTCCACATCTCCCATCTGGGCTGAGGAGTGGAGAGGACGGCTGACTGACAGGTGAAAGGGTAAAATGGTGAAGGGAAGGGGAAGAAACAAAGCCTGCCACTCCGTATTGATCAGAACCTGCATGCTCGTGCATGGACGCCTTCGTTAAGGTCTGCCTACATCAGAAGATCTCCACTGACTGCAGAAGTGTGTGAAGTTCAGAAATACAGAAGTGAAAAGGAGCCTTAACTTGTTTGTGAAATAATGATACAAAGGTCAAGGTTGGGGAGCACTCAGCAGGGGGCGGGATCTAATTGAGCAGAGATGACACAGAGAAACAGGAGGCTATTGTAGCGGTACCAGCTGTCGATGTGGGCTGGGGTGGATGAAAAGCTCGTTCTCGACCATCAGGAGCAAGCGGCTAGAGGGTGGATAACAATGTTCAGAGGAACGGCGGCGCAATCAAGATTCCTTCAGCCACCAACGGTTCAGCCAACAGGCAGCAGAGCCGTCAGAAACTCAGTCAATAACAACACAAGACCAAACAGAGGAGTGGGCGGGATCATTACATCATGTGGCTTGTGATTATTAAACGCATTAGTTTGTTTTTGTATCGTTTTCTCTGAATAAAACAGAAACCGATTGTGACATGAGATAAGAGTAAAAGACAAGGCATTTGTTCTGATACAATCTATATTACAATTCTTATCAAATTATCGATTATCGAGTCCTGTATCGGGATGTAAAACACAACAAGTTACCCGTCTGGAAATACAATGTTTATTGCATATTGTGATGTGTTTCTGATCGCCAGAGTTAGTTTTCTAATCAAGACCTTTATGTAAGTGAAAGTTGAGAGAACTTTGATTCTCCGTGTTTTTGTGGAAGCCTCATGGGCCGGCACACCAAACACCTCGATTCTTAAGAAGGTTTTGTTTGTCCTGATCCCACATCAGGAGAGTTGAAGTTTGGATTTTAATAATGTGTGAGTTTATCCAAACCATGACCGTTTGTGAAAGCTGTTTTTCCTAAGAGCTATAATTTGAAATGATCTCCTTGTGTGGAGTATATATAATCAAACAAGCTGAGAGGCAAAACAAACGTGTGTTTTAATGACCTATCAAGGCTCCATTCCTGGTAATTTTGACGCCAGAGGAGGTGAGGCGTTTTTTACTAAATGGTCAAGGTTACTTTGAAATGAAACACTGTTACGGCAGAGAATGAATCCAAGCCAGCTGGATGACGGCAAAATATGGAGAAAGGGTTCAAACATGCAGCAAATCTTCTAAAGGGGGAAACATTCATCTGTGGAAAAGAAGGATTGAAGTGAAGAGTGCCAGACTCAGCCGTCCTCCCGTCTCCCTCCAAATCCTATCTCTTCTTACAGGTGGCAAACGCTGCTCGTCCTGATCCTGGATGTGCAGCGCAGCGGCTGTGAAGTCTGTGCTCCTGGGTCCATATTAGTGAAGAAGACAAGGTTAGAGAGGAGGTAACTACAGTTGACCCTATAAGCTCTGCAGTGGGTTCTTTGAACCGTGGCTGTGCCTCCACTGTGCAGCCATTCAGCTGCTTAAGCATGTGTCTCTGGAGGATTGTTCCCAGATAAAACCAGAACACGAGTGCAGAGAAGGAGACAGCTCCAGCTCACTGGGATGCTGATTATCAGCCTCTTAATGCAACCAACAGTAAGCAGCTGTTTGCTTCGTCACACTCTATAAAAAGTCTGACTTTTAAAACTCCAATGGCCCTTTTTTTTTGCCTTTTATTCACGGTGTCACATGCATAATATATTTTTAGCAGCCGCTTTATATGCAGAAATATTAGGCAGAGGAAAGTGACCTGAGAGCATCACTAATTTATGTTCATATGAGAAAAAGAGCTCATTCACCAAACAAATCCCTACATTTCTGTAATTACAGAGAAAAAAGGCTGTAGAGATAAATCTGAAACCATCAGATGAAGGAGGGCTGTGGTGAGTCCAGAGCAGGAGAATGAATAATTGTCCTTCTGTTTATAAAGTGTGCTCATTATGTGGATGTGACTGAAGTTGAGGATCATTTTGAGTGAAAGTGTCTTGTGTCCTCCATTACTAAGTGCTTGCACAAACTAGCATGAGGATCCATTAGCTGAAACTAGAGTATATGGGGAAATAAAGGTGACCCATTTATCCCTTTTCTGACAAGTAATTCACTCTCTGAGAATGAAAAACAGATGTAGAATCAAATCAATCTGTGCTTTTGTGCTGTGAGTCTTGCATCTTTTTTCAGAATTCAGAGACCTGTATTTGTTTGGGAAAGGTGAAGGCGTTTCTCACGCTTCTTTCCGGTTAAAACTCGACCCATTTCTGCAGCTATGCACAGTCACACCTGGGAGCTATAATTAAATGGTAATAGTTTTGCAGTTTGGATTCCTGGTTCCATATTCCCTTTACCCATAAAAGGTTGTTTTATGTCATTCATTATTATCTGCAGCAGCCAGAGAAGTCACCCTGCTATGTGCCTCTAATGACACGCCAAATAGAAGAACACCTTGGAGAATAACTGCACCACAATGAAAGAGACACAGAAAACACCGACGATTTTCTTCAAAGATAATAAAGCAGAGTCTTGTATTATCACTAAATGTAGCTTGTGCACGGAGGCCTCAACAAATACTGTGTACACCTCCAAGCAGCCGCACTCGTTGTCCTTACAGCAGTTCATCTTGATGACATTACCGATTAGAAATGCTGGCTCTTTCTAAGGTTGTTTTCATAAATCTTTCCGCCTTTTCCTTTTCAAATGTGAGAAATGCATAAACATTTCAACAATATAGAATTAGATTAATAGTAATAATTAGATTAATAGATTAGATTAAATTAGACTGCTGACTGTGATTGAAGAGAAAAAAGATGCTTGAGCGTTTTTATCAGGTGAACTTCCCTCAGCACGGGGGTGGGGGGTAGCAGTAACCACTGACTGTATATGAGGACTGGACTGAGTGATGTCACCCATAGAGCATGGTTACTTCTGACTCCACCAAAACCCCACCTCCTAAAAGTGGGCTTCACCTCATCTGTCAGTTATAAGATTTGAACGTTGGACATGGGGGCCAGCAGGATCCACCTACCAACACTGAGGCATCCGATTGGTCACTTTGTAATTGAAACCACAGAAAAGAATCATGACTAAACAGAAGGACTGAGTAACAGCTGATCCTTTCTCTGAAGAAGTTTAGGGGACTTTGACTTCTTGGAGCCAGCAGGTACTTCCTGTTTGGACCTTTGGGGGGGAGGGTGTCTCAATAGGGGCGTAAATAATGATTATTTTAGTAGTTGATTAGTGATTGATTTGTTGATTAATCAATGATTCTTGTTTATGTATCTGTCAGGGCCTCCCAGTTCCACCTCTGACCACCAGAGGGAGCATCACCTCGAGTATTGACCTCCTCGTTCTCTTCCTCACTCCATATCCCATCAGTCAATACTCTCCCCTCATTTTACCTCGAGACGTCAGGACAGTGAGGAAGACGTCGAGGACAGTGAGGAAGACGTCGAGGACAGTGAGGAAGACGTCAGGAGGACAGTGAGGAAGACGTCGAGGACAGTGAGGAAGACGTCGGGACAGACAGGAAGACGTCGGGGACAGAGAGGAAGACGTCGAGGACAGTGAGGAAGACGTCGGGGGCAGTGAGGAAGCGGCCAAGCCAGTGAGGAAGACGTCGGGGGCAGTGAGGAAGACGTCGGGGGCAGTGAGGAAGACGACAGAGGACTGAGAGAAAGAGTCGGGGGGCAGTGAGGAAGACGTCGGGGACAGAGAGGAAGAAAGTCGGGGGCAGTGAGGAAGACGTCGGACAGTGAGGAAGACGTCGAGGACAGTGAGGAAGACGTCGGGGAGTGAGGAAGACGTCCAAACAGCAGGTTGCTTCGGTTTCGGGTGCATGACTGCTGCGCTGCTGTGAAACAGAAGTTTGTATCTGTCTTCTTCTTCTATGGTTGAGGAAGGACACATCACCTCTGTAGTGCCGATCCAGATGACTTGGTTGGTGGTCATTATAATCATTAAAAAAACCATACTCACGTCGTTGATACCATCCTAGCATCGATGTTTTTTTACCAGTGAATTAGTGGATGATGAGGACTAATTGTTGACAGAAAGTCTCATATCCAGTCAGAGGCTGTAACCGTACACGCACATCCTCCTTCCTCCTCACCAAGCACCTGTCAATAGGATTGTTTGATGGTTTGTTTGCTTGCGGTTCCTTGGGGCATGCTGGGTAAGACATGCAAATCAATAAAAGGCAGCAGCGGCGTGGTGAACACGGGTCTAGTTCGTAATAAGATTTATGATTGCACAGCTAACACACGTCTCCTGACTTGTCATCCTGAAGGATCTGGCTGTGAACGCTTTGGTGGCACATGGTGATGTGATCATGTTCAAACGAGAACAACTCCTGTGCAAACTGGATTTTAGACCTAAAAAGCTGCTGTAGCGGACGTACAGAGGAAGGAGTCCGATTCACTGGAGGAACGGTCCACAGAGGCGTAGGAGCCCGTTCACCTTTTGACGAATATATAAAATGGCGTTTCTGGCAGAATTGGCAAAACATTGTGAGTGACCGTAAATAGATTTGAAACGTAAAACAAGGCGGCGGCGCGGCTTTTGAATTTTGCATGCTTGAAAGGCAGGTGCTAACTGGCACAGCTTCACGCACAAATGGCTGCAGTCCTTGTTGCACGGAGGGAAGGAGGAGACCATGAAGGCCAGCGGAGGGAATGTTTTAGCAGGAAGATCGCTGACACAAATCTCCTCTGGAGCGTTGAATCTATCGGCTTCTGGATGACTTACAGCCTGATTTGACAGTAACTCTGACTTCCTGTTGCACTCAGTTTTCACCACATCACATTTTATTTTGAAGGCTTTTTGCGGACAGTCAGATTTTTGTGTGTCTCAAAAGTTAAAACAAATGTTTTTGTGCAGAAAATAAATGTGATTTGTCAAACCCTGCACAGCCCTTCTCCTATTTATTTGCTGATGAGTTTTTGTAAACACTCAAACAAATAAATAAGACAACTGACTATTAAATAGACTCTTTTTCTTTTAGACTCAGACTTAAATGATGCGGTTAAAATCCTTTTACTAGCAGATACTCCGTCTTTAGTGCTCTGGCTTTATGGTAGATGCAGCTTCTTCATAAAGTTGTTTGCCAGAAACAAGGAGCTAAGCAGGCTCTGCAGGAAACAATGAGCCTATAAAAACGCAGCTCGCCACAGGCCCTGTTTGTCTTTTGACACTTGGATGCTGAAGCCATTTTTCTGTGCTTTTTCTTTTGCTGCCTAACTTTTAGACGTAAATGTCATTTCAGAAAAGTTTTAACAAACACACTTAGAGTTTTTTAGGGTCTAATAATAGACAGTGAAGTTTGACTGGAGCATAAACAAGGTTTATCATGAACGTTTAACATCAAACCAGGAACGTTCAGCAGAGTGTCAGTTTGTAGGAATAACCAGTTAACATTTTACAAATTCATAAATGTGACATTAAATAAATCCATTCTGATGATCTTAAAACATTTCTAAAAACAGGAAACCAGAATTCCCTCACAAGAAATATCAACATATAGTGATAAAATGTCTTCACATGAACTTAAAGGTCAGGATGAAAGTTTGTGTACTAACTGTGTGGTCGTGTTACCTCAATCTATGAGTTGGGAATCTTGTGGAAATCTTCTGATTCAATTACAATTCAAGACGATTCGATTATGAACTCAATCGATGCAATTATATATATTTTTTCTCTTCATCACAGACACTAAACAGATATTACTTACTTTAACTTTTATTAAGAACATAAAAGTTGTGACATGAAAATGTTTGTTTGAGAATCAAACAATCTCTCACAGAATCATCAATGGATGAGATTTAGAGAAAAAGATTGTATCCTGAGCTCAACAGCTTGAAATAAGATCATTTCCCTTTTTAATGAATAAATTAGCTGAACATAATATTTTAAAGCGTGTAAAATGCTTTAATGCTTGTTTCCTTAACCCTTCCGCTCTCCTTGGGGTCCAGATGGCTCCAACCACATATTGTTATGCGATTTCTTCCATGACAAATGTGGACGAAGGGGGACAGGATTTTATGTCTGTCATGGACATTAGTGAAACTCCGAAATCAGTGAAAAAAAAAAAGTTCAGCGCACTGTCCTGTGGTGTCCAGATGACCCCACTTTTAATGTAAACAAGCTAAGGAGAACGGAAGGGTTAAAACACACAGTATGACTTTTAACTAAAGCTCCCGGATCACAGACACTAAAAAAGTGAAAATGCTGCTAAACTTTAACCTTAGAGACCCACTCCAATGAAAATCATGTTTTAACATGTTCTTGTAACATTTGTCTCATACTGGAGGATATGGATAAATTAATATAAGATTAAAACTACATTTCTGAGTATTTCTTTATTCAAATGTTGTTGGATCAGGAGCAGATGAAAACTGGATGCTTGAAAAAACTCAGGTTAGTAACGCAGCAGCGGACATGGGCGGAGTCAACGTTTTGTTTTGCTCGTCTGAGCTGGAATCTGGATCAAAACTGTACGGATGGATAGCTCTCATATTGCTGACTATTTTTGTTGTTACGCTAAAGCTAGCTTGAGCTTGTGAGCTGCTTCTCGCTAGCAAGAGAGTGTGTAAACATAGGGATGATGGGATATCAGTGGAGGCTTACTTTTGCACCACCAGTCCCGCCCACAACTCAGAGTTGAATTTCTATTGAGGTGCTGCCACTCTGCAGAAACTAGGTCTTATAAACAATGCATTGCTTTTTTTTGGCTAAAAATGCATCATCATATTTAAAAAAAACAATTTTACACAAGATAAAAAATATAGTTGGACTTTAAGAAGAGTCTGGGACAAGCTGATCACAAGGTCCGCCTAATAATTTTACCCAAGATCACATTCATGTAATTATTGAAAATTAACATTGATGTATTCAAATGTATTTATTCATTAATCATTTATTAATCATTTAAAAATTTCATTTGAAAAACGGATTTAGAATCATTTATGGATCCAAAAACAGGACCACAGACAATGGGTGTCATAATAACCCCCCCATCCACCCCCACCCCCACCCACCCCCCACCCACCCCCCGACGATGAGGACAGGGATTTTGCTGTTCTTGGCAAATATGTTAAAGAAATGTTCACACACACTTTTGGTTTCACAATATGGATTCCAATGAATGAATAAAGGTAGAAAATCAAGTGTAACTTAACCTTAATTTAGGAAAATTTAAATCCATTATCATTTACAGGAATATCCACATTTAGGATTGTGCATTTTTTAGAACATTGTCTTTGTCTTTAGGTATTAGGAGAGACTCTCAGGTGTTTCTGTTTCACTGTGTTTTATCAAGGAGCTCATCAACAGGAAGCCACGACTCCAAACAGATTTAGACTCAAACTCCAGGATTTCCTTTAAATCCTGGTGGAACCAAAACCTAAGATTAAAGCTGGAAGTCTTTCACTTTGGTGAAACTGAACTGACGTTCTGCTTGTGTTTCAGGGAGCGACAGTCTTACCTGTGTAGCTAAACTGGAAACGTCGACGGTGACCACGGAGTTCCCACAGCTCGCCCAGACGACGTCATCCAGCACCAGCATGGTCCGAACGGGTTCTGAACCCAGACTGATGCATCGCTGCGAGTCCGAGTCCCACAGGTCCTCTGAGAGAGCAAGGAAACAAAACCGGGAGGAACCGGTGTGAACCACAAAGTGTGAAAGCACACAACCTGCATCTCCTGCAGGAGCTGTGTGGGGATCTGGAGCAGCTGAGTAAAAGCTTGAGGAGAACGCGTTCACGTCGGAGGTTTGTTCTCGTCTCTCTAATGAAGTTGGATCGGTGGGAAAGCTTACGACCTGCTGCTTGACTAAAAGCTCCAGTCTTTCATTTGAGTCTCCACACTCTGAACTAGCGCGGGCTGCACAGCGCGCTGTTTACACCCTCCGCACCCACATGCTAATAAGCCTGGTGTAGCCCTTAATGCCCTCCCCGACTGTTTTAGAACCGTCTTTCTGGAACAGAACCGAGAGTCTGAACTTCTGCTTCATCAGCGGGAAAACGCAGGATTGAACTTTAATCACAGGACGGCATGTTGCACCAAGCAGAAGCGGGGTTTTCAGCGGTCCCTCTGCTAATGAAGCAATATTAGAGAGAGGGGGCATTTCATTAGCATTAAAAGTTGCTTATACCCCTTTTAATAGGAGAATGTCTACAGCCTGCCATTTGGCTTCCGCAGGTTAATTGTTTGGCGTGCTCTAAAGGTCATTTTTGCACCTTTTCAAAATTCACACATGTAAATGTCCCTGCGGCTGCAGCCCCCCCCATGTTAACCCTGACTAAGCTTTCCCTCTTTAGCAGCCTCGACACGACCAATCAGACTCCTCTGCCTCGGCGTGTTGAATCTTTCCAGCTGATGTGTTTGACACACGTCTCTCTCTCTCTCTCTGTAAACTAATCACTAAACAAAAACCTTCTGTAGGAACCGGCCTCAGCACAAGTCCAAAACACTTGAGTGCTTTTCTCTTGTCCTTTTTAATATACATCTGTAAAGCGTGAATGGAAATATTTAATCTGCATGCAGCAGCTTGGTGTAATTAATCATCCTCACTGCTGGGGAGGAAAGGGGAGCGCAGGAGGTGGGGAGGCCCGCTGACATACTCCGGCCAGGTAAAAGAAACCCACTGATAGAGCTATTGTGCTCCTGCTGGCGGTGAAGACGGCAAACCTCTGCTGAGACGGCGTTCAGCTCGGCTGGCCCCGCGCTGCGGCTCAATGAACATGCCACATTATCTACCACGTGGAGCAATGTTATTTTCATACTTACAGGAGGTGTGAAAATCACTGGTAATGAAAAAAAAACAACTGAACAATTATAAGACAGGCTGCTCAAACACGGATGTAATGGTGGCGTAAACGGGGCACTAAAGCAGCAATCGCACCCGCACGGATATTTGAGATCAAAAATATCTCTGGGCAATTTCTGTAGAAAACAAACAAAACAATCAAATAAAAAAAGTCCAAATTATTCTACCAACAATCCAATTATTTTTCAATTCAGCTGAAATTGTCATAATTCAGTTGATTGTAGTTTAAGACAAATTATGTTTAAGAAATAAAAAAACAAAAACCACCTGATGAAGATGCGTCACACAACAGAGCAGAGCATTCTGGGGGGAGTTACAGCTGAGGCACATTCTCAGCATTAGTCTCATCCATTGACTATGTGAGTACTGGACTGAGTGACCCTCCCTCCTCGCATTCCAAACAGGAAGTGGCTCCAAGAATCCAAAACCCCATAAAGAAATAAACAGCTGTTCTGTTGGCCAGAATACCCATTCATTATATAACATCTTCTTTCTAATCTAACTTTTTTTAAAGATTTTTTTTTCCAGTTATAAACTGACCAATCAGATTAGTCAGTAAAAGCCTGAGGTGTCCGCTGGCCCCACCTCCGATGTTGGATTGACAGATTCTCCAAAGTCGCTTTCAGTGGGAGGATGTGGACTTCAAACAAGCCGACTCGTGATTGGCGACTGTAGTTGCCATAGAAATATGACTCAGTCTGATTTGGACCAATGAAAGTTCTATGGCTTAAAATGGCGAGGAAAGAAAACAGGCCTAACTCTGCTGGAGTCAAAGGAAAGGCATTTCTATTGGTGATGTCACAGCCTCTCAGTCCAGTTCTCTATACAGTCAATGGCTCAATCCATCCATCCATCCATCCATCCATCATCCCTCCCTCCATCCATCCCCCCCCCCCCCCCCACCTCCCTTCATTCATCCATCCTGATAAATCCTGTTCCTGGCATGTCTGAATGTGTTCCCGCTCTAGTGGTAACTAGATGAACAAGAGTTGTAGTTGGAGTGTTGACATCCGACACGTCTATCACACAAGAACCCTCAGCGTAGGCCGTATAAGCCCCCTTACCGTTTTGATTTCTTCCATAAACGATGACGACCCCGCTCTGCAGCCCGGCGAACAGCGAGCCAGCGGCGTGCTTCAGGCACAGCACGGGACGGCCCTCTGGGCTGTGGAGGGTCAGCAGGCATTGTGCAGCCGTGTCCAAACTTCCATAAACCAGAATGCTGGAAAAACAGGAGCCGGAATGATGGATGAGCGTCATTTGAAATGACAGAGAGCGTCGTTTTCATGCAGGTTGATTTAACGGGGCGCGGGTGCTGCGTGTGACGAAGCACTCCGTCTTTGGCGTGTTTCAAACGCGTCTGAACTTTGCTGCATCTTATTGTCTCCTGAATGACAAATGCACGCTGTGGTTTGATTCTCAGAGGAAAAAACTCTAAACAGGATTTCAGCTCTGAAATGCTGAAGCCTCTCCTCCACTTCTTCTGTTTTGGACACAAAATAATGAGTCAGCAGATCATTTTTAATCTAAAATTAAAGAAACAAAAACCCGATCTAGAAAAATGCCCACAGTTTGGAAAAAACAGCAATTTATTGAGAGCAACTGTGACAGAAAATTGATATTCAATCTGTCTCCACCTTGCCCGGACCAGAAGGTTTTATTGGATTTAAAAAGTGAAACACAGATAGTTCCTTTAATGTTCTGTTGGGGCATCGGCTCCGTCTTTTACGGTTGATGAAATATTGACAAGTAAAACTTTACAGCAGCAAATCTCACAGAGCTGTGAGAAGATAGAAAAGCAACAGAACACATTTTGTCATGAAACTCTCACCGCCCGTCATCCAATCCGAGACAGACGATGGCGGCGCTCGCTGAGCCCGCCCTCGGCCCTCCCGCCTCAAAGTCCTCCGTCCGAGAAGCAGCGGGGACGTGCTCCAGGCATCGCACGGCCGAGCCCACCTGCAGGCTCTTCACAGGCCTAGGCGCCGGCCTGTTCAGAGAAAATATCTCGATGTGGCCCTGAGAGTCTTCTCCTCCTCCCACCACCTGAGGGGAAGAGCAGGACTTACATTAGGGAAGTAACGGATCGTGTCACGGTTTTAGAGTCACGGTACTGATCATTTTTCAGATCAGTAAAAACTGAAAAAACAATAGGATTAAAGCCTAAATAATTTTTGGGGAAGCTTCAAAACATACATTTGACCAAACATATACAACACTTTAAAGCATCAATATACACTCACACACATATTCTATCTAAACATTTGCTCATTAAGGAAACAAAACATCTTTGAACCCAAACAAAATGATAAAACATGTTGTTCTAATTGTATTTACATTTCTTAAGACCACATCTACAAAAACTGAAAAAAACAGCTGGAAAATAGTTTTGAAAATACCAAATCTGTGTGGAATAAACCCTTAAATGCAAATTTTCTCTTGTCCCACCCCATGTCCTCATTATTCATTTGGTAATAATTTATCTATTGAAACATTTCAATATTACAAATAATAATAATTATCCTCATAACATTTACAGGTGAGCACTGCCCGACCTGCTTTTCCTGGTGATTCATGATACCTTCTGCTTGCCGTTCCTGATGACGTTATTATGTTATGTTATTATCTGACCCATTTTTAAATGTAGTCTCGTTTGTTTCCAATTGGACTGATCTTCTGTTCACTCTGAGATTCTTCAGTCTGAATATGAAACAAACCAAGAGCGAAACAACTGAACCAAAACAGCCACCGTACCTGACAGTCATGTGATGTAAACACGGTAGAAATGAGGTGATCGGTGAGCCGCGGACAAATGTAGAACTTTAGATTGTGATGTTATCCTAAAGGAAATAATTGTTCCAACTGTTTACTAGTTATAATGTTTAAACCATCAAGCAGCAATTTTGATATGTTCTAAAACAAAGACATGTACGTGAAAATGACGAGAATTGCGTTCAGTTTGAAAGGACAATGTATTTAAATAATGCGTGCGAGATAGATGTGTGTGTTTGTGTGTGTTGGGGGGTGTTCCCCACAGTTCACGTCTGTGCTGAACCATGGCTAGATCAGGATTATCTGTGATCTGTTGCATCCCTAACTTAAATGCATGAGCAAAAAAAGCTCCAGTTCAGTCTTCAGTGCAAAATATTTTTTGTCAAAAATTTAGAAGATAACATCGAACTATTAAAAACAATTAAATAAAATGATCTGGAGGGCCGGATGCGGCCCCCGAGCCTTGACTTTAACTCATAGTGTAAGTGATGAAAAAAAAGGGTAATGTTGTCATATGTTGTCCTTCATTTTCCATATTCAGTTGCAGTGTATCCTGCTTGGCCCAGCTTGCCGTAAACCAGTGTTTCTCAATTATTTTCTCTTACCCCCCCGTAAAGAAATTATCCTTTTGCGCCCCCCCATAACTTTCTGATGTGAACCTGTTCTGTTTTAGAGAAGATTCTGCACTGGGTGGTTTGGGAGCCATAAATATATATATATATATATATATATATATATATAGAATGATCAAAAGTCAAATGGGTCCAGTTTTTCCTGCTGGGTGGTAATCATACGACGACGTTTTTACAGCACCAAACCAGCGTTCAAACGTTCATCCCTGAAGAACTTTCAGAAGTTCCTGAACGCCACTAAGCTGCCTGACAATGAGACGCTTTTACAAAAGTCAAATGTCAGATGTACTCCTGCAGTCGGTGCCTGATAAACTATGAATAAAATCCGATTTTCTAAAAAGAGACCATGCTGGGAAAAAGTTCCCCCTGCATAAAGCAGCAACTCTACATGTCCACTAAAAATGTCTGCCAATTATCAGCCTCCCAAGGTTCTGCATCAGTGCTGGCTCCACTTGTCTCGCACACGCACTCGTATTGGATTTTCTGAGACGTAAACCTATCTAGGATGAAACCCTAATTAAGGTGGAATTGCCAAAAAATGAATGCATGACAGTGGATTTTCACTACGACTCCATTGGTTTCCTCTGCAGGAGGCCTGGGTGGATTTCCAGACAAAACAGCGTCTCTTCTGGAAACGAAGCATAGCTGTTTGCTACACGACAGCAGAGATTTATCCTACGCATGAATCACATTGCGTGACTGGAGCTAAATATAGTCTTTAGCTCCTCTCCTCCATGCTCACCCTTATTTGCATGCGATCATTTGTTTGATTTGTATCAGTGCACAGAATCTGGACAGAAGGGATCCTCTGGGCTCTTGAGAATGAGCCAGAACAAATAATAGTCTGTTGCAGAGGCTGAAAGAAGATAGAAGGGACTTATCTTGCAGCAGAAAGTCCCCCCACCCACCCACCCCCACCTTTGAAGAGTAAATGAGGAATTGGAGCCAAAAGCAAGCCCACTTCCCAAAAGTCCTGCAGTTAAAAACTCACTTTTCCATTTGTTTGTGAGTGGATGGACACGACCCCCCCAAAAATCAATCAAAAACAGTTCTAATGTGTCTGCATAAAGACAAATGGAAGGAACAAGAGTGATCTAATGTTGTTTAATTAACACATTTAAGAGAGGCTTACTTCAAGGTCTGCAACGATATCGTTTGTTCACGGTTCCATACGTCCATCGATACGAGCGTTCAATATGTATTGAGGAAGAAAAAATAAACCCTGAAATTTTACTAATCCACGGATGAAGATATATTTAGCAAGCAGACATACCATAACAAAAATTCAGATTTTTTCAATTGCAAAGTTCTCGGCATTTATTGCAGAATCCCATTTAAACAGAACTCTTGTAAACATGAAACTTCTATGAGCTGCAACAGTTTAAGCAGTTCTCTTAAGTTTTGACAGCTGGATGTCAAACACAATCTAAACTGAATCTATTTGAAATTGAATCTGAATTACTCATCCAAATAAACAACAGCAACACTAAAAGATGAAAAATGAACAAGTATGTCTGGTGTTTCTAGCATTTAGATAAAACTTTTATTCAAGGTAGATCTGTCAGGGAGGGGGAGAGTGGGCGGGGTTTTTTTGCAGCAGACTCCTTTAAGTAACCTCAGACTGCTAATGAATGAATTAAATGTGTTTGGTGAAGAAATATCGCATTGAATTGTCAAACGCTTCTGAACGGTTCGGTTTTAGATTGAATATTGTTGCATCCCAACTTATTTCTATTTCTGTTCTGCTTTTGAACTGCTCATGACAACTGGAGTGAGTGAGTGTGATGTCATCTATACAAAATGACCAACAGTTGTGCTCTTAAGTTTACATACCCTGGAAGAAGAATATAAATGATAACACTCAAACTTTTTCCCTCATAGTTAATGGCTGATTGAAGCCATTTATCTAGTTTAGTGTTAACTCTTTTTAAATCCTAATAACAGAAACGATCCTGTTCTAAAGTGGACATCCTCCACTTCTTAATACCTTAGATTGCCTCTTTTGCATCAATAACCAGATCCTCCAAGATTTCACGATGTTACGATGGCAACTATTAACGCTAAATCAATCAACCCCTGTAATTTGTTGCATTGTTTTATTTTCCCTGTCCAGGAATGTCAGTGCAGACAGGAGGAAGGTTCTGTTGGGAGACCAGAAACTCCGAGACCTTTGGTTCACACATTGATTACAGGTAAACAAGTCTCAGGTGAGGATGGTTGCCTTCAGCTGCCATTCAAACCCTGGGTTCATGTTTTCAGAACACAGTCATCAGGATTGTATTACTTTTGAACAGGATTCTTTAGGAAGCTGATATTTTCTTGTTTCTAACAATTTTTAACAACATTTTTGAATAAACCCTCCACATTTTCACCATTATAACACAGTGCAGTCATTAATTAACTGAAATGTTCATAGTTATTTTATTTCACTCTGCGATATCAATGACGTCATATCTGCTGTTTAGAAAAACTAAAGAAAAGTCGTGAGCATCGTGTCGGAAATACTATTAAAGTCCAGGGCACCAGATAGTCCCGCACTATATAGTTTTTAGAAGTTAAAAGTTAGGAATGAGCTTGTTGGAAGGCCACACCCCTACCACTTGAAATCTGTCAATCAAATGTTTTGAGCGTTGGACGTGGAGGCCAGCAGGCTCCACCTACTTTCATTGAATCAAAAGAGCGTACTTCCTGTTTGGAATACCAGGCAGGAGGGGTTACTCAGTCCAGTTCTCATAAATCAATGGCAACAGTGCAAAAGCAAGGGCCAAGAAGACACGGTTTGAATCCTGAGCTTAAATGCAGCACGTCCAGAATAAGTGGAACAGATTAACCATCCAACATCATTGACTTCTACAAAAACCTCCTGAAAGAAGAGCAGAAAGGACTAAAGTAGTAAATGATAAGGTATTACAGTTGATGTGATGGAATTAAAGCTTATTAAGATGTAATCTCCCGGCATCAAACACACCTGCTCAGATCCGTAAATGCTGCATCTATAGCTCTGCTCTGGAAACATCATTTTTCTGACAGAAGAAAAACTTCCTCTGCCAGCATTCATTAATGTGAATGCAGGGAGGAAGCGGAGGAGCTTTGTTCACCACATTGACATTCAAAAAAAAAAAGCCAGGTCAAGCAGATTGCTTGGCTGACATGGATGCATTCTGCTTCCTCTGCTTTGAATGCTAACTTAGTGAACGCAGCAGATGAATAAAACAAAGAGCAGAAAGAAGACGCTGGAAGTTTGGAAAAGTGGGACAAAGGAAGGTGCGGGCTTCCAGGGAAACACTGCAGGATCAGGCCGATTAGACACAATGTCATTACTCTGATCAAAGCGTGCAGAAATCCCCATAGCCATCGCACTTTAACATGATTAGTGTCATCTCTTATTTGACAAGCCTGCCAGGGTGGTAGAACCAACTGGGGGCGGCAACACTGAGCCGCTAATTCTCTGCATCGTTTTCACAGCCCCTCACTATTAGTGCTTTTAATCACTTGCCTTTTTTCTGGGTTAGATAATATGCAGGTCTTTTTGTTGTCATTTTTTCCAACAGTGGCAGAGCTGGAGAAAAAGTGTTGAGTGGAGAAGCAACAGTTCAGACTGTTAGGCTGGTTGGTTTCCAGTTTTTCTGAGCTGGCAGGAACACAGTGAGACCATTTCCTCCTGAGGTTTGACTTCCAACAGCAAAGACTTCCTTTAACAATCCCTTCATCAAAAGAAGAGCAGACAGATATACAGGCTGAGACAACTCCAGACTAATGCTACTGTGCAGTTGAAGACTTGGTCCCTACGTTTTTGTTTACTCAGGATAAAAGACCGATACTATTTAAATCTGCTAAGATGTGGATCCAAATGTCGATTCATCTGAGGGAAACCACCTGCTGTTTGAGTTCTTGATCTGCCAAACATTTGTTGCAGAACTTCGACGTCTGTTTAGATAAACACCCACAACAGAGTTTTAGTCACAGGTGGATCTGAGGTGTCTACAGGTACGGGACTGATGTCAATGTGGAGTCTGTACTCACACCTTACCAACCACTAGAGTAAGGACACTGTACCACAGCATCACCTGCAACTTCCTGTATCCTTATAAAGACTTCCAACACGCTCACCACACACGCAGCAGTGTCATGATGTCACTGGAGGTCTGGAGGCACCTGCAGTCTTCACACATTCAGAAACGCCGTCCTTCAGTGACATCATATCCTGATAGGATAGTAACTGGCAGAGCACTAGAACTATAAAGGACTTCATGCACTCTGGAAAAATGGTTTACATTTTCCATGGATGACATCACACTCGCTCAGTCCAGTTCTCAGATGTAGTCGATGGTACGTTCCATTTTCAGGATATGTGATTAATCGTGGTTGTGTCTGGATGGAATTCTGTGCCACAAAGTCTATTATTTATCAGAATAGAGCTGTGAAAGAGATTCTGGAGCGAGTTTCACCAGATTTACACTGCTTCCACGTTTCCCACCAAGTCTCTTCCAACAGTAGGTGGAGGACACGTGCTAGTGAACAGTAGAACAAGAACAGGAAGCCCTTCCCTGCTTCTTCAGTGTGAACACTGTTGGCTAAATGCCTGTTGTAGAATCAGCGTTTAGGGCGTTCTTGTGTGTGCATCACACGCCTGGTATGTATATAACATTTTATCAACTCACAAACAGCAGCAGGACAGGAGCTTTGGTTCAGCAAACTATGTTTTCTGCTGGTTTGTGTTTAAGCTTTAGATTTCCCTCTAAATGCATGAAGGTCTTAGACTTCTCTAGTTCCACCATCTTTTCCATTTTTAACCAAACAATATAAAACTATTTGGATCGCTCATGTCAGGTAAGCCTTTTTCAGGTAACCTTTTAAATTCAACCAAGAAAGTTTTCCCTACTTTTTAGAGAGGAAGAATCAAGACCACAAACAGTAAAGATTCCTGTGTTTGGTTGATTATTTCTTTGCTGTGACATTCATTGTTGGCCATAAATCAAACTGTGTTGGACAGCCGAGAGCAACATTTGTGAACAATGTGTCGTCTGTACGGTGCTAATCCCACTAAAGTGTTTTCCCTATAAAAATAAAAAGTTAGTAAAACGTTTTCAAACTGGAGATTAGTCATCAGAAACAGAAATAAACAATCAGACATCAAATTCAAATGTTGATTTGAGTCTAACTGTAAGAACCATCAAGATGTCATGTAAAATGTAAAGCTATTAAACTTTTTCTGCTGTTGATGTTTATTTCATGCAGTCTTCAGAAATGGTCAGAAATAACCAAACGTTCAGCTGAGTTTACTTCAGCTCTGGAAACAAAGACATCATGAAACTGAAGTTTAGGAAAAATGACGCTTTGTCATAAAAAGATGGAGCAACGTTTTATGTATTTCATTTTTATGTATTACATATTTCATAATTTTCTACAGTATGTTTGGTAAAATGAAAATAAATCAATGTAAAAATGCAAGAAACAGAACAGGAGAGTGTTTCTGTGGGGGAACTTTAGTCCTTAGCGTGGTGAAGAACATTAATCTGTAACCACAAAGCTGGAGCTTGTCTGGTCTGTAACAAGAGTGTTAGGTGTGTGTGTGGGTGTGGGGGGGTGTATCCTGCACAGGCCGATCTTAAGACTCAAGAATAAGAAGAATTTTAAAGGGAAGTGAATAAAAAAAATGTTGTAAAAAATTCCAGCTGATTAAATGAAGCTGATCAGGACCATAGAAAATGTCAAGTGGTTGGTTGCCATGGTTCCCAATTCTTTATCAAGTCTTAAAGAAAAACACAAGTTCATTTGAGCATCTGGTCTGCTGACAGTTGTCGACTTTTTATTACTATTTTTAGCAGATATAAAAACGAGTGACCTTCCAGTTCAGTTCTTCTGGACTCTGACAGAACTCTCAGGTGTTTCAGAGGATCCTACAAACCGTGGCTGAGTGTGGGAGGAGCTTTAGGACAAGAACCTGGAGCAGCTGAACGGCTGTAGTATCCAGTCTTCCTCGGTACAGCAAAGCTAATGTGATTAAGTCTGAGAAACTGGGGCGTACTCTGTCTTGGAGGGCCTGCCCTTGATTGAACCCCCCCTTTAACGTTAGAAGAGTGCACCTGATAAATGACCCTGCCTCTCGCTGGGAGAAGGAGAACAAAAATTGAAACTTTCAGATTAATAGCTGGTTCTCTGCATCATTTTTTACTCTGATTTTCTCCCTTTTCCAGACCCAGAAACGTTTCGCACAAACCCACAGACAGTGATGTGTTAGGCAGGCGGCTCAATTTGCTCCACTCATCAAAAAACGGTGGCAGCAGCTCGCCAACAGATTAATACATGAAGTAAACTGACACTTTTAAAAGACATTTGACCAAAAATGAGGTTGCATACCCCTCTTAAAGACGATCATTTATAAGATCATAATTTAACAAGGACTTTTATTTAGTACAGGTGACTCAAGTGTGAAGGAAAAAAGAGTTCAAACTAGAGGTGTGTATTTGGAGTCTGACGATACGATCTACGTATCTATGAGCCTTTAATCAACCCAGCAGATGGGATGCTCCAGATACTCAAGGGAAGGTCACTTTTACAGCTTCACTACCCAGATAAACTGTTTTCAGCTGTGCTAACATGACTGCACAGGAGTTTTCTGATCATCTGTTGGTCTTCTGACAGTGGAGTGGATGGAAACTGTCCTCTTGTCAACTATGGAGAATACCAATATACAAAATACCAGACATTTACAGCTAGAAAATTCTTTTTTTTTATCATTTACCACATTAACAATGCTAATGCCCTTATGTAATTCAACTTTGGTGCAATTAATTAATTGTGACCTGCAATTAATTAATCGATTTAAACAATTTTAATCGAAAATATTCGAATGATTGTTGAGTTGACCTTCATTTTGAGGTGTTTTCATTTAAATATGTGACATTGTGGTGCAGTAAAAAGTCAATATACAATTCAAATTTTGATTATTTAAAGACTGAGATGAATCAAAAGAGACAAAGTGACGATCAGGAGGAAATGAGACACGAGGACATGACGCTGGAGGAAGTGAACTGTTAGACTTTGATTCTTTGAAACAAACTTTAGCTTCATCATCTGACAAAAAACATGCAGGAAAAGGAAAAATGTCCCTGTGACATGATGCTTTGTTAATATTCTTGTGACGATCACTTTCCTTAGTGACAGCAGAGCGCAGTCGGTGTGCGCTGGAGCTGTTACCATGACAACGCAATGCACTGTGTTTTAAATAGTCCACTTTTGTGAAAAATGTTTTAAACTTAACCCTTGTTCTCTCTTACGGGGTCCAGATGACCCAACCCAGCACAGAAAGTGATGGAAATTCATATTGAACACACCTAATACCTGCTGCCAAGATCTCACTGCTGCATCGCCTGCACTCATGCTAAGTGTGTCCAAGGCTGGATGTTTTTGTTGGCTGCATGTATTTAAAATTGATCTTAAAGTTAAAGTCCCATTAACTGTCCCGCTCCTAAATGTGTAAATTTGTTCTCCACATTTGACCCATCCCCTGGTGGAGCTGTGAGCTGCAGAGACAGCCGACCTCAGGAACCAGAACCATAATCCTAACCTGAACCTCTGTCCTCTGGGTCTGTGCGACTAAGAAAAAGGTTTTTCCAAAATGACATGCAAATAAAAACTTTCTTTTTTTTTGTAATTGAGCATAGTATGAGCGGAATAATCCCCTTCATGGTTTGCATTATCAGACCTGAACGGACTTCACAGAAGCAAGAAATTAACACGATATAAAAAAACAGCTAAAATGTTGGTAATTAAATGATGACAATAATAAGACAGCCCTAAATAAGGTATAAAGTTTATTTTTGGTTATTTTAAAATTTGCTTCCTAAATAGGACCAGATGAGGTGTGTGCACATCTATGTATTTGTGTGTAAGACGTGACGTACCCAGAAGTATCCTTGAGGTAAGGAGGTACTGGCAGCAGAGAAGCCCAGCAGGGAGCAGTGAACCGGGTTGTGGAGGGCAGTTTCAAGCTGCGAGGGAAAAAAACAAAAACATTTATAAATTAATCATTGGTTTTATACAGAAATAATACAAACTAAGACCCATTACATTTAAATTAAACAAAACAAAAAAATGAATGGAGCCCATTGTGGTACTATGCAAAAACAATCTGAGGTGAACAGCAACATATCACCTTCTTTATGGAACCAAAACAAAGAAATGAACATGGGTTTAGGGCAGACACAGTAAACTATGGCCCGCGGGCCAGATCCGGCCCGGCCCACGTTTGGTCCGGCTCACTGAACACCATCAGAAAGGATTATATACATATAGATATATACATACACACATGTGGTCCGGCCCTTTTGCCGCACTTTAGTAGCCGTTGTGGTTCACTCGTTGAAAAGTTCCCCCCCCTGGTTTAGGGGCTACCTTATTGCTTCCACAAGATTGAGGAGTTTTGTGGTCTGAAGCGTTTGTGTTAGCAAAATGCTGAGAGAAAAAGACCCCAGCAATGTTCTGAGAAGGGCTGCACATCAATCTGTGAAGGTTTCTAAACTGTTTCCCAAACAGCTGCAATTACTCACAAGTTCAAAGCATTCAGGGCCTTTGCAACAGGAACAAACAAAAAGGAGAAAAAAGGGGGCTGACCTTCCAGCCAGCAGTTTATAACAGCTTAACTAAAGGAGACGGAACTTTAAAACAAGTGTGAGCCATCAGCAAATCCACACCGGGCTGGCTGCAAAACAAAGAGTGCTGCTGAGGAAAAGGCAGGAATCGACAGAATGAACACTCCAACGCCAGAATCTGATCGGTTTAAGGGGAAATTCTAAACTCCTTCTTCATCGTACAGATCTGGTCTCCTAAAATAGATTGATGGAGGTGCATCTCCATTCTGGAGTTTTGGATGTTTTGAGATCAAACGTCCGGCTCTCCAGCCAGCGGCGGCCCATCTGCTGGAAGGATAATTAATTGGGATTCTAAAGGAAAGCCATGTGGCAGGCTAAACAACGACTTCTACGGTTCTTCAGGGATGATGAGGTGCTGAGACTGGCTGCTGGAGACGGAGCACAGGAGGTGAAAGAGAGGAGAGCGTCAGCAATTAGAGCTGCATGTCTTTAACTGTCATCCTCCATGGCAGAAAGCATCAGTCACTGGTAATTTATAGCAGAGACCCTCCTCCTTTTCCGCCTGGTGGAGGGTGTCTGTAAACAGTCAAATGAAAAAGGATATTGGTCAGACCGAAGCTATTCCTACAGCCTACCTGTGTCTGTCCTCATCTTTTCAAATTCATCCTGCAGATGCAGAGAAACTCCTTTCCATCAATCTCTCATCTCCCACTTCCTCCTCCCATTCAGACAAACCCATTTGCTCCTCTGGAGAAGTTCTGTTTCTCACATATTGTGTTATGTTGCTGTTGTTGGAGCAAACTGTCGGATTCACCTTCAAACGACAAAAGACTTTAGATCAAATTGGCATGAACCCCGTCGGTTCATCCAGGGAAGGACAGATGCTGCTCCCATTAAAAAGCAGAGACGACAACCGGTATAATAAAGTAGCGGTCCATCTATCGAGTGTCTTTAAACAGCCAGTGTTCATAACAGCGAAGCCCGAGAGATCATTACCACCTGTGAAAGTGCAAATTATATCGACAGGCTGAAAGGAAATGTGGGCCTACAGCAACATCCATATCACTCTTTATCCAGATGCTAATATGGCATCAGTGAGGCCCCATTTAAAAATCAATGACATCCAAGCCTTCTCAAAGTCTATTGTTAGTCCCATTTATGGGAGCGTCTGTGCCAGTGTCAGGAGAACTGTCATTGTCAAGCCTGAGAGGCTAAAAATACTCCCCTGTGCGGGGGCGGGATGGAGCAAGGTGAGTCTGGGAAGGAGGACTTCAGGGAGCGACGGGAGGCGGCAGGCAGGAGACTAATTAAAACAATATTTGTTGATTAGACGGGAGGGCAGCCTCCCAGCTGCTGCTGAACAATGACCCGACGGCCGACAGCGGAGCCGCACCACCCCTCAACCCCGAAGCCTGTCTGCCCATATGCTGGGTCCAGGTGGACCCGACTGCTGGATTCTAGGAGGATACATGCAGAAATATGTAATGAAAAGGCAAACTGAGGGACAGAGGAACTTGAACTGCTTCTTGTGTACTTTGAAGAGTTCCACATCCACCGTGTTCAGCTCAGTCTGAGAGCAGCAGCAGGACAGGATTCTTATTGCATTTGTCAGCATGAAGTTTACATAGTTCATGCTGTCGTGGTAACTTTGACTGTCGGCTAAGATGCAGTAAACATCACTTCTCTGGATCAGTTATTGTTCGACTTCCATCCTGAGGAAGGTTTACTCTTCAATATCCTTCAAATCATGTCATCTTAAGGATTTCATTTTTTTTTTTTAACTTGTCCTGTCCAACAGCTGAACAAACAGATACGAGCTGAGAGCCTCTTTGTGTTCGACAGAGGCAGGGGCCGCCCACCCCCAGGAGAGGCACACCCAAGAGAAGTGGGAGGAGTGACATGAACAAGGCCCGACCAGGCTTACCCACTGGTGGAGTTTTCGGAGAGGCCCAGTTCTCGAGAGCAAGGAGAAGAACCTGGACACCCCACGGCTCCGATCTGGTTTGATCCCCTGTTCTAGATCTTAAATCTCAGGGATCCCTCTCCCAGCGTGGAGAGGAAGCCGCTGGGCCCAGGAGACCCTGAAACCCCACCACCCCCCGTCAGGGATGGGGTAGGGGACAGAAGGTCATGCGTGTTTGTTTGTCAGAGTGTTTATTTTGAGGTGTTAGAGGTGTGTGTACTAAAGGGTGCACTTAAAATTGGTGAGTAGGGCCTTGACAGGACATCTCCTGATCGCTCACAGAGATGCCCCGTCACCCTCTCACCAATCACCCTACACGTCTATGGTGCTGTTAAAATTGGTGGGAACAGCACTCTACTGTTTGCTGGCAGTGATGACCAAGCACCCCCACCACCACCACCACCACCAAGGTGTCTAAGGTGCAATTAAAACTGAGGGGAGGGGTGAATCCATGCAGTGGCCACGGGAGGGGGGGCCATCACCAAGTGGTATCTGAAGGACTTCTACCTTCTACCAACCATTAAAACAGTGGCGTGCTGTCAGGGCTTGCAAAGCCTCAGTGATGCTTAAATTATCTGAAAAAGTATGTAAATCAATGACAAATGTTTATATATCAATATATAAAATTGTCCAAAACATATTTGAGATCATTCCAACTGTCCTGTCAGCTTCTATCTCAGTCCTGCTGCTGTCAGACTGTTCTCTCACATGAAAGTCTCTAACCAATCAGATTTCAGCCCTCACTTGTTGCTCGGTTCATGAAAGTCTGCCTCACACTCATACAGTCAGTGCATCCGTCCTCATTTCCCATCTTTGTGGGGGCTTCCCATAAAAAACCCTGTTGATTAAACCACAGCCATTTATGGATTAAATATGTTTATCTTGATTCAACCAATCAGAACTTGAGTTAGAATCTCTGTAGCTTCATGAGGGCGAATGATGACATAATATCGCCTTTGATTGGATGATCCAAAGCTTCGGCTTCTTCTGTCCTTCAGGACCACTTGATGTTTGCAGTTAACATCAGAAGAAGGCAGAGAAGTTGATTTAGTTGTGGATTAGTTGTGTAAGCCATTCTTAAAATAGTTTCTGGAAAAATTGGACATCGTCAAAAAAGGCAGACCAACCCCGAAGCTAACAGGCCGTCTCAGCATGGAAAGGATCTGTCCACCACATTCAGCCTTCCAGCAGTTCTGTCTGGCCAGGTAACGGAGTTTTGTGACAATGCTGAGAAAGTAAGGGGCCAGTATGAGACACCTGAACGCACCACGGCTGCTCTGAACGCATTGAGCTGCACCGTCTCATTACGGTACCAGCAGCTTCACAGCAGGATTTCAGACAATATCATTTCCCAGACAAAAAACAGATTTCAAGACCCTGATAAACTAGGGTTTATCTCCCTCATTGACCCCCCCAGAGATTTCAGGAGCACCATAAAAATGTCCTGCTTGGATCTCTCTCTAGCTTAACACAGAACTATGGAGCGCTCTGATCTGTCCCGGCTGAGAACAGAACTGGGATGCAGGATTTTGGAGGGAACTCTCCTGATGAACTCTTAGACATTCTTCATGGAGGAGTCCAGTTTAATAAGCTGGATTTGCTGCAAATAAAAGGATTTCAATAAAACACTTATTTTGAAGTTGAATGAGTTGTGCCTTGATGTTTGTTGCAGCTGTTACTGCAGTAGGAGGAGACTTGAGCCCGATCCAAATACTCCCCCCAGGCCCACCCCCTTGATTTAAAGTGGCACTTGAAGTCGTGTACGGGATGATTATCTTTTAAGTTTCACCCTCCAAACAGAGAGGTCCAAAGTTAACTATTGCGAGAGTAAACCGCGTCGCGCTGAGAAGCTCTTTTCTTCACGTTGGTACGCTCTGAACCACAGAAGTTTACATTTAAATGTAAGTAATGACTTTATGTTGTAGGTGACCTTTTTAAAGTTATAAAACAGCTGTTGTTATGGATATTCAAGCGCTGGAAGCTCCGAGCTAAAGCTAGCGGACCGGCCATATTGATGACATCATAGAATGAAAGTCTCGTCTGAAATATTAGATTCTATTTTTTGATCACTCTCCGTTTGGAGCAAGAACGGAGGGATAAATGGGGGGGGGGGGGGAAAGGGGGAATTCGGAAAAGGCCTTTGTTTTTACAGTACGTGTAATTGTAATGAATTCAGTCTAATTAGGTTATCAATTTATGATAGAATTGCTCCATCATGTAATATTCATATATAACAGAATGGTAAACAGTTGATGTTAAGGAGGATGGTTTAGGCAGAAGAAGACTGAAGACTCAGCTCTGAAACACATGGACCACCACTGTATAAAAATATACATATTCACCAAAAGTATTCAAGGTTTACCTCCTTCAGGAATGCCACCAATGACTAGAGTACCAGAATTTACAATTCTGGTGTCCATCATACTTTTGTTTTTTTTTTTTTAGTGAGAAGACTTTCCAGCAGCTGCATGATATATTGCTGTTCATGAAACTCATAGCAATACATTTCTGGATGGTTCCAAAGGAAAAAAATGTCTGAAAGTGCTTTATGGGGCACTGCTTAGTCTGCTGAAAACCCAATAAAAAATATTATCTCAATAAATGGGAAGCACTCAGGGACCTGGAGCAGCGAGAAAAAAAATATGCCTGTACTTTTTTTCCCCCTAATTCCATAGTCACAGTGCCTTCCCCCAATTCCACATACCAACAATCTTTTACACGCACTAACAAGCACTAATAGAAAACTTCCACTGTTTATTAACTGGTAATTGACTGGTGCTGGCGCTGCCTCCCCGCTGCAGCCCCACCGCCTCAGGCATGATGGCCGCAGAGTGAATCGCCAGTCAACCTGAAATCACTTACATCCAAAGCACCGCCACAGGTAATGCAAACTAAACAACATGACTTTTTCAAACTTTCTGCACAGGTCATCAAGACAGGAAGCTCTGATGGAGGGTGACATGACTTTATAGCCAAAATTGAAAAAGACACTGAATACTTTTGGACAATTTAGCTTTGACTCTGCTTTCTTAATATCAGCAAGGGTGTTACGGCTCAGACATGGACTGATGGGGACAAATTAAGTCAAATTAAATTAGCATGAAGGATCATTCTTTGAAATGAGCCTATTATGAGCTGCCAGTATAGCCTCAGTGTTGGCACTGATTTTTGCAAGTCTCTGCAACTTTGTTTGAGTGATGGAACATAATTCTTGCTGAATATTTGCTCGATTGCTTTTGATAATAGTGTTGGGGAGTGCAGCCTGACATTTCTGCAGGCCTTTGGATGGGCTTTGATCGGCATCGTGGCTGGTGACCAGCCCTCGGGACGCAGCCTCGTGTTGGAGGCGTTGTCAGAGGAGCTGCTGCTGATCGAAAGCGTTGTTTTCTGGAAATATTCTTATTTTTAAAGGGATAAGTGTTTTAAAAACGCTTATTTAGACTTTTTATAATAATTATCGGGAATATATTTTTAAAGAAGTGGGAAAAAGTTTTACCGGATATTATTCACAATCAAAGTTTAAAACAGCTGACAAGAAAACTATGGTGAACGAGCATTCTAGTAGTAATTGAACGCATCACTCACGGACGAATTTGTGAGACGTGAAAAGAGTCTCACGTAACTGATGTGTTGTGTGTGCGTAAGAGGTGATTCGTGTGCATTTTTAAAAGATTATTGTGTGTATTTAGTTTCAAGCTGTTGTAATTTTAATTTGTGCATGTGTAAATTGTATTTTGTATTTAATTTTGTAATGTTTTTACTTTGCACAAAACATACCATATGAGTTACAAATCAAGAATTACGCACACACAAATCAGAGTGAGTCTATTTTCTCTCCATACCCCACTGTTTCATTAAACATGCATTGTGAGGGCCTGCGGCGGCGCTATCATGGTGCTGACACAGTTTGATTCCTGCCCAGTTCTCTGAATGTCAAAGTGAAGAAATTCAATGACGTGCGGGTTCATCTGATCTTTGCGCGGTTTATTCGTATGGTTTCAATGTGGTTCATTTGTGGTACAACAGTGAAACTTCACATATAAAGACCACAACTTTTTTCACTCATGTCACTGTATAAACAATTTTCTTCCCCGGAACAAGTACAAAATTTACGTAGTGGCAGTGTGACATGGCCTTTAAGTAAGTGCATTAAATTTACCACATTTAAAGCATGCAACCACTTCTAAAGACAAAAATAATGCTATTTTTAGAAAAAAATACAGAAAAGGTGATGCTAAAATGCAGATTTTTGCAAAAAGGTTAACTCTTTTTAAGCTGAAAAGATTCACAAGGATTCAGAAATTTCTGAACCACAGCAAGAATAAAAAACTGCAACCGTTTAAAAGTAACATTCTTCAAAGGATTTACATATTTTACTTTAAAGTGCATAATATCAAGCCATTTAAGGAATCTGGCGGGATTTCTCCATGTAAATGTCAAGAGCTTAAGCCTCAGCCAAACACCTGTGATCTTCAATCCCTCTAAAAGCACAGCATCAGCCACATTTTCAGTCTTCCAGTTCAAACATAAATGTTTTACACGTCAGAACCAAGAGAACACAGACAGTCAAACAGGAAAAATAGGTAATGCCTGACACTTGACAACATCCATGGAATAAAATTACGGTAATCACATTAAAAAGGGAAACATTGTAAAAGAGGTCTGTTTCAGGCTTCCAGGTAAAAGCAGACGAGGTCAGACTGTGCAGCTCTAACTTTATTCTAAATGTCAGGATCAGTGATCTCTCCTGCAGCCTTAAGTCAGGCTTGTTCCCTTAACAGCATGAGAGATTTCAGAAAGCTCACAGGCATCATTTTGTGTTTTTGTGTCACTTTAGTTTCCTTGAGGAAATGAGTTTAGTGACAAGCAGACAGAACACATTCAACCGCAAAAGCTCTTAGAAAGAAAATGTCCAACAGCTTTCACTTGAAAATAAAATGAAAGGTTATGTAGATCATGTAATATATTTAAGACCAACATCCACCTTTGATGAGGGTTTTAACTACTCAGATTTACTTCTCCTTTCTGCTCCTGCAGGAGAAAACAGTCCACTTTTTTTTTTTTTACATTTCTGTTCATTTTATCTCCATAGCAGCCATCTGACTGTTTGATCACCTGAGGGGGTCAAACAGGTAAATGTCATTTTTAGAGGAATCAGAAAAATTTTCTTTTGGATTTCCTTGGCAACATGTTTTTCTCCTAATATTCTTGCATGTCATCTCATATTATTTCATTTTCACAATATTCCTGTAAGAAATGTACAAACAACAGCGTAATGCCAGCTTGCCATGCTAACACCGGTCAAAACCTGAAAAAAAAAAGTTGTTTCCTCGGGAGGCGATAGAACAAATCTGTGGGAGGAGTTTCAATTGTAAAAAGTAATAAAGGTTTTTTTTTTATTCTAGACAGCTACCTCAAGACATGAAGTCTTGTCCACCTTTTCCAACTTTGTCATGGAAGGGCTGACACCTCAATGTAAGGGTGGGGATCTGGATAAGGAGAGGGATATTATAGGTCTTTGTAGACAATGCTCTCACTTTAGAATGGAAATAATCTTAAAAAGTATGTTAATAAACCTTTTTTGGCTTATTACACTAATAAATGTCTAATAAACATCATATAAACATGTTAATAATGTTTGTTTATGTGTTATTAAAACTTGTTAAGGAATCTTTAAGTGTTACTAATTTTTCTTAAGGAAAAGTCTTTTTACGTAAGATTCCCTTATGGCAACTGTCTCCATTAGATCTGATTATTTTATACATTTAGAAGTTTTTCTGTGAACATTTGCAGAACTCATTTTTTATTCTCCATAATTTCTTGATCATTTATCTTCTAACAACAAGGTGAGAAGGATTGGAGTCGTTGGGTCACAGGCGGCCCCCCGTAGGGGTCTCTGAGATCACAGATGTCAGTACCCGGTCAGTGTTGGTGACTAAAATGGATGTGAAATCACCTACCAGCAAAATGAATGAGTCCATGACCCTCAGTCTGGTCCTTGTGTGAAAGCCTTGTGGGTAAACCATGATACAGTGCAAGTGATTCAATGATCTGCTTTACATCCCAACCACCCTCTGGGTCCTCGTTGACCCCATCAGAGGTGACAGTTGTTATCCTATTCAACAGTCAGACAGACAGGGGAGCCTCCTGGAGGAGGATGCAACCTTTCCAACCACAGACCAGGTCTTTGTCTTGTGATGATCGATGATTAACACAAACTTTGAACGGTCGGCTGCTTCGTGCACGAGTTCAGCTGCAGCACATTCATTCTCTACACTCACATGCAGATTAGAATATAGAGCATGTTCTGAATAAGACTGTTATGTGTGTAGCAGTTTATGAGCAAACTGGCAGTGATTCATCACCGGTGGCAGATGGCATCATGATGCGGTGGATTATGTCCAAACACTCCCTGTCTTCCCAGCCAGAGAAAGTAGCACTGTTTTACTGCATCATATGGTTTCGTTTTTCTATGTCACGAATAACAAAAACCATCTCCTAATGTGGAAATCACACCATGTGTTCTGTCAGTGAACACTGGATAAAAGTTCTCAAGCAAAGGCAGATTCAGTGAAGGTCTTAGTCACCCGTATGGGTAGGGCTGTGGATCTGATTCCATTCACAAATCAAGCTCAACGGTTCACGATTCTTACTTTTTCATATAGTGTTTATTGCTATGTGTATATTTACTGGATGATGAAATTAAAATGATTCGTTTTAAATCACCACCATTCATACATTTATTTAGAATAGGATCAGGATCAACTAAACTGATTAAAAAACACAAAGATTCAGATGAAAATAAATCTGTTGTTTTCAACTTTTTTTTGGTCAACCTTCAGGTTAAGGTCAGCAGTAACATAAAAGGGATAAAATCATTACAGATCATTTTAAAGCAAAACATGACATTTCTCTCCATAGTTTTTTCACTCTCAAAATTCCTAAACATTTTACGTTCTACTGCTGCAGAGCCCGTGTGAAAAAGTGTTGTTTTTTCTGCAGCAGAATCATCTGATTGACGTTGATTACATCCGTCTTTCAGCAGCTGAGGCTGCGTTTCTTCAGAATAAGATGGAGTTTAATTAGCTGCATAAACTGTTGAAGAGTTATCATAACCAAAACAATGTAAACATTTGAGCTAAAGCTCCGGTGTTAAAGATAATTATTTTTCAGATATGTCAGTGAACAGAACTTCAGTCTCAGTTTCTGAATGGAAAAGCTCCCGCTAGTCTTATTTTGAAAACCGGAAGTTCACCGTCACAAAGATGTGTTTATTTCAAGTGACGGTACTGCCGCTTTTTCGTCTTTGTTTCAGTTCTTAAGCTTAAAATCCAACATTAATCTGGATTTCAGAGCAAAAATACATCGTCCCCAGATCATATTTTAATAATATTTACTACACTACTATATTTATAAACCACTGAGTGGTTCGGTTCAATCCGGTATTTTGATTTCCATTGTTAAATGGACTCATTAAACAGTACCGGCCTGTATAGGACCCCCATCCATTGTAGGTCCATTGAAAAATGGAATGGAGCGGTTGGGGCGGTGTCACTGTAGCCACCTTTGATGGGCAGAAAGTGAGGACGACGCACCAATATAGCGCCCATTTAAGCTAACGTCAACCCATTTGACCTTCTGCCACGTCAACACGTCGCTATGCAATTTTTAAAGTTTGTTCTCAGGATCCATGTACAAAACGTTCAGTGACTGTGCGTGTCGAACGTTAAACCAGTTGAACTTTGACCAAACAGCGACTCCGAGACGGGAGAGATGTTAGCACCAAAACACTGAAGTGCCATCTGGTTGAAAATTGATCATGAAGGAGGAAATCATAATTCTATGACAGTAAGTCTTTCATACGTTGGAACAGAACAGTGAAGGAGAAAGATTCTGGAGAAGATTCACAGAATGAACTCTGCTGGGACGTTTTGCACCAAGCCTCTTTCAGCTGTGACTACATGAACTAGTATGGAGTAGTGGCAGTCTGAAGATCATATGCTCCAGGCCTATGGAAAAACCCACGTTCAGTGTGTTCTTGAACGCACCACACATGCCTGGTTTGTACACGTTATTATGTGTTGCTTTAAGTGTTTACTACAACCTGTTGCCCGCAGCACGCCCATAGAAAAACATGAGCATTTTCTCTCCACAGGTTCACTGAGTGATCTACCACCTTAAAGTTAATTAATATTTCCCATGGGTCACCTGTGTGAGCCACAGAAGTTTGATCATTTTTCAGAAAGTTAACAAATATGCCTCAAATACGTATGAACAGTTCATCCAAACTAAACAGTTAGAAAGAGTGGGATGAATGACCTGAGCGGGATTCTTTGGAATATTGTTGTGCATGTTAACCAAGACGGCCACAGACTTCAACGCTCCTCTGGTCTGACGAGCGCCTCCCATTGGTTGAAAACCAGACGACTATTAGCTATTGAAAAGAGTTATTTTCAGCAATTGACATATATAACTGATGATTGTGCCCATAACAAAAGTCAAACGCTTTACATTTTTAAACCCATTTTCATGAGGATCATCACAGAGAGGCTGAACCTTCAATCATTTTCATGCTGTTTGCTGGATAAACCTTCATAAACACAATAGTGATATGTGGAAAACAAAACATGTTTTTTTACTCTTCTCCACAACATCATATAGTAAACATAATACAAAAGGACATGAGGATCAAAGTCTGAACCTGGAGCTGGTGTCGGGATTCCAGGAGCCGGAGTTCCCGCTGTGATTTAAATTCCACCGGAATGAAGCGGCAGAGATCAAAGTTCCAGTCACCTGCCGTGCCTGCAGCCACGAATCCCTCCGACTATTCAGTCATTTTGAGACAATAAGATTAGAGCATCTGCAGGAGGAGGTGAGTTTACCCCCCACCCCCTGGTTTAACCCCTAAAAGGCCAGCAGGTTTAGAGGTGGTCAGGCTGTGCAGAGAATCCCATGGCCAGCAGGCTATTATAAAAGCAGCTCCAGACATCTGCAACAATTTAATAACGGCTGTCTAAACAGTAATGAGTCCTTTTGTCCTCAGGCGGCGCTGCAGATCCTATCAGCTATAAGTGGAATGAAGCTGCAGAGTGGTTTAGCATTGGGGCGCTCCAAGCCTCAGCCTGACATTGAAACTCATATTCAGGACTTGAGTCACATTTTCTCCTCATGTCCTTCATTGCTCCGAGCTGAAGTGTCACGACATGCCCACTGTAAGTGATGCAAATTCATGCTGGTGCCACGGCCAGCCTCACACACACACAGATGTACACACTACCAGGAGGCAGCGTCCTGCTGCTGCTTTCACAGGCTTAAAGAGAACCAACACTTTTCTATGGAGTCCATCACTCCCTCCATCTTCTCCACTATTTCATCTGAAACTGTTTCAGGAAAAACTTCAACAAGATGACCTAGAAGAACCAAGAACACAAGAAAGACCCACTCCAATGAAAAAGAAACATGTTCTTGCTGCATTTGTCAGATGATGGAGGAAATAAATAAAGAAAATAAGGCTCCAAGCTGCTTTTCTAAAAATGTCTTTATTCAAATCATTGGAAATCAGGAGCAGATGAAAAAATGCAGTTTGAAAAAGAGAGCGACGAACTGGTTTAAAGTGGATTAATGAGCAACGGCAGAAAGGTGAATGGATCCTCTGAAAGCAAAGAGTGTTTTTGATACGGAGATTATATGTCATCGTTTCAATAAATAGAGGAAATGTTCATCGGCTGTTGTCCACATTTTTGACCACAAAATGAACCCGTTAGCCGTCATCATTCTGTCTTTACTAAACTTTGGTATTAAACACCCGAACTGCGCTCAATGTGGGCCTAATCTAAATATATATATATATATATATATTATATATATATATATATATATATATATATATATATATATATCATGTGTGAGACACTGATGATGCCAGCAGGCTCAACGATGACATCATGAAGTGGACGGAACCCTCAGGAAGCGAAAGGCGGAGCTTCAGGTATCGAGTTGTTTTACTTCTGGGTATTTAAACGGTTCACAAAAATAACTCCTATTTCATAAATAATCTGTTTTTTAAGTGTTCCAAAGGTAATATATGATCATAAATGTGGACATAGTTCACTCTGAAAGAATATCACAGTATGGCCCCTAAAATTCACTTGATGTGACGCACAGAACAACGCAGCTGTCACGCTGGCTTCACCTGCTGGTGATTGAACCTCCAGGAGCGTTCCTCAAACCTTCCTGGGATTGTCCTGCGGTGGGAGCTCGTTTGGCATTACATGAGACAACCAGCAGCTGCTCCAGAAGAGGACGACAGCCTTCCAATTCTCTGAATAAAGAACCTGAGTTTCACTAAACCCTTTTGACTTTTGACTTCTAGAACAGTCGATTTAATGAAAGATTTGATTAAGCAGAAATTTCATTCACTTGTGACTTTCCTTCAAAGACACCCAGAAAACAACCTTTTCTCCAATAACATGGAAATTAAAGTGAAGCTCAAATAACCTCCAGAAAAGGACATCTGGTAAAGACAGGAGACCGCTCCACATCTGAAACTGGTCAATGAAAGCCCATTTCAGCAGCATTAACAATAAGAGAAGTAGTGAGGAGGTAGGCTAATTAGCAAAGCACAGACTAATGAGAGAATATATTGCAGAAGACAAGTCTGGCCCGGCACAAAAGGAAATCAAACAAGAGACGAAATGTTCTTCCCTTTCGTTCAGCTTTGCTTCCTGTCTTGATGTGGAAGCACAGAGGAAGAATGTGACCAAATGAGCTTTTGAGCCGATCTGCAGGACTTCCCTTTGCGGTGCATCGTTACTCAGAGGGTGCAGAATCTCCACTCTGAGACACGGCCCGAGCGGCTGGGACGTCCTGTGATTAGTGCACCTTACTGTCATGGCGTCGGAGCGCGCCCTCGGCCAATGACTTCACTCGAGAGCGTCCTTTAACGCACAACCAGACAGGATTCCCCTCTGAGACACGGAGGGTAAACTTCAGAAGAGACTTTGTGCTCTGATAAGAGCAGGAGTGCAGAAATGATGTATATTTTAGGTCCTGCCTGAGCAGCAGAGCAGAAAATGACATACATGCTGTATTTACAGACACGTCCATAACTTGTGTTTGCTGGCTGTAATAACAGCATGATTGTAACGGGGGAAGATTTCCACTAGGCTGGAGAAAAATGTGGGAGGGAAAGAGTGGGCATTAAAATGCATCAGCTGCTGATGTGTGCTTACTGACCCTGATGGGGGGTGCGGTGTGTGTGTGTTGGGAGGGGGAACTGTTCTAATGTAATTGGCAGTTGTTTGTTCAATGGGTTCAAACATATCCTTACATTAGAGTCAGTTGTTTTCATGGGTTTAGTCAGGCTCATCCAATAAATCTTAAAGTCCAGGACAGAAGCAGAGAAAAGGGAGTTCTGGACCGGGTCCGGAAATCAGGGTTTAATAAATACACAAATAAATAAACACAAGGGTTATGTGCACAAGAGAAAGAGAAATAGAGCAGCAGATTGATGCAATAAACTCTGCAAACAGATCAGCTCTCATCCACAAGCTGCTGCTTCTTTAGAAATGGTGTTACTCTATACAGCATTCTCTGTATTAGAAAGCCTAAAGCGCCTTACAGTAACAGTTCCATTTAACCATGTAAACGCCGCTGCCTTAAGCTGCGGTCACGCCAAATGCAATTTGCATGGCGGGGGTATCCAGTTTCAACGTTAGTTTTTCCCAATTGCTACAACATGAGAAAGACCTAAACATGACCAAGACCTGGACCCAGATGAAGAACAAGGTTCTGATGAGATCCAGGTCATAGTTATTGACCAAATGTTGGTTTATGGAATGACCATGAGGGAAGCAGGTCAAAAGGTCAACCCTCAACTCAGCAGGTTCAGGTTATTACTATAATCTGTATAATTCATATAAATAACAGAGAAGACTCTGTTGCTGTCTGGGACAACGTCAGTTTTCACAAAAGTTTACCCATCAGACAGTTCAACACCCAAACACACATTGGTGTCAGTTTTCTTCCACCTTGTTCTCAATAACCCAATTGAAGATTTTTTCTTTACTTGGCATTGAAGGAGAAACAACCATACACTCGACAAAGGCTGTCGACTCGTGAAGACATTTCAGTCTGGTCTAGTCAGGACTGGATCAGGCAAACAATCATTTTATCCAGTTGTGTGGTTATGGTGAACATGTCAGTGATGTGGATGAAGTCTTCTGGTCTGACCCACAGAGAAAAATAAATGATAACCTGGAGTTACAGTCAAAATTAACAAAATAAAACAAGACTCCTGAATCCTAAATATTTATTTATTTTTATTTTTTATTTTATTGTTTATAAACAATTTTGTAAAACAGTGTCAAGGGTGTTGTTGTGTAGTGTGTTATGATTTCTGCATGTTTAAAGTTATGAGTTAAAGTCTCATCAGTGTCACACACCTGTGGTTTTTGCGAAAATTTGTTCTCCGCATTTAGCTTAAATCCCTAAGGGAGCGGTGAGTGCAGAACACGCCGCGTCGGGAACCATATTGGTGGTTAAAATGTGTTTTAGTATTTGGGAAAAACTGTAAGTCAATGTACAGACACCATCAGAGGTCATGCGGTATGTTTGGAGCGCTGTGGTTGAAAATTTTGAAATGGGTAAGTTCAAATATCTGAATTTTTTTTTTTTTTTGGGGGGGCATTACATCAACCAATCAGGAACTCAGCTTTGGCTTGTGACTTTGGCTCTCTCTTCCAGCACAGAGGTGTTAATGCATGCTTTTATTTCCAGTAATTAGATTACTGTAATGCCCTGCTCTCTGGTCTTCCCAGGAAAAGAATATCAAACCTTCAACTACTACATGTACAGGTCCATAAAATATTGTTTCCTCACTGCAGTACAAAGCCAGATTTCTACTTTCCATTCATTTAGGGATTATTATTTATTTATTTTACCATGGCGTGTGCATGTTTGTTTGGATGACCTCGAGGTCTCCCAGAGGAGCTGGACGAAGAGACCAGGGAGAAGGAATTCTGGGTATCTCTGATTAGACTGCTGCCCCCAGGACCCGGTCCAGGATGGATGGAGGAACGAACAGACAGATGAACTAATGCAGGACAGTGAGTTATCATACGTGGTAATAGAGAGACAGAAGTACCGCTGAAAGCGCCGTCGTTCAGACACAGCTCCTGCAGTCGATGGTAAAGCTCATCGTACCGGGAGAGTCTGTGAGGGATCTCATGAACTCAAACATGGAGATGGGATGCTGGTGCTTTTTAAAATAAATTAACCTGATCTTTCAACATCATCCGTATCTTCTATGATGTAGCGAGAAGGCTACAAATTTTAGACAGTAGCTCCTCCCACAGGCGTCAAGAGCGTCAGGTTTATGAACACATTTTTGGAAAAGTTTTCAGCAGTGAATTCACAGTGAATCAAAACAGAGGCAGAGGACGAGAATGTGCTGCACAAATTGCCTTCTGTGAGAATGCAGCATAACACTGTCACCAACCTACAGCCACCACGACTAAAGACTCTGACATCAGGTCGGCGGGAACCAAACCTTCAATCTTCCGCATTAGAAGTCGACCACTCCACCGCTGCACCATGGCCACCACATCTAGACATATTTAGGTATCTATTCTTCAAAAGCGACGCAAACTCAAACAGGTTGATGGGTCCAATGTTTGAACCTCAGCCTCTCCAGTGCAATCCTCAGCTGCTGTGTGCAAATAAACTGATGGAGCACACATATCTGCTGCATAATCTATTGGTTGATTGGCTGATTGCTATCAGAATCTAAACAGTATTTTCTAATTATGAGAAAAGTATTTGAACATCTAATGATGTGGCGCATTGGCATAAAGGCTGCTGCACAGATCCCTGTGTGGAGAGTGGGCCGTCCAGAAACGATTTCCCGGCCAATATGTTTTTTCTTTGTTTGCCCAAGTCCCCGCTGCTAAAACAGCCTCTTGGGTATTTGCAGTACTTATTTCAATACACCTCCATTCATTCCAACGCGCACACATCAGCAACTTTGCTGCCTACTCTGCCAGCACCGCCGTACGGCTATGTGGGCCGCCGAGAGGGAAAGAAGGAGGTGCATTCACTGAGGCTGGGAGCCATTAATAATATAACACACCCCTGATCATACGCTGTTACTAACTTTACAATGAAAGGGAAAGCACGCTAGTAAAATAGGCAAAGATAAAACTCAGGACAGATGGTTTTGTGTGTTTTCTGGCCTCATCTGTTCTGCTCCGATTTTCTCTTTTTCACAGGAGCTTATAAACCTCTGCCGTTCCTGTCAGTAAATGATGTCAAGATTCACTCAGGAGACTTCTTAAACCACATTTCCATGCCTCGGCTGGTATTCCTCTTTTCTAGCACTGGCAGAGGCCAGAAATTCATCACAACTGGAAATGTTGCAGCTGGCATTTCCAGCTTTGTTCTTCAAAGTAACTTTTCACCACAGTGTTTGATGCTGCTTTACCACAGTGAGAAAAAGCCTTTCAACTCCAGAAGACTTAGAAATACCAAAGAGCGGCGCCCGGCCTGAGCGGGTAAACACGTGGGCGTCACCAGTGCTAAATTTGGGAGAGTGATCCTGCAGAACAGAGAAACCGCGATCAGAAGAGCGTAAATTTGTCTTCAGTTCCAGCGACAGGTCTGCTGTGATCCAGGTTAGCACAAAGAGAAACAGTATTCCGTATGTTTGTAAGACTCACAGGAGAACAGATCCATCCAATGAGAACAAGCTGGAACTGTACGACTTTGGTCTGTTGTGTAAAAATGTGTGAACAGGGTAAACAAACCCATCACCAGGAGTTTGTGCTCTCTGTGCAATGATAGGTCAGTACAACTGCAATACAAAATGTCCCTCACTTGGATATTTCCTTTTAATTTATTTGTTCCAGTGAAATAAAGTTGTACCAGAATATCTTTACTTTGTTTCACTCAAATAGCAGAGCGCAGTTATGCTTCAGAGCCAAACGTTTAGCAAAGACGACCAGATTTGGTGAGATGAAAGTTCTACATAATGTGAGTTACTAGAGATGATTTTTACCAATTATCGCAGTACCACAGTATCATCCATATCGTGAACCATGTATCACGTATTGAATTGTATCGTGAGGTACCCAATGATTCCCAGCTCCACACCAAAAGGGGTGTAAACTGACCTGATGGTGGCGTCTTCACAAAGCTAAACTTCATTGATGCCAAATCCTGTCATTCCTATGAGTGGTTCCATGAAGGCTGATGACTGAACCTGAACAAGGTAAAACAAATAAGTGCAAATGCACTCAGGAAATAAATTATGAGCTTTTTTAACAAGAATTTTGATTTAATCTTAATTGTTAAGGAAGAGTCAGAAAGAGTCTGTCAGACATTAAAGCCTTAGACCCAAGCCTAGGGGCTGTCTGCGGGTGAAAAAAGGCCTGACCTGTACAGAAAACGCAGGTAACCTCCAAGAAATGTCACGGTCATAGACAGCTTTATAAACCCATCGAGAGAAAATGTCAGTTTTTATCTATGGGTATGCTGCAGGCCACAGGATTGGGCACTTCTACAATACGTAAAGAGAAGTAAGGGCAATTTAGATGAGACGCAGGGGTGTCATATAGATATTTCACTTTATTGTAACCCCCAAAATCCTGTGGAAGGAGTCCACCTGTGCGGTTCAGGTGATAGTCTTTGCATGTGCCAGTACTCACTCACAACTAGAGAGTGGCATAAGGATGACATCATCAACGTAAGTGCAAGCAACGGCCAATAACCTCACGAATACTTCACTGACCCTCTTCAGGCTTAAGGCTAACCCGGGCTCACACGGCTAGCGTTACAGCTCAGGTGTGATCCGGGAGCGGTCTACAGCAGATTAGTGCTGCCACAAAACGATTATTTCTTCTGATCAGTCGACTAATCGGGTCATGCCCAAACATCTTAACCATCATTAGGTTTAAACTAACTAAAAACTAGATATATAGTATTACCTGCATTAATCCTAGTGTGAATGCTGTAAGCTGAATTTAATCATTAAAGATGCTAGTGCTGAGAGCTAAAAATACAGAATTTGCTAGCTGAAAAGAGCTGACGGTGAAAGCCAGCTAAAATATTAGTTAAATACCAAATTAGCCAAGGAAACCGATAAAAGCCTAAGTTATTCAAAAGGGCTAGTCTGCCAATGAAACATTAGCTAAACTTCAAAATAGCCTAAAAATCAAAACAATTAGCCAAAATAGCTAGCATGCAGCTGAAATATTAGCTAAACCCTAGAATAGCTTTGAAAAAAAACTTGAATAATCACCAGAATATTCCAAAAAGCTAGCATAATGCTATTATAACTTTCAATTTTACTAAACTCTGACTCCATATAATATAAAGTAACGACTAATCGACTATTGAATTAGTCGTCAACTGTTTTAATAGTCGATTAGCCGTCGATTAGTCGACTAATCGTGGCAGCCCTACAGCAGATGCAGGCCCTGCTGCCGACCTCGCGAAACTCTGAAGTCACCTAGATTCATGTGACAATCTGCCATTTATATAAGAAAACACTGTAATTACACCCCCCCCTCCCCAATTTGCTGTGGTTCAGCCAAAATTTGAACCCAACAAAATGGATTTGAAGCGCTGCAGAGGCCAGAGCGCAGAGGTCGAACATGATCGTCTGCAGGAGGATTTCCTCTAGCACTTTTAAAGTTGCATAAAGACTGCGGCCTCCCAGCGGAGCCGTAACACGGGCCGTGTGAGCCCGGGGTCAGGGTGGATGGAAGGGGTTGTTAGGTCTGGTTTCTGAGGTGGTATTCTGCATGCATCCAGCCTGAAATCCTGAACCGTCACCAGAAGGAGTGTTTAATCCTCGCTACAGCAGGAGTGGTAGATATCTGCTGCTCTGAAAGCTGGCGGACGACCTTCAAAAAAACCTGAGGAAAACCGCTGCCTAACACGTCAGAAAATTAGCATAGAAACAGAAAAAAGGAGAGAAATAAACCACTGAGACGATTTTGCTTCAGGGAAAGGACACTTCTCCCGCCCTTGTTTTTAATGTATATTTTATATGATATCTTCTCATTTGTGGCGTGCTACACGCGCCTTCAACTCTCTCTTTGGTGTTTGATGTAAAAGCTTGGAGTCGTTTTGTGAATAAATCAGTCATCCTCCAGACAATGCTATAAAAGTAGCCCTGAACAGTGTTTGCCTCTTCCAAAGATGCCACTCAACAAGCTCATTTTCCGTACATGCAGTCACTTTCATGTGGCGACTGAAGGCGCCGTGCTGCCGTCTTATCACTCCATCAGCGGGGAAGATGGATGACACAGTCAGTGAGAGGAACATACACAACATGCTCCTAAAGCGCCAGCTATCCAAGTAAACAAGTGCAGACCCAGTGACCCTGCAGAGCGCAGCTTTAACAAACAGCTAGGATAAAAAAATCACCTGTAACTCCACAAATGCTCCTCCAAGCTTAATTTACAACAGAAAAAACACAAAGTGAGAAACACAAATAAACTGGAGGTGAACTAGCAAAGTGCATTGTGGGTTAGATGTAAGCAGAGGGTTTTTTTTTATCCACTAATCCTCTCAGAGGAAGAGAAGGACCGCTAACCCTGATGCAGCACAAACCCCTTCAGTTTGTCATTCTGCACTTCAAAGCATACATGATGAAATCCCCTAAAGAATTATATGAGCCTGGGTACAGCAGCCATCCTCAGCGCTGTCCCAGCCTAATGCCTCATAAATGGAGGCTGGAAGCTCGTCCCTGCACCATTCCTCAAGACTTCCCGGGCTTTGCAGCAGTAAGACGCTCTTCAGAAAAAGGTTATTTCCAACACAAATCAGCATGAGAGCCAGGAATGCATCCACTCCCAGAGAAAAACTGCACATAAAGACTGTGGAGGATTGGCAGATCTGGATGCATAAAGACTGCAGCTCTGTTCCATAAGAAAGACAGAAATATTTCTGACGTAGAGACAGGAAGGTTACATAACCCATTCCAGTTATTGGTGCGGATGTTTTTCACTCAAATTACACGCTTTCACTTCACTGGACCTAAAGTACTCGATGCTTGCTGTCAGGATGTAACCAGTATAACCAGATCACCTCACAGAAATGATCCCGCATGTTTGGGGTCAAAGGTTAAGCCCTCTCTGAATGGTAAACGTACCCTTTATGATACATATTCAAAGGCAACATTCCAAGGACCACCTTTGGAGGCGTGGTTTCCTGTTGGTGGGTCAGATAATGAATTTTGGCGCTCGCCTTTGCAACAGATGCCATGCAGATCCCTCTGATCCCAGCCCACAAAGACGAGGAGAAACAGAGGTACAGCTGAAAGCTGTTGGACAGGAGGGCTGGGAGTACGATGCAATTCACCATACTGATAGTATCACGATACGGCAATAATCTATATATCACTTTGGTAATCTATCACTAATTTGTAAACAAATTTAGCTTTTTGTTTTCCTTTTATGCTGAACAATTTAAAACCGATTTATTTAACGTCTTTTGCAACAGTAGAATCAAATTATATATAACTAATAGTTTAACATACATTTTAGAGTAACACATAAACAAAGCTCCACGTAAGAAATCAAGTTCAGAAATGAAGAACCATGACAGAAAAATCAAAATGCACAATGTGATACTTTCATTCATTTACGGTTGTGTCCGATAATTTATTATTATTAATGAGGTACAATATGAATGTTCAGTCTGTTCATGTTATATGATCAGTGTTTTTGTTTTACAGTGGTGGGATCCATTTCCCTTTTCTTTTTATTCCAATTTCCTGCACTTATCTTTGATGAAGACCCCTGTGGTCCCGTGCTCCACGTCTGTACTGCTGGTATGTTTGACAGTAGTGGAAACACTCAAACACCTCTCTGCTAGAATGCTGTTTCTAGAGCGGTTAACGCTGTTACTGCCCTCGCAGCCACATTTTTGTTACATTAGAGATGGAGCATGCTGTCTGTGTCTACTTTGGATAAATACAACCACACTTTGGACCGTTTGTTCGCGGTCGCTCTACCATCAGCGTGTTTTTGAGCGAGCGGGGGCAGCCTCTCCACTCCGCACCTCAACAGGAAAAGCAGCAAGGAGAGTTTTAAATCAAAATATTTAAAAGTCTAGGGATTGTAAACTAGACGTCATGTGACCGACCGTCTGCTAGCATGGTGGAGAAGTTGTACTGGAATTCGTCGGTAAAATGTTCTTCTAAAGTTCTGAGAGTTTTTTTGTTTTTCCTGTAAAGATAAAACAGTCAGTTTTTAAACCCGTTTTTGTAGGAAACTCTGCTGCCAGTTCAGATGGAAGGACTGTGAGTGTTTTCTAGTTGATCCATTTCTATGGAGGTGTGTCTTCATTTATGATCTTCTGATCATGATCTCTGGAACTGTGGTCAGCAAAGACTGTGGAGAACATTTCCAGGATTTGTTCTAGAAGGATCCAATACAGCAGAGATGTTTATGCTCTTGTTTACCGCTGAAGTAAAGCAAGACTTTACCAGAAAAACCTTCAAGTGTGATACTGTTTAACTCTTTTTAAGCAACAGCAAAATAACACAAGTTCTTCAAACAGTTAACACGATTCACGATAATTCAAAATGAATACCGGAGTCCCACTGTTTATGTTCTTTGATTTTTTGTAATTTTTCTATTACGTTGATCGTGTTAGCGGTTGAAAAGTTTCCGTGTGTTAAAGATTTTGTGTGTCACCAGTGATGCATCAGGTGTTCACGAGATCAAAACTCTGTTTCTGTCTTAGTGTTTTCATCTGCTATTTTTAGTTGATTCTGATCTGTTCTAAATAAAGCTATAAATAATAATGGTTTAAAACAAGAATATTTTTACTTTTATACATCCAATAAAAAGAAAACACAGCAGAACACAGGAATGGAGGTTTAAATGTGAACGGCAGATCTGGATTTGTGAATTGATCTCTGGCTTAATGTCGATCCTCGTTTTCTGGGGCGACATTTAGCAGCGGCGCCGTGTATTTGCTGAAACTGGTCAGACCTGCTGGTCTGTATCAATCAAACGAGTGAATTTGGGTAAAAGTGACAGGAGGGCTGGCATGGTGCCGCTGCTGAAAATGGCATTAATTGTTCAATCTAGCAGTCATTCCTCGGGTGTAATAGTCTGCTGGCCTTTCTGCTTTATCGTCTCCTATTAATCCCTTAACCCCCCCACCTCACACCTCCCTTCAGGCGAGCTGCCATACCTGCTCCGTTTCATCTCTCCGAACGGCAGAACGGAGCGTGTGGCGACTCTTTAAACAACAAGGAGCAGCACAATGCCGTTTGTCTATTAACCAAGATAGCGGCGGATTGTTGGCGTGTTTGTGCGAGCTGAGCGGGGGGGAGGAAGAAAATGAAAGAGATAAATTGAGAGAAGTCAGTCCCCCCCCCCCGCTGTTCACACTCAGCAGACCTGTGATAAGGTTTATCTGCAATAAGGAGTTTGCAGAGCAGCCAGCTCCCGCTCCTACAGGCTGGACTGTGCAGGACTGCACACAGCCGGATGAACCACCCCCCCACCCCCACCCCCTGAGGTGACCTGCACGCATTGCTCATGTCATGACGGTTTGGAACTATATTTAGCAGGAAACAGTTCTGGCCCCTTTGGCCACGTCTCTTTTAATCTGAGATTTCTTTTCTGCCTCCTTTTCTTCATCCTTTCTGCTCACTGTAACTCAGACTGCCAGGAGCAGCAGCCAGAGCCCAGAAAGAGCTGTAGAGCTTTGGCACGGGGAGGCGAGGGTGTCTGCAGGCAGCCGCTGAGGCAACCATGGAGACGGAGACGGAGAGGGGGTTGCTGCTGACTTAAGCTCCTAATCACACTCTGCTTTGCATGGAGGACTTAAAGTCACTCCGTTTAATGCTACCTTTCTCTCTGCTCCAAAAAAGGAGCGGATATCCCACCTGCCTCCTCAGCCCTCTGAAATCTAGCCCTCATTCCTACTCTGTGCTGATTCTGAGGATGCATGAAGCTGCAGTAGAAGCTCAAGAATAGGATAGGAAAACAGTTTTTCAAAGTGACTCCAGGGATTTTTCCATTATAATTTAGCTGCTTTTAACCCAAATCGTGTCATTTTCTAGACATAGTTTCTGCAGAGCTGCAGGAGTTAATCAGAAATTCACTTCCGATGTTACATTTCCATCAGGCATCTGACATGTCTTCAAGAACAAGTTCAATAAATATTACTATAACTATATAAACACATCAGTGAAGACTCTAACCTTCCTGTTTTTGGAAAACTGCGAGCAAGACTTTACATGTTCACAAAAAACATGAAACACCTGAAAGTTTGAAGAACATGAGCGGACATAGTAGCGTTCGTGGAGCGCCGTTCGCGGAGCGCCGTTCGCGGAGCGCCGTTCGCGAGCGCGTTCAGCCCGTGAAGAGCGGTGAGGCTCTGAACGCCTCACGGAGGGATCCAGCAGATCTTCAGAGACTGTAGCTGAAAATATATGAACTCGTCTTTGCTTCCACTCAGAGCCGACTCCCAATCCTGTGAAACATCTTCACAATCTTCCCCCCACCATGTCAAAGATCGACTTCCTGAGCCCCCAGCTGCTGTTTCATCCCACCTGACAGGAGCACTCTGCATACAACTCTTAATCTAATGCTGCTCCATTGATTTATTCTTGGGTGTCCCATTGCCATTAAGGTAATTGCATGATGACTTTATAACATCCTACCTGCTGGACGCAGTAATGAGGCCTCCCCCCCCCAACATGCTCACAAGGACCATAAGCACATTACATCTATAGGAGATTTGATTAGAAATATCATCTCTCAGCCTCTGAAAATTGATTTAAAAGCATTTCCACGGCCTTCTAAAACCCCTTAAGTCTTTGCCCTCACCTGTTTGATCTATCGGAAGCTTCTAGGATTTAACAGCTTGTATTGATCAAAATTCTTCAGCCAGTAACTAAAAGGGATGCTCTGGGGTCACCTTGTAATTCCAACAGTCTATGCGCTTTTGAGTGAGATCTCTACTGGAACTGCGTCTTTTTATTGGCTAGGGCCATGGGGTGGGGTGGGGGGGGGGGGCTGTGATGGCATTCAACAGGAAGTGACCATGTAAAAATGACATGCTATTATCTCATTCTACACCATCTTCAGTTAAAACCACAATCCTGTCACGGCTGCAGACAAATGGAGGCTGAAAGTCGCACTTTGCCTCTGAAACGTAAACGCAGGCAGTTTAGAGCCCACGAACACGACCAGACGTGTTCAGATAAAGGACAGTTGACAGAGATCAAGTCTGCTGAACGTATGGAAAGAGTCCATAAATATTATGTGAAACATTGGAATGTATTGTTGTTTTAGCTCCAGGGTTAACATTCTGAGAATTGCAGAGAATCTTTAATGATGTGAATCTCTGTCAAAAGTTATAAGCTGGAAATATTTAAACAAAGTTCTCAAAAAATAAAGTTATAAACTGTTTCAATTTAAAAAAAAAAGAGTATTTGTACTTGTGTTTTATTCATAGGAAAGATGTTAACTTTTATTGATCATTATGGTGGTGCCGTGGTTAGCGCTCTGGTCTTACAGCAAACAGGCTCCGGTTCAAATCCTGGCTGGAGGATCAGGAACACCAACTGGGACGTTTCTGTGTGGAGTTGCATGTTCTCCCCGTGCATGTGTGGGTTTTCACCGAGGACTCCGGCTTCCTCCCACCGTCCAAAAACATGCTTGATAGGTTAATTGGTGACTCTAGGTGTGAAAGTGTGAGGTATGGGTGTGTGATTGTGGCCCTGTGACAGACTGACGACCTGCTCAGAGTAAACCCCGCCCATCAGTGGCTGGGTTAGGCTCCGGCACCCCGCGACCCCAAAAGGGACAAAGCAGCCAAGAAGATGAATGAATGAAAATGAATAGATGAATAATGTCATGTCTGTCCTTCGCTGTGGAAGTGGACTGTGTTTGGTTAGGTTAACTGCCTGTTGGTATGAGCAGCGAGACGCTGGACTGTGGTGCATTGGTAGTTGCTTGCTGTAGCTTTGAGTGTCGTCGGCTTATCATGATGGTAGCATTGAACAAATACGAGTCCGTGTCGTAATTTTCTAGAGGATGAAGTGAGACTTTGTGGCTCCTGGTGGGTTTAGATCTGTGGAAAATGACCCGAATGGCTCCATAAGTGTTAAAGGTTGCAGACCCCTGATCTAAACCAACAGATTCTGGCGCAGAGAACAGCCGATCTGCAGACAAATATGATATGAGACACTTCACAGTAGTAAATGTTTAAGTAATCAATGTAAGCCAACAGATTCTGAGGCGAAGAAAAGCAGCTTAACACTGATATGCAGCACGCTAATAACATAAGGTGTTAGCAATGCTTTATGCTAGGCCTCCACATTTTATCCTCATTGCAATCTCAGCGTATCAAAAAAGACTGCTTCAATTCCAATACGTGGTTCCCATCAATGTTTACACATGCAAAAACAATCTAAAGGCAGCTTGATGTACTCAACAAATTAAAAAAAAAGTCCTTTTCACATTTGTCCAATCAGATGAAGCTCTTTTACATTAGATACTCGCCTCTATGCAGACGTGGGTCATTTGGAGGAGAATTACATTCAATTGCAGTGAAACTGAATGATGTAGTAGCTGTTTTGCTACTTGGTCATGTATCATAAATCGTATTGTCATTGCAATATTGATCACTAATATCGCATATCAGAAGTTTTTCCTTCATCGTTCGGGCATATTTTGTGTGTATCGGAGCAAAGTGTCCATAACAAAAGTGTGATCAGAAAACAACTTTAGGAAAGTCTGAAAATCCCAGTTTCAGCATTTTGTTGGAATCAAAGTTACAAACCTGATCCTGACCCAAATCCCCAAACTCTTTGAGTTTCACTGGGATTTACCTGGAACTGCAGGTTTGAGCTTTAACATAAAAAAAGAAATAAAAAGGAAAAAAAAACAAACCACAAGTTAACTTGTGCTGACATAAATCTGGATTAGTGTGACAGCGCGCTCTTCTAAGGAACTACATCTGTCACCCAAAGGAGAGAAGACCTATTTGAGGTTGGGAAGATTCATGATGCTGGGATGACAATGGAAACAGGAGGCTGTCTTGTGAGGAATTTTTATCCCGTTATTTTTACCTGCTGCTGTTGTTGCCTGGTCAACTTCTATAAAGTTGGACAGTCAAAAAAATCTGATGTAAAAAAAAAAAAGTTCAATTCAAAAGTGTTTGCTATGACTTTGTAACTACTAGAAGTTTTTTTTTACACTGTAAAGCATTAAGAACTTCCTTTTCTCACTTACTAAGTTAAAATCTTTGAATAAAATAAACAGCTTTAATTGGTTGTAAAATGTATCGTTAAAGTTGATCAATAAGTGAGCAGGAATGCCGGCAGACTTACTTTTCTTTCTGCAGACTTGGTAGCAAAGACGGGCATGTGACAGACGAGCAGCGGGCTGGAGAAGGACGATGTCGTCCTGCCTTCATCTTCTCCGTACAACCATCCGGGGGAATTCTCCCCTCCTGAAACGGAAAAGAGGGTTCTTCCAGTCTGAGGACACAACAGAGCGGGATGTTTACATGGCTGGTTCTCTCCCGACTCTGAGCTTGAATTTGCTTTAAAACTCTACAGACACTACGGTGAAAAATTGACAGAAGAAAATACATTTTGGGGTAAATTACTATGGTCCTTCAGGGGTAGGGCAGTAGGGGGTAGATTGGGGTTGTTATAATAACTGCAAGATTTGGCAGAAGAACCCCAAAATTGCTGGCCAAATTCTAATGTTTTATTAATCAAAATGTTCCTAGTGCACAACATCACTTTGCATTTGACATTCAAATGTTAAATCCGGTTAAGTCGAAACACACAGAAACCACAAATCATTTTCATGTTCTGAAGCCCTTCAGTTTCCACCTGAAATCTGAACAGAATCTGGAGTCACTGGGGACGTTTGAGATTGTTTTGGACGCTTCAGAGGAAGAGTTATGTTGTGAAGGATTGACCTGATCATTTTCAGACACTTTCTTGTTTTTAAAGCCTCTTAAATGATTCAACTCTGCGGCCTCGTGGGCAGAACTCTGTGGAGAAAAGAGATGTTTGATCTCAATGAGGTTCTCCTGGCTGAACAAAGGTGATTCATAAATAAAAAACATAAAAGAATTAAATATTTTCTGTTTCATTTGGTGTCTGTCAGTAGCAGAGGCGTGCAGACTTTAAAGATCATCTCAGGATGATCTCTCAGGATGCATCTTTCTGACGCATGGACAGCAGGACCTCTTCATGCAGAATGAACACAGATGCAAAAAGAACAATGTGCTTCAACCTTCTTCTTTCAATATGAAGCAAAAACCTCTCCTCAAGCCTGACTTTGCTCATAACTGATCAGTACCAGGCTGCAGCTCTCTGTTGGACCACAGTCTCAGCACAGAAATGAAAGATTCCCAGGAAGCGAGAGGTATCACTGACCTGGGGTCAAACGATCAAGTGGTAACAGTAATAAAGTGGTTAGCCTGGCTTACTTGGAAGTTAAAGGTTGCAGATTTGAAACCAGAATCTAGAAATTGCACTTTGGTTTGTAGAAAATAAAAAAAAAAAGGACAAAAATTGGAAGCAGCACATGTGAGTCTGCAAAAGTGAGGAGGAAGTGAAAAGAGGAGACGCTTCCAAAAAGAATCCCAGCCATAAGAAGACAGAGTATGATGCAGCAGCAGGACTGTCAGCTGCTGTCGGACTAATGTCTCTGACTTCAGGCCTCATTTTTGGTGGCATCTCTGCAGAAAGCTCATGCAGCATTCATCTGCCTCCTATGTTGTGTTCATTTTTCACCAGCATCTTCTGCGGTCGGATGGTGAAGGAGTTAAACTTTTATGCAAAGTCTTCAGCTCTTTTTCTTGAGTGTTTCACTGTTTCTATGTCTGAAAAGGGTCATAAAACTGTATCCAGATATGGATTAAAGTGATTTTAGCTGTTATAAAACATGTTACCATGTCAGAGATTACACCGAACTGTCTGAGCGTCTGATGGCTGCAGCAGAAACTCGTTGGACCGTAAAGGTTTGACCCCCAGCTTCCTGTTTGTTGTTTCCTGTCTTCTTGGCTGATTAAAATGCTATCTGCAGCCTCAGATCCCGCTCCTCAGGGTCACTCCTCACTGGATATTGTGTCCTTTTGGGATTACTCCCAGTAAACCCCAGAGATGGAGGTGCGGGAAAATCCCTCCGGATCTGCGGCTCCGTCTGACACCTTGACCTTTAAAAGTTGCTCACTTTCCCAGTTTAAACAGCTGCAACTGTTACTCTGACTCACTAAACTAAAAAGTGCCGCGGCGGCGATGCCACTGGTGATAATTGTGTCATGTTTGACAGGATCATTGATTACTGCTGCAATTTTATCTGCTAGTATTGGTTTTAAAGACACCATGTTTAATGAATATCCCTCTTTTGAGAATCAGGCCATTGTTTTTAATGATCCAGTCATGTTGTGTTTGATAGTATATAGACCGCCAAAGTATAATTCATCTTTTATATCTGATTTCGCTGAACTGCTTTCATTAGTTTATATGGATTTAGGAAAATATTGGTTCTAGGTGATTTTAACTTGCATGTCACAATCCTTCGGGAATGTATGTCTGGGACTTTTTAAACATTTTAACATCTATGGATTTTATTCATGATGAATGAGCCCACCCACACAGAGGTCACACTTTGGATCTCATAATGAACTCATGGCCTGAAGGCCACTGTGTCCTCTGTTGTGGACGTGGGAATTTCTGATCATTCATGGGTGTATTTGAATTAATAGTTCATGATATGATTGAGAAGCTTCCTGAGAAAAAAATTAGAAGGCGCTGTCTACACCCTGAAGTGGCTGCAAACTTTATCTCCCATCTCGAAAACAGCACCAACCTTTTCATTTCCATCTATAGATTTATCAGTTCACCATTTCAGTAATAAACTCACCAAATTCTGGACAAAGTTGCGCCTTTAAATTAAAAAACTGTAAAAGAGAAAGCTCCCTGTCCCTGGAGAACCTCAATATAAAGAAACTAAAATAATGACAAGGAGGCGGAACGACAGTGGCGCAAAACAAAACTTACAATACATCATCAAATTTATAAAAGAACACTAATACACTACAATAACTCAATAAAAAAGGCAAGGCAGGACTATTTCTCAAATTCATTGCAGAATAAGTCAAAGCCAAAAATCCTCTTTTGCACAATAGACAAATAATAAACCAATCTCTGGTCCACCCTCCATCTTTAGCAATAAACCTGTGAGGAGTTTGCAGTCCACTTCACCACTAAGATAGATGAATTATGTCATCTATCCTACAATCTCCTGTTGGTCTTCCTACTGCATGTCCTCCTATCAGTGAGAGAAGCTCGACGTTTTGTCTTGATTGATGCTGCAATGCTCCGACAGGTGATGTCTCAAATGAAAACCAAAACCTGTTCTTGATCCCATCCCCACTCACTTTTTAAGTCAGTTTTTACATCCTGTGAGGAAGAGCTGCTGAGCATCATGAACTGCTCTCTTCAGAGTGGAGTCTTCCCTGCATCCCTAAAGACTGCAATGGTGAGACCCATTCTGAAGAAGGGTGGTTTAGATGTCTCCAACTTAACAACTATGGCCAGTATCAACCTGTCATTTTTAGTAAAATTTTAGAAAAGCTTGTTTTTACTCAAATGAATGATTTTATTAATGAAAATAATATTTTAGAAAAGTTTCAGTCAGGTTTTAGAGCTCACCATTCAACAGAGATGGCACTGGTCAGGGTCTTAAATGATCTCAGGTCCAATGCTGACATGAAAAAAGTTCTGTTTTAGTCCTACTGGACCTGAGTGCATGCCTTCGAACAGTTGACCATCCTATCCTTTTAAGCAGACTCCATGACATGGTTGGTATTACAGGCACAGCTTTGAACTGGTTTTAAGTCCTACCTACAGATAGAGATTTTATTGTTCAATTTAAATGATTTTTCCTCTAAAAAACACAGACTGACATGTGGGGTGCCTCAAGGCTCCATCCTGGGTCCCACACTTTTTAATCTATACATGCTTCCACTTGGTGACGTCATCAGGAGACACGGCATTAACTTTCATAGCTATGCTGATGACACTCACTGTATGTAGCTGTGTCTCCTGATGACATGGGACCCATGGACAGCCTTTTAAACTGTATTTTAGATATTAAAAGTGGATGGGAGAAAACTTCTTGCAGCTCAACCAAGACAAAACTGAGGTCTTGGTTTTTTGGTTCTGAAGCTGAGAGAGAAAGGGTCCAAGTGTATCTGTCTTCCAACTGTATGAATGTTTGTAACAGTGAAGAACCTCGGCGTGACTCTAGATGCAGATCTTAGCTTTGAACAACAACGAATCAAGTCACAAGAACTGCATTTTATCATTTGAGGAATATTGCCCGAGTTAACCTTTCTCTCAAGAGCCAGTGCGGAAATCTTAATTCATGCTTTTATTACATCAAGAATAGATTACTGCAATGCGCTCCTCTCTGGTGTAAAGAAAACTAAACTTAACGACGCGTGCAGCTTGTACAAAATCAGCTGCACGCCTTTTAACAAGAACCAGGAAGAGGGAGCACATCATACAATTTTGAGATCTCTGCACTGGCTCCCTGTCAGCTTTAGGATTGATTTTAAGATTCTTTTAATTGTTTATAAAAGTGTACATGGTCTTAGTCCTTCTTTTATATCAGATTTACTTTTAGCTTATGAACCTCCTAGAGCTCTCAGATCTTCAGGCGCAGGCCTGCTGGAGGTCCCGAGAGTCAGGATAAAATCCAGGCGAGGCCTCTTTTAGATATTATGGGCCTCGTCTGTGGAACAGCCTGCCTGAGGATGTGAGGGCTTCACCACTGTTGAGGTTTTTAAAAAGAAACTAAAGACACATTTATTAATTCAGCTTTTGAGTAAATAGTATTTGCAATTTAACATTTTATGCGTATATTTTATCATATCTTACCATGTATTTATTTGTTTTATGCCAGTTAGTGAAGTTTTACCTCCTATGTATTAACTTATATTTTATCACTTCTTTTTTTTAATGTGTGTTTTTATACTTTAGCTGTTTTATATTTTGTCTATTTTATTGTTTTAAATCTACCCACGAGCGTTTTCTCACTCTCGGCTGGGGTGTTTGTGTTCAGGCTCATGGGGTCATGGTACTGCTTGTCCACTGGCCTTCCATGTTCCTTGTCCTCTGGGCTGCCTGGCCTTGTGTGCCCAGTTGGGTGCACTGGGCCGGGGGGCTGGGGGCGTCGAGCTGGGGGCGCTGGGGATGAGCGGGGCGTGCCTCATGTTGCCTGGATGCTGACAGTCCAGCCAATAGGAGGACAGGGTGTACAGCGCCTTCAGGTTGCTCCTCAGTGATCTGTTTGCTCTGCTTTTTTATCTGTTTGTTTCTGTTTTTATTGTTATGAGGGGCTTATGTTTTTATATTACTGCATGTGTGGGGTATAGTTTTTCTTGTATTTGTTTTATGTCCAGCACTTTGAGCTGTTTTTAACTGGAAAGGTGCTATATAAATAAAATCAATTTGAATTTGAATTTAGTCATTAATGTAATAGTCTGATCCACATCACAGAGTCTGAGCAGATGGAAGACCGTTCAATCGAACCACGGGGAAAGAGAACCAGAGAAAATTAGAGTCAAAAAATGGGCGAAATTTAGGAAATAGTTTTTCTTTTTTTTGTTTTCTTACATTACAGCAGGCTTAGAATTGGCCAACTGGAAGGTTTTTCCTTATTGTTACTTAATTATTAGCAAATTATGAGAATTTTATTTTTTTGAAACAACAAATCTTGTATCAAACCAAAACAAATCCAAAAATGGAAGTTTGAATGTTTGAATGACTTGTTGCTTCTCTAGAACAAAAGAGAGTAAACGTTGGTAAATCAGAAGTTTAAAGTCTCACTCTGATCATCTTTAGATCCATGATCAAACATCAAAGCAGAAGTGCTTTAGAAATCCACCTCTGAGTCGTGGATGGACGGTCTGTGCCGAGTAAGCCTGCCCCTGCTTCCCAACATCCATGTGTTTACATGCTCTCCCTCTAGCTTACAGCCCCTCACCCCCCAACCTGATATCAATGCTGCAACAAAAACAGTGATAAATATGGTTTCTATCCAGAAGTAGAGTTTAGATCCAGATTCCAGATCAGACGAGGGAAACAAAGACGTTCATGGATCTATTTGTCTACGAGTGGATGCATCAGAATAGAGCAGAGCATTGAGCTTGTGGCCCCACCCAGAGTATTTTCTATGTCACAAATACAATGTTTTTTAAACTGTATTTTTTTCATCTCCTGATTCACAAAACAATTTAATGACGATAGAATCAGAAATGCAGTTTTAATCTTAATTTCCTTTATCATCAGAAAACTCTCCCTTTAAACAGCTCAGCAGACACACTGCAGGTTTCCACAGACCTGCTCATGTGTGTGTCAGGAAAACGCTCGCTGTGCCACAAACAGCCCCGTGTGTGAATAGATGAATGCGCTCCCACCGTAAAGAAAGTTGAGCTGTCAGCACGCCGTAAAAGCCCTCCATACCTGCAGTCCTTTTACCATTTAAAAAGTAATCAATCTGTGAATTTATGTTCTCCAGGTTCTACATAATTTAGCCTCAGAAATGGTGGACATAAAGGGAACAATGTGTTGTTACACCAGAGGTTTTTCTTCAGGCGGCACTAAAGGTTTAAAAGGTTCCTGAAAATCATAAAATACGTTTATAAACAGAAGAAAAAAAACAGGAAAACGTAACTGAACTTTACATAATGCAGTAAAACTTCAATACTAAATCTAAAAAATGTATTTAAAGTAAGAAAATGAAATAAAACTTCTAAGACATGAACAGAATGGACATGCAGATTCAATTACTTTAGGGTGATAAGAATGATCATTTTTATCTGTTTTTTCTGAAAAAAATAACATATTTGATTCCAAAATATTCATTTTAACAGCTGAGAACCAGTTTTCAACAAAAAAGATGATAAAATGGGGAAGAAAACAGTTCAAATGAAGGACAGAGTTATTAAATAATAAGCTTGAACAAATAAAATGAGCTTCAAACACAGCAAAAAGCAAAAGTCCAAATATTGAACATGAAATAGTCATTGACTGAAGACAAAAGAGTAAAAAAAACAGGAACAGATAATTCAGAAACAGTCGATGTGCGAATCAGATGAAACAATAGAAGGTTTTGTGTTTAACTCTGAAACACTTCTTGTTGTTAATTGTCATGTAAAGCCGAAGTAATTAAATCTACAAAAACCAAACATGAGAAAAGTCTAATCTGATTCATTAAATGTTGTTTTAGTCAGAAAAATAAATCCCTCAAAGAATCAAAGCTGTCAAAAAATGAAGAGACGCTGAAGCAAAGAAGACGTTTTTACTTTCTTGAACGACTCATTAAGTTAGTCTGTCCTGATTTCATTTAGAGGAATGAAAAAGGAAACAAAGAAAAGACGCTGCACTAATTACAACTAATTCATTAAGATTTCAGACGAGTTTTTAGAAAGCCTTCGAGTGCAGTTAACCATCAGCATCCCTCCAGTCTGACGTCCGTGTCCTCGCCATCGCGCTCTGCCGCCTGAGCTTTGGCTCATTTTCATGGTAGCAAGTGAGCGGTCATCTGGATCTGAAGTTTAGCACACGCCGTTTTGTTTCAGGAGCTGCATCCCCCTGTCCCGGGACGCGAGCGGCCCCCGGCCTCTGCCGCACTGCAGGGATGGAATCAGCGCTGCACTCACTCTCCGTGGGACGAGGCAATCGGAATTCTGTCCAAGCAGTCGAGTCCCGTCTCAGCGGAGCGGGAGTCTTCCTCACAGCACACTCATTTAATGTGCTTTAAATGTTCAAGTGGGCGGTCGTGATTTTAAGGGTCTGCTCTAAACCGAGGACGCCTGATTAATGAAGTGATCCTCGGATAGATGCCTCCTCCTGAAAAAGGCCGCATTTCTGAAAGTAATGAAGCAGCTGTTGGGACGCTGACACCTCCACAACTACCGTTAAAAACTTCTGCTGAGATGCTTGAGGCTCAGTTTGGACTTTTCACCTTTTTTCCTTTGGTTTAAGGTTTTGTCTAAAGCCTGAAGCCTCGGAAACGTGCGTTCAAGCCGCCGTTCCAGTGGAAAGTGGATGTAAACGTGTATATGTGTGTTTCAGGTTTCCATGTTCAAAACTCTTCTATTCACACGCCTGTTGAAAACTGAACCAGGTTGAACATACATCAGTACCGACCAATCAGGGACTCTGACTTGGTAGAGATGACATCTGTTTTCACAGATCAATCATTTGTAAATTGATCATGAAAGAGAAATGAATAATTGCGGTTTGTGCCCAGCCAGATTTCGGTCCGGTGTGAACACCGGATCCTGAACACACGTTCAAGAATGCACGTCACACGCCCGCTGTAAGCTTTAGGCTAACTGGCTGCAGGGAGGGTCATAGAGAGGAGCAGCACCACCTCAGGAGTGTCTGTCAGTTCCCTTGAAGCTTGTATGTTAAGATACATTTCATGCTTGTTAAATGTCTTCAGAGTCTGGCTCCTTCTTTTCTATCAGATCTTTGACTCAAGTGTGAACCATCGTGGAGCCTGAGATCCTGGCACTGGTCTTCTAACCAATCCTCCTGTGCAAACCAGAACGTACGGAGGAATCGTTTCAGCATCTTTTTGTTTGTGGAACGGTCTTCCAGAAGATCTGAGAGCTACAGAGAGCACAGATGCTTTCAGGAAAAGCCTAAAGACGCATCTGCATAACCTGGCTTCCAGCTAATTTGACTACTTGTATTATTTCTACCTTAGATTTATGTTTTATGAATGTTATTAATAATTTGCAAAGCTCTTCATCTCAGTGTTTTATTGCTTTTATCAATATGTTTACTTTTTATTCTAATCTTTATTGATTAGTGAAGATCAGGATGCTGCACGCCAGCGCAGAAGGCTCGTAGATCTGGAGCTTTCGTCCAGCTCTGCAGCCTCTTCTCTTCCTCAGATCTACTTGGAATGACCAGTGTCTCCGTGTAGAGAAAGGCCATCAGCTGATCAGGGGTGTAAAACAGGAGCCGTTGCTGAATACGTTGGGGTCAACAAAGCAGGGCCAAAAAAGTCCCGACAAAAGAGAAAAAAGAAAGAAAGTCCAACGAAAAACGAATAAATGAGTAAAGAGAACAAAGGGGAGAGTCGGGCCAAGCTCCAGCTAGAAACAATGCCACAAAAGAAACAAGGAGATGCAGAACAGGCCGCTGCTTGAACAGCACCACCAGTTGGAGGTTAAGTTATATAGTTTTATATATAGATTTCTTTGGTGAGAAGCACTTTGTGTTATTACAACCACCTTAAGAGACATCATGAAAGTGGAACATACATGTTATCATGAAGTCTTGGTAAGGACAGAGACTTTTACTTAGTCTGTTTAGTTTTTACCTATTGTTCATATTTTATGACTAATTTTCTGCATTTGTAAAAATGACCAGCATGAAGCCCAACGAGGCAAATTTCCTTTGTGATATTGGGCTATAGAAATAAAACTGAATTGAATGATGGGAGTTGAATGCACTCATGTCATACGTGTCCTTAGACCTGACTCTAGTCGTTAGTCAGTGAGAGTTCTGGCTCCTTCCTCTGGGTTCTCTGTGGACGGCTGCAGCTTCAGACTCTGCTGCCGAACCTCAGAAAACTCAGAACTCACGTTGGTTCACACCATAACCCGGCATTTATATAGGAAGGAAACTACGGTCCCATATGCCAAAATGCCACCAGCAACCAAAATCCCAGCCTTTCATGTGATGAGGCGTCATCTCCCTCTGACTGACTGCATTCTGACCACACCAGAGATTTTCAGAGAGATGGGGCGACGGCAGCTGACTCTGAAGATTCTGCCCGTGCCTCCACATGGCGCAGCAGCAGCTGTGACTGGAGCATTACCAACTCCACACAAACGCTCATGTGCAGGCAATGCCCCTAAGATGGAGAATGAGACTCTCACAAGAATCAACTGAAGATCTGAAACTTCTGGGATTTTTCTGAAATAATTTGACACAAATCAGTGACAAAATTAGAAATCTAGCCAGTAAAAATAAACTGTTACGACCTGAAAACTTCAGAGCGGACTAAAGCCGTAAGAGTCATCTAATGCCTCAGAAATGGAGACAGAGGCGTAACATCACCCCTTCAGAACAACAACTCCCATTCTGTCAAGTCTCTGTTCTCCAGTTTGACCCACATTTACCAGACCCGTCCTGAACTCCCCGTCTGAAGCATCCCGGGACAACAGGAGCTGCAGCTGCTATTCAAATGAGAAGGGAGCTTCCTCAGTCAGTGATGGAGCTTTGATCAGAAGCATCAGCAGAGGAACTGAGAGTCTGAGCGCCGTCTCCCTGGAGATCCATGTCATCTCACATATCTGTAACCATCCAGCTGAGGATCCGACCCGGCCTGGTTCAGATCCCAACCTCTGCAGGAGAGGATCTACTCGACAGTCTTCCCAGATCCATTTGGAGCGGGAAAAGCCGGAACGAGCCCTGGATCTGCAGAACGTCAGTCTTATGAAGATCAGAGCTCAAGAACCGCAGCCCCCCGAGTAACAGACGGCCATACTGTGATGGACAGATGTATTTTTAATCATTCAGCAGTTCCAAATTAGAGTCAATTAGACCTATGGAGTGTTTTTGAAGGTTGTGATTTTCCGGGATGGCTGGTGTGTGCCAACCGTCTCCGAGCGAGGCCGCGGAGGATACGGAGCGGCGTGAATCCTAATAAAACACTTTAATTGAGGGCAGACTGCTGTGGAAAGGGAAACAAGTCCAGTGGTTTCTGTTGCCCTAAGTAATTATCAACTTTCCTCACTTCATTTTCAGGTTAATATAAATAGTTTTCCAAGAGGATTTTGACCATTTTTGTTGAGTTTTATCAATTCACTATTAAAATCCCATAAAAATACAAAAAGACAGAGAAAGAAAGAATTATTATTCTTCCTATGACTGACTGTCTTGAAAGGCACATATTTGTGTTCATCTTTAATGTAAAAGAAAACTTACTTTTATTTATTTATGTATAACTATCAATATTCAGAACTAAAGAAGAGAAAAATTTGGTCTATTTTCTAGTTTAAATATTTGATATGAGACAAAACTAACTTTTTATCAAAATATAATGACTTATTTCAAGGTCTCCCTCCGATCATCTTCTGATCTATTCTCAAATCGTTCCCAGAGATCTGAAGCCATTTTAAACCCAAATCCAAAAATGTGTGTTGTTTCTGCAGAGCGTCAGGAATTAACTAAAGATTCACCTCACAGTTGTGGGTGAGACCTTGCTTAACCTCACCGTTGCTTAAAGCTCTCCGTTAACACTCTGTTAACCACTAGCTTACAGCCCCTCACACCTCCAACCTAACACTACCGGTGCAACAGAAATGGAGATCAATACTGTAGTTATCCAGCTGTCCAGATCTGATCCAGATTCCAGCCAACGTTCATGGATCTATGTGTCTGCAGGTGGATGATCAGAATGGAGCAGAGCAGAGAGCTTGTGGCTGTTTTTGTAGGTTTATGTTACACCTCCAAGCTTTTTCCAGCATCATTATTATGATTCACAACGGTTTGGATAAAGAAATACTCTGAAATCCAGTTTTAATCTTCAATTTCTACATACATGTCCATCAGAAAAATGCCACCAGAACATGTTCAAAAACACAAGAAAGTGAGAAAAGAAGTGAATCTTTAAGACAACAAATGTAGAAAATTATTTAATCTTGAAAACATCTACATTTAAGCAACATCTCTATGAGGAAATGGGTCTTTTTGTATTTACTAAATATTTTTAAGAAGATTTTTTATTCCTAAACGACAGGAGGTTTTGTTCATAGAAACAGATTTGACTGATTTAGGGAAAGTTGAATGTTTAATTTAACTTATAGAAAGCATTTATCATATGTAGGGCAGAATTTGAACAGTAAATATATACATGTGAATAAAAATGTTGGGAGAAATGTAATTTGAAATGTTTATTTCTAGTCTAAGACTGTTTTGGTTTAGAAATAAGGATAAAACTGTTGTAGTTTTGAAAAAAGAATATATTTATATCTACTGTAAAGATATAAAACTTTTTCATCCAATATTTTGTCTTATTTTCTTAAAACAAACAAGGAACCTAAAGAGTCTAGAAACAGTGTTTTATGCTAGATTTTTTTTTATGTTTGAAAAAGTAAAAAAAAACACGCATTTCATATTTTGAACTTATTTGAAAATGTTTTTTTTTCTTCCCAGTGTATTAAGGAGTAACTTTTGTGAAAGCAAGGACTCAGACACCAAACCTTGATTAGCGGCGTAACCTTTTGATGAGGAAGAGCAGCAGTTCAGTTTCACTAGTTATCCATGAAAATGACAGAAATATCTGAGCATCAACAATTAAATGTTTTTTTTTTTATTTTAAAAAATCACTTTTATTATAAAAACAAATTTTGATTTTAAAAGGTCAAATTAAAGGAGTGAGGTAAAAAGCTGATGCAACGCCGCAGAAAGGAGGCAGAGGCGGCGAGGCAAAGGTGTACACAACAAAACCCGGTTTGAAAGGCGAGAGGAGACGGCGAGCGAATGCAGAGCGAGGCTGGGAGCATTTCATCAGTGACTTTGTATCAGAACGAGACAAAAGGAGGACCTGTAATTGAAGCTGAACTTTCTCCGTTCGGCCTCGGAGCAGACAGCTGTTCAGGCAGGAAGAAGGTTTCCGTTCGCTCCCTCACCAGACTGCCGGGCTGGGAGGCTTTCTCCACATTTACAGTTTCTTTAGGCTGTTTTTCATTCACTGTTGGCTGAAGTTTCTTTTTCAGGGTTGTTGTGAGCAAATGAGCTGCCGCTGAATAATACGCTTTAATTGCTTAGTGAAAACGCATTCAGACGACAATCAGGAGGAATAACGCTGCAGACAGCAGAGAGCTTTCAAATTTCTGCAGCAGAAAGAAAGTTGAAGTAAAACACAAACAGAAATAATGATGCAGAGATGATATAAGATGTGATGTGAGGACGAGTCCAGAAACCCTACGGCAGGTCAGGGGATGGATGGATGGATGGATGGATGGATGGATGGATGGACGGACAGACGGACGGACGGACGGACGGACGGATGGATGAATGGACGGACGGACGGACGGACGGACGGACGGACGGACGGATGGATGGTGGAAGGATGGATGGACGGATGGACGGATGGATGGACAGATGGACGGATGGATGGACGGACGGATGGATGGATGGATGGACGGACGGATGGATGGACGGACGGATGGATGGATGATGGATGGATGGATGGATGGACGGACGGATGGATGGATGGACGGACGGACGGATGGATGGACGGATGGATGGATGGACAGATGGATGGATGGACGGACGGATAGATGGACGGATGGATGGATGGATGGATTGATGGATGGATGGACGGATGGATGGATGGACGGACGGATGGACGGATGAATGAATGGACGGACGGATGGATGGATGGATGGACGGATGGATGAATGGACGGACGGATGGATGGATGGATGGATGGATGGATGGATGGACGGTTGGACGGACGGACGGATGGATGGATGGATGAACGGACGGACGGATGGATGAATGGATGGATGAATGGACGGACGGATGGATGGATGGACGGACGGACGGATGGATGGACGGATGGATGGATGGACAGATGGATGGATGGATGGACGGACGGATAGATGGACGGATGGATGGATGGATGGATTGATGGATGGATGGACGGATGGATGGATGGACGGACGGATGGACGGATGGATAGATGGACGGATGGATGGATGGATGGATTGATGGATGGATGGACGGATGGATGGATGGATGGACGGACGGATGGACGGATGGATGAATGGACGGACGGATGGATGGATGGATGGACGGATGGATGAATGGACGGACGGATGGATGGATGGATGGATGGATGGATGGATGGATGGATGGACGGTTGGACGGACGGACGGATGGATGGATGGATAACGGACGGACGGATGGATGGATGGATGGATGGAGGGTCTCTAGCTGGTCCTTTTTTGACTGGCTGTTCCGATTAAACCAGTGATCTGGTCGTTTCGTGGGACGAGTTAGGGACACCCAAAGTGTCAGTTTTTGAGGTGTAAGGTTCTTAACTCTGTCAGAGCTGGAATGAGAATGTGTTGAGGAAACAGTTCTGAGGTTGGCTCTGGTTGGCTTTGGTTCTGGTCGGCGTTGAGCCCAATCTGACTTCTTCCCTTCTCCCTTCCCTTCCATTTAAAGGGGCGTGTCCAGAATATTTCTTTTTTAATCCGACCCTCCAAACGGAAAGGTCCTCCGCCGTGAGTCTAAACCGCGTCGCGCTGAGAAGAACTTTTCTTCACGTGGGTGAAGCACAGACTTTACATTGAGATGTAACTAATGGCTTTATGTTGCAGCGTGACCTTTTTAAAGTTATAAAACTGATGTCAAGTACATTTGAGAGGTAGAAGCTGTATTTGTGTTCTTCACATCGTCCTCTGACAGGTTCAGAGCTAAATAATAAATCTCACAAAAACAGTTCTGCTGAAATATTGGAAAAACCAAGTTAATTTCAAAACATGGCAAATAAATCAGCATGCTCCGACTGTTTGGTGTAATGATCATGTTTTCTATGGTAATCCAGTTTGTTGGTGTAACTACATCATTAATTAAAGCGAGCTCCGTGAGTGATGAGGGTCCACGGGCCCGTTCATTCTGCTCAACCAAACTCCGGTGCTATCAAGTGTTATTAGGAGAACGTGTAAAGGAGCTGGGCTGGAACCCTGAAGTGAGCAGGCTCCGCTTTTCAGTTTGCTTATTCCAATCAGGCTTTGTTTCAGCTCTTTAGCTGATGAAGATTAATTTGCAGAGCACGGCGCTCTATCAACCTCACTGACACAAAGGGCAAAGATATAGACTAATTAAATACAGCAGTGCAATAGATATCTCCCATGGATCAATGCAAGTGTGGAATCTGTTAATTAAATCCTTGATAATGTTTACTCATCATAAACATTTCCCATGTTTGAGCGCAGTCAGATCAGGAGGTAATCTTTGCAGTCTGACAGATTAATTTCAGGGCTAAAATAAAACATTTCCACTAGATAAAGACGGTTGTTTTTGGGCGGAACGTTCATGAATTCTTCAAAAGGAACTCTGTGGCCCTTTTTGTATTGGATCGACACACTTTAACAGAACAGAAGAAGAGAAAAACAGCTGAGCGTGAAGGTGTGGCTAATGTCACTTGAACAGATGCAAAGATATCGGTTGCCATGGAAACCAAGCAATCCTAATCCTGGCGCTAATGAAAATAAACCCCATCACTCGGCGGAGCAGCGGGAGCTTTTTGTATTCTGCCCCCTCCCTCACCGGCGGGGCAGGTGGGCACAGGTTATCACACAGTGGATTAAGGAGGCGTGTCCGACGGCGCCAATCCTGCGAGACACACTCCACTCATATATTGATCCGCGTACGAGGAGAGAGGAGAAAAAGAAACCAGCAGCTTCAACGGCGAAGCAGCAGGCAGCAGGCCTCTGCTGCTTTCTGCTCTGAGCAGCCCCCCCCTGATTGCTCGTCTCAATCATCCCTTCACACACACACCCCCCCTCCTCGTTCCACACACTTACACACACCCAAACACAAATCAAAACACACAACCACACAAGCCCCGAGCGATCCCGCTCCCTGCCATCCTCCCTTCTATCATCCCTCTGCCTCTGTGGCAGAAACGCCCCCCCCATCCTTCTGGGGAGGCTCGTCCTCGGCTGTTGCTTTGACCCTCAGAAAGGCCAGAGACGGCGTGGTCAGAAGCAATTATTCCTGCAGCCAGGAAGCCCATTAATTAGGCGATGCTTCTGGCTACTTCTGGAAGGCCCTCGACAAACAGCAGGGCCACTCGGATGCAGCAGCACACCAGGTTCTTAATGGAGCACGGCCAGGTAATTCTCACTTTCCATTTCAAGGCCTCGCCACTCCACACTCCAAAACTGACAAATGCTGTAGACTCTGAAAGTGTCGTATGAGGCTTGGCTGCCGTCTTTGAAAAGCTGGACTCTGCTTTAACACATGACTGCAGGAGGAGCTTCAGTTTGTTGACATAGAACATTTAACTCCAATTGAAGTCCAACTGGGATCATCTTCTGATCTATTTTCAAAGTGTTCCCATTGGCCTTTTAATCACAACGAAACATAGTTTCTGCAGAGCGGCAGGAGTTCATTAGAAATTCAACTCCATTCAAGTTGAGGGCAGAACCATTGCCATGGAGCAACCCCACCCCCCCTCCCCTTCTAGGTGCTTGAATCTATCTGTTTACATCAGGGTTCTCTTTCCTGGAGAAGTTGGACAACCTGTACAACTTCTGTAGGGTTAAGGAATCTCCTCATACTGCCAGTAGAGAGAATTACACAAGACAAAATCAGCAGGAGTGGAAAACCAGCCAAAAAAGATCAAGAGGAGAAACTTGAAATGACCTCCACATGGAACACCCGTCCTGTTTGGAGGGTTTTCTAATTGTTGCCACTGAAGTGCACCTGTTGTTAATTCATGAACACCAATACAGATGAAATTGATGAACGAGGCCCTCAGCTGCTGAACCAACAAGAACATTATCAGACAGTTTCATTCAATTCATGCCAGGACCAATAAAACAACATGTTCCTTTAATTTTGTGAGCAGTGTATTAAGGGCGGGGCCACAAATGGAACGTATGCCGCCTGTTGAGAGCCTGATTTACATGTTCTCCCACTATCTTACAGCCGCTTTAAATCCTCAATGTAACATTAAGAAAACAGTGTGCAAAACTGGAACTATCCAGTCATGAAGTTTAGATCCAGATTCCAGTTCAGACCAGGAATACAGAGACGTTCATGGATCTATCTGTCTGCAGGATGCATCAGAATGGAGCGGAGGTCCAGTGTATTTCATACATCACACATACATCTTTCTCTTTCTGCTCCTGATTCACAACAATTTAAATAAATAATCACTAAACAAAAACAAAATAAAATGTAATTTTAAGCTTAATTTTCTTTAAATACCGTATTGTTTATTTTTGTTAAGTCATTTTTTTCCATAGTTTGGCCAGGAAACATGGACAAGCTGATAAATCTCCTGCTGAACTTTACGATATTTTTCTAATTTGCATGGAGACATTGATAAAAAAGATCCTGTAATTCTTTTCTTATTGTTCTTCTTTCCTCCCCAGACTGATGTGGTCTTCAAGCTGGATCACAGAGAGACAGAAGTCCCGCTGAAAGCGTCCATCATTCAGATGCAGTTCGTGTAGTGGATGATGAAGCTCATCGTACCGGGAGAGTCTCTGAATGATCTGATGAATCCAGACATGGAGGGCATTACAGCTGCTTCTGTAGAACTCTTCAAAACTAATCTCTCTGTGACGGAAGCGTCTGGTTTATGAACACAATCTGAGGATAGCACCGAGATAGACGCAGGAATCACGTTTGATGTGAATGCAGCATTTCTTTTTTTATATGTATTTTTTGGCACCTGTGATTTACATTCCAGAAAACATGTCCTCCATGATCAGAAAAATGCTAGAGAATGTTAAAGACACCATGTGCGTCAGAGTGAGTCTCAGTCTTTTCAAGAGCACCAGAAAAGGGCAAAAAGAGTAAAAATTGTGCAGAAAATCTCAGATTCTAAACGAGACATTGTTAATGGCCGATTTGCTAATGAGACTTTAATACCTGATGCATAAATGCCATTTAAAGCCACTGATATTCACACGTGGCACAGGGAATTCCAGCAAGTGCAGAAGAGCAATAGAGGCGCGTTAGCTCTAATTGGAGGTAACAGGATAAACACGGCAGTGAAGATGCGTCAGGGAAAATGACTTCTGTGAGATCTAATCGCTCACTAAATCATGCATGAGAACATTAGCTGCTTGTGTCGTCCACCATTCAGGGACATTTCGGAGCAAGTCACCCATTTGAAGCTGAACAGCGGCACGGTTGGGTGGCTTTAAAATGCTGATTCAACTGTGGGGTGTCCCCCGGGAGCCAGCCGGCGCTGCCTACCACTGCAGCGGCGGGGAAGCCTCGCTGACAGCACGCCATCCGTGAAATTAAATCAACAACTATTGTAATTACACTTGGTGAAATGGGAAAGCAAAGTGCGAGCGTTAAACAATTAACATGCAGTTGGCGCCCTGACCAGGGCGGCGGGGATCTGGATCCCTCTGGGAGCCAATGAAATCCATCCCGTCACCCTCGTCATTCAGCTGAAATGAATCAGCAGCCAAGTGTCGGTGTGTCACGAGAACGCTCCATGAGAACCCGGCCGAACATGAACGCTCAGCTTTCATGGCCTCAGATTTGGTTTTTAGCTTTTTTTAAGCAATAAAAACTAAAGAAGACAATAGATAGATCAAGATTTATGATCCTCATTTATCGTAGGAGATATGTTCTAAAAAAGAATTCCTTCATTGACAGAATCCAGAACGTTAACAGCTTTATTTTTAGATGTCATAGGCTGTAAAACTCCACACTTTATCCAGTTTTTTCAAACAGACATGTTTGAACTTTTCTCTTTTGTTTAAAGTCTACAAGCTCAACCCTTCACAGAATAAATCCAAGATTACAGAATGAAAACAAAGATCAGCATCAAATACATTTCTTTAGTTTAAATGGGACTTCTGATGGAACATTCCTTCATTCAATGTATTTACATGCTTATATTTGTTCTGAAGCATCAGCAGGAAGATTTATTTTAAAGAAAACTGTCTATAAAAAAACCATCCAGATAAATGTAAGTAACGAATAGAACGGTGTCGTCTGCTAATAGTTTTGCATATGGATTCAGTTATTAGGAAACTTTTGACACAGTTGATAACCTGCTTCTCCTGGTGGGCTTGAATTATCTGCAGTTGACACTTTGATGATCTCTGAATTTGATTTTAATAATTTAATTGTCAACTATTCTCCTGATAAAACAAAATGACTTTACTCGATGTGTTTTGGGGAAAATATGACTTATCTGATGATGGGAACCTCTAATTTGCAGAGACAATGTTTTATTTTACTGGTTTTAAGCTTCTGGAACAGTTTTTAATCAGTTTTTCTACCTCTTTTTCTGAAAGCAGGTTCTATATATATTAGGGCCAGGAATCGATTAAAAAGATCAACTAATTCATCGCAAATCTGGAAAAAATTTATCACAACTAATTACCACTGACTTTTTTTTTTTTTTTTTTAGTTACAGTATTTGCCAGCCACTTATTATCTGCACATAATCATAATATGAAATCACATGAATAATTGTACATTTAGAGTATTTAGTTTGAACCCTTTAGGGTCTAAAACTCAGTTTTTGTCTACTTATGAATTTTCTGTATTTTCAGTTTGAAAGACTACCTTTCTTGTCTGTTTGGTGTCATATTAAAACCTCTCCTATGTGACGCGACCTTTATTTTGTTATTTTTTAATATTGTATTCACACACTAGACATAAAATCATGTAAAAACTGAACATTCTGACTAAAAATGAGATAGTGGCTCCATACCTTTTTCAGACTACAGACCAGTTAAAACATGACATGACATTTCATGAATCAGTCCAAACTGGGCTTAAGTTTGCTTTTTTTAAACTTCGGTTACTGTAAATCTGTTTTAAAAATAAACTACTACAACAAAAGATTTATTTTTAAGTCCAAGAATATCCAGTAGATATACACACATGTTTTACAGATGAAGATTCAATGATACAAAGGGTTTGATCAGTAGGAGTCATTTCTGGTTTGATAAAAAACTTTTTCTCATAGATTTGAACATCAATCCAGGCTCCGATTACCTTTTAGGGCAAATGATTTGTCTTTACATTAATCCTCATTCATTGCGTGCTGACACCAAGGAACATTTTCTGTGCTAAATTTTCTGAACCTCCTTCCACTTTACAGTAGGAAAATTCGTAAGTGTCTCTTTTACAAGTTTCCACAAATCAGAAACTTTATTTAAATGAATCTTCATTCTGTTCAAAATGTTAAAACTTTGTGATGAAGATTCTAACTTTGACGTCAAAGTGGAGGCTAACAACCGTCCGGTTGACAGAGAGCTAAGAGAGTAAGAAGGAAGGAGTCAGAGGGGAAACAGTCGTGGTAATAATAGTTGCAGGGTTAGGAACAAATCTCGCTTTTCTCACAGATGAAAATGTTGACGAGTTTGAATCTGTTTTTCACAAAAAGCATCCCTAAACAGCTACTGTAAAACGGATCCTCTAACTTTAAAGACAGTTGAGTCTGTCATCATGTATTAACCAGAGCAGCTTCTGCTCCATGAGAACAACTGCCCCCCCATGATTCTGGATGTGGAGGAACACTCCCAGTGTTGTCTGTAAACAGCAGCGTTGTTGTTCTCTGAGGTCCAAGGCTCTGTTTCGGTTTCCTCACTGACTAAGGCCCTGTCCACACGTAGCCGGGTATCTGCTAAAACGCATATATTTGTATCCGTTTCGGCCTATCGTCCACACGTAACCGAAGGTTTAAGTCACTGAAAACTGAGCTTTTGGAAAACTCCGGCTAAAGTGAAGATTTTGGAAAACTCCGTTTTCGCGTCTGCGTGTGGACATGCATAACCGGAGATCTACGTTTTTAAACGTCACTCTTTGCGACAATTAGTGCATACACGTCATAGATGCGCCGCTGTTTACAGTGCTCAGCATGGACCGGAGGAGTGTGTTAATTATTACGCTGGTACAGATGCTTCATACTTGCTTTTTTTCCAAACACAATTACTGCTTCTTGTCGAGGAACAAAGGAGAATAAGCGCTTTGCAGTCGGCTATTTTACAACAAATATCGCTTCCTCCTGCTCCTCGAAGGCATGCCACTCGTGAAAGACGCCGTCTGAGATTTTCACTGACTTTTAGGAAAACACTGCCAACTACTGTTCTGGCATGCTCATTACATCACCCAACAGCGCAAGTATGCGGGGACGTGTGGACGGAATTATTTTGAAAACGATCACGTGTGGACGCAACCGTTTTTATAAAACGGAGGTTGGCAGATATGCGCTTGTAGAAATACTCGGCTACGTGTGGACATGGCCTACATTTATTTGGTCTTTCTTAGTTTTTTAACCAGCAATCCAACGAGCCGCTTTAAGTCACGTGACCCAGACGGATGTTGTGAACAGAATCTGTCTGTTTTCCAGAATCAAACTTTCTTCAGGATCAGAAAATAATCTAAACAGAAATAATCTAAGTTGGCGCCGTGGTCCCAGCCCCTGTCTGTGGCTTGGGGGTTCAGAACCATGTTTAGGGGGAATTTAGCCGGTCTTGGTTTGATGAGGATCATCTGACACGTTCTACAGACATCCTCCATAGAATATGGTTTCAATCACCATGTCTTTGCGATATGGAAGTTTCTTCAGTCTTATCTATATTTTTTAAACAAAACTGCACAATTACAGCAGCAAATCAGCACGTTTTATCAGACTAAACAAAGATGGAGGCCACGACGCTCAGCGTCTCCAGATCAGAAACAAAAGCTGGTCCCACTTCTTCATCAAAATGCAAACTAATATTTCTCTCTTTGTAAGTGAATTATTGTTCGGTGTCAAAAAGTGGATTCTAACATCATCAAAGCGAAACCTTCCAAAGTGGAAAGCGTGTCAGTGACTGACAGCAGAGGAGCTGCAGCAGGAATTATTCTCTCTGAAGTTTCCACAGTTCACATGGGTGTCTTGAACTTGATATAGAAAAATCACTTGATTGCTTTAGGACTTGGCTGTGGGGGTTTTCTCTATAATGCATCCTGGCTCTGAAAAGGTTGTATTTCCCCTGCGCTTCCTCCTCCATCTTATTGCTTTCTCTGCTGCACCTTCAAACTTCAGCTGCTCGTCAAATTGACAAAAGAGGAAGCGGAGTTTACTTTGGTGTTTCTGCTGTAACTAAAACAAAGCAAACTTGTTCTGAGAAGCAGATTTTCCAAAAATCCAAAGTCCCACACCTTTATATGTGACCATGAGGTGAAGATTAGAAGTTTCTCTCTTCGTTATTTATTGCAAAATCTACAAAAGCAAATATTGTGTTATTGAAACAGAGCAGTATTCACACTTTTAATATGTGTTCAGAGTTTACTTTCTAGACAAAAACGTACTTTCATCTTGTTGAGAACATTTCAAATACATTTAGAATCAACAATGACTGACATTTGACCTTCATTCTAGAAAATCCACGGCGGCAGTTCTCCCCGTCGAGCTGGCGGCCTCAGATAGTTTGCATGATCATGATTTGATTCCTGTCCCACAGCAGCCCCAGTTGTTTGTGTGTGGGGGGGTCTGCGTGCCTCGACTGTCCTCGCCGCGGCGCCTGCTGTTCTGCTGATAAAGGTGCGCGCTGTGAGGAATGGATGCAGATCCTTCGCTTCACTGGAGCGTCCTCCGCTCTCACGCTGACGGCTTTGATGTCACTGCGACACTAACGGTATACAGCAACGCCGCGGCAGGGTTCACGTGCACGCATACGCTGCATCTGCCTTTAGAGGAGGGTACGACTCCAGAAAACACTTCCTGTTGACCCGGACCCGACTCTGGTCAGATCGGTCCAACTACAGACTGTGAGGATGAGGAGGAATCTCTGTGATGTCACTCAGACATTTCTGGACTCCAGTCCACAGTCACAGCCGCTTCTACAGAACTATTTGAGCCTATTCCAGTCCAGAGTTTGATCAACAGGATAATGTCACGTTAAAAAAAATAATATTTACATTTACACCTAAAACAACAATTGAATAGCAATTGATGAGCTGCTGCCGCCTGAGGAAGTGGTTCGCTTTCAGAAAACCAGATCTGTTCGCTCAGAACACAAAACAAAATTACATATCACCACTTAGACCCAATTCTAGCCCACTGTTTACATCACAAACAAAGTTACAAACTCAAATTCATCAGATGTGGCCTTCACAGACGAACTGACCAGATCATTATCATGAACAAATGACTCACAGACGGCTGAGAACCGCACTTCATTTCCTTCTTCACATCTGCCAAATTTGCAGAAGAAACGACATTGAAGTCTCCACACAGTGGCCTTTTGGTGTATGTGATCATGGTTTTCCCTGTACGTGTTGTAGAAGTGTTCACTACTGTCGCCTGCAGCAGACCCATAGAAAAACATGAAGAGTTCACTGGCTGAGCGGTCTACAGCCTGGATGTTATTCTTGTTTGTCCTTCCGGATCCTTCACGATGCGCGACCTTTCCATTTTCATGACCTCCACTGAGGTAGGCTTCAAGAGAACTGCTGACACACGTGTGCTCTCCTGAAGATGCAGCCTCTCCTCTGCTCCACAGACCCGAATAACCCAAAAACCCGTACAGGTCAAACACACACACGCCTTCTGACCCCAGAACCAGCTCTCAAATGGGATTTATTTATCAAATCCATCTATAATCAGATGATTCATGGGAAAGAGATGATAAAACAATTTGGGAGACCTGCCATCTCAGCGAGATCTTTAACTTCATCGTAACTCAACAGTTTGGTGCTTCTGAGCTGCTGCTCGCTGGAGTGAAGAACGCAGCGACTGCAGTCCCGCTGACGCCGACGACTCTCACCGCATTCCTAATGCGGGTTTAGCTGCACAACAGCGTTGTGTGAAGAGAGGCGTACCGCATGCGGCACAAACGTCCAGCCGCTGCGACACGGAAAAGCGCTCAGAGCTGCAGCCAGGACGGGAAGGGACGAGCGGCCTGAATATGCATGTGATCGCAGCCCAGAGGCCTCCCTAATGTAGTGTGCTGGGCTGTGCTGATGGATTACTGATGAAAGTGATGAAGACGAGGAGCAGACCTGCTGACATGGTCAGACAGGGCTCAGCAAAGGTTGGAGGACAGAGTAAACAAAATAAATAAATCAAAGCGCGGCTCTGCTCCCTGTTGAGAACTCCTCCATTGTTATTGTGGACGTGTGCGCTGCAGGTTGACCCCTCCCCTGATGAAACACACGAGCATCTGAATCTGGAATATTAAACGGAAAGCTTTTTCCAAACTCCTCCCTGGATGTTGCCGTGGATCTGCTGCCTCACCTTTGACCCTCGTTGACCCCGTTGGCAGGGATTCATAATTAGTTTCTGAACATGAAACTAAATGAGAATAAACTTAAAACAAACTTTTTTATAGCTCAGAATTTTCTTTTGACCGAGCCGGAACCAAACAAGCCACATGAGAGGGAACCAGAACCGGACCAGAACATTGTTATTGCATTTCAGTGTGTTACATCATTCTGTTAGTAAAGACCCTGCGCAGTGGTCCTGTGTGTGTGTGTGTGTGTGTGTGTTGCTGCTTACGCAGTGCAATCTTGGCCAAATGCAGCCGGTTGACCCAGGAAATCTTACTGAGGGGGTTGGGAGTGTTGAAGACCACCATAAAACTGACGGGACGTCCAGACCTGTAGAGAGACACGGACAGGTGAACACAGACTCCGCCTCTTTCTATCATTCAAGTTCCGCTTAAAAAAACATTGACAGCAGCTGCATTTGAATTCTCAGAGAGGTTCCTTTAACCCACGAGGCACAACTTCCCACAATGCACTGGGCTTATTAGGGACTGAGGGCTTAATTTAGGAAATGAAGTCAAAATGTTTGAATGATACAGAAACAAATCCTACCATCAAAGGCTGGAGTTAGGGTGGAGCCAAAACTTTCTTAAATCTTTGCTCGTGAAGCTGCAGCTCTGTCATTTTTATAAAACAAACTAAAATCAGAGTGTTGTGGTAGACAGTAAGGTCAGAATTCTCTCTCGGAGCGGCCCTCACACACAGCAGCATGTTTGCACAGAGCAGGAGCATCAACGTGTCGCTCCGACTCCTGCAGCTTTTTCACCTTCCTGCCCGACTTGCTGATTATCAGGAAACTAAAAGCTGCAAAGACACGATTATTTAGAGAACGAGGCGGACGCTGGACGCCGCAGAGGTTTCTGTGCTGGACGCCGCAGAGGTTTCTGTGCTGGACGCCGCAGAGGTTTCTACGCTGGACGCCGCAGAGGTTTCTACGCTGGACGCCGCAGAGGTTTCTGTGCTGGACGCCGCAGAGGTTTCTGTGCTGGACGCCGCAGAGGTTTCTGTGCTGGACGCCGCAGAGGTTTCTGTGCTGGACGCCGCAGAGGTTTCTACGCTGGACGCCGCAGAGGTTTCTGTGCTGGACGCCGCAGAGGTTTCTACACTGGACGCCGCAGAGGTTTCTGTGCGGGGGGAAAAAATCACTATGACCCATAAACCAATCTGAATCATTTCATGAGTTTTAAATGATCAATCATTTAAATATTTATATTATTTAAAGTAAAAGTCGGACCAAACGTGAAGCGTTGTATGCTGGTGTACGGTGTAACTTTGGTAAATTTATGTTGTGAAGTTTTCAAATAAATGTAATTACTTTTTGATAAGGTTAATTTAAAGTCATTCTTAAATATAAAAAATGTAGGATTTGATGAATGAACTTTAATAAACATGTAATTAAAATAAAGTAAATTAATTCACTGTAAAATTAGGGAGGTTGCTAGTTAATTGAAGCACTTGAAATTATGTAAATTATTATTGATTAGGAACACTTGACAGAGGCTGTAAAACCTTATATTCCTGATCCTTTGGTGTGACGTTCATTTGGAGGTAGATCGCTGTCGCCACTTGAATTATTTAATTTTTGATCTTTTGCACTCAACAATTCTGCACCAAAAGTGACACTGCTGATCATGTTTACTATTGTGAACATTGAATTTTACAGATAATTCCAATTCAATTGGTGTCAATGCTTGTCAAAGACAAAGTATCACTGATTTCAACAATGTTGCACCAAAGTGTCTATAATTTGTTGAACAAAATAAGACAAGTTATTTATTATGATTGTGTTTAAACCAACAGAAATAATGGGAAATATTCTCCTCAAAAATATGTGTTCTTCTAAATGATGTTAGTCAATAGAGATAATTTTTACCAATTATCACAGTATTGCGATATTATCGATATTGTGAGCCATGTATCGCATACCGCATCGTAAAGTTAAAGTTAAAGTTAAAGTCCCATTATTTGTCACGCACCTAGGTGTGTGAAATTTGTTCTCCGCATTTGACCCATCCCCTGGGGGAGCGGTGAGCTGCAGACACAGCCGCGCTCGGGAACCATTTGGTGGTTTAACCCCCCAGTCCAACTCCTTAGTGCTGAGTGTCAAGCAGGGAGGCACTGGGTCCCATTTTTAGAGTCTTTGGTATGACTCGGCTGGGAATTGAACCCTCAACCTTCCAAACTCAGGGCGGACACTCTACCACAAGGCCACTGAGCTGGTGATTCCCAGCCCTAGTCTCCACAGAGCTGAGCTTCCATAAAAGGCTCGTTTTTCTCTGCATGATGGAGAAGTGAAAGCCTGCAGGAGGAAGACGGAGGCAGCAGAGAGCTGGACAAAAGCTCGTTCATCACAGAAGGTAAAGCTGCATTATGTGAAGATACTTTCACTGATGATGCTCCACAATCAACATCTTGCAGAAAAGAAGTGGAAGATACCTGGAAACACCTGAAGGTTGTGATAGTTTTCACAGAAATATTCATTCTACCATCAATCAGAAGCAACTAAAAGCTTTTTCCTTCAGAAAAAAAGCTGTTGAGAAAAGGATTCTCATCCAGGCAGTCCAGAGGCCTGCTGCTGTCATTTTGAGGACCACAGACCTGCTCAAGGGTCAAAGGTCAAATCATGGATGCCTCTTCATGCTGTGATGTGACTGAGGAACTCTCACAGGAACTCTCAGAGCCACCATGGTGGCTTCAAAAGTATAATATGTTAAATATTATACATTTGGAAAAAAAAGACCAGAACTGAAATAAAAACAAAACTATAAACCTAAAAATGTCAATAAAACTATTTTATTTATAACAGCAACAGTTTTTTTTTTTATTTATTTTTTTTTCACTTTCCGTCCTAAATTTATAGTTCCAGTTCAGACTTTTGGTATTTAAGGTTAACCCAATTTTATGTGGGGGGCCGAACCCCCTTGAGCCCATTCGCTACTGGTGCATAATTGACACGGAGGGTTTGTTGCTGGCTCCGCCCTCCTCTGATGACATACATACTTGAAGGAAAAACATACTTGACTTTAAATTACCTTTAATTCATTGTGTTGAAAAAAATGTTTTGTGACTTTAAACTGTGAATCAAATCGTGGCTGGACTGAATCTTACTACTTTAAACAGATCCTGATTTGGCCCGGCCCCCCCTCCATCCCTGTCTCTGGTAAACAGCATGTCCTCACAAGTCAGAGCTTCAGGAATGTTCCTCCATGATGGTCATCAAAAGCCAAACGTTCATGTCTCTAAACTTGGAGGTCATTTTAAACTCAGAGCAGTACAGGGGCCGGCCAGCTGACCTTGGCCACGCCCACACGGCACACAGTTTTGACCCAGCACCAGGAGCAGGGCACCTTCTAATTAGACTCAGTTTCCATGACGATCCACTTAGTTCAGATTTTCAGCTTGAGAGCCTTTAACACCCCCCACCCCCCACCCCCTCCATGCTGAAGGAAAACAGTTTATATTAATAATGCTGATGCTGAGCAGGCTGAAGTGAGTCCAGCCGCACCGAGCCGACTATTACTCAGCGCCGCCCGTCTGTCCGCTGGAGGAGGCCTTGTGTTGTCCACATTCATCAGAGCTTCACGCTGGAAGCAAAAGTGAGCCGTCCGGCCGAGGATGAGTTGTTGTTCTAAAGCGTGGAGGAGCTCTCAGAAATGATGAGGCGCTCTCGGTTACACCCACTTTCCTCAGACGGAGCCGCATGAAGGGGGACTGAGAGGGGCAGAGGGGGACGGTCCCAGACACCCCTCACCATCCTCGAAATCCGCTTCCATGTGCAGCAGATGTTTTAAAACCAAATGAGAAGGGGGGGGTGTCAAACTTCCTCGACGCTGGAAAGAGAAGAACTTTGACAGAGAGGTGTAATCCCTCCCCTCCACCACCGCCGGGGCAGTTTCCTGAAGACAGGTGGAGGGGCCGCGTGTGAAGAGAACACAAGCCCCCGCTTTGCAGGCTCTTTCATGCCGGCGTGAAACCAAACATGCTAAGCTGGATGCAGCCGCTGCTGCGCGGTGACTGACAGCCGCAGCGCAGGCGTGCTGCACCGCCGGCATGGAGAACCAGCACGGATGCTGGTGGAGCAGCCATGATGGGACGTGGTAGATAAGGAGGGGGGGCAGAGAGGAGAGGGGCCCCATGGATTTATGGGAGCAGGTCAGCACCAGAGCGTGCATGTGACACTAATGCACAAGGACGGGACAGATGTAGGAGTGAGTGCTGAGTGGCAGCCTATCACGCAACCCCCCCCACACACACACACACCCACACCCCCCCGTGGAGGATCGAGCTCTCAGACAGAGTCAGCTCTGCAAACAGAAAGATGAGATAAGGCCGTCACCGTGGGTTTGACTAAAAATCATTACCAGAAGAAGATGTAACCTTCATGGAGACAGAATGTTTGGGCAGGGGACAGTCCTGCATCCAAATCCAGGAGGGGGGGCGGAGGGAGGCAGTGGTGGGGGGAACTGAGTTTTCCAGCATTGAAACCTCAGCAGCTCATAAACCTGTCAGGTCCAAGTCCCACCACACAGAGCAGGTGTGACGGTCTGCAGACCGCGTTCAGCTCATGCATTCATGCAGCATCAGCGAGCTGTGATGGAGGCGGAGCCAACAGACAACAGGAAGAGAAGCTCATCTTCATCTGTCTGCAGAGGAGAACGCAGCAGCATTCACAGACAAACTGTGTGCTTCAACACAGGAAATGCAGAAGATGTGGTCGGTCGCTTAAAGTCTCCGTCCCAACTGTTTACAGGTGACCTTAACGAACCATCAAGGTCGTGGACCGCTCAGAGAACCGTAGAGAGAAAATGTTCATGTTTTTCTACAGGCGTGCTGCGGGGGACGGGTGGTAGTGAAGCAGCTGAGGTGCAGGTGTGTCGTACAGATTTTTTAACCCCCAAATTCTGCAGAATGAACAATGAGTGCTGTTCATGCGTTACAGGTGCGCTCCGTCCTGCAGCCTGACTGTTAGACGTGTCACGTGTGTTTGTATGCAGTCAGTAAGGAGCCAGTACTCACACTGTACGGTCGACTAGTATGAATATGAGGGACATCGTATGACAGTATCGACTGTACGTTTTAAGGCCGTGTCACATTGCCACTACATACATTTTGGCCATGTTCCACACATGTAACGTTGGTCCTTTGTGACACATGAGCGATTTACATATTTATTACTTAAGTATTTCATTGATGTGCACAGATGTACATCAAGGCTCATTGAAGCACGAATAAATCCAGCACGTCATTGAATTTCTTCACTTTGACACTGTCAGGAATCACATCATGTCAGCACCATGGATAGCACCTGCTGACCCCCCCCTCACCGAAGGCCTTCGTCAGCTGGAGCCTACCAGACAACTAAGAATCAATGACATGAACATCAATGGACAGATCAACCCCTCCCCTTCTGTGTTCCAAACAGGAAGTGCCCGCAGGTTATAAGAAGGTCAAAGTCCCATAGACCTCCATTGAGAGACAGACCGTTACTTCTCAGTCATTTTATTTGTCAGAATAATCCTTCTAGCTCTGGTGCTTCATTCTACACACATTATTTCTAATCAAATTTTTTAAAGACATGTTTTCTTCATCACCAGTTATTCAAGTTAGAAACTGACCAATCAGGTGCCTCAGTAAAAGCATGTGGCTCCTGCAGGCCACACCGCCAAAGTTTGATTGACAGATTTCTCCGCAGCATTTTCGTGGGAGGGGTGTGGGTTTCCAACAAGCTGGAACAAGCTCAATCCTGATTGGTTGACAGTACTTCCTTTAAAAATGTGACTCATACTGACTCGGACAAATCGCTGTTGACAGGTTGCAATCGTGGTAGAAATACCAGGAAGTGACGAAGGTCTCTGGCCTGATTTCATGAGGGATGAAGGTAATCCACTCCCTATGTCCAGTTCTTATTAAACGGTCCATGCTAACTACTGATGCGGACCAGAGGAATCCAACTACTTCATCAAAAGAAAGCATCACGAGGGCCCTGGAGGTCACTGTCCATGGTGCTGAAGCAACGGGATTTCTGCCCCGTGATCTGAATGTCAGTGTGAAGAAATTCAATGACGCGGAGGCTCATCTGATCTTTAGGTGGTTTATTTGTACGTCTTCTGTGGTTTTAATGTGGTTCATTCATGATACATCAGTCAAAATTTCACATATAAAGACAACCATTTTATTAAGTATGTGTGACCACTTTTCTTTTGTGGAACGAGCACAAAATGTATGTAGCGTCAGTGTGACAGAGCCTATGAGTACGTGTAACTTCCATTGTCCTTATGAATACTTCCTGATACACTTACCACACGCACAACAATGGTACGGTCTAATTTCATGACGTCCTTTAAGGAGCCCATATGAGTTAACTTTAACTTAACTTTTTAAATGATAGTCGACTGCATCCAAACCTAATCTGATTGATCCTCAGTTTATGTTGCTAAAAGCTGTAGACACCCAGAGTTTAGTTAAAAGAGCTTTATGGTAAAACTCCAGTAACCATGAACCAAATAAGAGACCAGCTGCAACCAGAGAGATCCAGTTTTCCTTCCAAAGGCGCCATCAACAGAACCTTCATTAAACTAGGAGCAGAAAAAGGTTTGAAGATCGATGGAAAGATGGTTAATGCTCCTCTAAACAGCCGGTGAGAGTAATGGCAGTACTTGACAGACATGGATCCACTAACCACCACAGCAGTTAGCTTCTCCTGGTTATTTACCCAGAGTCCTCTAGCAGAAACGTCGCTGGACTGAATATCTCCGTGCACACCGACAGAAGAATCCGTGACCTTCAACCCACACTCGATGATGCTTTCAGATCTGTGAGTGTGAGAGGGTTCTTTGTGTCTCAATTACAAACAAACACTTAAGCTTTATGTTTCCTCTGGAATTGAGAGGATGCAGATTCACCTTCACTATTATTAACCAGAGTGAGCATTACAGCATTAAAACCCATCTGGGGGGAGGGGTGGGGAGTGGGGGGTGGTCAGCTGCCAGGTTCTCGACAGATAAAATAATCCAAACCACAGGAGCATTACATCGACCAAAAAATGCAAAGATTGTCTATTCAAAAAATAATGATCAATTCTCTAAATGATCTGCAGAACATCATTTTTCCAAATGTGCTTTATGTAATCAGGAAACAAAGCAGCTGTCTGTGCTGCAGCTGAACAAGGACGCCACTTTACCTCAGATGAAACCTGCGGTTTGTGCTGCACACGTCCAGCTGTGAACATGCCATCATGCAGGAAGCAAAAGAGAGAAAAAAAAACATCTTTTTCTGAACAAAAAGGCTGAAAATCTCAGAGCAAGGACGTGCTGGAGCAGAGATGGAGTGCCTTTCATATCCCCACACCAGACCATTTCATTAGGATGTTAGTGATGTTACAACTTGAGAGGTGCACACTGGGAGACCATTATGAGGGAGGCGAGCGCTGTCCGCGGTGCTGAAATATGCACAGCAGCTAAAGTTCCAGCTGGCAGGAACTGATAGCAGACTGGGTACATTTATTCATCGGCTTCCTGATTCTCCTCAGCGAATAAAAGCTGAAGGTCCAGAATCTACAAATAAATGAATGAATTAATAGAGATTGCTCGTCAATAATCGCCTGCATCTACATCCGACCCCAAGAGGAGACGTTGCAGCTGCAGTTTCTCTGAGAATTACATTATGAATGGCATTAAAGTGGGTGTAGAGTGGAAATTCTAAATTCCAAGCAAGTTAAACTAAAGTAACGACTATCAAACCATGAAAAGAATGAAAGATTTTTTTTCTATACAAGCAACGTTTTTAGTCACATAAAAGTATTCATTCATTCTCTTCAGATTTGGCCGTGAGCTCTGAAAAGACTCTCCAGCTCGTGGATCAGAGCAGGACCGTCAGGAGGGCTGAATGAACTCAGTCGTCTTCTGAAGAGGAAACTTCTGCACAAAATTAACCGGCAGGAAAAAGCAAAAGCAAAAGCAAAACTCATGTGAGCGGGACGCTTGGTGGACGTGGATAAAGCAACAAACACATTTTGTGAACTTTGTCTAGGTATCAGTTTCCAGCTTGGCCGGGGTCTGTGCTGCATTTGCTGCTGCATGAGCACTTAAAGAGGATGTTAATGAGCCGCTGTCACACGTAGGCGGCTGCCTTTGAGGCAGCAGTCGGGATTCTCTCCACGTCCTCGTCTGTTTGCAGTTCAGAGGCTGTGATGTGCTGGCTGACTGCAGAGAGTTGCCCGTGGCCAGACAGAAGGGGACCAACTCAGTACAGGGGGTCCCTGCTGCGCCGCGCTCCCCCCGCCCAGCAGAGCACAGACTCGCCTTACAACTTCTGCCTTCCTGGTCCTCAGCGTTGTCACTTCCTAATCTAAAATGTCTGCTTGCTTGTGTACATTTGCACTTGTCATCATGTGTGAGGGCGTGCAGCATGCGTCGACATCCTCGGACACAACGGCCGGCTGCTATAGGCTGTTAGTCACACCGGAGACAACATGGAGGGAGACGGCGAGTGAAGAGCAGCATATGCAAGTGTTTACTATTGTGTGGGTGTTTGGGAGGCAGACAGAGTCAGATGCAGCCTGCCCATTGCTCTCCCCTGCAATCTGCCACTAATGCACCCTGGGTAGTGTCAAAGTGGTTTGAGCGCCCGCTGCGCCACCTGTCACCTGAAGTCCCGAAGCTCACCACCAGTCCAGACACCAGCACCGAAGTCCAGGCCCGGCCAGATCATAGAACCTTTTCATTTGTCATCTTCTTCATTTTAAAACCCTCCCTAAGGAAAAATATGTTTTAAACCAAACATGTTTTTGAAGCATTTAGGCTGAGTCCTTAAAGACCCACGAGTCCCAAGATTCACAGTTTCAAAGTCACTTTTTCTTTTTTTTTTCAACACAATGAATTAAAAGTATTTTAAGGTCAAGTCTGTTTTCTTTTTGCTCCTTAAATCAAGCTGTCTGTTTTCCTACAAACAGAATACATTCAATATAAATCAACAATTATACATGATACTGAAATACTCGGTTCATGTTGTGCTCATGAGAGGGACTGGTCCACACCGGCTCAGCGCAATCCCCCCCAAACCGCTGAGCGCGCCCTCGCCCTCAGCGCAGATGACCGTTCACACGCAGCTTACAGAGAGGTAAGAAAAAAGAGCACGGCTCCGAGGAAGAAGTCAGAAGAGAAACAGCTGTAACGCTGCGTTGTCACCATGACTGTTGACGTGGTCGATCGGTCAAAGTCGCAACCAAAATGTAAGTTCCAATGAAAATGTAACGTTGCAGGGTGAGCAACAAATCTCAGCTTTGCTTGAACTTGCATTAATAGTTGTGATGGAAACATCATGAAATCCTGGAGGGACTGACTTAAGTGAAACTTTTCAATCTGAAGGAGCTGTTCAGTCTGAGTTTATGTATAATTATTGTACAAACTCTACTCAAAAATGATTTCCTGTGAATAGCAACCTTACTGGACTGGGGTTTCTCCTGCCCCCCCCCTTTAGTTATTTATGCAAACAGAAAGTCTAAGTTCATTTTTTGTTAAGGTGGTTCAGTCTTTTGCAGTCAGTATGATTGGAACATAAATGCTGTTTGAATGTAACGTTTGCATATCTTTATTTAGTCTTTTTTTGTCATGAAATAAATGTATTTCTTTTTCTGTTTGAAATAAATTTAAATCCCAAAAAAATCTAGCTGCTGGAATTTCTTTAGGAGGGGGGGCGTAGATGAATGGCAGCCAGTCTGCCATTCATCTACACCCCCCCCCATACACACACACATACACACACATACAGCGAGCCTGCATGAAGAAACATCATCAGCTCTGCATTCCTACATTTAGGCACAGGCCGAGTCAAACAGATTTTTCTTAATTTTCTGCACTGATGAACATGTTAACGAGTCTGAATCTGTTTTTCATTTTTACTGATTCATGAAGAATCGTCACATCCGTAGTCAACAGTCCCGCCCCCAGACCAAAATTTCACTAGTAATGAGCTAGTGTGCATAAAATGACTTAAAAAGGGAAAGGACTAAAAAAAATCTTATAATTAAAGGATCACTGGGAATGATTGAACAATAGAAAAAATGTATGGTTGGTGTGAGAAAGAAACTTTTAAGGTTCTGAGTCAAAGTCTAAATAAAACACAATCTCCTTTTACATTATTTTAAAAAATATGATCGTTTACAATGTTTTATTTTTATTTCGATTTGTCCTGAAACGTTTAGCTTACTTTTGCAAATTCAAAAAACTTTGGTTTGATTTACAAAGATCTATAAAAGTGCATGTTCACCAGTAGATAGCAGGTGTTTGTTTATGCTTTGCAGATTAGATGTTTCTTAAAGACCCACTCAGAAAACTGTGTTTTTAGCATGTTCTCAAAGATTTTCCTGATAATGGAGGACACTTGGAAAGTTTAATTTAAGATTAAACTGCATTTCAGAGTATTTCTTTATTCAAACCACAAGCTCCCTGCTCCGTTCTGTGCCGAGAGATAGATCCATGAACGTCTTTGTTTTCCTGGATAGAAATGATGTTGCTTGTCGTTTGTGTTGCTCCGGTTAGGGGTGTGAGGGCTGTAAGCTAGCAGAAGAGCCCGTAAAAAGAAAGAACTTAGCAACTCAGAGATTCATTTCTGCTGAACTCCTGCTGCTCTACAGACCTTTGGTTCCTAAAACACTGCGCTGTCGTTATTTGTAGAGATATTCAACTTCATATTGAGATCTGATGGATCTAATGTGTTTCTTTAAAGTGATCCTTTCATTTTTTGTGAGCAGTGTATATATAAACATGTACATACACACACACAAGTGCACATACAGATATATATTAGAAAAGATAAGATATGAGTAAATAAAAATAGAAAGAGAGAGAGAGAACCCTGAAAACGTTATCAGCTCCAACCTCCTGTCAGCTGGTCGTCTACTACCCGACCAGAGGAGCCAGAGCCCCGCAACCCCCAGCCCCCCACCAGACAAGGACAAACCCGGCCAAGGGAACAACGGGGACAAGAGGGCCCGTGTCCCCCGGGCCCGAAAACAGACGACCCAGCCAAGAGTGAGAAGACACTAGTTTCAAAGCAAAGATTTAATAAAAGAAACAAGCAAATAAATTAATGAAAATAAAATAAATAAGTTAATAATAATGATAATATAACAAATAGTAATAATTCATAAAAACTAAAAAATTGTTACCTGTGCTTCACTAAAACATACGCAGAAGTCAGGAAATGTCTGTATTAAGATGGGGTGGGGTAAATAAGGTGCCCCTGGAAGGGCAGTTTTGGGCCTCTTGTAAGCGTGACATCTGGCTCTGAGTAAGCAGATTGGCCCTGCAGGCTTGGGGAGGGGAAGCCGGGGGTACGGGGAGAGCTGATCTGCTCAAGCTGTCACTTCAGCTCGGCTCGGCACAGTTCGACTCACCCTGGCTCTGCAGAATTAGTCCCATTCTCACGACCGCCACTGCCCCGCCGGCACCGAGCCAAGCCTTTCATACAGGAGGTCGATCATCAGCCCACTCCCCCTCAGAGGGGCTCCGGCCTCCCGTGCAGCCGCTCTCTCTGGGCTCCATTCTAGTCTGCCATTACTCTCTGTTCACAGCTCCTGAGCAGCCCTCTCAGCCACTCATGGGGTCTCCTCAAGCCATCTCTGTTGTTGTGTGAGTAGATGTTAGTCCTTCAGGAATCAGTCCGCCCACAAGGATGCACCTCCACATTTCAAGCTTTAAGTATGACAAGGTAACTGCCAGCAGATTGGACAACACAAAGAACAGAACAGCTTTCTGCTCATCTCGGCACAAATGTTCATGACTTTCATACATGATGAGAACCAAGCAAACAAAAACATAAACACTACAAACTCCTCTAGACTCTAAACCTGCTTTTAAATCTTCTTTAAAATAAACCAAAGGTTTGAATATTGAACAGAAGTATTGAGACACAACCACTTCAAATATCAGCATAAATCTATAACGGTCCATCTGCAGACCTGAAGGTCAGAGAGACCGGAGAGCCAACCCCCAACGCCAGACAAGCAGCCCACCACCACCCGGGAGTTCTGGGCATCACCCCACCCCAACCCCAGTCCATCCTGTGGGCGGTCCAGGAGAGAGCAAGGCAGGGGCCACCCATCCCCGCCCCGCAGGACGCCAAAAATGTGATCTTTTTCAACAATATTTTTTCCTCTCCTCCTGATTCATAATGATTTGAATGAAGAAATACTATGAAATGACATTTAAAGCCTAATTTTCTCTGTTTTTTTTCCTCCATTATCAGAAAAAGCCACAAAAATATTTTAAACCAAAACAATTTTTTTTTAAATCAGAGTATGTCTAAAGATTCATCAGAAATAAAAGGAAAAACTCTTTTTAAAACAAAATAGAAACAGGCTCTGTATCACTTTCAGCTCTGCAGATAATTAACATGACAGTGGCTCCGCCCCCAACCATAGCAGCATGATTGACGGAGGTGAAATGAACAGGTCACACAGTAGACCAACCTCGCCGGGATGATGGCCCCCCCAGCTCCAACAATAATTGTTCCAATGTGAACGCCGCAATGAAAAAACAACCAAGCAGCATGTCCAGTTTGCTTTCATTACCTGTTGTGACATTGTACCTGAGGTAATGAGATCTTTGCTGTAAACACTGTGATGGAAGACGCCTGGAGGAGTCTAAAGTCACAGCCGCCCTTACAGGTGATGTGTAGTGATGGCCAATCCTACACCTTTAGGGTACACTCCTTTTTGTACGTAATATTTACTAATTATGACACCGGTGAAGGCTGTCATTCATCCAGACTGCAGGGTCTTGAAGTTGAGTCAAACTGTCGTCATTGAAACTTTATGGTGCTGAAATATTTAAAGGAGGACTGTCATTAAAGGAAGTACTTTAAAAAAAGTTGGACTTCTGCTCATATTTTTGCAACATGCTAACATTTTTGGGTAATTTATTATCAATTGGGGTTTTATAAGCTAATGCAGAGTTCAGCTTCTATTTTATTATTATTATTATTATTATTAATGTTTTTTTACTCATTTGTTCTACTGAGAAATTTGAGGCTATTTTGGAGTTTAAGTATTTAAGCAATGTGCTAGCTTTATTGGCTAAGTTAGCATCTACTGATGTTTTTGGACTAATTTTGAGTATCAGAGATTTTTAAGCAATTTACTACAAATGTTTCAGAAATGTAGTTCGACTTTAGATTTCTATTTTTAACGACAATTTTTAGCAACTTTAACCTTTTGCAGTTATCTTTTGCATTTTCAGTTAATCCCTTCAGACATTTGAGTAACTAGCTTCACTATTTTCAGGAAAACGCTTCAGCGTCTTCAGCGACTGCATTCATCAAAACGCATTCACACTAGCATTATGGAAGCTAATGCAACTTTTCCAGTTGAATATAACTTCCATTTACACATATCTCAAATACAATCATGGTATCTTCCATTTTCATGATCTGCAAGCCTCTAGTTAGCTATGACCTCTCAACGACCCTTCCCGGATCGGGACAACCCATAAACCTGCAGCCCCCCCCCCCACCCCTGAGCGCTTCATGTGGCCACGACTCCTCCAAACTGGAGAGGACTGCGTTCTGTGCCTGTCACCTCATCATGACTTTCCTCTCCTCTGTACTGTACCTCATTAACATTTCATGAAACAGCTGCTTAACCACAGCTCTGCTGTACGATTCAATTACATCCACATCTGTATGTAAAGTGGGACTCACTTGTCTGGCCTTCCAGGTACCTGCAGGCGTAAGCGACATTTGTTAGCGCACTGGATCTGTTCTTCTTTGATGCGGATAAGCCTCTGCAGAGCCAGACACCAGTCCTGCGCCACAGTGGTGTTCAGGTTCTTTGATGGAAACACACACAGACACAAACACAGAGTGAAACAGAGGTTTTCTGGGTCGCATTAGAACACCGGGTCATCTGGAACCCAGCAAACACAGACAGCAGCTGCAGAATATATCTCTTTGATATTCCAACTGAGAAGCTAACGTGCATCCTTTCAGACAAACTGCAGTTCATTATTTGAAGCAATATTCTGCGAATAATGAACCGCACAAGCTTTCTTTATTCCCTCAAATATAACACCAAGTTTATTTCAACCCTCGCATGCGTTTGCAGGGAAACTCGGAGCCTCCAGTCAAACAGAATCAAATCAATTTTCTGCAGCGAATGAGCTGTACAGAAGTACTTTGTCTATTTCTTTCAGCGGACAATATTAGAGCAGGGTGGAAAGTGAGTATCAGCTATTAGGGTCAGGCCGGTATCACTCCTCCTGAGGACAGCGCGCTCATTAAGTGCGGGGAGGCAAAGGTGCCACCATTAGCCTGAGAGGCTCCTTGGTGATTGCTGCAGTTTACCTGTGTGTTGCAGAGTGTAATGCATAATGGGCTGAAAGCGAAGCTGAAAAACAGTTGAGAGAACATCTTTCTGCAGAAACTTCACTCACTCGCTGCTCTTCTGCAGGATTCAGAGCTCAGGGGAGGAGAAACCCAAGTTCCTTCTTTCCATTCACTCATTTCTTTGATAAATGTAAAGATTTTGTAACTTGCATCTATTAGATTATTAAGAATTTTTGACAATTGAAGCTTTAGCGGTAGAACCACCAGAGGCTTTGAACCCAAACATCCTCCGGTTTGGCAGCGTGAACATGAACCAGCGGCGGTTTGGGCTGCACACGCCCACAGCTCGTTTCACTCACATTCTTTGTCCTTGTTTTGAGGAAGTCTGTCTTTCCAGCGCTTCGGCTGCAAAGCCTGCCACCTACCTGGTACGTTCCCTGCAGCGTGCCCACGAGCAGAGTCACCTCCTCCACCACTGAAAGGTCGTGCTGCAGCTCCTGCAGCTCCTGGTAGAGTCGTGGAGGGCCCAGAAGAGTTCTCCCTGAGAAGACAACCACACACAGCACACAACCTCAACAACAGATCAGATAAAATCTGTTAACAACTTTATGGTCACACTTGAATGCTTGCAGGCTGTTTTTCTGCTTTTATTTCACACATGTATTTTTGTGGCAGATGTGTTGTGATGTTACAGCTGCAGCTTCATTATCAAAACACAGCCAATAGTTTCTTTTTCTCTTGACTATTTCTTAACTGGCTCTGGTGCAGTGACTTCCTGCTTGATCCTAGCTCAGAGGCTCTGACCTTTGACCTTCATGGCCTCATTTCATGGAACAATTTAAGAAAATCTAACTTTGAAAACCACAACAAAGATCCTTACATGAAACTCAGAACAGATCCAAACACACAGAATGAAACCACAAATGAACATCGAAAGACAAATCTGGTTTGACGTGGAAAATCTAAAGTCAGACCGTACAAAGTCCTGAAACCAGAAACCAAGTCCTGACAAGTAGGGATGTCCGGGTCAGGATTTTTAGTTTGGGTCTGATCTGATACAGAGTAATTATATTTTTGAGTATCTGCAGATACCGAGTCCAGAGGTGATAATTCTGTAACACCTTTAAAAAAAGAACACATTTAATAAACAGATACAGGTTTTCCTTATTGTTATTTCATTAACATTATTCTATTATCTAAAGCCCCTCTCTGATGAAAATCCTGTTTTTAGAGTTTTTATCATGTCTGTGTGTCATTTTTCTTCTGAAACAGAACAAATGTCATCAGAAATCATTTTGTTTTTGCATTTCTGAGTTTTTCTCCTTTTAAATCTGTCAATCAAACTGTCCTGGACAGACTCTGTTTGTAAAGGATCGGTGAAAGTTTGGTCTGTGAACATCTCAACTTCCCCGTCCGAGCTGAACACCAGCTCAAAACCAAACGACTAGACATTTTTGTGGAGCAGCGGTGATGATATACGCTAGCAAGACACAGAGCCGCCATAATGATAATATCAGATTATGAGATGGAGAGACTATTACCCACGCGCAATCCTGGAAAACATGCGGATGATCTGTCTGACAGCTGTCCGTTGTTCGTTCAGGAGAGGATCATGTTACACTCGTGCTGAAATCAACAGTTTGCCCCAGTGCAGGTGAAACATGATGAAGCGTGTGTTTGATTTGGAGGAAGTCTCCATGAGCGGCCGTGCAGAGATCCAGCCAAACTTCACGCAGGTTCTCCAGTGTGTCTGGTCCCTGCGTGTGACTGCGTCAGTCTGTGCAGGACTTTAGCCCTGCTAAATACGGTCTGATCACACTCCACAAGGTCGCCTTCCCCGTGCCGTTGGAGGAAAAGCCAAACAGAGAGTCTTTGTTGGTGGAAGCGATGGAGGACAGACGGGGCAGAGGCTTTACTGGGGGGCAGTGCGGGGCGAGTTACCCCATCATATGTGAAGGATCGTTGACGTTTGGGCTGTAACTGCTGTCTGAGCTTTGGCTAAAGCTGCCGGCATCATTGCTGATCAACCGCCTGACAATAAGACCGACTCCAACAACTGGTAGAACTGCATTATCCAAACAGCAGAGACTCATGTTAAGATAGCTGCTTATATTAATGCTAAACTGGCTAAATATCAAAGATTAAAGGCCAAAGAAAGAGTCAAGTTTTCCAAAGATAATCCCATTAAAGACCTGACAGAAACACCTGTAAAGATGCTGAACAACTGCAAACAGAACCAGAAGAGAACAGAGAAGACGTTTCATTTAGAGCATTTATCCATCAAACCACATAAAAAAGTAAATGTTGCGTTTCAGACGCGGCGCTAAATAATGATCTGAAACTGTTGGAGACTAAGAAAAAGAGAAACCCTGCATTTCTTTTCTGTCGTTTAGGAAACAGCTGAAGGGGAATAATCCCAGATGTGATTGGTGGACCAGCTGTGCTGATGTAAGGAAGAACTCCCACATGGATCCAGCAGCAGCTCCTTCAGGAAGCTCCCGAGGAAACTCCGTTACCAACAAAGAGGCTGATGGGAGCGGATCGATCATCATTATTTTGTGAAGTACAGAGAATGAATTTATGAGGGAAAAAAGGAAAATGATGGAGGAACTGCTATTTGGAACCATGATGCCCTTTGCTGGCCAAAAGGAAAGCAGGTGTCTCATTAGACGCCGAATTCAGCATCGATTCCAACAGCCGGCGCCTTCAAAGTCTTTCTCTCCCCACTTCCAGGAATCAATAAGTGCGTCTGCCGGCCTCCCTCCCAGCTCCCCCGCCCCGCATTTCCCCCAGCAGCAAGCGCCACCAGGAGGGGCTAATTAAATGCTGCAGGAGGGTTCTGCTGTCCCGGACCGCCACCGTGACCGCGGCCGAAGGACGAGCTGCTGGGCTGTTCGGGAGGATGTCTGTCATTGGCAGACGCCTGCATCCCTCATCGCTACCAGGAAATCAAGCCTTCAGATATGTGAACATGACGTGGAGTTCTGGAGAAGTCGCCGCTGCCAAAAGCTGTCCGGAGGGATTTCCTGGGCCGGCGTGAAGGGCCAGCAAGAAAGACCGGCGTGCAGGGCCGGCGTGCAGGACCGGCGTGAGGACCGGCGTGCAGGACCGGCGTGCAGGGCCGGCGTGCAGGTCCGGCGTGAAGGACCGGCGTGAAGGACCGGCGTGAAGGAGCGGCGTGAAGGACGGCGTGAGGAGCGGGCGTGAAGGACCGGCGTGCAGGACCGGCGTGCAGACCGGCGTGCAGGACCGGCGTGCAGGACAGCGTGCAGGACCGGCGTGCAGGGCCCGCCAAAAAGACGGCGTGCAGGGGCGGCTGCAGGTCGCGGTGAAGAGCGGCGTGAAGGAGCGGCGTGCAGGACGGCGTGAAGGAGCGGCGTGAAGGAGCGGCGTGCAGGACCGGCGTGCAGGACCGGCGTGCAGGACCAGCGTGCAGGACCGGCGTGCAGGACCGGCGTGCAGGGCCAGCAAGAAAGACCGGCGTGCAGGGCCGGCGTGAAGGACCGGCGTGAAGGACCGGCGTGAAGGACCGGCGTGCAGGACCGGCGTGCAGGACCGGCGTGCAGGACCGGCGTGCAGGGCCGGCGTGCAGGACTGGCGTCCAGGACCGGCGTGCAGGACCGGCAGCTGGCTGCAGCCCATGAGGGGAATGTGCTGAGCTGTAATCCAGCATAATCCGGTTGGTGAGCAGGATATGGATTGCACGCTCGAACATGACGATCTGCGCCGGCCGCCAGACACAGCGCTCGCTGGAGTGGAGGGCCTGAACCCAGAGGGCTCCAGCCCCGCACTCGGCCGCGGCGCCGGCGGTGCCTGCCAGTGGCTTTAAAGACAATGAAGGCTGCACACTTGGAGCTGAAAGCCCGTCTGAAGCCCGTCCAAAGCCCACCGGTCCACTTCTGACAACAAAAAAGCATTTGTGACAGCAGGTCATCTGGGACGGAGCAATAAAGGAGGCGCGATGAGGATGGAAACAGGTAAGACAGCACGCGGGCAAACACCTGGCACGGCCGGCTCGCAGCTCGGCTCGCTGAGAGTTGGCAGGAACACAAGAGGAGGCCTGCAGCACAACGGAGGAGCTCAGAAAAAACACGTCCTCCCTGAAGGCACCACTGACAAATCTGAAGTGATGCTCAAAGGTGGAGAGACTCGACCGCTGACTGATATCACAAGGAGTTATAAATAGAAGCTGCTGCCAAGATGAATGAACATTGGAGAAGAGGCCTGCAGATGTTCACCAGAGATTCTGGAGAGACCGGATCAAGGTGACCAGGATGAGCCTGGCTGAAGGAGGAGAGGAGGGGAGGAGAGGAGGGGAGGAGAAGAGGAGGAGAGGAGAGGAGGAGAGGAGGAGAGGAGGAGAGGAGGAGAGGAGGGGAGGGGAGGAGAGGAGGAGGGAGGGGAGGAGAAGAGGAGAGGAGGAGAGAAGAGGAGAGGAGAGGAGGAAGGGAGAGGAGAGGAGGAGAGGAGGTGAGGAGGAGAAGAGGAGAGGAGGAAGGAAGAGGAGAGGAGGAGAGGAGGAGAGGACAGCGGAACATCTGTGTCTCAAAACAGGGAGGAGTTAGGAGGATCAGGGAGGAGCAGAGAGGAGCAGAGGACCAACCTTGAATGAACCTTTTTAAACTTGTAACCAAACTGAAGAAGCAGTAAAGCTGCAGCTCTCAGAGGAGCAGAATCCAGCAGCAGCTGCAGGAGAATGACACCGAGGAAGGCCGCATTAATATTTACGTCACGGCGCTGCAACTTTCAAAAGTCTGCTGCATTACATCCTGATAAGGCTTTGTATCTCCGCTCCCCGTGGCACATTTATCAGGGATCCTGTCAGGCTGCGTCTACTCTGGAGTTCTGTGGAGAAACGCCGATTCTGATCTGCAGCTACCAGCTTCTAATTGGAGCCGGAGAGGGAGGGGATCATCTCTCCAGATTGATGAGCGCTCTCCAGATGTGTTTTTGGTCTATCAGAGAGTGAAATGAGACCGTGAGGAAGATGCGGCGTGGGGTTCACCCCCGAAACATCACTCTGCAAGATAAAACACAGCAGGCAGACGGGAACGAGTGACCATCATCGCTATCCTCCTCACAAACACGTCGTCAATCAGAGTGACAGCAGCCGGGCTGCGCCTCCTCCCCTCTGCACGCCGCTCCGGAGCCGCCTCAGATTAGTGCGGCTGAGGCGCGGAGAGGAACGGCTAAAGTGATGAGATGAAGTGGAGGGCGGCGAGAACCGGGACGCGGCTCCGTGTGCTCTTACCTGAAGCGCAGGCGACGCTCGGCCTCCTCGCCCCGCTCTGCTGAAACACGGCGTCTTTGTTCTGAGAGCCCTCCTGCCCCACCTCCACCACCTGCACCTGCTGCAGGGCCGCGCTCCACTTCATGGTGTACTTGGGCCCCACGGGCACCAGACTGCTGATGTCTGGAGGACCTCTGCAGCCGAGAGGAGACAGCAGGAAGGAGACTGAGAAACATCTAACGTCATTTCAAAGAAAGAGTTCTAAAGAACACAAAGATATTTAAACAATCTTCTCAAATCTGTCCTAATTTTTTTAAGATCCTAATTGGCGTTGTCATGCAATTAATGAATCAAGACCTGTAATGAAATCATGGAATTAATTGATTTTTAATCCTTATAATTGCTAATTTTGAGATATTTCATTTAAATATTTGACTTTGTGGTGCAGTAAAAGATCAAAATACAACCAAAAAACAGATTCTCAACTTTTACTTTCCTTTGATCTCAAACAATTAAGAGAGAAAAAAAAATAAGCTCAGATCCAAAGACAAGTTTAAGCAATAATTTAACACATTCGTCAAAGAATCCAGAAACTGTTGCTTGCAAACTTCCTGAGAATACACATATTGACACAGAAAAGTTAACACAACAGCAAAACAGTGGAAAAGACACGGGTGAACTTTTGGGTGAACTCTCCCTGTGCAACGATCAACATTTAGCATGTATACATCTTTCCTCCATAGCCGTTACCATGGCAACGCATCAAACCACATATTCAGCAGTTCTCTTTTTGTGATTTCAATTTAAAAATATGACATGATTAAGGTAACTAGTAATGGATTTAATATTCATTTATTTCACAAGTGACCATGTTATAAGCCAGATAGTATCTTTGAAGTTGTACCGTCCAATGAGATCAGAGAGGGTCAAAGAGGGTCACCTCAATAGAATTATTGCTACATAATAGATACAAAGGAGAGTAACATAATTGGTAAAAAATATAAATAAATAAATAACGTATATATGTGTCTCTAATGAACTATTTAAATGAACACAATACTCCTAATCATCATCCTATGGGCCTTTCCTACAGCTGAACCAGGACTGAACAGAGGTTTAACTCCTGGTTCATACCGGACGCAGAAGCGCTGTGAAGCACACAGCAGTGCTATAGATCAAGTTCATAATGATTAGAAACCGAACCGTTCCATACGCGTTCCACGGTTCAGTACGGCATCTTTCACGATAAGCATTTCATTTATTCTGTCCACTGTGAGCTGCCTTTAGTGTGTCTGGATTCATGTCTTCATCTCTGAGTCTGTCTGCTCCAGGTCTGCTCTCACTCTCCCCCTCCCAACCAGAAACTGTTTTGCTCCTCCCCCGTGAGGCGGAGCCCAAATGCTAAAAACAACACATTTAGCTAAATGCTAAAATCAACTGAGGCAGTCATAGCTAGAGGGAGGGAAAGTTCTGAGGAAGTCAAGGCGCTCAGGCGTGCGTTCAGGTGGCTTCTTTCAGCGGGGAGTCTCTGCAAACGAGGGTACAGCAGAAGAAGTTCTCTCCGGGACACTGAGTCGAGTCGTGGAACGAAGGTCAACCATAAATTGAAAGTTTAATTTATTCCACAGTTTAAAAATACAACAGAAGCAGAATTGTATTCATCTTCAGAACCTTGTCAGAGGTGCTAACATGCTGTCCTTTCCAGCAGATTAGATGACTGTGGCGCCTTCCTCTCTGGTCTTCCCAGGACCACATCAAGCCTTCAGCTACTACAGAACTCAGCATGTGCTGACCAGACCCAAAAGGCGGGAACACCAAACGGCTGCATCGGCTCCATGAGCCATTCAGGATTATTTTCAATGTTATTTGAAATGTACAGAGTTCCTACAGGATTGTAAGCAGTCGACTCAAACAGAGTTTGAGAGTTTAGGACTAATTAGAAATGTTAGCTTAAAAATAGAATAATTTGATGTAATTGTTTTAATGAAGATATAAGTAACTAACTGACCGTTCTTTCATTTAAAAATCATTGTAGTTTTGAAGTTGAACTTCAGAAATAGCTGAATTGGAGTTTGACCTTTAAAAAAAGCAGAAGGATAAGCTGGATGAAATGTCACAATCTGAGAGCAGAAATGATCATTTATATAATTATCAGTCAAAAACTGCCCCTCTGGCTGTGAGGTGGAGGTCACTCTGATTCATTTATCTCTTTAATCACACTCACAATCCAAATTGTGATTCAAATCAGTTTATCAAGAAGCTGGAGGGAAGACTGGGACCATATCTGGACACTCACTGAAGCAAAAAGAAGCCATAATTAGTGCTGGAAAGCAAACGGAAAATATACACAAAAAAACCTGTCTGGAGTCTCGTTTATCCCATCCGAGACAGATTACATCAGTGGTGCTGTCGCAGCAGAAAGTTGACCCGGAAACAAATGAAAAATGTTTTTTGTCAGTAATCTGAGACTCCTGGAGCTGATCTTCTGGGTTGTTATTTGTTGAAAGCTGATAAAGCTCCTGCACCTGCAGATAGAGCTGAAAGCTTCTTTACGCTGCAGAAACATCCTCGCTGAACCCTGAGCGCCACATTGGAGCGCCGTGCAGCCCCGTGCATACCAACATCATGCTAGCGCAGCTCATTATCTTTGCATTGGCTAAGCCATCTCACTGCCTCACAACAGGGACTTACTTGACATTTATGTTGGCACAGATGAGCACATCATCAAACAGGAAGACCTTTCTCTCCTTCGACTTCAGGACTTGTCCCCGCTCGCCGTACACCGTCTCAATAAGCGTCTCACAGAGGACCAGCGACCCCTGCTCCGAGTTCAGTTGCTAAAAGGGAAAGAGAGATGGGATCAGAGCGGGAGGAGACGGGGCCGCGGAGGGCCACAGAGGGCCGCGGAGGGCCACAGAGGGCCGGTCGTCTGGAGTTCACCGTCTGCAGGACACCGGTCCTGCTGGGGGGGAGAAGCACTCGTCTGGGATCAGTGACACGTTGGGTCTGCAGAGACTCGCGGCGTGTTTGTGTGTGAATGTTTCCCGACCCGATCACTCAGAGTTCAGTAGGGAGGAGTCTGCAGGCCCTCTGCATGCCCTCTGCAGGCCCTCTGCAGGCCCTCTGCAGGCCCTCTGCAGGCCCTCTGCTGGCCCTCTGCAGGCCCTCTGCAGGCCCTCTGCAGGCCCTCTGCTGGCCCTCTGCAGGCCCTCTGCAGACCCTCTGCAGGCCCTCTGCTGGCCCTCTGCTGGCCCTCTGCAGGCCCTCTGCTGGCCCTCTGCTGGCCCTCTGCTGGCCCTCTGCTGGCCCTCTGCAGGCCCTCTGCAGGCCCTCTGCAGGCCCTCTGCAGGCCCTCTGCAGGCCCTCTGCAGGCCCTCTGCAGGCTTTGCTGTAACACACTAACAGAAGAGCCTCGGGCAAACTTCACTTCGCTCCACAAGATGTTTCCTTACTTTACTGAACAAAAAATATACAAATACGCTCAGTCCTTATTTTATTTATACACACATTCTTGGTCTTCCCTACACGAAATGACTGTAAAGGAGAACTGGACTCAGTGGCCCCTCCCCCCAGACAGGAAGTACCTGCTGGTTAGACTTCAAAAGAGAACTAAACAGAAGATTCTGTTTGTCAATATAAACGTTCATGATATCTTTTCAACATCATTCCTCATTTCTGTCGTCTGTTTTAATCTGTTAAACCTTAATGACTCTAAAACTCTCACAAGACCCCAGCAGTTAAAATAATCCAGAATCTATTTACAAAAAAAGCTGCTATTTACAGAAGGAAAGCAATGTTACAAGGAGCAAAGCTGATATGAACAGAAATGTCATCTCTGCTCCTTCCAACAGAATATGTCAGAATATGAAGGCTGCCATCCAGATCCTCACCCAATCAGGTGCTCTGGAAAATTTAGGAAAACGTCTCCAAACAAAGATGGCTAAAGAAAAAAAGACAGAAGACCTCCCACTTCGACAGAAAACAATTCAAGAAAAGAACGTCTGGTGGTTCCAGACACAGACGGGCCGCTGCTGCTGCTTGAAGAACTCAAACACAAAAGTTTTTCTACTGTGAGGATGCAGCCTTCCCGTCTCCGAACAGGAACCGGCGCAGAGGGCACGGCTCTGTTACACGTGTGCACGTGTGCGTCCGTGTGCAGGAAGGAAACCTCCTCATCCATCCCCAGTTTTAGCGATGGAGGCACTTTCAAGCAAGGGATGAATATTTGATGGGCCGGGCGCCGGAGCTGCAGAGGATACTTCTCCTGCTGGAATTCTGCAGCGTCACCTCTGCAAATGGAATTCTGAGCAGCACACAGGATTGGCTAAATCAGCTGATCTGATAGTTCCAGGAAGGCCATGCTTGGGGGGGGGTGAAAATGAGAGGAAGTGAGGAGGACTGAGGAAGACGTGGTCTCTACAGAGAAAGCATGAAGTGGAGGCAGAGCAGAAGAGAAGGAGATGGACAGATAGCTCTCTTACAGTTTCCAATTAAACCTCTCATTTAGGCCTAATTCTTCTCTCTCAGACTGGCAGCAGCAGGGCTGTCATTTGAGCGTGGTAATGGAGGAGCAGCACCTCCGCCGCTGCATCCGCCGCTGCTCAGGGATGATAATGGTCGTCATTTCTGCAGGATCATTTTTTGAAGTAAACCCCCGCCTCACATTAGTGTTTGGGGAGTGCTGGAGCTTTCTCCAGGTTAAACGTGGAGGTGTTGGGCTCACGCTGATGACACCACAGAAGAGTTACGGCGTTGCATAGAGACAAACATGCTGCAGAGTGAACGGTGGGCGGTCCTTCACCTTGCTGAGGAGGCGGTCACTGACGCTGCGGGCCAGCTGCTGGGTCTCTGCGATCTGGTCGGCGATCCGTTTCTGTTCGTTCAGCTTCTCGGCCAGCATCTCCAGCTCGGTGAGGGCGAGCTGCAGGGGGAGGCGGTCCACGTGGCCTTTGGGGGTGTTCTTCAGCATGTCCTGAGGTTGAGACAGCAGCACAGTTTATGCTCTCTGGGTTTAGAGCTCTGACAGAGCTTCATGCTCCTCTGTGCAGGAGCACGTTCAGGAAGTGGACCGGTCAGTAAGGAGCGCAAGGAACCCAGAACCTGAGGAGACTGAGGACAACAATCATGGCCTTCACTAAAAACCTCAGCTAGAACTAAAAGATCAGCCTGTTTTGATGCTGTGATTAAATGTTCTGATATATTTACTGCTTCTTCTATGACTTTGTGCTTTTTTGTGTTTTTCTTAAGGCCGTCAATGTTAACGCACGCGATTCATCCAAAAAAGTCAATGCATTAATATTTATTAACCCAAGCTGCTCATGACCAGAACTTCTTCCAATCAGTTTTCTCTGTTGATGCGACTGTGTTGTTTTCTTTGTAGCCAGTGCTTCTTTTTTTTTTGCTGATAAACTGTTAAATATACCAAAGCAAGTTTTCTTTGTCTCTCACAATAAAAATAAAAATTAAAAATGTTTTTCTGATATTATTTAATGGACAAAGCAAATGTTAGCGTCCCCAATAGGAAATGCATTGTGTGCATTACTTCCTATTTGCAACACAAAGGGGAGAGGTTCATATGTCCACCAAATAAACAGTCTATGGTCAAACTTGTTCAAGTGTTTCAGGTAAATGTATTATTATTTTGCCCTTCCCAGCCACCGTAGATTTTTAAGGCTTCCACTATGTGCCTTAAATTCTAACAAAGCACACTTTATCTGGGTTTTTCCCACTTATACCATGGTCACTGGCAAAAGAAATACATTTCCAACTGATTTTTAGCACTTTATCCTTGTTATTTTTCTTGGTGTCGACCATTTGATTTGTGGTGCTGCTTGTTGTCACGGTAACAAGACAACAAGCCGTAGAGCTGCTGAAGGGTCTTCAGCGTCAAAGGAAAGTGATCTAGAAGCTGATGGTCACAATGGAGCAAATAGAGCATCAGTGCAGAGAGAACGTTCACCTCTAACAACTTGGTTTTGTCCAGAAGATCATGCAAACGTTTGTTTTGAAGAAACCTGCACAATGATACTCAACATTTGACCAGAACTTCCTTTGAAGATGTGCTTTCACACCCAACAGCCAATCAGAGTGGAGTATTCACCCGGACCCTAGTCGAAATTCATGTTAAGGTTAATTAAAGAGCAGAAACACAATTGTAGTTTCTTATGACTGGATGTCAGCATCTTGGAGTTCTTTCTGTTATTTGGAGTAATACTGCAGACATGAAAGTCTTCAGAGTTTTTTACTGTTGATGTGTTTTTGAGCTTACAAATGACACTTCTGTGAAATCTGAGTTAGCACTATAAGGTTAACAATTTAATAAAAAAGAAGGAAACTGTGGTCTTTTTTGGTTCAAAAATTGCATATTGTCATATAAAATGTACCCAGTAAAACATTGCAATTAACCTTGATTAATCCCAATCCAAGAGTGTGAATAATCTGATATTTTTTTTTTATTGGCAGCAGTAGATTTTATTAATCATGGCCAGGAGATTACAGATATGAGCTAATTCTGTCTCTTTTAGTTGTCTGTAGTCATGTGGCTTTAGTCTCCCTGTTTGAGAACCTAGAAAATAAAGAATAACACCATCCTTTCAATTTTGGAAAGATTTTTTGTTGGACACAGCCCTCCCTCATTTATTGCAGGAGTTCTAAAACTAGACTGTGATAGGTGAAATCTGTGAAGTGGATGTTTTAAGGCTGTAAACTCCTCAATGCACACTTTTTAAACTTTCCTCAGACAGACATATTTTCTTTAGGAAATAGAACATTTTCACAACAGGAAAATATATTTGTTCCCATAGTTACAAAAGATAATAATCAAATCAAATCAAATGTAATCTAATCAAACAACAGTGAAGTGTCTGTGTTTATGAGGCGTTGAAGACTGACAGGAAGAAAGTCGTGCATAAGTCTTCCTGCAGTGGACGGGTCAGAGCTGCTCGCTGCCCCACGCTCGAACAATCAATCCAATATTGTAGAATGAAACCAAAGATCTGATCAGGATCAAAGACTTGGACGCAGGACGCAGAACACAGAGCTGTGTACTACAAAAAAACTGCCATCTAAAACTTTCCTTAGAAAGCCTGCAAAACAGTGAGAGTGTGAAAAGCCCTGCATCCTGAACTTCAACATTCAGAAATGGTTGATTACTTTTCTGCTGCAGCTGCAGCCCAGCGAGATACGAGCCTCACGCCAGCGTCTCTCTGGACGACAGCGCGTCATGACACAATGAGGAAAAACTAAAAACTGCCTTCAAGCTTTGTCTTTAAAGAACTTCTTCTGTCTTCAATGACATGTTTGTTCCACAGTCTACTATCCCACACAGAGCTGATGGGATTCTGACTTGAATAAGAAAACCAAAAGTCCTGATTTTTAAAACAAATGGGAGGAAAATCCAAACATTTAGAGACGTTTGGAAACAGTTTCTGGGATTTGTTGGGTCCCAAACTTTGCTTTCAGGACTGGTTTTCTACAGTAGAGCCAGAAGAGATGCTGTGAATCCTAACGAGTACCCTCACGATGCGTTAGCGGTGAGTTCTATCCTGGATTCTGTTGGCTGGGGGGGGATTTTGACAGGGTCATTAATCCGAGAGTTAGAAGCAAGACTCCAGGAGCAGACGCTCAGGAGGCCAGGTTTGTGAGGCAGTTGGATTCTCATGACATTTGCGAGATCACAGTCAGGAGATAATCCATCTTTCCAGCGTCCACAGTTAGAAAAAAGCCTCTTCAATCTGCATTTGACTGCAGCCTCCTGCAGGTCTGATATGGTCTCTGCAGCAGAATAATGACTTTAGGATAAACTTATTAACTTTCACACATAAAGGAACATTTAAACTTCATTCTCCACAATTATAATAATTTGACTAAAATGTCAGCTGTTCTAACAGGAGCGTCACTCCCGAGTCATGTGACACAATGAGGATTTCCATCATTGACTTCATTAGAGAACTGGACCGAGTGACTCCTCCCCCCATGGCGTTCCAATCAGGAAGTGCCCATAAAATCCCTCAGATTTCTATAGAGAAATAAACAGCTCGACATTCTATTGGTCAGAATAACCGTTCTTCTTCTGAAACCATTTTTAACATCTTCTTGATAATCCTTGTTTTTTTTTCATGATATTTTTTCTGTTGATTTTTTACAGATTCTTGTAATAAGGAAAAGTTTCATCCATCTTGAGGCATTTTTCAACGTGGCAGCCAGTGACAGCAGGAAAAACTTTTATTTTGAAGGAATGACTAAATCTGGGCGTGTCAACAAGAAACTGTTCTGAAGGAATTATCATTTATTTACGACATTGCTCTATACCAGGAGGAACAGTTCCAATAAGCATGTGGAGGAATGTGGAGCAGAGGTGGAGCGGTCGACCTCTCATCAGAAGATTGCAGGTTCAGTTCCCGTCTGAATGTGTGGATGAATGTGACAGTGACTGTAAAGCAGTTTAGGCCTTCAAGGAAAAGTGCTCTCCACGCCATTCACCATGTATTTATCAGGGGAATATTTGTGTCGATCAAATACAACTGAGATAAATATGATGTATTCATCAATGAAAAATTGAGTTCAACTGAGTTCCAGACTGCGGAAAACAACCTTCACTACTTTTTTTGATAGAAAACAAACTTTGTTTTCTTGAAAAACCAGATAATCACTAATGTAGAAGGAAGCGTCCCACACTCTCTTTCCTGCAGAGAGATGCAGAGACTTCAACTGTTTTAAGTCTCTTTAGTTTGTGGTCAACAAGTAAAACAGCAGAAGAACCCTCCACTAAAGCTGTTTTTAGTCTGTTTTATCATTGTAATACTGGGTCTACGCTCCTCAAACGCCTTCAGTCCATCTCATGCCCCCCCCCCTCCCTCAGAACAGGATGATTGACAGATCACAGAGCCAACGAGAATCTGGGCATGATGTGTTCAATGAACTCCGGACATTAGAGGACCCAAACAGCCACTCTGCACACCACCACATCAGTGCTGATGTTCAACATTTTCTCTGATGACCTGCTTTGTTCTGCAGCTGATGTCTGGAGGTCAGTGAACGCACCATGCAGGAACACTCGGCAGACCTGATATCTGTCAATCTGTCAATGTTTGTTCTGGGTTTTGGGGGAAATGAAGGGAAGGAGCTGGTGAAGGAGACTGAATTAAGACGTTTAAAGAGCATAGATCCACTAATAAATAAAAAATAGACTAAAAACAACTTTTGTGGAAATGTTTTCAAACAGGTGAGGTCTCTGTGTCCCCATTCTGGAAAGGAAGAGAAAGAAGCTTCATTCTTTATTCTGGATTATCTCATTAAAACGAGAAAACAAACTTTGTTTTCTCGTTATAATTAGATAGTGGATCTCCGTATGACGAGAAAACGATTAAAACAACAAGCAGGGCCAGCCGTTTTCAGCTTCCATACATCCCTCACCATATGGCATTCATCTTTCGTGGTTCCACTGTTTCACAAATTTGATACAGTGCAAGTTTGCTTCTTTTTGCATTTTTATGCTTTTTTTAAAATTCTTATCTTTATAGTATTTTTATTTGATTTGTCCTTTATATTGCTTTTTGTTCCATACAGTACCCCCCCTTTAGTTGCGGGGGTCAGTGACATTCAAAGTCTACCAGACAAATCTGAACTCTATTAGCCAAACTTCTCTATGAAAAACTAATTTATGTATTTCCAAACAAACTAGTGACATTTTTCCCAGATTAAAGTTTTGCCTTAATTTGGAAGGTTGGCGGATGTTAATTTAGATCTCTGTATATATACAAAAATATATTATATATATACATACAGAAATATAATACATACATATAGACCTAGTCAATAATTGTTCTCCATGGCATATCTCCACCAAATCTTTGCAATCACATCGTTGTTATAAAACTGATCATTTTTTTCTATGAAGGTTTGAATTTTGAGAGTTTAAACAACAGAAAAGTGTGAAAATGTTCATGTTTGTTCAGACAAGTGTATAAAGTGTGTAGTGAGGGTTTTCCAGTGTTAAAACATCTAGAATCTTACTCTGTGGATTGGGTCTATCACAGGTTATTCTTCGACTCCCATGATAAATGAAGGAACGCTCATCTGACTCTGTATCATTGAGCCGTCATAAACCCGGCACGCGTCATGCAGCTTCTCCTGGAGGTTCACCGTGATGGTGAGCGGTCGTCTGCTCAGGATGAACCAGCTCTGGTCCAAACACAAGCAGGATTCAGTCCAGCAGCTGAGACCATGTTCTTCAGCAGGTAAAGGCTTTTTCATATCTGGATAAATATCTCTGATGTTCTTTTCACTCCTCAGATTCATTTTCATGTAATGTGCCATTAAATCCCAGCTCTCCTTCTCCGGAGCGCAGAGGGAAACGCCTGATTCGCATTCGAAGCTTATCTTTCAAATTCACGGATAATCAATGCCCACTGAGGGATGAAATGAAGTACTGCAGATCCACCAAGCCTAAACCCAAATCTTCCAAAACGGAAAGGATATGGAAGCATGAGAGTGTAGGGACCCTCTCAGAAGCTCTAACCCCTGTACAAAAAGGCTGTTTGTCATTTCAAAAGTTTCAACCTCTAAAAAAACTTTGTATAGATCAGCTTGTTTTATTATCTTATCAAGAAAATAACTCCAGTTTCTACATTCAGAGAATCTCAGCAAGTCAGACGATGGAGGACACGAGGAAGAGTGAAATGTTGAATACCTGCAGGAGTAAAATGAACTGTGGGAATCGCTGGATGGGCTTAACCATCAGGCCGTACAGAGTGATGCGGTCCACGCTGGAGGCCTGCTTCTTCTGAGGAGACAGCAGAAAGAAAAGAGATCGTACCGTCACATGCATCCTCCTTTACAGAAAAGCCATTAAGAAAAAAAGAAAAGCCTCCTGCTGGAAGAAGAGCTCGTCAGAAATCTCTGTAGACCTCATGTGGGAGTGAGTGAGTGAGTGGGCGAGTGAGGTAAGAAAATCAAGGTCTGCTCGTCACATCAAGGTATTAAAGAAATCTCTTTTGTGAGTGCGTTATATCTACTATATTGGTGTGGGTGTAGGTCGGATGGAGGAGTCAGCTCTGAGCAGAGTTCAGTTTGTTCAGGACAAAAACCGATCGTGAAGGTGTGAAGCCAGAAGAGCCAAGAAACATTAATGTGAAGAAATAATTCATCTGATATTATAAAGTTCACACAAATGTATCAATGGCAAACGTATGAATTGCTTTCATTTCTATTCACGATTTGAAGGTTGTCAATATTAACAAAGTTAATCTCTTGACTATTTGTTAATTCAAAAGCATTTAATTAAACATCAGTTCATTTCCATTAAAAGAATTTTGTTTGGTAATAAAATATTGTTATATCTAATTATTTAAACCATCAATATAAAGAAAAATTAAAATAATACATTCTTGGATTAAAACCCATCAGAAAACATTTACTACCCCAGAGAATATATACTCTCCATAAATTTCAAATTCTAATTTTATTTGTCACATACATAAATCCCATTTTCTTCTTTTATTTTCTGATAACATGGAGTGAACTACATGACGTCCCACAGAAATATTTGGGAAGTTACTGCAGCACTGGAGTCAAATCCCTTTATTATAGAAACTATCACTCTCTCCTCTTTTCTTTTTGGCTTTTCCCTTCAGGGTCTCCACAGTGAATCATTTTCCTCCATCTAAGCCTGTCTCCTGCATCCTCTACTCTAACAGCAGCCACCTTCATGTCTTCATTCTCTGCATCCAGAAACCTCCTCTTTGGTCTTCCTCTAGACTCAGCATCACTTCACTGTCTCTCCTCTGATCACTCTTTCCCTCTCGGGGTCTTTACATACTCCTGATGAAGCCAAAACCATCACTTAGATTACATAACTAGATTTTAACAAGATTCTATGTAGAGCTTCAAAGAGGCCAAACATTTTGAGCAGAAAATGCATTTAAAACAACAACTGAACTGAAAAGGGATCATTCTGTGGCGTTGATGGGGGCGTGGCTTTTGAAGAAGCTTCAGAATCTCTTCTCTTGCAGATGCCGTCTGATCGTTACTGGCCTACATGGTCCTAAAGACCGCCGAGGGTCCCGGCTCACAGTCCTCAGGATCTTTTAAAATAATCAAAATGACCATTGGCCTGCATCCACGTCCAACAGCGCCGGCATGCTGGGAGAGGCCTCGCTTCTACAGCTCAACAATCCTTCCAGGGTTAAAGAAATGTACCGTGACAGGACGATTACTTATTAGAAAATACCTTTGAATGCAAGCTCTGACGGCAGTGGTCTTAAACTTTTGAGGAACTGATGAACAGTCGGTTTCTTTTAAATTCTTATTTCTAATAAATTAGAGGCTAAAAATATTTGCTCCTTGTTCTTTTTTGAGTTTGAAGCTCCATTTTCAGTCCAACTGTGTTTAAAAAAAAATCAAACTCCTGCATGTTGCTAACTAGTCTTTAGATTTTGATCAGGTGTGTGTCTGCACAGACAGACAGGTATATAGATGTATGAAGATGCTGTCTGCGTGCTTTAGCGCTCGTGTTCACCTCAAAGTGTCTCAATATTAAGAGCATTCCTCGGATCAGACGCGTCTCCATTTGTCTTTGTTCGGGAGCAATGAAGTCCAAGAACCAGCAGGTCAGTCTTGTAGCAAACATCACGCCAAACGGCCGAGCAAACACAAGTGGTCAGCATCCAATCCCCAGCATGAAAAGACGTCTTATGTCTCTGATCCCGAGTTCAGAGGCCGAACTCCAGGGTAAAATCTATTTAAACATTTGAGGAGAGTTGCGTCAAAGCTTCTCCACCTCATCTGACAGGTTTCAGATATCACATTCACACTGAAAATGAGTGCTGTCACACAGAAATGCTCTTTTTTTTAGGGCTCTGGTGGATGGTGGAGCCAAACCTTCAGCAAAGCGGACTCCTCAGTCAAATGAGCAGGATTCAGAGAAATTCACCTGCAGACAATCCTCCAATCAGGAGGAGTCTTTTCATGTCCTTGAACTGCAGGCTGTAACTACCGCGGCCGTCTTTCAGATAAAACACAAGATCTGCTGAGAGTTGAGCTTTCACACAACCCAAGGTCTCCCACTTCACTTGCATATGAAGGCTTTAGATAGTCACACACAGAGGGGAATGTTTCCCTTCCAAGAACTTCATATAAGGTACAAAGAAGCCTGCATGAACATGAAAAGAGCAGCAAATGAAATGTGTGATTCAGTGCGAGGAAGAAGACGAACGGTCTCAGAAGTTAGAACAGGTGGAGTTTTAACAGAGGCTTCTAAGTACTGATGTTAAAGGAAGGTTATCAAACATTATTTTGACACTTTTCTTTGTTGTTGCACTAAAGCTGTGCACTATATGTGAATGAACAGGAATTGTTCAATGTATTAAACTTGTCTTTTTATCTTGCTGCTTCCAGAGAATTCTTCACCTTCAGTTTAAAAGCTTTTCATGTGCAGATATTTAGACGAGAGGTGATCCAGTAAAAATAAGAAGCTCCACCCCTTCAGTGAGGAAGTTCAAAGTGGAGGACTTCATGGCTCCAGGGGCTTGGCGTCCGCATGCTGGCTCTCATTGACATGCAGCAGAATGGAGTCCTTTTGTTCTGCTGCAGGAGACGTGTCTGTGCTTGATAGTTGAGATTTGGGATCTTCTTACCAATTACTAACAATATTGACCAAAAAGAAAAGAAATCTCATTTGTTTGCTTTTCTGTGGCCCACAAAAGATAAAAGATTTGGTTTCATATTCCCTAAAGACGTGAATCATTTTCTCCCTAAAACGTTCTGGTGCTGTACATGCTGCCTTTATTCATCTCTCGAGTCCAGAGAGCAAAACAATGACAACTCAAAAGCTGTCTTTATTAAACATTTAATAAAACTGCAGCAAATCCTCAAAGAGAGACTCCTCCATGAAGAGGGCTGAAGGTCAGGAGGAGGCCGGACTTCAGGTCCGTTCACTGATATCTAGAAAAAGGCGCCTAAACACCAGACTTTCACTTGCTTTTGTGTTGATTTGGGGGGGGGCATGCCTTTGTTGATAAAGGTTTCTTCTGGATGGTTTGGATCTTAATTGCTCAGCAAAAATCTAAGACTTTGAAAACCTTAGAAGTCAAGGCCCGGGGGCCGGATCTGGCCCTCCGGGTAATTCTATCTGGCCCTCCAGATCATTTTGTTTTATTCTTATTATTAATGTCCAAATGTTATATTGTGCTTATTTCTAACTTGACAAAATATTTTGACAAAATATATTTTTATGGAGTAAAATATTGAAAGATATTTAAGGTTTAAGTTGATTTCTTCTGGAATAATATTCCTGCCTTTTTATAATTCATAGTGATGTTAAAAAGTTAAGTTTTTATTGAAAATGTAGTTTTAGAGAGTTCAATAAATGTTTATCCTGTTCAGGCCTAAGGTGTGTTTTGTATTTTGTCCCCCTGTGCGATTGAGCTCGACACCCTGCCTTAGAAAGTCAATAAAATCTTCACATAAAAATGTTCAGTCCAAAACACTGCAGATCAAATCTGTTCCCTGATCTTTAATTATGTGCGTGTGGTCAGTTAGTGTGTCGACAAGTATTGGTGAGAATAGTGCAAGCTACTCTAATGAGGTACAATGTTCTTATCCCACAGACTTTTTTGATTTGTGGGACACAGAGGGTTCTAAGGTCCAAACCAGCAGCAGATGTGTTGGTGTTTTGGTAATCTGCCTTATAAGAGAAAGAAATAATGTGGAATTTGAACAAAAATGCACTAATTTTGAATTTTAAAAAATTAATCTATTTTAAAACAGAACATTTTAAAGTGTTTATCTCAAAACTGTGACTTTTCTTCTCATTTTGAATGTCATCTGCACCAGTGAGATGATGTTCCTCTGAGAAAGACACAAACTTACAGAAAGGCTCCGTTTGTTGGAATGATCAGAAAAATGTGTGTTTGACTCAGAAATGACACTTGAACTCCAGAAAAATAACAATTCTTAAAGAAAACACACACAGATAAATGAACCTGGACCGAGGTTCATGTTTCCATATTTCTACACCATCTATGAGGAGACGCCTGACATACAGGGAAAATCAAACAATCACTAGGATTATCAATATTATTTACTACAGATTAGCAGGCCAGATTAAATGTGCAACCTCTGCTCTAGCCGTTAGTAATGTGGAAGTACTGGCTCTTTACTGACCGTGCACATGCTGCACGTGATACATGATGCCTGCAGGACATCCACACAAACTACACTCTGATTGGCTCATTCTGAGGGGCCTCTGGTTGCAGGCAAGATGGCGCTAGAAGCAATCTCTGGCCGGAAGTGGAAATTTCTCAACTTTAGTCGGTTGAATAGGCAGAAATTTTCTAAACTTTAGGAAACCCTTTCAGAAATAATATTTTTAAAAGAACTCTCTGCTTTTAAATGTGAATAAACTATAACAGTTTAGTGCAAAATGAGCTTCAAATGGACTGAGAGGGTTCATCGTCTGATTTCTTTCAGTCAATATTAACAAGTGTTCACGTTTATATAACTAAACCTGACTACCTCCAAATAAACGCAGGAGACATTTTTTTTTCTCTGTGAATCAGCATAATCAGTTACGGTATGTCAAAAGAAAAAAAAGTTGAAAGCTTAAAGCATCTTCCAGCCAATGATTTCAGCGAAAATCATGTTTTGTTTTATTTTTATTATTTTCTTCCGGCTCCGACAGCGGGAAGGACTCTGGGCTTTTCCTTTTTTCAGTGATTCTCTTGTGATTTCCTCATTTCCAACAGTCAGGCTGCAGCAGGAAGCACACATGTACCACGAGAACATCACTAACGGGCTCCTTGTTCAGTCTGCAGGATTTGAGGGAGTTGAAAAAAAGAGAAAAATCTGTATGATTTCCCCCTGTTGACCGACCTGTGCGGACCACCTGTGTGCCCGTACAGGTTTGACTATTTTTTATCTGAAATAACCCGTATCCAGTTGGGATTAAAACTTGAAACGCGGATGTAAACCTTTTCTGAACCACTGGAATTTCTGCCAACATAAGAAGACAGCAGCTCTGGACATTAACTGCAGGTAAAACCGTTCATGACACTCACATTTTCAGCAGACTCCTGGCCTGTTGAAGTAATGAAGCAGCACTGAGTCAAACACAGATTCATTCTATTTAAAAACTGCTGGCTGGTTTGGAAATGAGCCTTCATGAGTACTTAGTTAAACTGAACTCATGAGCTGGAAGTCCTTACAGAAGAAGCACTCTTTCTGTGCTGCTCTGCAGCCTCTAGAATAATTCTACATCAACATACAGCAGACACAGGTGCTGCTGCAACATCAGTCTAGGAAAAAGTGTGGTTAAATTTCAGTCTTTATTCGGCATCTATTGTAAATACTGCTACGGCACGATGTAGCTCTAAAAATGCAAAGTCATGCTGGATCTGCTTTAAGATCCTTCCTGAACTCTGAGTGTCCCAGCCCCACCAGCTTGTCTGAAGAAGAATCAGATCAAAATGATGGACTGTCTCAGCCTCTAAAGCTGTCCTGTAGCATTTTTCAAAGCTTTCTCCGTGTCTGCAGATCATTTCTGACAGAAGTTCTTTTTACAGCGGCACATTTCAGCTCTGTGTGAAAGCTTCGGATAGAAACGGTGTCAGGACTGGCTGTGGGCCTAACTGGAAAAGTCAATCTTTTCCCTCTGAGGCTGACTTTCTGCTGCCAGATGGGAACTTCAGGTCATGGTCCTGCTCAAACTTTTCTGACTGTGAATCCACTTTTTTATTAAAAGCACTTCAGTAATTTTCTGATTTCATCAGGGCTTTGATACCTTCTGTCAGCCCGACAGCTGATGGATGAAAGCAGCTTCACAGGACTAAAAACCTTCCAGTTTTGTCCTGTTGGGTTTCATTCTGATGGGCTGATGACTGAAGGCTTCAGCTGATCTCTGTGGGTTCACATGTCTTCTCCTCGAACATCTTCATCACCCACTACATCTCAACCGTTTGATGATGGCGAACCTCTTTCTGGGTTTTGTTTTTCAGAAACAGAAAATGATGAGCTTCTTTCTGTAGGTAAATGAGGATTTTTGGGTAAATGTGAGTCCAATTATGAAATTGTAAAATGAGCGGATGGTTTAAAAAAAAAAAAGTTCATCTTAATACAAAATTGTATCATTAAAACCTTGTTTTCATTTTCATATTTTCTGAAGACATATGTCTTCAGAAAATATGAAATATATTAAAATAAGTATTTACTTAATTTGAATTCTCAAGAATTCAATAATAATGATTTAAAATTGAGCATAAATATACTTTTACCGGGCTAGCAATGGAAGGCAGCCGCGCTAACCGTCACGCTAACATCTGGAGCGTCTCTCTCAGCACGGCAGATGTTTTATCGGCATCTTCAGTGTTTCCATTGTTAAAGAAGAAGAGAAAAAGAAAACTAGGTTGGCAGTTAAGTTCTTCTTTTCTGACCAAAACCAAGAGTATTTTCGACTGAAATGGGGTGTGGGGCAAATTTCCAAGCAATTTAATGTTAAATAAACAGATAAACCTTTGAGTCGGTTTTTTCCTTCTTCTCATTTCTTTTTAAAACTGTCCAGGAGGGCTTGTTTTGCTGCTTTTTCATCATTAAAGTCTAACTTTTACTCGCCAAAGAAGAGAAAATACTTGCAACTGGCGAGTGTCAATTCAGACCCTTCAAAATAAAAGTCTATTGCGATAGACACATTCCTCTATTGAGAAAAACTTCTATCGTTATCTTTCATGGTTTAGCCCGGGGGTCGGAAACCTTCAACAGTAAAAGAGCCATTTGGGCTGGATTTCTACTGATCATCACCTAGAGGGAGCTGCATAGTCTTACTTTAGCCTTTAAGAAATTTGGATTTGCATTCATGGCCTTCTTTTTTTTAATAATAAATATTAATTATGTCTATTTTTGGCATGAACAAAATGAAGTAAAAAAGAATCTAGCATCTCTCAAAATGTGACTTTGTTTTTTATTTTCCTCAGATAAATTATTTTCAAAATAAAAGATGCTCTGTGCCAAACAAGAACCATCTCAGAGCCGCTCTGAGCAGCTAGTCACCAATGCTGTGCAGTATAAGATAATCTGTGCTTTTAACTCACAAAAGATCAAACTTTTTACCAAAGTTTTGCTCTGCATATACAATCTGTTCATTCTGGGGATTGTGTTGAGCAAACTCATCTACATGACATAAATGCTAATTACTTCAAAATATTGCTATTTTATTTTCACTTGTATTTTCTTCTTCTTCTTTGTCCTCAGCAGTCTTAGACTTTTGGGTTTTGTTATTTTAGTTTGAGGTTGGACCTTGGTTTGTAGGCTTTATTTATTTGTTTTCTTGAGGTAGTTTTGGTTGAGCAGACATTATCAGGAGCTGCTGACTCAGACGGTCGACAAGTCTGGATCAGCAGTCTCCATGAATTATTTTATGTTTGGTTGAGGAGCCACAATGGAGAGATAAAAGAGAAACATGTGGATCTGGAGCGGCAGGTTGGAGACTCCTGATTTAGCCTTATATATAATCATTCAACGTTGATATTATTAAACTATGCTAAATAATTAAAGGTGTTGCATAAATAAATGGCTTAATAGCTGTAAAAACGTGTTTCTATACAGTAAGTGAGACTTGAAGGTTCTCTCTGGGTTTTGCTCCTCACTGGTCTGCCAGACTTCTGCTTTATGGGTCATAAATGTTTATCATCTTTCAGATCTGAAAAAGAACAAAAGGGCTTGGACTAGATAAGCGTTTAGTTTCATCCACAGCCCTTTTTCCAACTCTGAACATCTTTGTTGCATCCAAGATTGATTGTAGGATAAATTCAATTATTTCTTATATTTTTTTTTCTTTGTTTTGTTGTTGTTCAAAAATTAAAAACAGAAAAAATATCTCTGTTTATCCTCACTAATCACTAAAAAACAAATAAAGGTAGTGAAGCTCACCTTCAGAAACTCCAGGAAAGCGGGTTTGGACATGCAGGCCTTCTTGATGAGAGCCATGGCGTTGGTGAAGTTGTTCACGTAATCGCTGTACACATCCAACACCATGGATTTGGAAAACTGTCCCAAAGAGAAAATCCTGTCTGTGAAAAACTGTCAGTGAAATCTCCACCACAGCTGGAGATTTTCTCCATCTGGAGCTAACGGCAGCACAAAGAGCAGCAGGAACATTGACAGAAACGACACGCGTCACTTCAGAAAACACAAAAGGAGACACAAGAGTTTGCTGCTGCGGACGAGCTCGACCGCCGTTTACTAAACTTTCATTTACCAACTAGAATTCAATCCATCCCATCCAGCGGATGGCCACAACGTGGGGGGAGATGGGGCGCATTTAATGAAGAATTAACCTCAGAGCTGGGATTTCAAACTGAAAAGAGGAATCATAGCGAGGGCCGTAAACAATCCCAGACCGCGGTCCGATGGGGACTCGTTTGGCCATCGCTCCTGGAATATCAATGGAAAAACACTACGATCAGCAGCACAGAGTCAAAGAATCCCCTCCAACGGGCAAATAATGAGAGGAGCCTATGGATGAGCACACAGCAGAGGCTCCCGTCGAACACAGCCACAGCAGCGCCAAAGCCTGCAATTGATTCCATGTTTGAGGTAAACTGTCCCTGTTTGCTCATCAGAACTCTGCAAGCAAAGATTGGGCTGTAAAGTCGGACAGAAATGGGAAAAAAAAGTAATTGCGTCTTTCAGGAAATAAAAAAGAATGCAGAGGAAAACTCCCTCCAGCGAGCGTTTCTAACGGGTGGAGATAAAGGTGCACATCGCTCACCGAGGCCACAAATAAGTCTCCGATTTTCTCATTGGCGTCCCACTCTGCCACGCGGGACGTCAGCGCAATCTGAAACATGGAGTGGCACTGAGTGATCTCCCGGACTCGGTAGAAGATGGGTCGGATCTTCCGCGGGCTCAGGATGCGAGGATCAGCCTCCATCAGGGGTCTGTGGTACTCCTGCAGATGAACAGGATGAAAATCAGGAATCTCCACGTCTGAAAGGGAGTTGAAGCCCTCAGAACAGTGATCCGATCCTGTTCATTTCATTTCTTTACACACATCAAAATGACATGAAAACACTAGCAAAAATAAAAATACAGAAAGGTAAAATCATGTGATGGTTTGTTATCTGGGTTTATTCAGCATGGTAACACTTCTATAGAAAAATAAAAGAAAATGAAAAGAAAACAAATAGAGAACTAGACCGAAGAATCTAAAAAAAAAAAGCCCAAAATTCCAACATAACAAATCCAAAACAAATTGATTTTATGAAAATTAAATTGGTAAAAAATATATATATATTTGTAAACAAAACCAATCCCCATTTTTATACCTTGAGATCAATTTTTTTAATGTTATTTTAATTGAATCTTGCTAACAAGACTCAAACTCATTTAATAATTTGTTGCCACGGTAACGGAAAGAAAACTCAACTTGCGACTTAAAGACAAGAGGAAGATTAAAATGTCTGCCCCAGTCTGGTATCATGATGTGAAGTCAGGGAGAAAATACTTCATACTGGATCAGATCCTCACAGATCAGATTATGGATATGTGGGGATCCCATAAACTCTGAGTGACACGCACACGGGGGGTGGGGGGGGGGGGGTCGTCCGGGTTCATGGGTGGTTATGGAGAGCAGCGGCTGCATCTTCTGCCTCAGTCACAACTGCCCTGGTGAGGGCAAAGAATCTTGTACGAGTGACAGTAACATACTATAGTAACCTTCATGCTGCGGCGACAGGTCGTAGTGAACTCTTATCCAACACGTAAGGGTCAGAAAAGGGAGATTGTACAGAGTTTTCCCTTTTTCAACCCTCTCTAGTCCTGCAGACTGAAGGATGGTGTCAGAGCTGTTCAGGTGATCCGTGCGCGCTCCTTGCTGCAGCCTGACTGTTAGAAATGAGGAACAAAGACAATATCTGTGTTTACATGGACACTGGCCTGAGCAGAATACAAATGCACCATGTAAACAGAATACTCTGACCTGATCAGACTCATTCAGATCACATTTTAGGTGGCTCGTTCTGACTGTTCATCTGATTGTAGAGCTTGTAAACAATTGATTCTGATTGTGGGTCACTACTGCGCTGGATCTCACACCATACGTAGACCGTGTCCGCTCCAGAGGAGACTTCAGACCCAAACAGGGCGATCGCCTGCTCCCCATGAGCAAACTGAGCAGCTAGACTTGGTAGTTTGGTATCGATGAGGACCAAGAGGCAATGAGGCCCAAGGACTCTGACGAATCGAACCCGATCCGGTGTCGACCGCTTTACCACCGCACCACGGCCGCCCCACACACATGTAACTGCAGCTCCTCAGAGTTTGTGAGGACATCCTTCAGGCGTCCTACATATCACGTGCACAGCCCGTGCATGCATGCAGCGCTTGTGCACCGGTGCAGTGAGGAGACATTAGTCATTATAGACTCGAGTGTGGGAGCCGTGCTCTTTTTCATTAACTCTCTTTAGTCCTTTTTCTCTGCCGTGGCTTGACTGAATTGTTATACCCATACGTACGACACCAACACAAACTGATCATTAAATCAGTGCAACACACCTGAGTCTCAGCTACATCCACCTTACGTGTTGTAGAAGTGTCGACCATGACCTGTCACCCGCAGCATACCCGTAGACAAAAACATCCATGTACATGGTTCACCAAGTGGTTTACAACCTTGATATTTTGTGCAGTTGATATGCTGTCATTACCAGTTTAACCATTTTATGCCTGTATCCACCCTTAAGGAGACAGTTAACCCCAGAACGTCTAAATATAGAAAATCGGCAGCGTTTGGACCACAAGGCGCTCTTTACCTTGTCAGCTTCTCTTATTTCTTCTCTCTATAAAGCCAACAGTAAGGGAAGCAGTGACTCATGAAACAATAACTGTGCAGCTAATGCAAAACTAACCTGAAAGCCGCCACCCCGAGTGTCTAATTGTTTGGTGCAGACTCTTCATCTTCTCTTGTTATACGTCTGGAAACACTGCATTTACTACTTGGCTGCAATCCCAGCATAAAAACATTGGGTTGTAAAAGGCCTGAACCCCAGCAGCGCTCACTCCACAGAGGTAGCGCTTTGTGTCTGGACAAAGAGCGATTCTGCAGGACACGAGGCGGCCATTGATCCCTGCTAATTCCACTTCAGCAGGTGGTCTCTTTCATTTTTCTGGGATGAGATAAGCAGCCTCCATCTCCATGGAAGTAGACGGGTTTTCAGAGTCTGCCTCCCGTCACGCAGGCGGAAGCCCTGCTCCATATCGGATTATTTATGCAGAGACAGCTTGATAATTTGATGGATAACTCTGCTTTCCTTTCGGTGCAATTCCTAATGGTTAGAATGTGAAGATATTGCATGTGGCAGAGGAGGACTGAGCAGCTCACCTGTGAGATTCTCCTGAGAGACTCCAGGTAGCTCCGCTCGCTCTGAATGATGGAGCCCAGAATATGGCGCCTGACAACCTGCGCAGACAACAGATCAGTCAGGAAATCTAGCACTAAGAGGACATGATTGGACTGTGGTATGTGGCATGCTTTCAGTTAAGCACGGCGCAGGCTGATGGATTACGCTATAATCACGAGTTAGTCACTGGAGGAAAGGAGTGGGAGAGGAGCTGAAGAGTGTTTGAAGGAGGCGTCTGACGGAGAGCCAGCAGGACATGAAGATGTACCACAACAGGACAACAAAGGACTACTTCTACCAGCTTAGGGTCTTATCTAAAGGCTTCACATTATATACAAGGATTCCTCTAAAATTCTGCCTCAGTTTGATGTGTCTAAACATCACATTTAAAGTTTATTCTCAAAGAAAAACCACTGTTATTTCCTAAGTGGCTGTTCACATCTGTGAATGAGCTGTTTGCTTTGTTCTAGGGAGGATAACAACCTTCATTCTGCAGTTTTACCCAAAAGAATTCAAATTTACACAAACTGTCGTTTCTTCCACAAATCTGCTCAATCTAAAGCAGAATTCTACTCCAAACACTCAGTAAAATCCTCTCGAGACTTTATGTGGTTTGATTATTGACTGTATACAAAAAGCGGACTGAGTGACTCCTCCCCCCTGGTGTTGCAAACAGGAAGTCAAAATCTAATAAACAGCTGTTACTCAGTCATTCTGTTGGTGAGAATATCCCATCTTGATCTGGTACATTTTTAATATCTTCCAGATAATCCTCTTTTTCTCTGTTGTTTAGTTTATTCAAGTTATAAAATGACCAATCAGATGCCTCCATAAAAGTGGGCGGGGCCTGCTGGCCCCCACATCCAACGGCCGACAGATTTTCTGCTTTCAAGTGATGGGGGTGTGGCCCTCCAACAAGCTCACTCCTGATTGGCGAGAGTGGTTGTCATAGAAACGTTGACTTGGACCGACTCGCACCAGTTACTGCTCACTGACCACGTCTGGTTCCATCATGGCGGCGTCTGTATCGCAAAAACACATCGACTGAAATGACTTCATTTCATTCACTGCAAAAACTGAATCTTAAGAAGGTTTAAAAATAATCTTATCAAGAAAGCCTTTCAACTGGCTCCGTTTGCCTGCCGCCTGCCCTGACCCTCGCCTGGATCCTGACTACTCTAGTTTCCTCTCTGATGCTCGTAGTTGACCCCTGCCTGCCTGACCCCGATTTAGATCTGCAGACTTTGAGTTGTGTTAACAAACCTGCTGCAGTTGGAAACAGCTGTCTACCTGTTCTTTGAAAGAATTTCTAAGCAGGACATAAACCATTTGCACCAGACTCACTCAGTCCAGTTCTCATATACAGTCTGTGGTTGGATGTAAATTTTGGATGTAATAAAAGTTTTCCAGATTTCTATTCAATGTGTCTCTCCATTTGACAGCCCTCAGAAGTAAAGAGCTTCTCAGGTGAGTCTGCGGCGTGTGGAGCACCTGGTGGCTGCTCAGCCCCTCTGGCATCGGGCTCAGCTGCGGAGGCGGATGCTTTCCGTCCGACACCACCACATCCAGATACCCGGCATCGTCCTCCTCCTCTGCAGTAGAAGAAGAAGCTGTGAGACTGTTGTGTGTGTGTGAGACAGAGAAAGCGACGAGGACGCAGACGAAGAGGAAGGCGGCCCTCAGATCTCAGAGCAGCTGGAGACAAACTGCGACGCTCTAAGTTTATTACCTCTAAAATATGAAAAACTTGGGAGCTCTCTGAAGAAGAAAGGAGGAGAGCAAAGGAGTGGGAAGCATGAGAAAAGGAGAGGCGGAGGCACCTCCAACCAGTACTGTATGCATGCAGCAGCGGAGGCACAAACAACCTGAGACTCTCGTATCTGCATTTGCACAAAGGCAACAACAAACACAGCGGAGAAGAATCCCAATTTTAGCTTTTTAAAACAGTAAAGGCAGAAACACCAGAAGCCTCCACTGTTCCAATTAGAGACGGCGGAGTGACAAGAGAGGAGAAGAAGCACAATGCTGTGCAGATTTCCCTCGATCAACACCCAAAATAGCAGCACTGTCCTGTTTACCTCCTTATGAGAGATTAGTTACAGGCCTGCCGGTGACTTCTCAGGCTGCTGGGAAGCTCCTAATTGATGCAATTTGGTGTGAATGAACAGGTGAGAGCAGCTCTCCTCCTCACTCTCTACCTGAAGGCCAGAGGGCTCGCCTCTTTCTACAGTTAGAATCAATGGAATCTCTTTCATTTCTCCCTGAAGGGATTGTAGAAAGGAAGACTTTCGACTCCATCACTCTCAAACGCTGCTCTGGCTCAGCTGGATTTATATTCAAACAACTGCCTATGATTCAAAGTGTCAGCAGAACCTGAACTTCAAGTGAAAACAGCCAAACTTTCATCTGCAGGTGGACGGAGTTTCCTCCTGATTTACCGATCTGGTCTCTTCTCTGCAGGAAAGGAACTTTTCTCATGACGGCTATTTTGGTCCGTTCCAGCCCGTCCTTGGTTCCGCTCCTCGCCGCCTTCATGAGCTGCTGAACCTGGTCAGGAGGAGCACACAGAAACAACCGAGGGCGTTAGGGGCCAGAGCCGAGTGTCACGCCGCGGCGACTCCGTAACCGGCGGGACGAACGAACGACGCAGAGAAGCGGCTGGTGGTAAAGCTCCTCATCTGAGGGGCTCAGCACAGCCGCTAATCAGGGAGGCTGGGAGCATAACATGGAAAGATTACGGAAAAGTGGGAGATCCACATCAGCTGCTGCGCTCAGTGCAGGAGAATTCAGCTGCCCCCCCCTCCACAGCAGCCCTGCAACCAGACTCCACAGACCCAGAATACACCCGGGGTGGCTGTATTTTTAAACGGAGCAGTTTCAGGAAAGTAGGTCATAAATACGGAGCGAGATGCACTCCTGTTTATGTGAGCAGATCCACAGACTATTACTTAATAATCACATTTACTGACGGTTACATCAGGGGGGAAAGAGAGCAGCAGACAGGCCGACCGACCGACCGAGCGAGCGATCGATCGACTCAGAGCATCAGAGCAGAGTCACAGTCCAGAGAATCGTCGGAGGGAGGCCCGCCGGCCGCTAAGCCTCTTGGCCGGCTGAGCAAACAGCTGCCGGGGATCCACAGTCTTACTGCGCGCCGGTCTACCTTCATGTCACGGTCCTGCCTTCCCGACAGCCGCATGGCCAGCTCGCGCCGGGTCCGGGCACAGCGTTCCCTCAGACGACACACTTCAGGAGGGAGCTGCCGGTGCAAGGAGGGGGCGGGGCCAAGCAGAGGGGAGGGGAGGGCGGAGAAAGGTGAAGCAGGAGAAGCTGAGGAACACTGAAGCAATCACAAGCAAAGAGAGGAGAAGCTTTGGTCGGGGGGGGCATCAATGAGCAAACTGCAGGTCTGCCAGCCTCCTCTGCAGGAGCAGAACTTCAGGTGCGCCCAGTGAAAAATCCATTTGGCAGCTCTAATTAAAAACAATGTGATCACGGCTGCGCAGCCGAAAATGTTGCCGGGCCCTAATAGTTTCTTTTTGCATTAATCGTTAGAGCAGCACGGCTGGATTTCTCCTTTTGTTCACTGGCCTGAGACAGTGGGGGGGTGGGGGGTCCGCCCCACCTTCCTATAATTACCTGAGCGATTCATTTCCAGTTCCACCTCAAGAAGCTTCTGGGTTTAACCGTTTCCTGGCTCCGCGCTGACACACGTGCACAGCACAACACGCATGGAGATGCATGTAAATATATACGTTCAGAATAATTGAGCCTTCCGCCTGCGACGGCGGCGGCGGCTGCACGGGGAGAGCGTGCACACAGTGCCATCATGTGGCGGCAGCGGGTGTCTGCGGCACCGCGATGATCAACAGCCTCTTCTCCAGAGGAGAGGTGAGGAGATCTGAAGCTCTTCCACCAGAAAACGTCTGGTGTTTACTTTCATCCCACAGTGTGGAGCCAGACAGTCTTTTATACATTTTTCATCTCCTTTACAGTTCTCTTCCCGTTCTATGCATTAATAAACAGATCCAGCGGGATATGGATGAAATATTCTCCTTGATTCCTTTTTAAAACTAAACCAAAACAACTCGGCTGTCATGACGCCATTAAAAATCTACAGAGCGGACGATGGAGCGGCGTTCGCCCTACCTTGCTCCTCGCCGGCAGCTTGGCCTCATTATCCGAGTGCTCGTCGTAGCTCTCGAACTCGCTGGAGCTCCAGCCGTTGTCCGCCTGCAGAGCGCCGTTGTCTCTCTGAACGTCTTCGTAGATCATGTCTGCTGAAGGCAGGAGAGGCGTCAGAGGCGGCAGACACTCACAGCCCACCTGCAGACGCACACCTGCGGCCGCCCACCTTCAGCGGCGGCGACGGCGTCCTCACACGGAACGTCGTCATAGATGACCTCGGATGTTGGCGCCGCAGCTCCACACTCACTCGGAGGTGTGGGGAGAGGTCCAGATCCCACGCTGTGCGAGCGTTCTGAAACATTTGTGCTGCTCAGACATTCATCACATTTTGCATTTGAAGTTCTTCGTCCCGTCACACGCCGCCCTAAAAGCCTGTTGGGCGAGGCGATCGTACTCACCTCGTTGGAGCTGTTGACCTCCATCCCATCTCCACGCTCGGGTGGATTTGTCATTAACTGCTCTGAGAGCGTTTCAGCCTAATTTACCACAGCCGGCCGTATTGATTCAGTTTAAACTGTGATTTGTCGACAACACTTTGATCTAAGGCGTGAACAGCAACAATCGCTGCCTTCAGCCGGACGGACGACACGCACACTCGGCTTACACTACAGATGCCGTTAGACCGGCCCGCAGAGCGCAAACGATCGACTGTACCAACAGAACGAACCAACAGGGTCTAAGAGCAAGGATATCCAGTTTATTTAGTCTGTTTACTCTTTAGTGATCTTTCTTTCATGTTTCATGACTATTTTTTTGCAACTGTAAAAATTACCTGCATGAAGCCCAATGAGGCAAAATTCTTTGTGATTTTGGGCTATAGAAATAAAATTGAATTGAATTGAATTGAACGACTGTTTTCCACTCGTCCTAATGCTAGCTCTCATCTGAACAGGCAGAGACAGAACATCTACTGGAGATTTATGGAGATTTTTTTTGTATTTCATTGAGGGAAAACAGTATTTGAACCCTCTCGCTGGACAGACTTAGCACTTTGTGACCAGCACAGACGTCAAACCTTTCCTGTTGTCCATGATCACGACTGGAAACGTAAACACAGTAAAACACGACTGGGAGCGCTTTAAATCCACTGAAAACTCTTTCCATGTTGGAGAGTCGGACTGACAGGTGTCTTTTCTACAGGTAATCAGCTCAAACAGGTGTCTTCAGTCCAGGTCGATCAGGATAATCTAACGGTTCTTTGTGAACCAGAACTCTTCATGGATTCTGGGGGATCAAATTCTTATTTCTCTCAATGAAATGCAAATAAATTCATATCAATTCTTTAAAGTGGATTTCTTATGACTGTCCTCGATGGTGTTTTTTGCAGACACCTGCAGCTAGTTTAATATTCAGAATTTCAGGAGTTTTGGGATGTCAGCATGCATGCATGGTCCTCTGGGGAACCAGGCTGGTTCCGCCTTCAAATCTGCACCAACACTTCTTCTCACCTTAGTTTCCAGCTCGTATTCAACTTTCTACAGAACCACTGCAGCAAACATTAGCTCTAGAGGGAATCCAGACAAAAAACAACTTCCTGCAAATATCAGACAATTTTCTTTTTTTTTTTTACAAAAAAGTGAGAAAAAATGCAAATGATTGTTATTCCAAACAGATTTTTCTGAGTGGGTGAAGCTGTCTGTCAGCACAGAGCAGGAACTCATCCTCCCAGCAGGTTGACATCATCCAACAATAATCTAATGCTTGAAGACTAAAATACAAAGCAGGAGCTGGAAAAAGCTTAATAGGATTTTTCTTCCCTGACGATCAGCAGAAAGGAAGTAAAGTTAGCGCGCTTCCTAATTTTAGACATGGGGGAGGGGGCTCAATAATCAGCAGAACTGCTCTCCATGCGGTCGCAGTAAACACAGACGCATGTGTGCAACAATGCATCACAGGAGGGAGGGACATAAAACAAGGCTTTTGCAGCGCTCCTTTACATCTCTCACTCCGGAGCCCAGCTCTGCTGACTGAGTCCAAATCCAAAAGCAATTTTCCTCATGGAAATGGATCTCTATTGATCCTCATCCTGAATTAATTGGATTCACGTCATGTCCGAGTAGAAATCAAATCACGGCAGAAAAATATGTGTGTGGTTATGGATTTGAATGAGGAGTGAGTGTGTTTCTGCGGGATGCCTCTTTATGTTGGCCTGGCCTTTCACGGCTGCAATCAATGAGCCCGCAATGACCAGAGATGTGGAATACGGCGCCGTTGACGCCTTTGATCAAGGTCAGGACGTGTAATGTGACGCACTAACAAACTACAGGTACGTTTCTGCTGCCAGAGTCGATACGCCGCAGTCACAGCATTGTTTACGCATCTCTGGAGGCCCAATTGGTTTTCCATCAGCGCTGTCTGCAGATGTAATACATGGGGGGGCTCCCGCCTAAGATACTGTAGCTTTAATCTCACCCGCCTGATATCGAACTACAACACAAGGAGCATCACTTCAATGTCACACTATTTGGTTTTGTACCTTCAGAGATGTCCCGGGGGTCGGAGCCTCCTTCAGCGCTCTCGTTGCTGGGGTCTCCTGGATCTGCTGGCGGCCCCCCAGAGGCCTCCTGGAGCCGCTCTGCTGCAGGAGGAGCTGGAGAAGCGGCTGCTGCTGCTGCTGCTGCTGGACTGGAAGGAACCCAAACATCAGCAGTTAAAACAACGCAGAGCTTCACCAGGTCGACTACAAGTTCATCTGAGGGGTGGTATCAGAACGTCCATAAACAGACTCCTTAAAGTCTGTGAAAACACTTTCAGACTCAAATATAAATGTTTTCTAAGAGACGGGAAAATGTGGGAGGAAAAGCTCTTTCAGCATCTCTGTTGGTCAGGACTGAAGAGGAGGTAGGAGACGGGATGATCCTGTTTTAACTTTGGACTCCTTGTTCTGGACTGTGATGCCGAGAGGGTCAAGTCAGTGAAAGCAGAACAGGTAACCGGTGCACACCTGTTACGTCTGCTGCTGGTGTTCTGCCTCCTGATGTGTCATGTATGGTGAGGTACCCAGTGATGTAATAGACGGTTCTGCCTCTAACCGGGCCAGCTCAGTTCTAACCAACTCATTACAACTGTAAGGTTATAATATATCTCATCAATAATGTTCTACATCGAGAAAACAAAAGACTTATTTATAAGAATCAACATCTAACCTTTTAACACTGAAGCTCCAGTCTTTATGTTCTTTGACTTACTGTGTTTTTTTATTAACATGATCAAAATAATTCCAGGAAGGCGGCTCATCAGAATCTGCTGGAATTTTCGTTTTTAAAAAGTTAGAGTGTGTAAAAGATTTTGTGTTTAGGCGGCTCCTGCGACGTGTTAACGGGTTAAACTTCTGAGAAAATAACACATTTTCGCATTTTTTTTAAAATAAGAATTTCTCCGTTGTATGCATCCTGGGAAAAACTCAACATTTCACATTCTCTAAACCTGTTACGACAGGGGCCTCAAACTGGCGGCCCGTGGGCCATTTGTGGCCCCCGCTTTAATATGAAACCTTAATGTCTATTAAACAACATCTTCTGCATGTCCGTCCACACTTCTTTGATGATAGCTTTGTATTTGCTTTGTGATGTTTCAGCTTCATACTTGGTTGAATCTGGTCGTCAGAAAAGTCCTTAGCAACAGTTGCTAGCGTCATTAGCTCCTGTCGTTTTCGAGAACGTCAAGAAGATGTTGCTTAGTAGTGCATAGACATGAACAAATGTTCAATAAACTTGTTCAGCAGACACAGACAATGGACCAAAGATACAGAAAATGGACGCAAAAACATGTTTTTGACACAAATGGAACCCCGTAGGGCCTCAGCCGACTTCAGTGGACCTGAGGTAAACTAAGTTTGAGAACCCTGATTCAGGGCCTTGAAGAAAAACTTTAGCTCCAACTTTCCAGCAAAACTTTAAAATCCATCATTTTTTCAGTTGGAAAATATGCAATAATACGGAATAACTTAGATCCTGCCATCCATCGGCTGCTATGGAGCGACAGAGGAGAGAAGTGATGGACCAAACTTCTGCTTGGAGACGTGGATGCTGCACGTCTCCTTTAAGAGACGCAACTTTAAGCGCCTCACAAAAACTTCTGAAGACAAAAACACAACGGCACCGAAGCGCTTCCAGCAGAAGATAACTCGACGACTCATTATCTGTCACGCCTGCAGCTCGCTGTAATCAATGCTGACTTTTTGAATGAAAACAGGCCCCCAACCAGCTTTCAGAAACACTCCAGAAAGATCGCAGGGGAAAATCCTGTTGACACAGCAAACACGGCGCCTGTGTCGGCGCTTCCTGTGAATATCCATCCACCCCCACACGGCTGATACTGTGACAGGGAGTAGCAGTTGGAGAGGCCCATCTACACTAATTAAATCCGGCCTCCTTAACATCACACAGACGTTTGTTGCCTGTAGCAGACTGTCAAAAAGATGGGAAGGCAAAGAAAAAGTGCCAGGGAACTGTGAGACTGTTCCTTCACATCTACAGCTTTGGTCACATGCACCTGTACGGGTGTTGACCCGGTACAGGGGCTGCAGGTTTTTGAGCTCCAGAGTACATGGAGGGTCATAGAGGAGCATCTGCATTCTTCAAGTCTCCCTGTGACAATAAAACATTCCCAGTAGTGTTTTATTTATGATTATGAAGTTTTCAACCAAAATACCACAACCTATGTCTTTGTTGATCTGAAGCCTGTTTCCTAAATCTCCTCTGAGGGGGCGTGGCTTTTGGAGTTGAGCTGAGAAGCTCCGCCCCTGATTCCCCCCGTTTGATTATGACAGCTCTGTGTCTCACTTGCATTAATCTTCACCGCTGCTACATATAAATGTTCATCAATATGGGTAATGTCCAGTCGAGACATACAAGTATACGTCATTTACCATTTCACATTCTTGTTTTTCCAGATTTGTTTGTACCACTGGAACACAGCCGTAAACAGACATCTATACCATTCCAATATGGCCTCCAACTGTGGGTACACAACAAGCTAGCATGTCATCTCTAGTCATATTAACCTCATTGGGTAAAACCACCAAAGAGAGCAGTTGTGTCTGCAGCTCACCACTCCCCCCATGTGAAAGCTAACGGGACTCTAACTTGACTTTAAAGGAAAACACCTAACAACTGTGAAATCCATCTCTTCTCTTTCTGCGCGTTAACCGGATGAAACCATGCATCAGAAAGAACAGACTGCAGGTCGGGGGAGTGGCCTGTCACACCAGAGTGTCTGTGACATCAGCATTACTTTGAATTAGTTATATTTTTGTTGAGATTCCAAACGACAGCGCAGAAGTCTTAAAAACCTCAGCAGAAGAGCCGTATCTACCGGAGCGGTGATGCAAACTCAGTTTTCCATCTCCTCATATCTGAGAGAAGATCTACTGCTCCTCCAGCACGTCATCATAAGAGCTCCTGATAGCAGTCATTAGGTTCTGCTGGGGTGTCAGGCTGAAAAACACCGCCCAATCTCACTTTGATGCAATTTTCATGACGCAGGATCATTCATCTCCATGTAAAAGGACAAAAGTGATCTCCACCCACATAAAAACAGAGAAGAACTATTTGTCAGCTCGCTTCTTACCATAAACTGATCTGTTGTCATGAAAATTGCCTGTGTAGAAAAAAAAGAAAAGAGGAGCGGCTTCAGAACAATGACGATACACAAGTTGTCTGGCTGACTGCACGCATTCATGTCAGCTCTGAGTGATTTGAGGAGTGCAGCCATCGATCCAGGGCGTACCGCTGCACACCCCGTCACAACTTATCTGAGCCTATAAGGCCCAGTGAGTCATCTCGCTCAAGGAGATCGACGGCGCTCGTTTGTCAATGCAAATGGAAAACTCTGGGAGGAGCACGGCCCGAGGTGGAGCCGTCTGAATGCAAATCTCCCACCGCCATCTGCTTCTGCTCGCCGCCGCCGCCGCTCTACCTGCTGTGCCCCCATCTCCCGTGGGAAACGCTGTTTTTTAAAGATGCTGACCGCACCGGAGCTCGTGTCCTCAGGTCATAAATCTGATCCGGGAACACCTGCCCAACCGTTCTTCCCACAATGCTTAGCGTCGTCGCCTAAATAATCCTCAATATTTGATGTCCTCTAATTATTGGATTCGCCGCGTATCTTCAGGAGTGAAAACTAATTGTGTGTTTTTTAGTAAGCATTCACACAAAAGTGATTCTCCTGCTCCTTTACGTATGTTTTTCAGCCTAAAAACTCAAAAACTGAGTGATTTCAGTAATCTTGGTATTAACGGGCCCTCACCATGAAGATCAGGGGTGGGCAAACTACGGCCCGGGGGCCACATGCGGCCCCTTAAGCTACTTAATGTGGCCCTCCAAATTAAAATACATTGAATCAAAAATCCTAATTATTGTTTTATTTTCATTGTATTTCTGGTTTCTTCTCATGAATGGTGTTGTTTCTCTGACGTTCGTGTGTGTTCCTTTCTGAGTCAGATGGTGATCTTTCGGATTATTCCTACACCACATAAATGCAGCATTTCTTTGAGTTCACATTTTCCTCTGAAGAACATCAACCCATTGGATCACCCAAAAGAGAACAAAAATCACAATTTAGAAATTAAAACTCCCAAATTTTCTGTTTTTAAATTAATATATGTGAATTTGAATCAAAATTAAAGCATGTTTTTCTCTAGATTCCATATTATTTTTTTAGTTTATGAGGTTGATTACCCAATCTCTCCTTCCATCTGCTCCTTGTCCGGCCCTTATGCCAAATTTTAGAACCCTTTATGGCCCACGAGTCAAAACAATTGCCCACCCCTGATGAAGATTCTACTCAAATGCATTTTACTGTTCATTCCTCACTATAAAGAACCTCAAAATGGTATTTTTTATCCGTTCATGCATTTAAGAGTAATCCTCTAAAAACCTGCTCTGTCTGCAGCAGCCCCTCCCATAACCACAAAAATGAGCGGTTGGAAACGTGCTGACGTAAGATCGATACCAACAGCTCCCTCCAGGAAGAGTCTGCTCTGAAAGCTCCGCCCCCAGACTCAATTTCTCCACTGAGCTAGTGATGATCAGCATAAAACCTTCATTCTAGATGCAGAATACCGTCTATCTTCCAGTTGTGTCCTGTCTTCAATAAATTCCAGCTCAAACAGGAGTTTGTTACTTTGAACGCGTCGTTCCTTGAAGCCCCCCATCCCGATCCCCGGTCCGGCACAGCCATGTTGAAGCAGCGTGTGTGTTGTGAAGCATTGAAGCGATGGTCAGCCCAACTAAATGAAGATATATCGTATATGCATCCACCTTTGAAGAAGTTTGGATTATTTTCTGGAGAGAAATGCAGACACGCGTGTCTGGGATGATGTCATGAAGCTGACAGCAGCCACACGCAGCGGCAGGCGGAGCTTCAGGAATCCAGACGTTTTACTCACAAAATATAACTAATATTTAAAAAATAATTTGTTTTTTAGAGTTTCAAAGATAATATATGATCATATATATGGATATAGTTCTCTCTGAAACGCTAAAGAAATCATGGTAAGGCCCCTTTACAACGTTCAGCTCGTTCAGGACATTACTGCTTGTATTTTTGCTATTCATAAACTTTTTAGTTTTTGAAATATTGAGCAAAATATGCCCAATAGGAAATGACGGAGAAAGTCTTCAAATTTAAAGATTTTAAGAAGATTAGCAACAAGATTTAATATATTCATGGGTCATGTTTTCATCCTTTATTTCATCATAAATTTGGAGTTTAGCTAATATTTCAGCAACATGCTAAAGTTTTTGACTTATTTAGTTTACTGAGGAATTTTAGACTGTTTTAGAGTTAAGCTAGTATTTTAGCGATGAGCTAGCTTTTTTGCCTAATTTGGCTGATATTTAAGGAACACACTAAATATTTTTGCTAAATTAGCATGTGAGGATTTTTAAGCAATTCTACTACAAAATTATCAGAAATCTAGGCAAACTTCAGCGCTATTTCAGGGTTCTTTAACAAAATTTCCAGACTTTTATATTTTACATTTTGCAAATAGCTTTTGCATTTTGAGCAAATCCCTTCAGCAATTAAAGTTAATTACGTCACCATTTTCAGCAGAGAGCTTCAGCATCTTCAGCGACTACTTTCAGCAAAAAGCATTCATAACAGCGTTATCACAGGTAATGCAACTTTTCTAGTTCTTTTTAAGTTTCTCTTCTACTTTACAAGCTCTCCCAACTTAACTGAGAGGTGTGTAAATAAATGTCTGTGAGGTTGAGAGTTCACAGCCGGGGAAAAGTCAACATCTACCCCATGAGGAAGCTTGATGCATCGGTGTTCAGTCGTCATGGTAACTTTAGTGTTAATCTCTTCATTGTCCTAACTCAGCACAATCGCTTTAATGAAAGCTATCTGTCAAGGGGTAACGAGTGAGTCAGAAGTAAAGCGGGCATCAAATGGCGTCGAGTGCATAAATCTCCCAGGAGCGGCGCCCTGAGCTGGAACGGGCCGAGGCGCCGCCGTTTGCAGAGCCCAGGAAAAAGCCGTATTTCTGCAATAACAATCACAAGGTAATTTTAGTGATATTATTCTGAAACTGCTGACAGATCTGGGGAATGTGCTGACAGTTTTAACACCTATACTGTGGAAAGTGCTTTTGATAGCTCTTCTTTGAAAGGCCAGACTATTGACTGTACCCGAGAGGAAGTGTGCACTCAGCAGAAATTTCCCTGGATGAGAACGCGGCAAACGCCTCCCTCATGTCGGCGTCGTATAAACACACCACTGCACATGTACATCTGAGCACAAGAATCATGTAACACCTGTCTGCAAACGTACGAGCCTTCTTCAACACAGGAAAGCCCAGAGGGGGGGAACTCTAAAGTTAACCACGAGAAGAGGCTTCCTGGAAACTCAGGTGGAGCAGGAACTTCACCCACAGTGGAGCGTGGAGGCGGAAATGGCGTGACTCCAGCCAAATCTGAGTCCTTACTTTAGAAGAGCAAACCCTGGAAAGATACAGCGGACTGAAAGCAGCCAGAGACTAGACGTTCTTGCCAGTTGAGTCGGGTCAGCATTGCCGGGGTAATTAGGTCAGCTGACAGTCTGAGAGGCGACTTCTGCCCGTCAGCTTCAGGCCGGCAGCTCTGCAGGGGACTTTGACGGCTGACCTCCCGGTGGAGGAGGGAAGGCAAACAGACGCTCACTTTGAGGAATCGATGAACGATCACATTATCATTTACTGAGCCGAGGCCGTGAGGCAAACTGGGCTCTTGATTGTATAAAAGCTGATGTTGACTTGGATCAGCACCGAGGCTGTCGTATTTATACACTCGGCTCCACATCGAGACGGAAGGTGGAGTTCACTTTCACATCAGGTTGAGATGCTGCTTGTTGTAGAAGATAACAGGAAAGTGAAGCTTCAGTCCCATGAAAATGGTGTTTTCAGCGAAGGAGGTGTAGTTTAGATCGGTGCGTCTGTGATATAGAGAGTGGTACCGAGCAAAGGGATGCCAGGATCTCCACAGAACTTTCTGTGGAGGTTGAGGGGTTTTCTCCTCCACCTTCTCCCGAGGCAGATACTCAGGGTCGACCAGGGTATAGGCGACCGCCCTACAGCTCCAATAAACGGGCATTTGCAGCAGTAATGGTGTCCAAAATTGTTTGTTTTTTGTTTTTATTTCAAGGAAACTGCAAGTAAATACTCTATCCCTCTACCACAGATGTGAACTGCATCGCGCCATGCTGCGGCCGCAGCTGCTGCTACTGCGGCTGCGGCTGCGGCGGCTGCTGCTGCTGCTGCTGCTGCAAATAAATACATTTTCTCTCCAGTTAGGGCACTCTGAAGACAGAAGTTTACATTTAATTTTCGTTTCGTTTTTGTTGTGTATTTTCCAAGTGATACATACTAACATAGATGACTGACGACTATTGATGATGTCTAAATTAGAAGACACTGTTTTTCCATGACATTCCACTTGTAGGGCTAGTTGCAGGAGTAGGAAAAGGAAGGTGAGGAATTCGGATTCTGCCTCTTGAGGTTTCAGAGATACTTTTAACCCTTTCCAGCTTCATGCAACTGAACAATCCTGGATCGTAGATCTTCTGGAAGCTCTTTTGTGCGAGACATGGTTCACAACAGGACGTTCTTCTGGAATGCAGCAAACTCTAATCTGTGTTTGTTTCTACGAGACAGGACAGCTTTAACCAACACATCCGATCTCATCCCATTGATTGGATTCCAGGTTAGCTGATCCCTAGCTTCAGTTAGCTCTCAGGAAAGTCATTTGGGTTCACTTCTTCTTTTCCATTCTATACTTTAAATGTTCATAAATTGTGTTCAATGAAAAACACAACACGTTATTTGTGTTGCATTAGTTCAAACAGACTGTGACTCAGATGAAGATCAGAACACATTTTATGACAAATTCATTCAGAAATGAAAGCAATAACATGCAGTACTATTCCTGCAACAGTACCTGTACCTGCAGTTAACTAAGATATCATGAGGCCACATTCCACACTTGAACCTTCCAGGCTTCCATCCACTCGAACAAACACTGGTTCAGATCCCTGAAGCTTCACTCAACAAGAAAAAAAAAGTCTTTACTGACATTTTTGCAGCCAATCGTTCTTTACTGAACTCAAAGGAAAATCTGTTCTTAAAAATACAAATCAGTTCCAGGACGCCTCGTCCTTCTTTCTGTAGAGTTCTGTGGGATGGATTCACCTGAAGAAAAGCGACCTGTGTTCTAGAGAGTGCTGGTAGGAAAGATTCCTTTCAGTCACACTGACTTTAAGTAAAAGCTCAAAAATGAGTATGATCTAAGTTTGTAAAGTTTCTATGCTTTTCTCCACAAACCTAAACGTGACATTAAGAGCCAAAAATGTGACAACAGAGTTTGTTTTCAGGGAGAAAAGAAGAAGAGAACCTATAAACCCAAGAGCTTTCAGAGTTCCTCACCTCCTGAAAAGTTTGCTGAATGACAGCGTGTTCTTGTTCTCCGCTCATCGTCAGGATGAATCAAGTTTTCAACGGCGGTCTTTTCATCAGAAGGAAATCACAGACAGATCCAGAAGCAGAGGTCCAAAGTGAGACGGCACATAAAGAAAGGTGATAACAGGGCGCTCTGACAAATGATTAGCTGGGTCTGACAGCGACCGCTGAACGGCGCCTTTCATGACAGAAGGTTACGGTAAACAGGAGCCGCTCGTGGGAAAACCAACACTGCAGAGAAGCTCTGTGAGTACGAAGTAAAACATCTAATAATATCAGGAGAAGAAGGAGAAACTGGAATGTTCTCACAAACAGATTTTCAACAACGCTTTAATTAAAACAAAAAAATCACTTCTGTTTTTTCTAAAAAGATTATTTACACCGTCTTCATTTGTCTAATTTATTCAAACAGATTATATCTTCTAATCCTGAACCCATTTCTATCTTTTGTATCTGGAATCAATCTTTTTAATATATTTCTATAAATTATTATTAAAGACACAAAATCCTCCTAGAGTTTTTAGGCAGATGGAGATTCAGAGTAACTGTTTCAGTTTCATCTTCCTGTGAGCATCTAACGTTTTTCATTTTAAGTTAAGAAACTTTTTAAAATAAAAAAAATGAATAAAATCAATCTAATAAATCAAACTCATCCTAAAGAATAAATAAATCAGCAAAGAGTTGCTCCAAATACTTTTTAGATGAACTTTGAGCCCATTTTGCCCAGGATTCAGCTCTGTCTTTATATGTCTTTAAATATAAAACCATAAATATAAAAAGAAAGTCATTCGAAAAGTTGTTCTTGTTTTCTTATGAAAGAAAAAAAGATTCATTACTTTAAAAAAAATTCTTTTTAAATGACTGTGTGGAGGTTCAGGAATCATCTTCTCTTTATTAAGTATCTGTCACAAACAGGCAGACAGCTGCTTCCACCTGCAGCAGGGTTATTAGTTCAGACAGGAACTACCACAGATAAAAGTCCACAACGCTCAATCAGGGTCAGACAGGCAGAGGTCAATAACAAGCATGGGGTCATTCAAGAAGAGGTCAGGGTCAGGGCAGGCAGCAACCAACCAGAGAACAAGCAGGGTCGGGTCAGAAACAGAAGATCAGGTCCAGATAGAAATGCTTAGTAATGCAGGGAGAGCGGAACAAACAATACTTCACACTGAGTGAGGCTCTGTGAAGTGATTAAGACGCAGGCGGGAGATTGTCAGATTGGAGTCAGCTGAGCGGCACGTGGGGAGTGTGCGCTGGGGAAGCTGGGAGATGTAGTGCAGTCATTACTCTGGAAACAGTTCCCATCGTTGACCATAGAGGGAGTCAGAAATCTGGCTCCCGACAGCATTCCTAGTTGTCTTTTAACTATAATAATGCAGTTTTCAGCCAAAAATCCAAAAACCACTGTCATTATTTAGGACATAGTTTCTGCAGAGCGGCAGCAGTTCATCAGAAACTCACCTGAGTTATGGGCAGGACTGTTAACACGGAGCAACCTCGCCCCCCCTTTCCTCTCAGGGGCCTGCCAATTATATCTTCTAAGTCACAAATACAGTCTCTTTTTTAAACAGCATTTTTTCGTCTGCTCCTGATCCCCAACAATTTGAATAAAGAAATCTTGAGAAATGCAGTTTTAATCTTAATTTTCTTCATGCATGTCGTCAATCATCAGATAAAAACACCAAAAATACAGTTTTCCTCGGATTGGGTCTTTAAATGGACTCAGTAGTATTTGAAAGAGGTGTTTGTCACTTTCATTTCATAAAATTGAGCTGGAATCAGACGGTAATAGAAGGACAGGTTAAAAACAGACATTTCTACAGGTCACGCTCCACTGCTGCTGCTTTGCTCCGCTCCAAGACGGCGAGCAGTTTGACTTTTGAATCATCCGCCTGCTTCTGGTACGTAAACAAACACATTCTATAAGCTGACTGTGTCCTGATGAAAAACTGATTTCCCCGTAGAAAGCCGTCTCTTCATTGACGCCATCTGGCATCTCAAAAGAAACTGATGAAGCCAAACATCACAGCATCTCCTTCCAACAGGGACGGGTTAGGCTGCAGAGTAAGCGTGACATTTTCCCGGCCATAAAGACATATTACTGATGTGCGGCGGCGCTGCATTTACTTTACGCACCAACGTTTAGTAATTTTCCTCCTACTGTGATAGGAATCAGAGGCAACTTACCAGCTGGAGGATTCAGCGACTGGAACATCTGTCAAAAGAAGGAAAACGACAATCATGAGTCAAACAATTCCACACATAAAGGAAGCAGCTGAGCACTGACAGGAAAACTGGCCTTTCGGGTTTTCTTCCTTCATGTTCTACAAACTCAAATGATAAAGAAACAGATGTCTTTTAGTGGTTGTTTTACACTAAAAACTAAAAGAAAGCATTGTAAATATGTGTAGATCCAAATTTTCTGCTGAAGAAGAAGAAGTATCTTCCAAAACAGACATGGAGGAGAGTCTCCGTGTTCTCCTTCTGACCTTTATCATATTTCTCATATTTTCATTGAAGGATTGGTTTTCTCGTTTTTGTTTCTTCCTCAGACTAATATGGGACAGGAAGTCATCAAGAGACAGAAACATCCCTGAAAGCGTCGTCATTCAGACAGCTCCTGCAGCAGAAGGTGAATGTTGCTGTAAACAAAGAGGACCGAATGATCTCAAACATTGAGACTTGAGTAAACTCTCAATATCCTCCGTGTCATCCATGTAATGTAAGTATGATTAACAGTCAATGCTTCCATGTGATGATGGCTCCTCCCACACATGATGGGAGTGTCTAGTTAATGAACACATTCTTGGAGGAGAGCTGAGCATCAAATATGATGTGAGTCAGAAGAGGCAGCAGACCTGAACGAGAAGCTGGAATCGCTGTGAATGCAGCGTTATGACGTCTTCAAGGATTTGGTAAGATGTGTTGCACTTAATGTGACTTATTCTCCAGAGCATCCTAAACCCTGGAGCCGTTTATACTCCAGAGTAGATTATAATCTGGTGCCATTAAAACTAATTTACACTCTGGTTGGATTTAAACTCCAGAGTGAATTACTTTCTGGAGCGACAGAAACTCCGGAGCACCTCATGCTCCAGAGAGGCTTTACTCTGGAGCGATTTATGCTCAGAAGAGATTTATACTTCAGATTATAGAGAAGTATAGGAACGTTATTATCTGGGGCAATTCATACTCCAGAATATAGTGAAATACAGGAATTATACTTTGGTGCAATTTATATTCCAGATTATAGCGAATTATAGCAAATTATATTCCTGTGGAATTTATATTCCAGATCGACGTACACTCCGGTGCAACTACGGTTTTTTCTTTTGTATCGTACATTCGGTTGTTCCTGCAACTTATACTCCGAAAAATATGATACAAGTGAAAAGAAATCCCCTCAGAGTTGAACTCAACTGCTGTTAAAACAGATTTCTCACAGCAAAACTGAGCACAAAGCATGTTTTTGAAAAACAGAGATCAGATCCCATCAAGATGATTTTTTGTTGAGGACAGGATCTGAATCCCATCTACCCCCCCATCCTCAGTTGCATAACAGACCTCCACTATGCATTATTATGATCAGCCAGAATTCCTCTGTGCATCTCCACCGCGGCCCACTTAACGGATTACCACACACAGACTTGCTAGAAAAGCTTTTTAATTAAACACTAATCGCCTCACTTTGTCCGACAGAACTTCTCTGAGACATAAATCTCCCGGTTTATCTGGGCATGTAATTAACAGAGCCTGTTTGGCAACATTATCCAGGTAGTAAATATATCATACTTAGACATAACTTGATCCAATTAAAGGGGAAAGTTAACTCCCCGCATGTCTGACCGCCTTAAGCAACAATCAAATCATGTTAAGCAGAGATTAAAACAACATTCAACCGTCTGAACTCGCTCTGGGGTAACTGATAAGATTACAGGGGGTAAGAGCATGCAGCGTTTACATAGCTGAGCCATTTTATCGAGTGAGTCCTGCTTTTATGATGCCCAGGACCCTCTGAGGACCATGTGGAGAAGAAGGAGCTCCACACAGACTTTCATTGTTTACATCTATGCAGTTCAGTGGCTTTTATCTGAACATAATTTGTTTTTAAATGTATATAGTTTAATCATCATCTTTTAATATTTATTGCTTTGTAATTGGCTGTCTGTGAGCCAGAGTTTTGCTTCAGCTTGTGGTGAGATTCTTGAATCCTTGACTCCACTACCTCCAAACAAACCGATTCAGATGAACAAAAACAAAATCAGCTGTGAGGACAAAAAACAAAAATAAAGAACTGCTGAATGCTTCCAAGGCTCTGCTGCCTTCTGTTTGGTTCAGGAATTTATTGATGCAAATTGTGTTGAAAAAATTCTTGCAAAAAAAAAAACCCTGTTCAGATGTAATCCTGAAATAAGTTATGCACAATTTCATCATCAGAAAACAGGAGTTTTATAAACAGATATGTAAAAGAACATAAAAGTTCTTATTGATTAGAAATTCATTTTCCTTAACCGCTTTGTCCCTTTCGAGGTTGCAGTGTGCTGGAGCCTAACCCAACTCAAAATTTGTATTTAAACTAATCCTTTCAATCCCCGCCCCCAGCCCCGCCCCCAGCCCCTGTTACCTTCCTGAGTCGTGCAGTCATTTGTTTAAAGCCTTGTTTGAGGACACTTTCTGTTTGGATTTCTCCTGGTTCGGATGTGGACTGGATTCAACCCAACACGCCTGAACTCTGCTTCCCCATTCTCTCTTCTGCTACTCCCACAGTGAAGCCCACGCCCCAGGGGTCAGGAGGCTCCACCCCGTCAAAGCAAGAATCAAAGCTCCTTGTGTTCAATACAACAAAAGTATTCCTTATGGTGTTTTCTATTTGTCAAAACTCCACACAGAAATAAAACATCTCCATGCAAACGTTCCTCACGGACAGTTCCGGTCCCCACGAGCGCTTTCTGCTCCTGTGCGCACGTGTTTAATCTCTGTTGATAAAGTCCTGGTGCGCAGGAGACCGTCTACTTCCACGTGCGTGAGTTTCTCCCTCGGGCACGAGTGATGCGTGCACGCAAGCAGAGGCTCAGTGAGAGCGCACAACACTTTGGTCACGTGCGCTCATGGAGACTCAGCATCTTTCTGAACGCGGGGAAAATGACTTAACATTTGTGGGCGGAGACAGAGGACTGCACTGCTGTCCAGCTGCAGCAGAAGATGACTTTTTCATCACCACTAGATGAGAGCTCAGAGCTGCTGGACGCTGCCGCACAGCTGCTCAGTTTGAACACAAACTGAGATGTATCAGGAGCTGCAGCATCCACAGTCTCCTGGACTCTGACGGAGCAGCAGTGGGTTTAGGTTCGGGTAGTTCAGGCTGTCATCCGGCGCGGCAATTTAAAAAATAACTGTGCTGGTTTTCTATGACACCAGAGAATTAGCGCCCCCTCAGCTGCTCACGGTGGGGGGGTCATTTCAACTGTGGGTCTCTCCCAAATGAAGTGGACGGATGAGATGGGGGAGGAGGAGGAGGATACTATATAAGTTAGTTTTATTACACAGATTTTAATACAGATCTATCAAATTCACACTTTTTTTTTTTTTATTAATGTTTGTCTGAAATGGCCAAGTAAAAATGGAGAACACAAAACATGTTGAGGTGAGAATTGGTTTAATCGACGCCTTTGGCAGGAAGTTTGTCCAAACACCAAAAAGATTGACGAAAAAAGTCAAAAAGCATCTGGTAACAAATTTAGAAAAAAATTAGAAAATTAAAAGAAGAAGAAGAGAAACGAGATAAAGAGAAAGATAACCTCTCATAAAAGGGGACAGCAGAGGACAGGATGTTGATTATATTTTGAAATTTGTCAGTATTAATTTTTTCCTGTCTTAATTCTTATTCTCTTTCTTATTTTTTATATTAATGTTTGATCCGTGCGTGGAGATATCTTATTTCTGCGTGGAGTTTTGACTAATAAATAATGAGCTCATTTAGACACAGCATCACTCGCCCTTACTGGTGGATGTGTGTAACTGCAGTTACATGTGACTGAAAGATCGCCACTTGATCATGTGATCAATTAGACGTCAGGAGCTGCTGGCGCTTGTAAATTAGGTGGTGACGTATTTGTGAGGATACTGGAAGTTAAATGCACTCATGATGCAGGACTGATGCTGTCATACGGTGTCCTTACGCCACACTCTGGTGGATGGTAAGGTGCACATACTGAACGTACAAATGCTGCACACACAGTGTGTGTACAAGATACATTCTACTTTACTTTGCTGTACTTTACTTTATGGTGGAGTGACCGTTTACGCACGTCTTGAAGAGAAAAATTCACAGAAGACTAGAGAGAGATGATAAATATATATGTATCACGGCACCCAGGAAGAAGTCAGAGGAGAAAAGTCACGTCATCCATGACTGTGGTCACGGTATATTGGTCAAAGTTTCTGTAAAGTTGTGGTGAAAATAAAACGTTGCAAGGTGTGCAACAACTTGTGGGGTGTGCATTATTTGTGTTAACAGTTGCAATCTCAACTTTGTGAAATCCTAGAGGGTCTGAAACATTCACGGTGTGTCTCTTAACATTCATCAATAAAACCAAACACTCAGCAGCTGCAGTCAGGTGTTGATAATCATGAAGGTTAATGAAGACCTGGTGAAGCAGAAGATGTGTCAGCTCTCGAGCATTCAGGTGAGCAACAGCTAAACATCACAAGGGAAAGTAAAAAACAAAACCACCATCCTCTCTTCACACCAAAACAGCAGTGAGAGAGCATGGGTAATATGGGAACTTCCAGAAGGGTTTTGTTTTCTTTAACCATACAACAGTGTGTTGGGGTTTCACTGAAACGCTTCAGGATTGAGGGCGGACCTCTATACGTCTCCAGTAACCATGATGGTCCACGCTGCAGTCTTCATGTAAATTCCTTTTCCGTTTGCTGCCCCCTGGCTGCTGTGACAACAATCTGCCCAGCACTCACTAACAAAAGAAAATATTTCCTTTGCTTAAATCTGAGACCACCTCTCTGTTAGCGGCGGCGAGTGCAATAACCATCAAAACAGGAAACCACCTGAGCCAGCACATACATACATACATACATATACCAAGGCTGTGTCCCACCAAGTGGGGTAGCCTAGACAGGGCACGCATTCTTTTTCTTCCCTCCTTTCCCTCCCCAAACCCTTCCTCCTTTCGTGTCTGTGGGCCTGATCTAAGCCACACCCCACTGTACCCGGGTCAGCTGCACAGTCCAGTGTTGGCACCTCCACAGCAGGGCCTCAGCCGTAAACTGGTTTACCCCTGCCACTTCATACCAAGACCAGGCCTCTACCACACCATCCATTCATTCATACACAAACTCTCTCCATCCAACCCTGTCCTGAGCAGCCTCTCTCCCTTGCACCACAGTCATCCCTCTTGCATTCAACGCCCTTCTGACACCCTCCGTCCATCCCATTCGCGGCCTTCCTCTCATTCTCACTCCACTCACATCTGATTCATATACCTTCCTCGCCAATCTCGCCCTTTCCATTCTCTCAATATGTCCAAACCATCCCAGTGCCTTCTGCTCTGCTCTCTCAGCCAACTCCCTCAACACACCAGTTCTCTCTCGGATTTCTTCATTCCTCACACGATCCATACGCGTCACACACACATACTCCTCAGACATCTCATCTCAGCAGCTACATTCAGCCTCCTCTTCTCCGCCACTTTCAGACTCCAGGTTTCAGCCCCATACAACGCTGTAGGCACCACCACACCCTCATACAGTCTCCTTTTCGCCTCCCTTCCCAGTGACCTACATTCAAACACTCTCTTCATCCCCCCCCATACCTTTCGTACTTCATTCACTCTAAACTCTACCTCTCCCCCTATTCCACCATCCACATCAACATGTGACCCCAAATACTGAAAACACTCTACCTCTTCCAGCAACTTCCCATTTAATATCACATTCAACCTACGTTCACCCTTTGACCTCGTACACCTCATCACCTTACTCTTACTCTCATTCACTCTCAACTTCCTTCTGTCACACACCCTTCCAAACTCATCAACCAAACGTGCCAAACTCTCCTCTGAATCAGCCACTAATGCAGTATCATCTGCAAACAACAACTGATTCATACTCCATTCGCTGCCATCAGCATTCACCATGCTCACACCCATACCTGCCACTCTTACATTCACCTCTTTTACCACACCATCCATGTACAGATTAAACAACCACGGAGACATCACACATCCCTGACGCAGACCAGCCCTCACAGGGAACCACTCACTCATGTTACTTCCACTCTCACACACGCTCTACTATTCCTATACATACTCTTCACACCTTCCAACAATCTCCCCTCAATACCATACAGACTCAACACAACCCACAACGCCTTTCTATCAATCCTATCATAAGCCTTCTCTAGATCCATAAATGCCCAAAACACCTCTCTCCCCTTAGCCAGATACTTTTCACACACCTGTCTCACAACAAACACCTGGTCCACACACCCCTCTACCTCTCCTGAAACCACACTGTTCTTCACCAATCATACACTCCGTCCCCTCTACTATCCTATTAATCAGCACTCTCCATACACTTTGCCTACAACACTCAACAGACTAATACCCCTAAAACTATCACAGTCATACTTATCGCCCTTGCCCTTGTACAGGGGAACCACACACGCGCTCACCCAGTCAAGTGGCACCTGCCCACTTATAAAGCACACATTCAACAGTCTCACTAACCACTCAATCACAATCACTCCACCACTCTTCAGACATTCCACCGTACACCCATCCACACCTGCAGCCTTTCCTGCTTTCAACTCTCCACAGCTTGCTCAACTTCCTCTCTCGTAATCAGTGCTTCATTCAACTCTCCAATACATTCAAACTACTTTCCCTTCCATCCGTCACAACCACAGCATCCCGCTCTTCCTCCACATTCAACAGCCTCTCAAAATACTCCGCCCACCTCTTTCTTACTGCATTCCCCTCATTCAGCATCCTTCCGTCCTCTGTTTTCACTTTCTCCTCCCTCCCAGACACTCCCTTTCGTGCTCTTTTCACCTCCTTCCAAAACATTTTCTTGTTCTCCCGAAAGTTGTCAGTCAACTGTCTGCCCACCTTTCGTCCGCAGCCACTCTTGCCTCACGCACAGCCCTCTTAACATTACTTCTCTTCTCCTTGTAGCACTCATATGACTCCCTGTCCTTTCTCTGCAGCCACACTTCATACGCACGTCTCTTCTCATTTACGGCCAGCCTTACCTCCTCGCACCACCTCACTTCCCTTTCTTACACCACCCCCAACACGTCTCACACCACACACTTCCTCTGCACATCCAACCACTGCACTCTTAAACTGTTTCCATTCTTCCTCCACACCTACAACCACTTGCTCCTTCACCACATTCCATCTGCCACCTATTTCCCCTGATACTCACACGCTTTCTCTCCGTCCTTCAAAACACTAACTCTCAAAACTTCTCTTGCATCCCCACTCTTTCTCGATCTCACCCATGGCATACCCACACGCAACCTTCCTTCCACCAAGTAATGATCAGACATACCTCCACTCTCTCCCTCCTCACACTTACATCCAATAATCTACTGCATGCAACCTTTGAGACCACACGTAATCCATCAGTGCTTTATCAATCACCCTTCCACCACTCTGCCTCACCCATGTATACTTATGAATCTCTTTCTTTCTGAACCATGTATTCCCTATCACCATCTCTCTTTCAGTGCACATTCCTATCAGTCTCTCACCACTATCATTCTTTCCAGGAACACCATACGCACCAACAACACCCTCAATTTTCTTCTCACCCACTCTAGCATTCAAATCTCCCATCAGCACTACATTCACATTTGCTCCAAAACCTTGCAAGCACTCATCCAGATCATTCCAGAAAGTCACTCTCTCCTCTTCGTTCCTCTCACTGCCAGGACCATATGCACTCACAAACACCCACAACTCATTCCGAAATTTCACTTTCACCCACATCAATCTTGGTGAAATCTCCTTCCATTCAACCACTCATCGCCTCACCTCACAACTCACCAGCAAAGCCACACCTTCTCTTGCTCTCCCACTCTCTACACCAGACCTTCTACCACTCACACTTCCAAACACACACTCCCCCTTCCCTTTCATCTTTGTCTCACTCAATGCTAACACACTCATTCTCCTTCTTTCAAACATTCTTCCAATTTGATCTCTCTTGCTCTCGTTCATACTACACCCCCTCACATTCAAGGACCCAATCATAAGGGTTTGGGGAGGCAACCTCCCCTTCCCAACTCTGCCCCGTCTATTTTTAGGAAAAATAGATACAGGGGAGAGGATTCCCAGTCCCCTCGCCCCGACTAAACAATCCAGCCCTTCAAATCCAGTCCTGGTTCCCGGATTAACATTTGTTTGACACATCAACCTGGAGAGGATCAGGAGCTGCTTCCAAACCACCGTGACTCAGACCTTCAGGGAGTGGACATCCCAGCAGCTCTAAGAACTGAATCATGACACGCTCAGCCTTTGTAACGTCTGTTAAAGGTTGGAGTCTGTGACAAAACCATCTGAACAAGACAGAACAAGTCGGACCTGCGGGGAGAGCTGGGCTGCTGCCGCGTCAAACCTGAAGAAGACGTGAGGTTCCACATAACAGCCCGTGAGAAACCGCTAGACCTGTTGAGCAGAAGCCTTCTGGAGGAAAGAAGTGAGCAGGACTTGTGCGTGAGCGAACCTGCAACCCGTCTGTCCGGCAGAACCAGAACTTTGCAGGCAGGTTCTTGCTTGATGAAGTGTTGGCTCCTCTGCCTGCAGCTGATCCGTCTCCAGTGGAGATAATCAAATGGATTTCAGTCGAGGTATGGGGTCAAATGATGATCAGCTTAAGGTTAATGGAAAACCAGAAGGACATTTTTAAAAACAGGCATCGCAAATTTGAGAAAAAATTGAAGATTTAAAAAAAAAAAAAAAAAATGCAAACTTGAAAGAAAATTGAAAAAAAAAATCAAATTTGAAACTTAAATAAAAAAGGCAAGCTGTTATGAATAAAAAAATTAATATTTATTTGTATTTCATTTTTGTTTCTCATTCTTTGCTTTCTCTGTTTTCAGTTTCAACACAGAGTTTTGAGTTTTTGCTACTAAGTTGATCCTAATTTTACTTGGGGGCGGGGCTTGTTACATTTCATTTTTTCAAATATTTAAGGATTACTTAACGTTTAAAATATTTATTTTTTAGTTTAAAACTGCTTTTAAATTCTCCATTTTATTTTTGAATTTACAATACCTGTTTTTCATTCACTTTAAGCTGGTCCTGATTTGACCCCACACAGAAGTATCAGTCCATTACAGGAAAATAAAAGACTTCTATTCACCGTGAAAGAAAGAGAATAATTACAGTTAAGTTCACCAATGTCAAAAAAATGAAAAATTTGAAACTCTGTTTTAAAACTGATGTAGAACAAACCATTCACAGACCTAGCTGAAAACTTCTGCTGGTCTTTGTTCCAATTCTATGTCAAATCAAAGCTTCAAAGCTTCAAAGCTTCAAAGCTTAGTTTCTGTTTCTGTAGAACTCTGGGATCTGCAGCCACTAAAGATCCACTTGGTTCTGTTTCTTACAGACCAGCAAGAACCACAAAGTCCAACTTCACTGTTGAGAACGACACATTTTATGTTTTACTAATCATTAATCCGTACATTTATAAAATGTAGCTTTAAAATATTTACAATAATTGAATGATAAAAGTCTCAGATTCTGCAGCTCTGTCTTCTGTAGAGGACATTTCTGAAGATGAATATTTCCCTCCCCTGCACACTCCTGAACTAACTCCTTCTGGTGGACAGAGGACATTTTGGGCTTTTAGATGACATCAGATGTGAAGGGGCGGAGCTCTGGGACTTGTAGTTTTTGGTGCATTTAAAAAAAGTGACTGGAATAACGTTGTTTTTGACTGGTAGTCAGGAGCACATTTTTCTTTAAATAATCATTTTAACTTTTTTTTGTTTTTTTTTTTTAAGTTTGACAGCAGCACATGCAAGTACCTTTCAAAATAAAATACACCCCGTGTCAAATGTGATCCTCCTGCTGTAACAGATTAACTTGAATTAAGAGTGAAAGAACCTCAAACACGACATTTTCTATCATAAAGGTGAACCGTCATCCTATTTCTCTTTTTACTATCAAATATAAACATGTTAATGTTGGGGTAGAATCCTTTTTTATCCGTACATTTAAATAGAATAATGTACTTTAGGCACTTTGGATGCAGAAGATAGAGACGTGGGCTTTAGGCTCATTTTAATATCTACTCTGAGTAGGTTAAGTAGACTTAAACTTTTACCACAAATTTCTTCAGTTAAAAATCTGAACATATTTAACTGAAACAAATTAACCAAACGACAATCCCAATATTTAGTCAAATTTTTAGTATTTTTCCAAAAGAGCAACAATGAAAGAGTGAGGCCTGAATATAAAGTATGGATGTGGGGATTTATGAGCAGCACCTCCTGTTTATCCTCCAGAAGGTTTGGAGTTCCCTGAAACCAACTCACCTGTGGCGGGAAAGGACGCTCCGTCCCTGTTAGTGAGTCTCTCCGGGCCAGCAGAGGATGAAGATGCTGCAGGAGGCTGAGCATCGTCTGAGCCTGTCTCTGGTAACACGCCGTCCTCCTTCACAGACGCTTCAGAGTCTGAGGAGGCCTCCAAAGGTTTCTCCTCATCTGCACTGTCTTCAAACTCAAACTCCTCCCCCTTCTCCTCATCGTCCTCCTCAGCTTCGTCTTTTGCTGGTGGCTGAGACATCAGAGTGGTCATTCTTTCTGGAAGAAAAACATGAAATTCGGGAGTGAATTCATTTTTTAAAAAGTCTAAAAAATGTTTTTTATTTTGAAATAATATAAAAATGGAAAGTTTTTAAGGAGAGATTGAACATGAGTAAATGTAGCTGCCAACAAATAAAAAATAATTAAAATGATTATTTTTTTTAATTAAAATTAACTTAAATCATGAACAGACCACAGACAAATCTAGATATATAGCATTACCTGTAATAATACTTGTGTAAACGCTGTAAGAATGTGGATGCTGAAGATGATAGAGCTGATAGCTGAAGATGCTGAAATTAATAGCTTGCTAATATATTAGCTAAATGCCAAATTAGCCTAAAAATTGGACAATGTCTAATATTGCTAAAACAGCTGATGCTAAAATATTAGCTAAACTTTATATTATCATTTTAAAAAATGGGAAAATGTCTAATACTGCTAAAACATAATGCAAAAATATTAGCTTGTCTCCAAATTATTAAAAAAAAACTGGAAAAAATGTCTAATTTTGGTCCAACATCTAGTATAATGCTAAAATATTAGCAAAACTCTAAATTGGCCTAAAAAACTGGGAAAATGGCTGAATTAGCGCAAAACAGCTAGTATGTTGTTAAATAAACGCTAAACTCCAAATTGGCCAAAAAACTCAGTAGTTGATGAACATCTTAAAAGTTCTGAATGAATTATCTAGCTGAATGTTTCAAAGTGTTTGAAGGATTTGACCAATTAGGAATCTATTTCCAATCAAAATGTTCAGCTGGTTCAGGACATTACTGCTTGTATTTTTGCCATACATACAGTTGCTAACGTTTTCGACTAATTTAGTTTACTGAGGAATTCTAGGTTATGTTGGAGTTAAGCTAGTATTTAGGAAATGTGCTAGCGTTTGCAGCTAATTTGGCTTCTAGTGAGGATTTTTTTATTCTAATTTGGATTTTAGATAATATTTTAGCAACATGCTAGCATGTTTGGCCTATTTGTTATCTATGAAGGTGTTTATAGGCTAACTTAGAGTTTAGCTCTTATTTCTAACAACAGGCTATAACGTTTTAGACTATTTTTCTTTTTTTTTGGAAAAAATTTTGGAGTTTAGCTAGTATTTAAGCAAAAAGCTAGTTTTTTTTGGGCTAATTTGGAGTTTAGCTCCAAGTTTTAGCAAATTTGACATATATTAGGGATTTTAAGCAATTGTACTACAATTTTTTTCAGAACTTTTGGTCAACTTCAGCGCTCTTTCATAGTTCTTCTGCATAATTTCCAGTCCTTTAGCAAATTTAAAATGTTGCAAACAGCTTTTGTATTTTTAGCAAATCCCTTCAGCAATTAAAGTAAATGACGTCACCATTTTCAGCAAAAGGCTTCAGCTTTTATTGCAGGTAATGTGACTTTTCTAGTTACAAAAGAGTCATAATACAGTCTTTTATATTGTTGAAATGAATCATTTTTCAGTTAAATAAATGATCTATAACTGTTCTTGAGTTCAGAATCAAACTAATCTTTGGTGAAGTTTGAACCTTCAGGCGTTTCTTCACCGTGAGTCAGACGCAGAGCAGATATCGATTGTGATCACAGTCAAACGATAAGATGCACTCGCTCTGAACCGGAGCGCCGGCGTGCGGCTCGCATTCTCCTCCTGACAGGAATTATTTGGATTAAAGCGTTTGGGTAAATAAAGCAGGGGAATGGAACGCCGTCTTATCTCTGCAAAGGCAACAAAAGCTGCTTAAACATTTAAAACACGCCTGAAGTATTTGCTGTCTGAAACAAACAATCAAAACTTCTGTAACACGGGTGGCCTACAGGCCTTACTTACAAGCAAAAAACTAATTTATGATTTATGTTGTTCGATTCACTGATCAGACACTGGAGTTTTAGAAAGACTTTTTAATTGAAGTTCAAACAGTGAGAGAAAGTCTCATTCCAGGTTTCTAAAAGAATAGTTTGGATGTCAGAAATGTCAGAGGAATAAAAGTCTAAAGATGGTAAAACTAGAAAAATCAAGACACTCAATGTGGCTGCAGCATAACAACTAATGCATCGTTTCATTTCACTGCATCAGTTTTACCTAAATAAACTCAACAGAACTTGAATTATCCTCCAAATGATCCACATAGGAGGCGAGTATCTAACATAAAAGGTCAAATGCAAAGGGGCTCCACTTAATTTGTTAAGCGGTCATAAGATTGTTTTGCATGTGTAAACATTTAAATTTTAAGCTGTCTTTTTGATATTCAACAGGCTGATATTGTGATGATGATAAATTTCAATTCATCACTAATTGTCCTAAGTTTGATATATCTGTGTTAGTCAGGATGTGGTGGAGAAGGATCTAAACATTTACTAAACAAACTTAAACATGACCAAACCATGGGAGAACGAAGCAGGGATGTAGCATAACAGAACTGATGAACTGACAATGAAGAACTGAAAGAACAGAAACCTAAATACACTGAGGTTGATTAACTAAATGAATAGAGCTGTGGATGATTGACCTGAACGTGGTGAGACTGAGAAGAAAACCAGAACATGAGAAAACCTGAGCACAGAATCATGACAGTATTCTACATCACGATATTTAGTATCTTATATCACAATAACGATATATATCACAATATTAGGGCTAAATCGATTTGAATTGATTTAAGCTTAATAGATCAATAATTGATAGATTGAAAAAAAAACAAAGATTGATTGCACATAATGCTAAAGTCTGTTTGCTTGATGCTAACGTTTGATGGAATCTCCCATAGGACGGCTAATGCTAACACCCGGTTGACCCAAACATACATTGCTGACTAAATTAACATTTTTATAAACTCACAGACACATTTTCTGTCACAAATATGATATTTTTCAAACTGCTTGTCTGCTCTAGATTCACAACAATTAAAAAAAATTCAGAAATGCAATTTTGAGATTATTTTTTTGTATATTTCTATAAGAACATGTTAACAACACAAAAATCATCAGAGTGGAACAGAGTGGGAAAGAAACAATGAAGTCAAACCATCTCTCAAAATGTGACTACATGACAACAGCATTATTTCTGTGAAATCATGTCAAAAAGCCTTGTCCTTCTATCTTACTTTATAAAACCAAACTGTGTTCATCAGTTATTGAGGCGTGTTGAAGTGAAATTATTTAGGAGGACGCAGTGACCATTTAACACCACAAAGACAGACACAAACACATGAAGAAATGAGCTGATGAGAGGAATAATCCACGTTCTTACACATGAACTGAATTACAGCAGCTGCAGCAGGGATGTTCACACCCTTTAGCGGTGGGAGAGGGGTCATTGTAACGAAGTCTTATGACCATAACTTCTGTTCCCTGAAGGAGAGGAACGAGGTACAACACATGTACTATGGGATACAATGACAGGTGGGCGGTCCCGGCCTCTGCTTATAAAGCCCTGTCATTGGCGTCTCACCTTAGTTCGGAAGCCGCTCTTCCCGGAGCCCTGCGTAGCGGGGCAAAGATGTGTTGTTCCTCGTTCCTCTCCTTCAGGGAACAGAAGTTATAGCCATAACACTTTGTTCCCTTTCAGCCGGTACAACACATGTACTATGGGACATATATACATGCCTGTGAGCAGATACCAAGCTACAACACCTTAGGACCTATTAGGTCTAGATGCTGCAAGGAGGACATTGTGAGCCACCGTAGGGGCTGTCACGTCCAAACGGTATAAAAGTAAGAGGCGATGACCAGCTAGCAGCAGCACAGATGGGGGCGCCATCACTGTTGATTGATTTGGGGTTTTTTATTTGAACATGTGGCACAAACAAAATGCAGACATGCCATGTGTGTGGGGGGGACTGCTGTGTTTGGGAGACTTTGTTACGGGAACACATAAATGTTCCTGGTCCTCATCAGAGGAACCGGGCAAGTGGAGGCCCACGTCCAGGATGTCGTCATCCTCGTAGGGTGCATCGAGCTGGGACAGCGGCTGCTCCACGCGCTGCACCTGTTCAGCACCTAGCTCCTCCATTGTCCTCATGTGGTCTGCCCAGCTAGTAGCCGGGACTTCGACCTGAAGGACGAGACCGGGTCCTTCGATTCCGACAACAGGGGGTCCTGTTGTGCCACAAACGTTTTTCCCAGTGCCTTTTCCACAAACTTCACGCGCCTTTCCAAAGTCGAGCGCCGTAAAACACTACACGACTCGCAGGCGCGGGGCTCCGTCAACGCTCTCTGAGCATGGACGCTCCCCAGGCAGACGGGGCAGGCTTCATGCTGGTCTTTATCGTGCTTTATCGGCTGTGGAGGGTCAGACGTACTAGCTAGCAGCAGCGTAGCTAGCTTTGACCGGGAGAGGTGTTCTTAGTGAGGTGAAGCGCATAAGAACTGAGGTGAACCTCCAACGACAGGGCTTTATAAGCAGAGGCCGGGACCGCCCACCTGTCATTGGACGTCATCTGCCTAAAGGCGTGATTAGAGGTGTCTTCAGCCAGGCACGCGAGGGCGTGGTATAGTGCATGTGTTGTACCGAGTGAATCGACTGAAAGGGAACAGGAAAACATCCCAAAATAGTTTCTGTCATCATCACACACAATCACATCATCACTGGAGTCTACTCAGACTAGCAAATCTTCATGAACCTTTCCTAACTTTTACTGAGGTTTATGTGGAGCTTCAATGGTTTGCCGGCTGTGTTTGTCTTTGCGCTGCTGCTGCTGAACACAGCATCTGTTCACCTATCAGGAACTCCTGGAACTACCCGAATCCCACCCCACACTGACAATCCACAGCTCCACACACTCAGCCCCACCTGCAGAAGCTCCAGAGGAATGCGGTGAATGCTGTGCTTTGAAGTGTCGTGTCAAAGCTTGACCCAGAGGAAGCTGCAGCCTTCAGAGAAGACGACGCTTCGCTTCTCCTTCATAAAACTCTTCTTTTCCATCAGCACCATGGAACGCTGCCGTCTACCAGGATTTGTTATTATTCTGTCTTTTCAACTGTAAACAGACATTCATGTCATTAAATCTGTCTGCCATGCCACTGTCTGGCAGTCACTGCACAGACCTTGTTTTGACTCATTTGACTGTTTTCTGCATTTGTTAAGATTTTTTACTCAACTTCCAGGAAAATAAAGCCTTTTTTGTTCACAGAGGCAGAAAATAAACAATGAACTTATACAAGTAACAAGTAAGCTAGAGTGATAAAGATCGTTAAAGAAGTTTCCTCCTAACAGGACGCCATGTCCTTCATCTCCATACGCTCACGGAGCGTGCACGCAGCACCACCAGAACAACAGAGGACTGTTTAGAACCTCTCTTCAGAGACTTCTGTCCAAAAAGAACTTTGACTGAAGTCTTGCAAACAGGAGAAGCTCCGCCTTAACACCCAAATATGGTAACGAGCAAACCGTCAAATACCACGTGAAGCATCTACTCCACCGTACAGCAAACATTCTATGGGAGAATGTCCTTTAGGGACACAAACAAACAGCAGATACAAACACGTGTAATAAAAGGGTCATGTGGAAAGTGACTTCCATTTTACGTGTTTAGAACAGCGAAGCTGACAGCCGACAACCAACTGTAACAAACATTTGTCAAAGATTGATGTTATAAATGTCCTAGCTGGTTGTATTAGATCAAAAGTCAGTATTCCTCCTGCAGAATGCTCCACAGCTGCTTCCCCAAAATCCTCTGGATGATGTTAAACCATCGTGGATTATTTCTCTGACAATACGGTCCTAGTTAGACGAAGGTTACAGGAACCTCATTGAATGCTGCTGTTTGATTATGAAGGTCACTATGACTTTATTCTTCCAATGCTAACGCTAGCTTTCCACGACGGGAATGAGACGTAGATCTGCAGAAGATCTTTTCTGGACAGTTAAAGTTGATTCCATTTCTATGTTCACAAAATCCCTAAAAACAGAGATAAAGTTAGACAATTTCAACGTGTCTGATAATACAGATAAACTAAAAACTGTTGGGTTATTTCCTGACGTAGCTCCTCTTTGCTGTTGCTCATAACCGTGTCTGATCCCTGCAGATTAAAAAAAGGATCAAAGTAATTTAAACCATCAAAAATAATATTCCTATTAAAGCACTCCTTAAAATTACCCCTTAAAATGCCCCAAAAGCAACAAATACCTCTTATCACAACAACTACATTAACCTTGGATGCAGTTAAAACAGGCGCGCCCAAAATGCAGCAATCTGCATCGTGGCTGCACCTGTTGAATGCTGCCAACATGAGTTTCTATCAGTGTTTGTGCTGATCGCAGTTAAAACACGTGTGAATAACATCAAGCAAAGTAGTTTATTAGCAGTTTATTTAGTCTTTATCTATTTTGTTCATGACTAACTTCTCTATCTGTAAAATTACCTGCATGAAGCCCAATGAGGCAAATTCTCTTTGTGATTTTGGGCTATAGAAATAAAATTGAATTAAATTGAATGATACGAGTTACAAATCAAGAATAAGCACGCATTAATCTTTATTTATGCACAAATCAAGAATTATGTAGCCACAAATCAGAGTCTACATTCCGTCCATACAAATGGGCTCCTTGCAGAGTTTACAAAAATGAAAAATTCATTCAACGCGCCAGCATCTCCACCACTGTGACATGCTGCTGCCCACAGCATGCTCATAGAAAACAATGTGGATGAAGATTTTCTCCTGTAATTTGGACCACCCCCAGAAAGGTTTGAGCATTAGTCCCCCGCAGACAGCCCAGATCCACCTGTAAGGACAGTTGGGACTGAATATAATGCAGGTCAATACTTGATTACGTAAAATAAGAGGGAAATCTGAACCAGAATTCCAACAAAACAAAAGAACAACAGTGGCAGTGTCAAATCCACAGACCTCTGTGCTCAAACACGCCTCTTTCCCATCAGCCCCCTGAAGGCCGATGGCTTCAAGAGAAGTGTTCAATCAGGAAGTCATGGAAACCCAGACGGAGTCTGAGGAATGAAAGACTGAATGAGTTTGTTTTGCTTCCGGGTTTTAACTCCTCATCACAGAACTCTTCGGTCCAGAAAAAGGCTTCAATCCTCTTTGAACAGAGCAGACCCGGGTGTTTCCGACCGCTCCACGCCCCGCAGCCTTTGGACCGCCTCTGCTCTGTACCACAAGCGGAGCTTCTCCATTCCACCCACGCCGCGGTCACACCAACAAGGATCCTTTTGTGTCCTCGCAGCATTGTTTTCACGTGCATCCCTGCAGCCGCATTAGCTCACAGGGCATTCAGACTGTACGGCCTGTGGCGAGACGCCAGAAGAAAAAGAGAGTTTGTTTTTTCCAGAACGGTAAAAGAAGTAAATAAAAGTCAGAAACACTTTTCTCTCCTCAGTGAACAAAGCTCTGGAGACAGAAAGCTGTGCAGCTCCAGAGAATGTCCTTAACTTTCAGTTTGAAAGCTGATGTTTTCAACTGCAGCAGAACTTGTGGGAAATTCATCTGTGATGGGGGGTGGGGGGTGGACATACCATCAAAGAGTCTCCAACTTAAAGAAATAAAGAGGCTCGGCGGAGCGGCGTGAAAGCTATTCTTCTGGGAAAAATAAGATCCATCCCAGAATGTAGATGAAACCGACTCCTACACACCCCGACTCTGACCTACATACGGAGACGACACCCCCTTGTTGTGCACCAAACATGGAGATGAATGGAGGGATGTGCTGCAGTGGTTTGAAGGAGGAACAACGCTCCTTTCATTCTGAAAGTTTTGAAGGTCAGGACATCATGAAAGCTCAACCAGGTTTAGAACTTTGTTTCTATGTGAACAGAGAGGTATAATAAAGCAGCCGTCATCACAATCACACTGCAGGAATCCCTGTTCTGTTCTTCGAGAAGCCTGAAATCATGGAGACTTTTACAACTTCAGAGTTTTTTTAATCAGATACTACATTTCATGTGTGAGTGGAGTTGGGCTGCCACGATTGGTTGATTAGTTGCAGCTACGTTGACTAATAGAATTGTCTGCAACTTTGTTTTTTTCTTGTTTCTCCCTGTTTTTATCTCTAAACTACTGTGTGTATTTTCTAATACTGCGTCTGTCATTGTCTTTGACACACGTGTAGTAGTGCTAATCCGGTCTGTAGTGATGTCACAGGAAGTTCTAGGAAGACTCAGGTATCATAGCAACACGCAAACAGAGCTTCAAAGAGGGAATTATAATGAATAAAAGACAAAAGTTTCCAATGAAATCTCTGCAAAGCAGAACTTGTGTTCCACAGCAGCACTGCAGTGATCATGAACACCTGAAGAGGAAGGATGTTGTTACTGAGGATGATGACCAATAAGTTTTATAAATCACTAGAGATGACATGCAGGCTTTGTGCTATTGTCAAAGATACATAAAGAGAGACGCCATATTGGAATGGTATAAAAACAAGGAGCCATGTCTCAGCAGACACAGTGAAATGACCATAAAATGATTCATTTCGGCGCCCGCTTTAAAGCACGCAGCGGAACCGGAGCCGATCATGTCCCGACACCACGAGGTAAATGTACCCGGTGGGAGCAGCGACGCTGGGCTGGAGGCTCCAGTTCTCCAAGTGGATCCGTCCAGCCTCCATCAGACTCAGCGGGCCGGCCGTCTTTCATACCACACGTTTACCGGTCACCCGTCTGGTGGACGGACATGGAGACAGTGAGAAGTCTAAAGCTGTCACTGACTTTGAATAAACTACAAGATCATCCTAAACGTTCATTATTGAGAGTAAACTCTCTCAGATCTGGTTCTAATGTTTTCTACAAGTTCTCCTTTATCAGCTGACAGCAAGAATTTATATTAGTGAAAAGTCACATTCTTGTTTTTCCAGATCTGTTTGTACAATTGTAACACAGCAGTGAACAGACATCTGGACCATTCCAATATGGCATCTGACTTTGCGTATCCAACAAGCTAGCATGTCATCTCTGGTGATATATATAACTCATTGATGATAACAATGAAGATCGATCAACGTCTAGCTAAGCTAACATCAGAGAAAACGTGTTATGTAAATGTTTTGTGTGCATCCCTGCAACCTGGACCCCATCAGAGAGAAATATCTCTGCTGAAGGAACAAAACTTGATCTTTAAAGAAAAACAGTTCTTTGTTTCAGATGCCAACTTCATTTGATTTAAGTTTTAATGACAGAAACAAATGAAGGAAAGGAGCTGCAGGATTCATTAAAGGTTTAATTAACTATCATCTTTATTTTTAGTTAATATAAAGATTAAACATTTCAAGTTTAAAGATGATGATGGTTAAGATGTGAAGTTTACAGCCAGTTTATCCATTATCTGATTAGTCGACTAATTGGGAAAAACTAATCTGTGATTGGTCGACTATTAAAATAATGGCTTGTGGCAGCTCTAGAATGGAGCCAAACATTAGCACTGAAACGTCATATAACAGCTGAATCACATTACCCTCTTCCATTTATAACTGAATCTTCAACAGATTTGATTTGCTCCCTGATGGCCTAAAATCCGTCTGCAGCTTTCATTCTGCATCTGTTTCAGAGCAGGAACCCATCTTCACTCTGATCATCCGTTACAGGGTCATGATGGTTTTTCTGTCATTGTCTAACTTTATGTTTGGATTTCTGGAAATCTCTTTTATTTCATAAACATTTTATGATTTTTATCCATCTTTTCAACCTCAAGGCTTCTGAAAATGAAGCGATAGAGGATCTGCTCCGCATGTGTCTTCTCTTCTCATATCATATCAGAGGTACAGCTTTTTCTTCTCACATTGAGAGTTAAATCCTGTTTTATAAGCATTTTTCATGAGAAAAGTGTGAACCTGCACGAGGCACGCAGCTGACCTGCCGGACACATCCAGGGGTGGACCGTCAGTGAATCCGTAGAGAGAAAATGTTTACACACATTCTTTCTACAGGTGTACTGCAATAAAGAGACAGGTAGTAGTAGTGCTGGGTGATGTGAGGATACAAATCATGTGGGTTATAGAAAATTGACATTTCCTGCTTTCATTTCTATTTGTTTATTTTATTGCTGAACTTTTGTGCTAAAATGTGTTTAACTACAAAGAAACTTGAAACTGAATTAAAAAAAATTGTTTCTCATTTGTAACAATTCAGTTACATGTTACTTGAAAAATGAAGTCAGAAAAGTGATGCAAATTTTTCTCAGAGAATAACTACAAATATACTTTATTGTGGCATATTGTGATGCATATTGTTAATGAGAATTAAAATAATCTATACAATGATTTTGCCAATATTGCCCAGCATTAGATCATAGTGAACGCATAACAACACATGAGGGTAAGCAAGGGGAAGTAGGTGAGGAGCAGGCGACGCGTATTGTAAAGAATTATCATTTTATCAACACCCCCGACCCTGTGCAAAGAGCCTGTCAGCGCTGTTCATGTGATCCGTGCATTTAAAAGAAGCCTATACAACAGGGGTGTCAAACTCAATCACACAAGGAGCCAAGATCCAAAACACACCTTAGGCCGAACAGGAGAAACATTTATAGAACGCTCTAAAACTCCATTTTAAAACTTCACTTTTAACATTACTATGAATAAAACATTGTTCCAGAATAAATAAACCTTAAATAACTTTCAATATTTTACTGAATTTTGTCAAAATTATAGAAAGAGCTCAAGATAGCATGAGGTCATTACTAACAGTAGAATAAAATGATCTGGAGGGCCGGATCTGGTTTGACTTGGACACATGAGCTATACAGTCATTGAAGACACATTCAGAATATCAAACGTCATCATCCAGTCAGCAACGTCCTAAATGTGAATTGGCAAGAGCCTGGCGATACGATATATATCGCGATGTGTCTCCCGATACGAGACACATCGCGATATATCCCAAGAAGTGCTGGGTTACATATTGATATTATTGATTAATCTGAATTTGTTGTTTCAAGTGATTTAATTTTTTAAAACTGAGATTTTTATTTCCAGCTCTCTGCTCTCTTGAGCTTCTGTAGTTCTCTGATATAAACTCAGCCTGTTAGTCTCATGTAAAGTGTAGACATGAATCCATCAGAGAAGATTCTTCACTAAAGGAGAGACAGGAAAAAAAAAAAGAAAAGAATACCCCACCACCTCCCTTTGCTAATGGCCTTCATGCTAATGGCCTCCATGCTAATAGCCTCCATGCTAATAGCCTCCATGTAGCCTTTAGCTCTCTGGCTGCAGCAGCAGGACATGCGGTGATTTTCAAACGGATCCAGACAGAAGTGGAGGATAAACCTGCTGGTCTACAGCAGCAACAGAACATTTAAGACGAGTGTTGATTGGAAGACAGCTCTGTTGTTACACACTGATACTAGCATGCTATGATGCTAGCAACTAATGCTAACGAGCTGTTCCTGTGTCTCCTATAAACATGGAGGGTCAGTTCAAAGTCGAGCAATGTTGACCGATGAGTCAAAAACTAGATTTTGATCACTGAGGTTGTGACTTCAAACGTGGAGCATCAAACCCACACAGTAACACCAGTTTGAAGGTTGCTGCTACCAAAACGGCTCTGCTGGATGATCGTGTCGTTTCTCTTCATAGGATGCTCAAGACAGCAGTAGCTCACTAAACACCTGCTGCTTTGTTCTACAAACATTTTTACAGCTTGTATTTAGTTACACGTCCTCTTTGAGCCAATTTCCAAAAGATATTTGAAAATAAAATAGTTCAAATAGTTAAAAAATATTCTGTCATTTGTAATTGTGTAAAACAAAGTAAAAAATAGGGAGAAAAAAAATCGGTTTAAATCAAAAATCAAATTTGATATTAAAAAAATTAGAGTTTTCGCCAAGACTGCACCAGAACAATTTTCCACTTTTATTCTTTAAGACTTAGGTCTACCTGAAAATGATACATCTCGCATTGTAATAAAAAGGTAAAATTAATTGTATTTAATGATCACAACATTAAGCACTTTAACTGTATTCTTATAATGGCAGCAACATGGCAGAGAGTTTCAGTTCAGTACCCATCCTCAGTAAAAACTAAGTAGTTCATGTCTCATGAGAACAAAAACTGAGAGGCTGATTGAACATGGACACAAGCTGCTTCTGCTGAGATCTTGTTGTTTTGGTGGTGATGTAGAGCTGCTTTTAGAGGCTCAGTGCTGCCAACTAGTGGTCAGAGGTTTAGGTGGAAACAGAAGGAAGACGCTGAAGGACGCTCATAAATGATTCAATATCGTCTTGTCAGCATATTACATTTTTAAAATTTTCGATTTTTCCCCAACACCTCTTCTGATTTCTTATTGTGCTTCATTTCTTCACATTACTTTGTTTTCCAAAATATTTCATTCTTTGTGTTTTGGTTTCTGGAATTTAGCTTTGCTTTCTAAAATATAAAGTTGGTTTTTGTTTTTTGCCGTTCTCTTTGACCAGCTTTGAGTGTGATTTGTACTTCAGGGCCACCGTACACGACCACAGGTGAGTACTAGAACAACGATCCACGGGTAAATGTGAGAGCTTCGGTTTGGGATTGAACATAGCAGCAGACGCCGCGCCCGTCCAGCAAGCTCTCCTCCCCCGTGAACCAAACTCCAGATCCTTAAACTCCTCCACCCACCCAAACAGGACAAACTACTGTTCTGGAAGGTCATCTTTACACAGATTGTTCATGAAAATAATCAGAAGAAGAAGAAGAAGTAAAGAGCAGCATGGAAATCTGAGGAAGAGTCAGTAGAAGCGCCGCCGCAGATGCCACCGCCGCGGGCTTTTTCTTTACATGAACACTCAGCAGACAATGATGGAGACCTGACAACAACAAACAGCATCATGCATGGAGGAATCCTCCTCGGGCGCCGCTTCCTCGTTCAGCTTCCACGCGGATTTCCTATCAAGACGTTCAAATGTGACTCGGCCAATTTAGACGGAGCAAACAGCTTCATGAGAGCAGAAGCTTTCCCTCCTTCTCTGGCTGTCAAAAGGCATAACAGTCTGTGTGGGAGGACGTTCACAGGAATTTGTGGATTTCATGGATCCACTTAACAAAGATTTCTGAACTCAGAGGAGGAGAAGCTCCAGTTGTTAAGCTGAATATTTCAAATGTGACCAGAAATAAATGTCTACGCCGGCTGGAGGCTGTTTTCCAAACTGTACACAGAACAGAGTCGAGGGTTCTGCTCATGGAGGTGCTGGATGCTGGCTCTCTCCTCGGCCATGTGGACACCTTTAACACATGAAAGAATGGATTGTTCTGCTGGGCCTTGGCGTGCCCTCTGCTGCGGTCATGTCTGTCTGCAACAGCAGCGAGACGCTGATAAATGGGAGTGACCTCTGCCTGCCGTCTGCCATGTGTGCTGCCGACACCGCGGGGAACCAACGGGACACCTGAGTGCCACCAAACAATCACCCAGATAACATCGTCTGGACCGACGGCGGGGGAACAACGCGGACAACACTTTCAAGATAAATTTAAAAAATAAAACCTCAAATTTGAGGCCAAAACCAAAAGGAAAACAGACTAACTCAGAGGAGAGAATTAAATTGAACTGTTCTCAAATTGAAATGGATGGAATGGAATAGATTTGGTTCTGCTTAACGTTCCTCATGAGGAACCAAAAAAACACAGTTCTCTCATATAAAACGACAGAATCTTTTGTCTTTCACTCCAAACAACATTTACAATGTTTTTTCTTCAACAACAGACGGTCATCTTCTTCACATTTCAGAGCTGACCAAAGCAGACTTCTATGGAGCCAGATTGGGGCCAATATAACTGAAACTTAAATAAAACAAATAAAGAAAATGTTGGTGTTTGCTTAAAAAAAATGTAAAATGTCCAAAACTTTTGCTGTTCTAAAATAAACTGAATTATTTTCAGCTTCAGATGTTCTCTTTTTTAGGTTTCAAAACTAAAAATTTAAATGTTCAAACTATTTTTTTCACTTTCAACTCTTCTTTTTCAATTTCAATCTGAAAAATTCAGTTTCAAAACTTTTACCCCTGTTGTGGCGCATTGGGGCGCGGCTACCACGGAGGACCAATCAAAATCGATCACTGTGTTTACCGTGGGGCTTGAACTCACATTTCCTGCATGAAAAAAGTGTGAGATAACTCGTGCTCCTATAGTGTTTTAGCTGTTTTATCCAAACACAAGGATGTTTTTACGCTTGTATTTTCCACAATAAAATGGCGCTTTGAACGAGCTAGAACAGAGTTTTTGACACGGGTTTATAAAACTCTGATTTTACACCCGTCTTGGGACAACTTGAGACCATGATAGTACAGACTAAACAGCCATTTTCTGACAGTAATTATCATAGTTGTCAGTCAGTGAAATAAGTTTATTTTAGAATTGCAAATAAATCTTGGACATTTTTTTTCTCCAAACACCAATATGCTTTTCAATTTTTTTTATTTGAGTTTCAAATAATACTGAAGTCGTGTCAGCTCCCAAAGATGAAATGAAGAAAGCCAGTTGTCATTTACACTGGTGTAGTTGGACTAACAAACATGGAGTGTCTGTGGCAAGATTCAGACCTCCAAACATTTTATCGTTAGGATGTTCATGAATTGAATTCACGTTCAACTGTTGTCACAGATTTGTGTGGACTGTCCCTGGGACTGACCTCACTCCTACAATCATCACAGCAGCAGCTCATCCAGTTATCAGCAGCTGCTCATGCGTGACTGGCTGAGCGTCTTCTTACAGTTCAGTTTTACATGCCAACACTCGCTTTACACCGGGGTGCAATGACAGCAGAATTCCTGCTTATTCTCAGCATGATGCTGCGTTTCTCCCTCTGAATCCACCTGAGTTATGCTCACTGCATCGACTGCTCAAGAGTTACCACGACCAAAAGAAAGTAAACACTGGAGCTGAAGCTACAGTGTGAGGCTAATTTGTTTTTTGGATTTTTTTTCAGAAGTGATGTCACTGAGAGGAACTTCAGTCTCAACTTTTGAGCAGAAGAAGAGCACTCGCTAGTTTTACTTCACCAACACTTTATTTTGGAGATTTGTTGACTTCCGGTGACAGCATCACTGCTCATCCAGCTTTGTTTCATATCGTAAATTACAATCCAACATAAAAGATCATGAATCAGCAATCTTGAACATGGCGAACATTCATACTCAAATTTTCAGGAGCAGATCACAATTTGAGTACTCGAATACTCATTACGGCGCTAGACATTTGTCATGTCTTAACTGGCAGGACTCACCTGGTGCAGGTAATGAGCCACGAGTGGATACCTGATAATCATGGGGACAGACTGACCATAACCTTACTATGGATGGATGGGTGTTAGGGCTGCCATGATTAGTCAGCTAATAGACTACTTAAATAGTCGACGACTAATTCAATAGTCGATTAGTTGTTTTTGTGTGGCGCATTAAAAGAACTTTTGGAGCTGCAACTTTCCAGGTAAACATCCTGACTCAGGTAACCACTACAATAGATTAAAGCATTACCTCATTGTGGTTATAGATCAAACTTTAAACTAAAATGTCAAAAAGGCGACTGTCTGTCAAAAAATATATATTTTTGATGTTTTGCCTCAGTAGAAAAGTTTTACAACAGTTTATAAAGATATAGTCAGGGTAGATTTTAATGAAGTGCAGCCACAATTGGGGTCAAATTTGAAGGCTGGAGGAGCTTCCAGGACGTAAAACATCTGACCTCATGAAGCTGCCACCTCCTTTCTGCAGTCAAGTCAAACCTGTCACTCTCACAGGGTCCAGCTATCGACTGTATCAGAGAACTGGACTGAGCGAGCGTGGTGTCATCCAGAGGAAATCGTTTTCTTTTAGCTCTGAAGTCAGCTGAGTCGCCATTTCTTCATAACACAGATGCCGCCATATTGGAGCCAGACCTCATTAGTGAGCAAAGATGCCGTCTGAGTTACTATGGCAACCACTCTCACCAATCAGGAGTGAGCTTCTTGCACACCACACCCCTACCACTTGAAAACTACACAAAATCAGTTAAGTTGGATGTGGAGACCGGTAGGCTCCGCCTACTTTTGCTGAGGCATCTGATTGGTCTGTTTATAACTACAAAAAAATATATCATTAAAAAAAGAGGATTATCAAGAAGTTGTTAATAAAAGGCATCAGAACCAGAATAGTTCTTCTGACCAATAGAATGACTGAGTAACAGATGTTTATTTCTCTATAGAAGTCTACGGAATTTTGGCTTCTTGGAGCCACTTCCTGTTTGGAACGCCAGGGGGGGCGGAGTCACTCCGTCCGGTTATCAGATACAGTCAATATATCTAACCACATTGAGCTTCTAGAGAGAAGACTTTGATAAGTGGCTCAATGTTGTGACGTTTGTGGTGAAAAAGCTGCAGAGAATCTACAGACTCCATTCTGTTTGAAAAGCTTTTACTATTTCAGGACGCTTCAGTCGGAGCCCAGGAGATAGAAACTAGCGTCACAGTCACATCAGACTCTTTGTAGTCTGAAAGACGCTGTACTCTGTGCTGTGTTTCAGCATCACAGAGGACTAATGTCACTGCAGCCCACAGACGTAACGCTTCCCGTTTGGTGTCTTCTGAAGGACTTCCTGTGTCCTCTCTGACAGATCCTGAGCAACAAAGGAAGTGATTTCACTAAAAGTTGAAACATTTATGGAAGATGAAAACTTTAGGTTGACTATCAAAGATCCATATGAAGACATAACAAGCTCTGCATTCAGTGACTCTTCATGTTATAACAGAGGCACAGATCTGTCTGAGTGAAATCCTCCTTTTCTTAGGAGCAACTTTCAGACAAGTGTCAAAATTAAAGCTCTTCATGGAATAAATATGCACTTTTGAGGACAACCTAATTAAAAGAAATGAGGATATCAGCCAATCAGAGTGGAGTTTATTTGGACATTCTGCAGGTGTCCTACCGGCACTCACGTGTCATGTGCATATACATGCATGCATGCATGTATGCAGTCATCACAGTCAGTGAGGAGCCAGTATTCACACCTTACTAACTGTAACATAAATACACCGAACAACAGCATCATCCTAACATCATAAGTACGTAGAACTTCTATTATCCTAACAAATATTTCCCGATACATTTACCACATCCACGACAATGGTACGTTCCATTTCCATGACGTCACTTGAGGTGTGGCTTCAAACCTCAAGGGAACTGCAGACACACCTGAGGTCCCTTTAAGGTCCCACTCCCATCACCTCCTGATCTGTTTTCAAAGCCTTTCCAGTGGTCTTTTAATCACGATGATGTCATTTTTAGAGAGACCTCAGAGCAGGGAGCTTGTGGCTCCGCCCACTGTGTTTTCTACGTCACAAATTTAATCTTTTTCAAACAGCGTTTTTTTCGTCTGTTCCTGATTCACAGCAATTTGAATGAAGACATACTCAGAAATGACATGTTGTGCTGCATTCACATTCGCATGTGGTGCGTTCAGAAACACGCTCTATGAGGTTCCATGAACGCCCATCCAGCACCGGATGTACGCGACGGACCAGCAGCAGAGAGGAGATTCTTCTTCTTTTGTGTTTTTACTGTCGCCTGCTACCGACAATGAGGGATGTGCCAATATATTGATATTACGATATATCGCGATATTTAGTCCTTCGATTGACTCTCACCAAGTACTGATCTTTTGTTTTTGTTTGAAGCAGCTGTAAGACGTTATGTTCATCATTCTTTGGTGAGACGTTCCTTTGGAGATAGATAGGGGGCGTGTCTTGCACTAATGTGTTCGGGAGCTACTTGAATTATGTCATTTTTGTTCTGTTGTTTACAACAATTCTGCACTAAGAAGTGTCACTGCTGTTCATGTTTATTATTGTTAATACTGAACTTTACAGAGAATCCTGATTCATTTGGTGTCAATGCTTGTCAAAGATGTCACTGATTTGCACTAAAGTGTTTATTATTTGTTGCACAAAATTAGACACAAGTTGTTTATAGTGTGAATGCTGTGGATCATTCACACTATAGTGATCCATTTTTCTTCCGTATGTTTTTTGCTGCTCCGTAGATCTTCAGCCCCTTGACCTATTCAGCTTATTTAGCTATGAAAAGGTTCAGCTCTTTTAGGAGATAGCTGCTCATAAGTTTCAACTTCCTAACTCTTCAACTTTTTAAACTATTCAATCAACTACCGCTATTTTAACTCCATTGAAAATGGCTTACTGAATGTTCAAAAGTCCTTTTTTCAGACTATAAATAGTTACTTTAATAAAAGAGTTTGTAAAATTCAGTTTATAAAGATGTTCATTTAGTCAGAATGTATGTTTAGATTGACCGAGCATTAGCATTAGCCGTCCTATGGGACATCCCATTAAGCGTTAGAATAAAGCTAGCAGACTTTAGCTTTATTTGCTAAATCGATCTATATTTTTATGAATTGATTATTGATCAATTAAGCTGAAAACTATTCAAATCGATTTATCAATGTTATCAACCCAGCCCTTTCTATGACCCTCCATGGACCAAGACAACCCAAAAACCTAGAGCACCTGTATGGGACAGGTAAATGTATCCAAGGCTTTAGGGAACTGAAGCAGTAAAAATCCCCCCACCACGCGGCCCCCCACACAGCATCCAGAAGATGAGTTCAACGTGTCATAGTAGCTGTTCGGTTTCTCCTCTGTGATCAAAGAGCCTACATCTCCTTTGACTAGAGCTGCCACGAACTATTATTTTTATAGTCGACTAATCACCGATTATTTTTTACGATTAGTTGACTAATCGGTTCGTGGGCAAAGTGGATGTAAAGATGCTGAAGTTGATAACCAGCTAAAATATTAGTTAAATGCCAAATTAGCCAAAAAATAAAAAGAGCCAAAGTTAGCCAAAATAGCTAGCATGCTGTTGAAATATTAGCTAAACTTCAAATTAGCCTTAAAAAAGAAGGGAAAATTCCTAAATTAGCCAAATAAATCTAGGATATAGCTAAAATATAAGCTAAACTCAAAATTTGCCTAAAAAAAACTTTTAAAAAAATCTTAAATTAGCCAAAACAGCTAGCATGTAGATTAAATATTAGCTAAACTCCAAAGTAGCATAAAAAAACCTTAATAAATGCCAAAATATTCCAAAAAGCTAGCAGTATGCTATTATAACTTTTAACTTTACAACACTCTGACTTCATATAATATAAAGTAACGACGAATCGACTATTAAATTAGTCGTCGACTATTTTAATAGTCGATTAGTCGACTAATCGTAGCAGCCCTACCTTTGACACCCAAGAAAACAAAGTATTTATGAAATATGATTTTTTTTGTGAGCTCTTTTCCTGCCTGGAAGTTAATCCATCCACACGGAGGCCTCTCGCTCCGAGACGATGCCGCCCATTTAATGACATCATCCCAGGCATTTCGCCCACGGAAACAAAAAACATCCGACCCTTTGCAACGATGAGCGTGAATATAAAATGAAAGCCTTTAGCCGATCAGCGGTATTTCTGTGGAGAAAGTGGGTGTGTTTGTTAGCCTGAGGGCGGAGCTGCCAACACAGAATCTTCCTGGAAGGGGCTGTTCCCCACTTTGTGATGTCACTATGTGAGAACCTGCTGCTTTTCATGGACTGAGAGCAGCTGGTGATCAGAGAGCAGGTTTTTGAAAAATATACACACTTAAATAAAACACTTAAGAGTTCAAGCAGCTTCTTGATAGGCTGTTTTAAGTGTGGGAGGTCACTGAAGGGATCAACAGAGGGAGCCGTCAGCAGACGCCAGAACATGCAAGTCACAACAGCTCACAGGTTCAAGAGGAAAGCAGCGGTTCTGTGTGTCATGCGTGACGACAGGAGCGTAAATCACACCTGTGACCCGTCACCTGCTTCATTCTGTTCCCTCCCTTCACACCTGACCCGCATAGGCCTGGCAGGTTCTGAGCAGAACCGTCAGTAGAGCTTTACAGGAGATAAAGTTTTATTTGACGGACGTGCGTGACAAACAGAGAATTCCTCCTGTGGGTTAATGATATACCGCTGCTGCGCCGTGGACTGGCGGAGGGCGTGGCCCTCCTATCAAATGTCTGATTGTCTCGTGAGATCTGTTCATTTGTAAATATAATGCTGTGAGGTCCCCCCCCTCCCGTCCACAGAGAGGTCTTTGTGGGGAGATGCGTGCTCGGTGGGGGCCGACTGAAGAGCTGACGGAGGAAAACATCTCCCGCCCTGAGAGGACGAGGACTTTCTCTGAGAACCTCGAACGGACATCCGGCAAGAGAGGCCGAAACCAGAGGCAAGCCATTGAGTCTGGGTACAGGCTGGGTCAGAGGTCACTAAGCCCCACCCACTGCCCTCTCCTCCCTGTCTCCCCGCTCTGACAGGCAGAGTGTATCCTCCAGACCGGATCGTGCAGGCCGGGGCCTGGACTCTGACATTGGTACGCTCGTCCTCCCTGGTGTGTCTCAGGATCTGCTGCTACCATCACGAGACCCCCTCCCTGCTCGCTGTCAGGGGGCTCCTGCTCCTGTTTAATTGCCCCTGATGGTGTGTACTCAGACATCCTCCTCCATGCCTTCCTGCCCCTCAGCTGCCCTTATAGCTGTCAGAATGAGACTCAGGCCCGACCCACCAACCCCCCCTGCACACACACACACACACACACACACCACCCCATCAGTGTGCACCCCCTCCCCTCCTCCCCCTTGGACAAAGGTGCTGTCTTTGCAGCAAGCTAAACCTGCTGACCATACAGAAGAACGGGGCAAACACAGTCCTTCAGGGCAATACATCTCTTCGTACCCCTCACCTCCTCCTCCTGCTCCTCCTCCAGGACCTCCCCGGTGACCCTTTAATCCCGGGAGTCTCCGTTCACGCACCCCGGCCGGTCCAGCTCCCGCATCTTCAGCGTCCCGCGAGGACAGCAAGTGTCTGAGGAGTTTCCCTCGCGCGCTTTACTTTCCCAGAACTTCTTCTTCTCTGCTCCGGGAGGTGACCCGGTTCTCTCCCGCCCCTTCCCCTCCTTCTAACTGCCCCTCTCTTTTTTAAAGATGCCCCCTGCCCCTCCGCATGTCCAAACCTCGGTCCGTCCTTTCTTCGGATGTCCTCCCTCCGCCCAGCTCTGAGCGGAACCCCGCCGTTGGTCCTGGAGCGGCACAAAGCAGGAGAGAGCTCCCAAACGCAACTGGCCAATGGGAGAGCGGGACAGTCCGGCAGCCAGCCAATGAGAAGCCTGCCAGCTGGTGGATGAACCAATCACTGGTGAAAGTGGGCTGGACGAAGGGAATTAGGGGCAATGCTTGCTTACCCAACTTCCTGTGTGGGATAAAGGCGTCTGTCCGAGTCCTCTGGAAAGAAAGAAATAAAAACATCCAAATCAGTTCAGATCAGGTTATCTTACTCCATGTTTGTGACAGTAAACATTAGGGTTGAAACACACTAAATATTTATTTATCCAACTGTAATCAGAGGTGGGTAATAAATAACAGTTACTCATTTAACTGAGCAAGTTTTTGCCAATATTTATTCCTTAAAGTACAGCATCTACTTTTACTTTACTTAACTAGATAAAAGATTTTTTTTTAAAAAAAGACATGTAGTCCTACTCAGCATCAATTTACTGTATTCATGTAGGTGCTTGTTTTTTATTTTTTATTTTATTTTTTTGTTTGTTTTGTAAATTTAGTTTACTTTATAGTAGGGATGCATAATAGAATAAAAGAAGGACTATAGCATTTTAAACAGTAATACTCACTCTAACACCGTTTAGCTCTATAAACTATTACAAAGTGGCTCCAGAAGAAGTGTTGTTTGCTAACCCAGCAGTATACACAAAAAAGTTAAAAGCAAAAAAAGTAGAATTAAAATGGTTATAATTAATTCTTAATGGATAAAAAAGAAGAATGAGATGTAAAATCTTTAATCAAATAAAGTAAAGAAATCAATTGAAATATCGTGCATCACAAATGTTTTTTTTTACTAGATGTCAGTAAAGCTTTGCTCTTATTAAACAGACAATAAGGAAGAGAATGAGAAGTGTTCAAAATGATTAGATATTTTCATTTTAACATCAGACAATCCTGGAGTTTACACACACACACACATATATATATAAAGACTTTAATGTCGTAAATTTACAAAAAAATATTTTGTAAATTTTTTGCTTTAAAGTTGTAATATTACTTCTTTTTTGTGGCTTTAATACTGAAGTACTAATATGGACGTGAGAAACTTGATCTGTGACCATAACAGGTTGGATAAAACTTTTTCTTTCTCTTACTATTTAATCTGATTCCTTATGATCAAGCCCAAATAATCATTTTTATAAATATTTTGATTGAGTTTAGTGTTATTTATTATCTATTTGTGGTTTTAAATATAGAACTTTTGCAACATAGTACTTTCCCCTTTGGGATCAATAAAGTTTTTGTTCTATTCTTAGTTTGAAATTAAAATAACAGCTTTTACTGAATAAACAAATTAACATTTCATATAATTTTAACAAACAGTTTTTTTTGTTGTTGATTTTTTTTTTTATAAAGGTAGAATAAACAGAATTTGGTCATTAATAAAATAATAGAAATTGCTCTAAAGAAATGAGCAAATGTAAAGAAAATGTTATTGGTGTGTTCTTCAACTGCTGTGCCGTGAGATATTTTGAGGTGTGTTGTGAGAAATTAATTAATTTGTCCAAAGAAAATGTATTATTTCCAGGATATCATCTCTGTGTTCATCTAAACAAGAGCAGGTTGCACAACAAATATGAAAGCAATTGCATAGAATACATTTTTCTTATTCTGTAGATCTGTTTTGGCAAAATTAGACATTTTTCTAGTTTCTTTTAAGGTTGAATTGAAGTTTAGCTAATATGTTAGCATTATGATAACCTTTTTGGTCAAATTTGATATTTTTACATTTTTTAGGCTAATTTGGAGTTAGCTAATATTTTATCTTTAAGCCAGCTGTTTTGACAATATTAGAAATTTCTCCAGTTTTTTTTTTTTTTTTATAATTTGGAGTTTAGCTAATATTTTAGCATTATGCTAGGTTATTTGGTCAAATTAAAATGTTTCAATGTTTTTAGGCAAATTTCATTCAGCTAATATTTTAGCAAGCTTTCGGCTTCAGCGTTTTCAGTGAGCTATCAGTTTCAGTGTTTTAGGCTTTCAGCTCCAGCATCTTCAGCAGCCACATTCAGCTTACAACATTCAAATGAACTTTATTGCAGGTTGTGTCATGTTTGATATTTTTTCTTTATAAGAATGACCTTATAATGTTAATCCAGACCACAGATTTTTTTTTCACACTTTTGAATGATCATGTGATTTTTTTAACAAGAAAAGTGAACCTTGGCTCAAAAAAGATGGAAAACTGTTTCGTTTAAATGAAATTGATGTTTTGCAGCACTGAAATTTTAAGCTTTTTTTCCCATACATTTAGGAAAATTATCGGATAATGGGTAAAATCATATTACTTATGACTTTAAAACTTGAATGTTTCATAAATAAGAGAGACAACATGATACTTTGAATACTTTAATATTGAAAGTCTGTATTTGTGGATGTTTTTGGCTTACTTTGCCTCATACATATTGATTTTTTCCTCCGGTGTCATGTTTCCTGTGTCTTCAGTATATTGCATATGTATGACTTCCGATACATTGCAGTGGCGAGAAGCGCAGAGACGTACAGTAATGGTAATGTATACCCATGTCAGGAATGTCTTTTGCTTTATTCAGACGTCTTCCTCAGCTCAACACATGAAACAAAGGCGCGCCGTTGCTGTTGTCCAGGAGATTTAATAAAACACGTTGAACAGGTACACAGAATACAAATAAAAAGATGACAATTCACTTTTCCGATCAGTTGCTATACAGCACAGAGATGGGAACCATCAAACTTCTGGGAGCTGGTTGTAAATGCTCGATACACGGCCGCCCCCTGAAAGTGAACTGTCAAACGCTTCACATGCTGTGCATTCACTGCAACAAAGGTGCCTTTTCAGGGTCTTCTGGTAGCTTTTGAAGCCAACTTAGTAAGCAAGTACATACATTGTTAACATATTTATAATATTAGACTGAAGCCTTTTTAACAAACGTTACATTCATTCCGACTTCAGTTTGATTGCATTTCATTGTTTGTCTTGACGTCACTGCTCCAAAGGGAAAAGTGGTGATTCTGATTGATGAGCACAAACTGTGCACATGGCAGTTCCATGGCCACACCATTCAGTGAACATTCATCAGTTTACCCAAATACAAAAATGTATCTCTGAAAAATCCTTCAAGTATTTACATTTTCTGAGGTCCCATCTGTCAAGTAACATGTTTCACTCAAGTATTGATGGCACGACGAAGAACGCCGCCGATGACGATACGCACTGATGGACACTGACAAAGAATAGCACGGGGGGTGGGGGTGCGGGGGGTGGTGGTGGTGGGGGTAAGGTTCATCACATGCCGCTGTCTCGTCATGTTTGCAAAACTGAAGTAGAGATTCCAGTCGGAGGATGTTGGGAGGTACCAAAGGCGGGGTGAAAGGTCACATTCTGGATGAATACATGAAAGCACCTCAAGAAAATACTGCTGATGAAAACAAAAGCACAATTTAGATCTGATCATTTCAGACCATCCATCCGTGAAGACGACTGTGTGAGGGCGAGAGTTCCACCCTCTTTGGAAAAGAAAGAGTTAAAAGACTGGCACGTTCAATCAAAAACAAGTTCAAATTCACAATCTTTTCTTCCAAAGAGGTGGAATCTTTTCGTTAAAATGAATCAAAGAAACAGCTGATCAATTTAAAAACATTTCAAATGCACAATAACATTGTTTTTCTTTGTTGGAACCACTCTGAACTGGTCGAGAGTGACATCATTCGTAGAAAAAAGTTTATTCTGGCTCCAACTAAACCAGGTCAATTCAGTCAACATTTTTTCACTATATGGAAGCCGCCATGTTGGAGTCAGAAGTCATCAGTGAGCAGTGATTGGTCTGAGTTGTTCTGAGTCAACGTTTCTATGACAACCACTCTCACCAGTCAGAGGGGAGTTTGTTTTAATGAAGTATTTCTCAATGATGCCTGGTTCTCACTAGACGCAGAAGCGCCGCGCCCATGGCGTCCGCTCTCTCCTGGAGTTCACACCAGATTCACTTTTCCACAACGGTCGACAGGCGCTACTGCTAGAGCTTTTGTTTTTGTTTGTCTGTTTTTGCCATGATTGGTTAATTAATAGCCTAAAAGTATTACCCCATGTTCCTGTTAAGAACTGCTCTCTGCCTCTCTCTTGTTGTCTTTTTCACACCCAAAACCCAGCCGCACGCCCCGCCCCGTAGTCGGCCCATTACCTTAATCTCTATGTGTGTGTGTGTCTGTTTTGTGTGTGTGTGTTGTGATTGTATGATTATTTTCATCTCTACAGTCTGTTCAGATATACATGATCATATTTATCAATCGCAGCGTTTTTTTGTGAAAAATTTGGAAAATAAACTGGATTTTCTCTTGCATCTTGATGTAATTTCCTGCCAGAACTGACGTGGAACGCTCGTGGCTCGCGCACAAAATAGAGCAGACGCCAAAACGATCGGCTAAACGGTGCGAGGCTTCCACCGCGGCGCTCCGCCTGATGTGAACCACAACATAGGTTAACAACAGCGTCGAATGGAAGCAGTCTACATTCCGCTGTACGGCGCTCCCGCGTCTAGTGTGAACCAGGGGTCAAACATTAGAAGTGGGGCAGACAGGTACCGCTTACTTTTACTGAGGTATCTGATTGGTCAGTTTAAAACTTTAAAAACTTGAACTACAGAAAAAATCCTGAAAAAAAGAGGATTATCAAGGTGTTAATTAAGGGTATCAGAGCAAGAATGGTTATTCTGACCAATACGATGACTGAATGATAGCTACAGGTACTTCCATTTTTGGAGCGCCACTCACTCAGTCCACTTTTCTTATACAGTCAATGGTTGGAACTGATCCTTATTGATTTTGCAGGAACAAGCTTCAAAAAGTTGGAACAAAGGAAAAGTTCGTCTCCACCAAGAGCGTGATGGAAAAAAATACATACATGTTTTTATTAACGGTCCAAACAGGACTGATGTTTTAAAAGTTATTCTAAATATTACTTTTTGAGAGGGTTTCTCTCATTTTTGTAACAAAAAATGCAGGAATTTCTCCATTTATAGTGCAAAAACATTTTTAACGGTTTGCTAAAGGACAAAAATCAGAAAAAAAAAAATAAAATAAAAGCCAGCAGGAGACGCAGGAACAAAAAATCTTCTCTAAAGTGAAAACTGTTTTCATAACACTGACAACCTTTCCCAGAATCGCTGCAACACGTCAGAACGCTTCAACAGTCACTGGATGGAGCTTTGTAAGTTGGATTTTGAAATGGTTGACTGTAAATCCTGACAGAAGGTGTTTTTCCTGGGACTCATGTCACCTCCAACTGCTGACAGACGTGTATGGGATGATAGTTTGCAGGTTTGTGAAGGCACTATCAAATATTTCCACGGCTTTCAGGCAGCGTATCCCGACGCTGAGATGACTTCTTCTTTAGTGCAAACACGTCAAACATTTTTAACTGTTGTTTGACATCAAAGTCATCAGAAATGAGTGCTTACAGATATTGTTTTAACCTGTAGGGAACAAATGTGCAGCTATATTAAACTGTATCTGTAATATTTTTCTGACAGAAGATTGATCCAGTTACTTCATTTAAATGTAAGGTTTTACCGTCTTTTCAGACGCTAACCAAAGAACGAGGAAGCAGAGATGAGGATAATGTTGTGCAACACTGTGGTCTTCAGGAGGTGACATGCCGATGATGAAAGTCTCTGAGGAGAACCACGTCGTCCGCATTCTTCCTCCTCTATGGCACCAAAAAACTCAACACACCTGATTCAATCAGAGGGAAACAAAAGCCGTCCACCGTGACATCAAAAGTCGGTTTTCTGTTTGAAAACGGAGCAAAAATCCGCGGGACACGTGTAGAAAACAAACACAACCCTCCGTTCAAGACTTTCAGTTGGTCAGAAGCTCTAAATGTGGCCATGGCACCGGGTTCAAGCTGTACAGCTATAGCTAACATTCATATGAAGAAGAAAATAAAATCACAGAACCATTCACAGAAATACTAAAGTCTGGTTAAAATGCATCGAAATCCTTCTGGCCGCTCCCAAAGTTCAAAGTTGATTTGCGTCTGCAGCTCTTTGACTTCATCATGTACATTTTCAGCATCGTTAGTCCCTAATGAGGTAAATCAGCTGCAGTCTCTGAGTATATACAGTAGGACAGGTGCTGCAGGCGGAGCAGAATAACTTATCCAGGTAACAGCAGGTGGCAGTGGGTCCCGTCTGTAACTGCATCCATGACTAAATCCATCTTCAGGATGACAAAAACCCAAACTCATGGAAAGATGTCAGCTTGTGAAAGCAGCGTCCTACTCTCCCCTCCATAGGCATCCAGTCCCAGAGCGGCACACGGTCACAGTGTAACAGTGCATTAGCGAGCGGGGAAAGCAAGATGGTGCACAGAGAATAAAAAAGTCGCAGCTCGCACAGAGAAAACTCACATTCTAGGATTAAATGAGTCCAAATCAAACTGATTTTGCTCGTGTTTCGACTCAGAGAGTCCAGAGGAACAGTCTCTCCCGCCAACAGGTAAACCAAATCCCTCTGAAGAACGCTTACTAGTTCTTTAAAAGATAAAAAGTGCAATCTTTAAGATAGGTACGAGAATCCAAAAAGCCCCCAAAAAGCCGAGGGCAGCGTTTGGCGTTGATGGAAAAGAAGCAGGAACGCCGGAGCGGATCCGGTCCACGCAGACTCCATCCCTGGGATTCCTGCTGCAGCCGTCTAGTCCTCGATGCAGATGACATCAGTGGGTTTGCCTGATTTCAGGTCAGGAGTCCCCACGTCTCTCAGGGAGTCCAGGGATTTCTTGTCCAGATGGCTTGTGGGTAATGCGGTCCCATTTGAAGACACTGCAGAGCAAAGAGACTGGATGTTTATTTGTGTTGATGGATTTGAATACGGCTGATGTTTCCTGAAAGCAGAGCAAGCTCAGATGAATGAATCTTCTTCAAACTAAGACGGAGCTTAAAGAACCAGATAACACAGTTTACAGACCCACTCCAGTTTAAACGGTCTTTGGTGGTTTTTTACATGTTCTTGTGGACATGTTTAATGATGGAGGAAATATATGAAGGTTAAGCTTAAAATATAATTTCTGAAGTTTTTCTTTAGTCAAATCGATGTAAATCCGAAGCAGATGAAAAAATAAAATATTAAAAAGATTGTCTTAGTGACGTAGAAAGAGCGGGGCTACAATGTTAGTAATGACTTTATGTTGTACCGTGACCTTTTTAAAGTCATAAAACAGCTGTTACTATGTATATTCAAGCACTGGAAGCTCTGAGCTAAAGCTAGCGGACCGGCGATGTTGATGACATCATCGAACAAAAGTCACATCTGAAATATTAGATTCTGTTTTTTGATCGCCCTCCGTTTGGAGCAAGAACGGAGGGATAAACGAAGGGGGGGGGCTAAGGAGAAGGGAGAAGGGGAGTATTCGGATCGAGCCTCGATCTCTCCGTGTCTAAAAAAAGCACGTGCTTCCTCCTTCATCAGTTAAGTGTGAGAAAGCATCTCTATCCAGAATTTGCCGGTTTTATCCATAATGAGCACCTGCTCTGGAGGATAATTATCCTCGTGGATTATCAGGATGTTTCTGAGCTGCTTCTGAGTCAGCTGATGCCATTTCTCCCTGCAGGATCGCTGTGTGTGCGTGCACGCCTGTGTGCGTGTGTGTGTGTGTACGTAGCGGTCGGGCTGGCGTGCTCTTCAACTGAGCTCGCCTCCTTTGAAGCAAAAGTTTCACTCAAGCATCTTGAGTTGTCTGAGTTTTTGTGACGAACCAGAAGAGTCACGCGACTGAAACCACAGATCAATGTGGTGGGATGACTAGAGAGAGTGGGGAGGGTGGATGTCTGAAAACAGAGATAGATGATGATAAATTAATTGTAGAAGCTCCAAATAACCACAGCTGAGCAGAAGCGTCAGTCGACCATCGTGAAAAAATATGCATCTGGTGTGAACTAGATGTGCGCGGTGTGAACCCGGTGTCAGTCACAGATCCAAATCTCACTTCCCCCACTCAGCGCACCCCTTCTTTTTTCTTTTTTTTTTGTTTGCATCTTTTAAATCTGTACTGTGAGTAGAGTCAGGCTCCAACTGTCCTGTTGTGTTACCCCTTAACATTATTACCCCATCGGGGTCTAAAAAGGAAATCTACCCGTTTTAACCAAAAAGTCTAATTTCAAGAAAAAAATTCTAGTCACTATGACATTCATTGATCCTTTTCCTCTTCTTGGCTGCTTTGTCTCTTTTGGGGCTCCTGATGGGTGAAGGCAGGGTTCACCTGGACGGGTCACCTGTCTGTCACAGGGCCTCAATCACATGCAAGGTCCACACAGAAAGGTGCAGTCGGTGTTTCTGTCTCTGGGATTTGAACCAGGGCTAACCACTGCCCCACCGTGCAGCCTGTCACAATGACATGTTTTCTCCAAGTAGTGGTAATATACTATTGTTTTAAGAAGACTGTCTTAGTTTTTAATTATTTTTTAATAGCAAAATATTATTGGTAAAATAATTTGAGAAAACATGTCTTCATGTCAACATGTCATTATTTTGCCATTAAAAACTATTTTAAGATTATTTTTCTTAAAGACAGAAACTAAGACAATCTTCTTAAATAATAGTATTTTTACTGCCTTAAGATTCAGTTTTTGCATTTTATGTCCCAGAAAACAACAGTTTTTTGATTTTGTCTAAAATGTAATAACATGATTAATGATTTTAGATCTAAAGATGATAGAGTGGCTCTTCAAGACATCAATACTTCCCAATAGAGACTCTAGTCTCTGCTACGGCTGTCAGAGTAACGTTTTTACGGTTGTGTTATGTCACATAAGATTCATAATAAAGGTTAATGTGTACCGCTGACGTAAGGTCCTAAGGGCATCTGACTGTAGTTAACCATGGGCTGTCCGCCAGGCCCTCTGAATCCTGCTGCAAAACCGCCGCCGTACATCTGCGAGCAGGCGAAGCCGCCCTGGCCAAAAGTCTGGGAACAAACAAGAAAAGTGGGTCATCCTCCTTCCTGGGCTGGGAGGCCAGGCCACACCGCTGATTTATGAGGGGATTAAAACAGGGAAGCCTTCTGGGTTCAACTGCAGCAGTCGGTAATTAATGATGCGTTTAACAGATCTGAGGTGTTAATAAAGACACAAGAACAACTTATTTTCTCCTTTATGTCCTCTTCTGCTGCCATGGAAACACAGAAGCTCTGAGACATAAAACAGTGAAGTCACTAAAGGGATGAGTTCATAACAGGAACACTGCAAACTGTTTATTTTAGACATTTAAGAAAGTCCAAATCGGATTTAACTTCTCTTTAAAAATATCTTTACAAGCTTACCTGAAAATCCATTCAGTCCAATGGTTTTTGTCTTATAAAGAGCTCAAATCTCAAAATATTGAGATTACTAAAATAAGTTTGAATCATTTTCTCCAAACTTTTGATAATACAAAAAAATGATTTTAGACTCAAAAAACTCCAATTGTACTGTAATGTTTGGTTTAATTTTGTTTTAAAGTTCAACACAAGTTGTTGAGTTAGAGTCTAACTCGTCAAATGTTAGATGTCAGCATAACTGTAAGACTGACACTTATTTTTATTTTGGAAACAAAAATGTAAATGCTAAAAATAAGTGTGAGCTTTAGATCTAATGAAGATTTATTACCGATTTATTTATTACAGATCTATTGTGTTTGGGCAACAGATAGATAATTCTTTATAGAATTTAAAGACATAACTTTGAAGAAAAAAAAAACATTATTCTGTATTCATAAAGATGAATAAAAACACTTTGTACATAAGAATCTTACCTGAATTTATCATAACCGGTGCATGAGAGGATTATGATTGGGCCAACTTGTACTGAGATTCTCATTTTGTTCACATTTTGTTCTAAGATGAGTGGTTTCCACTCATTACACTTGTTTTTTGTTACTGTAATCAAAATAAACAACAATTAGGTTCATGGAATAAAATATTTCTTATTGGGCTGTAAAACATTAAAACTGAAGTATTTCTACCAAACAGTCAACTTGAGTTCATCTTGAACTAAACTGAAAACTGAAAAAATGATAAAATAATGAATAGTCTTTTTTCTGCTCGATGCACTTGGAATAAATAATGAGTTTTGGTGGTAAAACTAAATATTTAAGCTTGTTTTTCCCAGATCATCAGAGAATAACAGGAGAAAAATGTTTCTGCTGCTTCATGTCACCTGAGTCCTCTCAAGGTCTTAGACGGCAGTTTTTCATGTTAAACAATCACTCAGCCGCACTATTGATTTCACAGAAACCTGAGATTCTACAGCCTCAGAATAACAACATCCTGGATGTAAACTATCCAGGATTTAAGGCTTCAAACATTTCCATCATAATAAGAGTTTTCTGGGAAAACGTTTCCATGAAGGAGGAAAGACTGAGGCATGAAGGCTGTAGCGACACTAAACTCTGCATTCAAATTAAATACATTTTCATTAAGTTAAGATGTTGGTGCAACTAAAAACTGATTTGAATTTAAGATTTTCAAAGTAAAGTAAACATTCCTTCAGCTTTTGACTTTCCATTAAAAGCATGAATTCATGCGAGTCGTTTTATAAGAAACAGCACATTCTCAGTCCGTCTGTTTTCTCAATTTGCATTTATCAACACTGGTCTTCAAACTTTATATTGAAGCTGTTTTATGAATAAAATAATATTTTAAAATGGTGAAATGATGGTTAAATGAGAAATAATAATGTAGGTTTATCACTGACATCATCTATTTGTCCCTCATGATCAAAGTGAAAATTACCTCAGGAGCACCAGCACTATTTTAAAGTCAACACAGTTTACAATCATATAAAGCTATTTGGTTCTTGAAAATTACAATTTAATATTAGTTAAAACCTCTCTCTGAGTAACGCCTCTACTCAAAAACACAAATAACCCCCCCGGTAAATACAATGGTATAATCCACGACAGACCGAGACCTCAGAGGGAGGCGGGTCAGTTCCCGCCTTTTATGTCATTTTGGCATTTATATTGAGAAAATGATTCGTCAAAGTCAGCAATTCAACATTGTAACATAAAGAAAAGATAGAAAACATCTTTAGGTATTTAAATAAATTGTTTTAATTCTGAACTTAGAGCGTAACATCTGCTCTTCTGTGATGTTCAGTACATGAAGGAGCAGCAGTTATCTGAAAAAATCTCAACCCATTAAACTCAAATCTGTTGTGTTTGTGTTGCTGAAGAATTATAAAGAAATAGAAAATAATTACACAAATAATAAAAGAAAAGAAAGTTACATAGAAAGCGTTTTAGTGTAACGGCTGTGAAACTGTGACTGAGTTAAGATTTAATACTTTGATTGATGGACTATCCAACTTTTTAAAGAATTATCAATTAATTCAATCAAAACTCTCATCATTAAATCATCTTCAACCCTGTCATACTTCTTTTAACCCCCAACACTGCCAGAAAATATTTATTAAAAAGAAAAAAATAATCATTTAAAGTTTGTTGACTTTTGTCTAAAATATTGAGAACCATCATATTTTGTTTTTTTGTAATCCTTCAATTAAATTAAGGGCATTTTAGGATGTAAGTGAACAAAATGTGATGATTCGATAGGACACAGACATCTGGTAAACAAATGTTATGATAACATTCAGAGAGCTTCCACAGGAATGGTGTTTCAACTGGAAATATAATGATAATAGAAAACGGATGCGTTTTCTTCTGATAGTGAAACACTTCCATAAATGACTTGGTATTAAAATAAAACATTTTAGTAAAGAAATGATTCACATGCAGCTTATGAGTTATTTCAACAAAGTAAGTCTCATTATTTCATAACATTGATGGGAGCGTGTCTTTAGGGAAACAAAGCCGTCCAATAAAACCTTCTGAGTCTTCAAGCCTTTGCTTATATCATAAAACACCATCTTTATGGGTCAATAAAGAATCAATCTTTCCAGTTTCCTTTTCAAGAATAAATAGCATGACTTTCTGAAAGCTGATGTCAGCATTTGCCTCAGAACTACATCCAACATTTAAAGAAACGCTAAAAACTATGAAAGTCACCATCAGAAAGCAGGAGGCGGGGCTTCTCATGTCCTCTCAAACAGGCTGGAGGGCTTTTTGACCCTGAGAAGTGCGATCTGACCTGCTGTGGGGGGGGCTCGCCGCCCCGGCTGGTGAGCCGGCTCAGGATGCTCCTCTCGGACATCTGCAGGCGGGCCGACACCGGCGGGATCCTGGACAGCATGTTGGGCAGTCGGGTCACGTCTGCTTTCATGTCACTCAGCAGCTCCTCCAACTGGTTCAGCACTGCGGCAGGACAAGGACGCACACGTCAGGAGAGAGGGCCGGGTCGCCCCGCCGACCAGGGCCAGGGAGGATGGAGGAAAAACATCTGCTCACGTGAACATCTATGTTAAGCTGCATGCATCGTTTGAAACCACAAGCAGTAAATAATACAAGATCTTTGAGATAAATCTGTGTTTGACTTGTTAATATTTGAAAGCACTGTGACCTTTGACCTCTGAACAGACGCTGCAGCTCAAACCAGCTGTCGCTCCTCTGGAAACATCTGCCTGCACTTCCTCTGGTCTGAACAGGATCCCTCACCCCCCTAAATCAGCCTCTTTAAAAGAGTTTTATGTCAAATCTAGAAGACAAAATGATGTCAGCTGATTGACAGCTGAATCCATCAAACCTGTGAGGAGATTGCAGCTGAGAGGTCCGTTTGTACGCTACACACCCAACATTCAAAAGTTTCATCTCACTTGAGCTTTTGCTTTTAATGGATGTTAAATGAAGGTAAGTTTGGAGCAGGAGTGCATCATGGGTATCGAGGGGTTAAAATATACGGTATAAAAGGTCAAAGCAGTAACATGAGGAGAGAATAAGGCTTTTAGTTTTGCTTTAATCTCAGCTTTTACAATCTGCATTCTATGGAGAAAAAACAGTGTCACCCCTGTTTGTGCATAACTTTGGATTTGTCCGTAATTGTACAAAGTACAAGTACAAAAATTAAGGAATTCAAAAAAATACAGTTTACTCCCAAAACTTAAAATGACAACAGCTTGAAACTACGCATACACTCAAATTTTAAAAAATTGCGCACAAATTGTTTGTTACGCACACAAAACTACATTTTCCCACAAATCTGACGTGAGACTACTCTTGTCTGTTTGTAAGTGATGCGTTGACATTTCCTTGACATTTTCTCACTTTCTCACACAGATATGCACAATAATTAATATAACATCTAAATAAATGCCTAAATACGTTTTTTAAAACTCAAAATTCTCTATTCTGATGGCTCCCTCGCGGCTGCGCTTTCCCTGCAGAGCCTTCACCACGGAGCTCCTGGCGGGGCGAGGTCCACCCAACACCCAGAGAGCGGTCAGTCAGGGCTGGCTATCGGTTATAATTTCCAGAAACGTATGGATTTGATTCAGATTTCTTTCAATTCTTTTTCTTGTTTAGAAATACATTAAAATCTACTATATAATATTAATACATATTCATATTCATCTGATCCAGTTCTCATACTGTAAATGTATCAGTGAAATACTGAGATAGTTAACATCATCCAGAGTTCTCTTAAGGAGAAGTTCTAACAAAATGTTCAGATCATTAACATTGGAAACATTGTTCTGCTTCTCCTGGAGGGAGTTTCAGTTTGGACACTAGGTGGAGATCGCAGTAAATTGATTTATATCTTTTGTGAATCAATTATTGATGTATTAACTTTAAATCGATTCAAATCGATGAATGGATTTTTCAACCCAGCCCTCGCCAGAGCCGATCACCCCTGCGTCCCGCTCCGCTCCCTGGGTGTGGGGAAGGACCTGGCGCTGTCTGCTCCCGCTGTATAAGGGGAGGGGGTTCGATCATCCCTAAACCAGCTTCTCTGGGGCAAGCAGGCAGTTGAAGAGTCCGCCCCCTGGTGTGGAGAAGCAGAGCGGGCCGCTGAGCTGATGGACCGGTCTTTAGAAGGACCTCAGAGAGGGTTGGCCGGCCCGCTCCGATCTGCGGCTGCTCAGAAGGATCCGGCGCCGCCTGCTATCCCCGTGACTGGTGAAGGGGGGAGAGAGCCCCATGTCACAGGCCCTGTCAGGGGAGGGGCCTCAGAGAGGAAGTGATCAGTTCTGAAAAATATCTTCATTATTAAAGAGGTAAATGTTTTAAAATGGCATATTTAGATAAATTGACAATCTAAGGTCAAATGGCTGATGACCCAGCATCACTTACAAATGAATCTCTGACACGTAAGAAGCGTCTCACATCAGATTTGAGCGTAAATGTGTTTTGTATGTGTAATAAGCAAACACTGCACACTTTTTAAAGATTTGTGAGTGATAGTTTGTTTCTAGTTGCTGTTATTTTACGTTGCTTAATTTAATGTGTAAGTTGTATATTTTTTTTTATTTAATAATTTTTTTTTTGTGCACAAAATGTTTTCTAGGAGTTACAAATCAAGAATAACGCACACATCGGGGTGAGTCTATTTCCTCTCCACAGATTTGCTCTGGGCGGAGCTTGTGGAGATTCTCCTCTGAGGAGGGCGGAGCTCAGACCTTTGTGAAGCACGGCGTTGGCGGGCTTGTTCCCGGCCAGCGACTCCTTGGACAGGTGCTGGTGGGACTCGGCCAAACACTCCACCTCCGTGAAGCGGGTGTTGAGGGCCATGGCCGGGTGGCTGGGGTCCTGGGTCATGTTCAGATAAGCTGCCCTCCTCAGCTGCTCCTCGATCACCAGAGCCTGCTCCAACAACTGCAGGGGGCAGAAACGCTTCCTCTGTACAGAACTGTGTTGGCAGAGAGGACGCTTCTTTGTTCACACACAGACCTTAAAGCGGCGAGCCAGAAACTTGTTCTTCATCTCCAGGTAGTTTCCTTTGTGCATCTCGGACTTGAAGGGCTCGTTGAGGATGGCGTAGCGAGGGTCGTTCTGGATGTCCTGCCAGCGGGCGTAGCCATGTCTGATCGCAGCTGAGGACAACGGATGAAGACCTGCAGCGGTCAGGCGACGGTTTGTGTGATCCACAGCGCTTCCTGCTCATCTCCTTCCTCTCAGGAGCGTTACACTTCAGGACGCTGAGCTCTAACATTTTAGAAGGATACGTCACGATGCCAGCCAGTAGCCAGTAGTCATGGCGACGGTGCCAGATGTCGTGCATCTTCAGAGAAGACATGGCTGCTCTCTCCTCCGTTTGCCAGAGGGTGTGGAGCTCTGATGGCGACAACAGACAGTTTCACAAACACTTCCAGCGTTTAGACCAAAGTGGACACTGCGGGCCAAATCTGGCCTGTTAAAGCTTAACTTTTGGCCCGCCAAGGCGTGGCCACAGAAGCCACAGAGCGTTCAGTTAAAACCCTGAATCCGTTTCCCGTTGATTCTCTATGGCAGTGTTCCTCATTCCAGGTCTTCGAGAGCTGCCACTCTGCCTGTTTTCCAGATCTCCAAGCCCTTCTAGCTGCTGATTCGTTCAGTCAGATGCCTCCACATTCTGATTGAATGAACACACCTGGTCCAGGTAATCAGCAGCAAGCAGTACACAAAGAGCTGGAAAACAGGCAGGATGGTGGCTCTCGAGGATCTGGAATGAGGAACACTGATCTACAGTGTTTCAAACTCTACTGCTGTAAAACACTTTCGACCTCCGGGTGGCGCTGTTAGCACTTTCTTTGCCTCGATAAGGGGTGAATAACCCACAAGTGAGTCAGCTCTGGGCTTTCTTTGGTGTTAGAAATTCCCAAGAGCCTTCACGGTCACTTCCGATACCTTTAGCAGGTTTTCAGCTAGCTAAGATGGAGCGACAACGGCAGTGGGACACGGATCAAGTCTAGAGACCAGCTCCACGCCTCTCATAGGATCCCAGTTTGAAAAGTTTGGGCACGCCTGGTTTAGACACACTCATGACAAAGACGCACAGCAGGGCGGGGCTTCTCCACATTCCAATCCCTCACCTGTGAAGCCTCCGTCAGCGATGTTGAACATGAACTTGGCCTTGAACCCGTTCTTGTCCTCCTTCCGGCTCTCCTCCATCTCCTCCAGAGCGTCTTTGTCTCCGTTTAAGCGACTTTCCAGCGGGTCGTCGCTCTTCGTCTCATCTAGAGAGTTATGGTGTCAGAGGAGTTGCTCTAAGCTGAATCAAATCTTACTTGCTTGGAAGAACACTATTTGTGAAGCTGGGGGAATTTGTATCGGATACTGAAGAGATTGTTTGTGGCGTCCCACAAGGATCAATTCTGAGTCCCTTATTGTTTAATATCTACATCTGTGACAGATTTAATGTATCTAAACTCTTAAATATGGTATTATTTGCAGATGATACAAACATATTTATTCAGCAGACAACTATAATGACCCTATTAATATTGTAAATAAAGAGTTAAAGTATTTGAATATCTGGATGAATTACAATAAACTATCATTAAAGTTAAGTAAAACAAAAGTAATGTTCTTTGGTCACTATAAAATTACTACAGAAATAATGATTACATTTCATAATGTGACCATTGAACGTATAACTGAATATAGATTTTGGGACTCATTATTGACAATGAGCTCAGTTAGAAGCCACACATCAGAAACACGCAGAACAACGTATAGAAAAACATTTTCATTAAAATGTAAATAAATTTAAAGTAAGTAAAGCACATATTAGACTATAGAAGCAGATACCTGCTATATTGTCCCTTACCATATTTAACTTATGGTATTGAGATAAGGGGCAATAATTCTAAAACAGCATTACAACCTTTATCTTTAATTCAAAAATGTGCAATAAGAATTACTCATGGAGATAGATACCTCCACCATACAAATGATTTATTCCTCCAATCTAAACTTTTAAAAATATTTGATTTGGTTAAGTTTCAGACAGCACAATTCATATTCAGAGCTAGAAGAAATTGATTACCTAATACCATTCAAAAACTATTCTCTGAAATAAAAAAGCTACAGTTTAAGAGGATAAAGAGAATTTAAAATACAATTTGTAAGAACCAACAGGAAATATTTCTGCGGATCAGTGTGTGGCATAAAGCTGTGGCATATGTTAAGTGAGGACCTCAAATAATGCTCTAATATCCATATGTTTAAAAAAATATACAAAGAAATGTTATTGTCCAGTATAGAGGTGGAGGAGGTGGAGGTCATGACGGTGTTAGATTATGGATGGTGAACTGAGGTGAAATCTGATGGTTAAATAATCTTAGAGGAACAATATTATTATTGATATAGTATTATTAGTAAGGGTTATTGTGATTACTGGCATTTAAATAAATAATTGGATAAGGTTAGTACTATTAATTGTATTTAGATAAATGAAAACATAACAACCATGAATGATTGTTAAATGATGCTGATTATAGAGGGGAGTCAAGCATTGACTGTTTAGTTTATATAATGGAAATAAAGATATCAAAGAGATATTTATGTATGTCTGTTGATTGATCGGCATGGAGCGGCGTCTCAAAAGATCCGGTTACATTTACCGGCTTCACACACCTGGCTTGTTTTCCTTATCTTCGTTTCTGTCTGGCGGAGAGGCGGAGTCTCTTTTCTCGGAGGACTTCACTGTTTCTTTGGAGTCTGCTAAAGAAAACAAACAGAAGTTAACCTGAGTGAAGCTCAAGTCCCAGATGAAATGTTCTGCAGAACTCACCTTTAAGGGCGGGATGAGCGGAGGGCGTTTCTGGAGGCTCTGTCTTTGTGGGCGGAGACTCGGCTCTGCTTCTGTCCTCAGTGGTTTTGTCGTCTGCGCCGTCTTCACCCTCAGATGCTTTCTCAGGTGCAGACTCGGCATCTGTCACCTGTTGGGAGTGGGGGGGGTTCAGGGGGCAGAGGGTAAACTTATCGACTGACATGTGCCCAAGAAGATAGATGTTACAAAACGTTTGTCTGGGATAAGAGATTGTATCTGTTTGTAAATGAGTTTGCATCTGTGGAGTATAAATTGTTCATCAGTAAAAAAGTTTTGTACCTGAAATAACACATTTGTGTGTCTGTAAAATTGTTCATTAACTTTAGAAGATATTGTCAGTGATTGTCATGCATCACTCATACAAGCACACACATCGATCTGCAGGGATAAAACCCAATTTACTTGTATGTTTTTTTGTCAGCCAATCAGATGCGTGATATCCATGCGAGAAAAAAAGAACAAAAACAGTTTTTCAATTTGTTTCACATGAAGGAGACAGGATAAATAATACATAATGTATTATATGAGTTACAAATCAAGAGTATGCAGACACAAATCCTAATTTGTGCAAAACTTAAGAATCACACCTGCACAAATAGAAGTGAGACTGTTTTCTCTCCATAAGATAGTTCTTTTCAATTCCTTTTCTACAGATATGAAACATGTTTATAGACACACAAATCTCCAAGCACAAGTATTCAATCATTTATACAGATGGACAATAGTTTTCTACTTTCATCTCCTGAAGCAGAACACTAAAGATGAGAGCATGGAGGAAGAAGATCACTCACTTCCTGCTCTGAAGCTTTCCTTCCATCTGGTTCTGTCGTGTCCTTGTCCTCACAGCCCCCCACCACAGACTCCGTCTTCTCTACAGCCCAGAAAACAACATCTCAGCTCTCCTGTGTCCCTCTGAGTATGGCTGCTACCTTCTCATTCACAGAAAACATCGATCATGGATGTGCGGACGCTTCTGACCTTGAGGGATGGGGGTGCAGGGCCGGGTGGCGGCGGGGCTGGCAGGCGCCGGAGTGTTCGGATCAGAGGAGACGCTTTCCGTCAGCTTCTTCAGCTCTATTCCGATGGGAATCAGATCAGGAGAACTCAGCTTACCGTTTACGTGTTCAAACTCCTGCACCTACAGCACAAGAGAGTTACCGTCAGACAGCATCTACACGTCTGTGAGAAGGAAGAGATCAGCAGCAAATCCATCAGCACACACGAGGCAGACGTCAGCTGCAGCTGAAGCTCAGGTGTGGAGCCACAGCAGAAGCAGCTCGCTGGGAAACAACTGTTCATCAGTAACAGGAACGTGAATCTGATCAGATTTAGCAAAAACCTCAAGTGGTGAAAGCCGTCAGGTCTTCATAGAGGAGGTACATGCACCACATGACAGATAAACTCCTCTCAAATAGGAAAAACTGATGATTCTAAAGTTTGTAGATTTTGACTGCAGTTAGTGTGGCTAAAGTGGCGTTCCCTTGTTGCTCACGCACTTTTTACAGGAATGCTAAGAACATTTGGTAAATGAATCGTTGAATGAATGTCTCTCTGTTTCTCAATAGAAGTCCATGTGACTTTGGCCTTTTTGTAACCCACTAGCACATACTATTTGGAACACGGAAGGAGGGGGGGTTGCTCAGTCCAGTTCTTTCTTATACAGTCAATGGCCTGTTCTTACTCTCCCCCCTCCCTCCCAGAAACTACTTCACCCCTCCCGCGGGGGGCGGAGCCCAAATGCTAAAAACAATAGCTAGACCAAGAGAAAGCAGCAGTTCTGTGGCCGGCATGTGCCGCACTCAGTGAGGAGTCTCTTCACAAGAACCCAGAACTTCTGCGTTCTTGTGGACTTTTCACTTTGTGTCTACTTCACACTGATACAGTCGGTGTGTGAGCAGCTTCCAGCTCATGTTTGAGGTCATACCACCAACACTGAAACCTGCAGTGTGAAGACATATAAGGTTCACTGTCCAATATGAGGATCAGGGAGAGAAATGTGTCACAAGAAGTGAACTGTCTGCAACAAGATTTGTCTGATCTTTATATCGTACAATGTTGGGAATCAAACGTGTCCAACATTCCCCCCGATCTCTGATGTCACCATTCAGCTCTGTCACCGTGATAAAGTTGAACAACTAAGCAGGAAACACAATGAAAACATCCCAGATCTATTTCTAAAGACTTCCAGTGTTTCCTCAGATAAACACCAGAAAATATCTGACTCCATCAGAGAGTTTTTTGTTAAATCTCTGCAGTCTTTTTTCACTGGTTGATAATGAGGACTTTAGTCATTTAATGAAAACAGTTGATCTACAATATAGAGTAGCAGCACGTCCAGATTTCACAGAGAAATCTATATATACCTGAACTTTATGAACAAGTGAACAAACTGAAGACGACTCAGTAAAAAAACAACTTTCCACATACAGCTAGACTTCCTGATAACAGAGAACTAAATCTCTGTAAATGTTCATTATATGACGATCCTCACACTGGAAAATAAAGAGTTCAGAACTGCAGGATGTCAAGACTGAAGAGAACAGCTTAGATTGTTGGAGTTTATTATATTCATGTTTACAAGTATTGAGGACTGAGACACTTTTACATTTGATTCAATGGTTTACAGGTTTACAAGAGTTCTATTTGAGTGTGATTCTGCAACAACTTCCAAAGCTGAGCACTTGAAAAAAATATGATTTCTTTGTTTTTTGTTTTGGTTTGCAAAAGAAATCATAATCTGTGGAATAATAGGATTTCCTTTCTTTTTTTTGGTTCAATACATACCGAACTGTGACCGTCGTATTGAGGTGCGTATAAACCTTCAGCAAACTTATTCTATGCATCCCTAGTGCAAAGAATCCCTAGTGTGTTTATCCCTAGTATATATATATATATATATATATATTTTAATGTATTTGTACATTGTAAAGTTTTTATCTGACATAAATATTACGTATAGTCTTTTTGTCATTGTTTTGATCAAAAACCTCAATAACATCAATCTGAATATATGAACAAAAGCTGTGAGAATCTTTACATAAAAAACTTCCTGTTTTTAAAGCTGACATGAACAGATATGTCTAGTTTTACATGGAAAAAGTTGAAAATATTTCAACGTTTGAGGTTAATTCCAGTCCATCTCCAACCCTCTTCAGAGGGAAAAAGACAAAAATGTTCAATAAAGATCTCAGCAGGTGACTAATGTGGATATTATTGAACAAATCTATGAAAATGAAGGATAAAAAATGTGAATCAGATTCTGATTATTTCATCAATTTGAACAATTCAATCCATAAAGTTTGAAGAATTTCTTCATCCAGTTCTCTCACACTTACAGTAACTGACACATCTTTGAAGACCCCAACAATCATTTTTTACATTTTCTTTAAATGTTCCCAGTGAGGTTTTAATTAGGACTGTGGAGTTTTTAACAAAAATTCCACAAAATGTCTTAAAACATTTTTCCTGTTGATCTGAAGTTTCCTTTTACAAATATTCCTCTGTTTGGGCGTGGCTTATGGTGCTGAGCTGTGCAACCCCACCCCTAACCCCCCCAGACATGCTAGTGAGACACACACTTTGATAAACTCATGAAAACATAAACTAAAACATTTCCATTGAAGCTGCATTGTAGCAGCAGCAGCTCTATCTGGGTTCAGAACTGATTTCATGCTAGCACATGATGATTGTTGAAATCACTTCAACAAGAAATCTAATGAAATGAAATGAAGAATACAGAGAGGGTCTAATCGAGCATCAGTTTGTAAATGCTTACAGTGGTGATGTTTCTAGATGCAGATGAAGGGTTACGTTCAGGAGAACGGTTCTGGTGTCCGGTTAAACCGCCCGCTGGATCCTGAGAGCTGCTGCGCAGCTCGACGCTCCTCCACGGGTTGGATCAAACATGGAAGGCAAGATTTGTGACAGCCAATGATATTTACTTTCAGTTTCATTTTAAATACGTGAGGCCAACTTAAAAAAAGTCCCGTCTTGGACGTAATTAAAATAGGAGCGGGCGATGCGATCACCCGGCGGCTCCGTCCAGTTGAAAAATGTATCTTTTTCCACAAATGATTGAATAATTATTGACGTTGCTGTGACCAATAAATCCAATCCATGATTTCTTCAGATTCCTTGTTAAAATAATGAAAGTTAACATCAGTATGGTCTTTCACTGAATTACAATCCTTTACAGCACAGAAGTGGAACGTTAGATTATCTTCTCTGGTCTCTACAGCTGCATCAGGGTTAACTAGATACTGTTACGTATGAAAGTTTCAGGAATTCAAACTGAGTTTTTCTGGGACTGTTTGATTGACAGAGATTTAAAAGGAGAAATACACAGAAACACAAACATGAAATGATTTCTTATGATATTTTTTTCTTTCAGAAGATTAATGCCACACATACATGTTAAAAACTGAAAATATGATTTTCATTGGAGGACTTTAACTCAAACCGGATGTTCTGTGATTGTTTTTGTGTTCTGCCTCCTGATCTCTGTGATGATCAACCTTTCTTTTTCCAACTCTGGTGTTTTTGTGATCCTCTTTAGTTATCCCTGCCTGTTTGTCTAACAACAGATATTCCCCTGTTTTTTCAGGTTCGTTCTCCTCGCAGCGTTTGGGTCTGGTTCTGCTGCAGGGTTCTTCCTGATCCTTCATTCAGAACACGTTTCTCTCCCTGTCTCCTGCTTCTTCAGGACTGGGATTACACTTCGTATAATGTTGGTCATTTATGAAGTTCAGTAGAAGGATCTGCATCCAAAAATCATAACGATTGAAGTTTTACTCTTTGTTTCACTTTGAGACAAACGTGTGAGGTACAGCTAGTAAAAAACAAAGAAACAAAAGTCAAACCTGCATCAAAAGTTTGTTTGTTTCTCTGCAACATCATTTGTCTCATGAGCTGATCAAGATGCTCAGAGCAGAACTCGTGGTGAACGCTCGGTACCTTCTTCCTGACCAGCGACATGACTCCGATCCGGGTCAGAACGTGCTGACGGGACAGGCCCTCTCGAGGGACGCCATCAGCAAACGTCTCGGCGCCGTCAGCCCCCGGCTCACATAAATGTCTCATGAAAAGGGAAACGTAGGCTCTGGAGGAGGAAACCCATCGTTTAGTGACATCAGTGAACTACAAACTGCTTGATTTGAGCAGATTTGAAGCTGGTAACTTCTCTTTCTCTGCAAGCTTTTCTCATATCAACACAATCAGGATTTTTGAAGAGCTTGAACCCAGAATTAAGAAGATTATAATTCAAACAAGTAACAAACTCTTAACAGCAGAAAAACTTGATTTAAGACAAAACAAAAGTTAATAATTCAGAAAGTGTTTAATAGTCATTTAAAAGCATTTCATTAAAGATAATGACTTCATAACCCAGAGATCCCACAGTAAAGATAGTTTTAGACATTGAACACAGCTGTTTTGAAAACCATCAACAGAAGTTTGTCAAATTACTGAAGCTTAACAACAAAAGTCAAACAGGAAGATGTCTTTCAATACTTGACATTTTTCCTCATTTTCAGGCTGAGCTCTAAAGAAAACGGTTCTTTTAAAGTTCAGTAAATGTTGATAACTTAGAGTAGCATTTATTGTCATTTTGAAAACAAACTTATAGATTTCTGCTCTAAGAAGATTTTTCGATTTAACAAGGATTTATTAAGGTTCTGATTTTGTCCACATTTAGTTCTAACATGAGTTATTTCATCTTATTTTATTAGTTTTCGTGTCACTGTAATATAAAAGAACAATAATCAGATTCATAAAAACAAAAAAAACAAATTAATTGCTTAGAAATATTTGGCTGTTTGACACAGAAGCCACATACGATCAACCCTACTTATCTATTATTGTTTTATCGTGATAACGAGATAATGAATCTTGTTATCACGAGAAAATGAGTTTCAATTTCCAGTGATAACAAGATAATGTAGAATAAACTGTTTCATCTCTCTCTCCGTTTCACTGAGACTCAGAGACTTTACTGGTTTTAAGCCTCTTCTTTGTGGTTAACAACAAAAGCATCAGAAGAAAACCCTCCAGAAACGTTTATTTCCCTGAAACCCCAAAACAAACAAACAGGTTGATTGACAGAACCCCGGGCTACATGGTGCGTTCACTGAGCTCTGGACCTTAGCGGACCCAACTGCCCAACTCAGTCCACAGAAAGACTTCTTTTACTTTAAATAAACAGTTTTTTAAAAAATGTCAACACTATTAAATCGATAAATTATAAATGGATCAGCTCTGGTGTCCGGAGCTCAGTGAACGCACCGTGTATATACACTTGGCAGCTCGGAGTTCTGTCAGTCAACCTGTTTGTTTGTTTGGGGGTTTTAGGGACAGAACCAACAGAACCGACAGAACCAACAGAACCCTGGGTTGATGAGTGTCTCTGTCCGTCAAACACCAGGAGAACTTATCCATTTATGACTGATTAATTTAATTTTGTGTGAGATTTTCTCTGACAAACTGCTTTGTTTTTCTGCAGATTGTACAAAGAGGACAAAAGTATATTTTGGAGCAGACTGAGTTGGGCTGTTTGAGTCTGCTAATGTCCGGAGCTCAGTGAACGCACCAGCAGAGATGCTCGTCGGCCCGGGTTCTGTTGGTTCTGTCAACCGACCTGTTTGTTTGAAGGCTTTAGGGAAACAATGGATGCATGAGAAGGAAAGAAGAGGCTTGAGGAGTGTGGATCCACTAATAAATAAAAAATAAAATAAAAAAACAACTTTTGAGGAATGTTTTCTTCTGCTGCTTTGGTTGTTAAGAAACTTAAATCAGGTAAAGTCTCAGCGTCTCTGTACGCGAAAGGGAGAGGGGGGGGGCTACAGTATATTCTTCATTATCAAGAGAAAAATAATTCTGTTTTCTCGTGATAAATGGATCTCATTATCATGAAAAAAACAAATAAAAGAAAAGCAAGAGTAGGACAGGCCGTTTTGAACATGAACCCTTTAACCTCCAGTGTTCGTGTTCTTTGATTTACTGTAACTTTTCAACTGTTAACACGATCATTCCAGTAGATTGTGCAGGAGAAAGCTGTTAGTCAAGCAGATGGTTAAAGATTTTGTGTTTTAGCATCACCGGTGAAGCCTCAGGTGTTTCAACTTGAAGGTTTTTTGTTTAGTTTTCCCTTTTTGGATGCATGTGTGGAACTCCTAGTTTCTAAATGACATGCTGCATGAAACATTTGACTACTTTCTAGTGCTCTTCTTCTTCAGATTAGAGTCAGTTTCCTGTTTTTAAGCTACCTCTTTATTCAGATGATGGTGTGTCTTTGCTGTAATGGCTGCATCACAACACGTGATGTCAGAAGGTCAGACTCTCAATGTTTTACTGTCATTCTGCTGTGCAGAAGTCCCTCACGATCAGTAAAGATAGTGTCTGAGAGTAAAGCTGCAGCAGAAACACCATCTGCATGACAAACTGGACATGATCTCTGCAGCCTCTCCAAACAGACCAGCTGTGAAAAGTTTAGGAAGAGGCTCACGGCAGCCCGGCGCCGCTCTGGGGAGCCTTCAGAGTTTAATCATCTGACAGCGCTTGGCGTGTTGTGGTGAATAATTGATCAAAAGTCCAGAGAAGCACCTGAACTCCCGCTCGCTCTTCCCTCTCAGGTCCCTGACCAGCCAGTGCGAGTTGAAGGCGTCCTGTGGAGGCATGCCCCAGCGCATGATGGCGTTGAGGAAGGCTTTCCTCTGGCGAGCGTTGAACCCCAGGACCTGGGGACGGCGAGGAGCACAAATGAGAGGATGCAGGGCAAACGTGTCGCGGGTACAGAGGTAAATGGAAAAATACTCATAATTATGGGTTTGGTCATCAGAAAAAAACTTCCCTGAACAAGAATAGAAACTAACTTTAAGAATGTACGAAATCACATTTTTGGTGGTTTTGAAACCTCAGAGAGACGTCCTGTAGACATACCTCAATGCTGCCTCCGACCCGGGCCAGCAAAGGAGGCAGAGGTTTGTCTTTCTCGTTTTTGAGCTGGCGGCGAGACTGTCTGCGTCCCCCTGCAACAGACCGAGCCCCCGTCAGACCCTCACTTTCAACCTTAACCACCAAGAAGCAAGTAAGCAAACCCCGCCCACCTTCAGGTCGCTCCTCGAAGTCTTCGTCCTCGTCCTCGGACCCCACGGAGTACTCCGACTGATTGTCTGAAAGATCATCCTGCCATTCTGAGCCACACATCAAAGAGAAACAGTACATTGTGTTCGCTTCTGCTGGTGGCCACCTGGGGGCGCCATGACACTGCAGATCCTGAAGCATGCACGTGCATGTCCTCTGGAGCGGCTGCAGCTGACTTCTACGAAAGTTTAAGACGTTTCACATTCAAATCGGATTTTTTTTCTGGAGCTGCTCGTCTCTGCAGCTTTTTCACTAAAAGCATTGAAATTATTCAAACGCTCAAAATCAAAATGAAACTATGTTTGTTTGAACTCCAGTCAAATTAAATGAATTTACTAGAGAAAAGAAACAAAGATTTAACAGTTCACTTGTTTAGGGAAAATATGGACATTTACATGAGTATGATAAATCATTTCATCATCAGAATTGTTCTTTCTCTTTTTTTAAATAAAGTTATAAGAAGCATTTTCTAAAAATGCTTCATGTGAACACATAATAGAACCCATGTGAGTTTGGAGCCGGTTATGGACATTGGTTCCAGGCTGGAACCAGATGTTCCTCTGTGACCTTCTCTCCTCCTGATGGAAACATGGAGACTGCTCTCTCCACCCACATGGTTTCCACCTCCAAGTCTGTCGTTATTGTGAAAAAAGTTATTTTCTCACAATCCTCTCCAGAAGAAGAGCGATAAACTTGGTAGGACCCAGAGATTAATACAGTTTTAGACTTTAGACTTGGGACAGCACCTCCGACTCAGGCTCTGTCCCGAGAGCTGGTCACCGTCACGGCGCCGGACCCTAAACACCTGCAGCAGGGACCGGGTCACTGATCGACCCTCTCCAACCTGTGGGTGGTTAGAACGGCCTCGTGCCCATCACTAAATCCTGCCCCCGCGTTCACTGCGGAGGAGACCAGCCCCCAGACCCCCCCGACACACCTCTTATACAGTCAATGCACAGAGCAGGCAGAAGTGTGTCTGATGACCTGCGGGTGTTTAGAAGGGTCCCCCGCCACCTGGTGACCGTGACCCCCGTGTCAGAGGAGCCGTCAGCGATCAGTTCTGGGAGAAATTTCTATTTTTTAAAGGGATAAATGTTTTATAAACAATTGTTTAGACTTTTTTATTTTAATTTTCAGGTATATTTGTTTTAGAAAGTGGGAAAATAAAAGTCTCACCAGATATTATTCACAATCCAGGTTTAAAACGGCTGATGAGAAAACTCTGATGACCCAGCATTCTAGTAGTACTTGAACGCATCACTTACGATGAATTCTCTGAGGCGTGTAGAGTCCCACCACAGAGTCTGCGTAACTGAGGTCTTGTGTGTGCGTAACAAGAGATTCACGCATCATTTTTAAAGATTTGCTGTTGTAATTTTCATTTGTGCATGTGTAAATTGTATTTTGTATGTTTTTAATTTTGTAATTTGTTTACTTATTCACTAAATGTATAACATGAGTTACAAATAAAGAATTGTGCACGCACAACTCAGAGTGAGTCTGTTTTCTCTCCACAGATAATCGTCTGCTTGTGTCTCTGGAGCCTCAGGCTGCAGTCGCTGCAATCGTACAGCAATTCTTCAGTCTACAGGCCTTTGCAAAGACTCTGAGTTATGATCTCTCGGAAAAAGGTTTAATAATTGGAGTGAGACTATTTTTCAGAAGACCAAAATGCCAACAGTCAAACTCCAGTAATTAGAACGGAGCTTCAGCTGAATTCATCTGTTGCTCAGATTCATCTCAGCAAATGGTCCAGAACTGTGACCTCATCATCAACCATTCTACAGAAAACTGAGACTGAGAAAACTGATGGATGAAAAGAGGAAAAAGTTCAGCTAAACTGATCTTTTCATCCTGAAACTCATGAAAGGGCGTTTTCTGGTGACATGACAGCGGGCTCTTTGCCTCCGGGCGGGGCAGGACGTACCTTGGTCCTCCTGGGTGGTGTCGTTGTAGTTGACCTGCTTGCGGATGCGTTTGCCTTTGCCCAGGTTCCGGGCCAGGTCTTCCTGCTGCTGCTCGTAGTGATGACGCAGGAGCTTCTCCCAGTAGTCGGGGTCCACGTTCTCCTCCTGCTTGATGATCTCCCTCTCCACCTCCTCCTGGACACACATCAGCACGAAATAAACCAACTTCATCCACTCAGAACTTTCCTCATTACAATCAAGCCTGATCAGTCTTAATATATTTGATCTTTGATGTTTTCTAGAGGTCATTCGAGGACAATGACACTATTAGTTGTAGTTTGAACATTCTGACACAAAGAACTTCTACATTCCCTTTCTGATGCTTTTTCTGTCAAATGTTGCCCTTTTCCTGAAGCTGCGACTCATCGGAGAAGATCTCTGAAAGCATGGAGAACATCCCGCTGACGGGACGCGCTCAACACGCTCCACTAACACTCAGCGGGGGGTCTGTACCTCTCCATCTTCCTCCTTCACCACGTACTGCGCCACCTTGAAGGAGCTCAGGTACTCGTTCATGTTCTGGATGTCCGTGTCCTCGGTGGCGTCCTGACTGCGGTCCAGCAGCTTGGAGATAGCATCATCGTCGTAGTGGATGACACTGCCCTCCTCTCCGTCTTTGTTATCTCCTGGTGATGAAGAACATCCATGGTCAACATGGAAACACTGGAACTCTAACAAGGGTGTAGCACAAACATCTGATCCTAAACTGAAATACTAAAAGATGTGACCGCGTTTTACTCTTAAGGACAATAAATCTTGTTAATTAATTTGATCTTGACAATATTTTTAGTGAAGTAAAATTTCTAATGAAATTAGACATACTAGATATTTGAAAGTTTCATGAATGAACACTCAGTGGGTCTGTGTTAAGAGAAAGAATCACTTGAAAAAATGACTCATAACTAAAACAAATCTAAATATTTATATATATTTATATATATAAATATATATTTATTTTTTGGCAAATTGTTTTCCCTTCTGAGAAGAAAAAACGTTTTTTGTTCTATATTTTTTAACTTGTTTTGAAAAGGACGTTTTTTCCAGCAAAGTTTGTTATTGAGCCTTTCATGAAGCTTTCAGGGACGAAGATTTCCTTCATTAGATTTACTGAGAGAAGTTGTTTTTAAAGTTTATTTAAATACAAAAACAAACATTTCTGAGTGACAAGGAGCAGATAAAAATACAGAAATGTTCTTCTAAATGTGAAAATGCTTCACTTTTGATGTATATTCATTCATTTTCTTGGCTGCTTTGTTCCTTTTGGGGTTGCTGGAGCCTAACCTGTCTATTGATGGGTGAAGGCGGGGTTCACCTGGACAGGTCTCCAGTCTGTCTCAGGGCCTCAATCACACACACACACACACATTCACTCCTAGGGGCAATTTAGAGTCACTAATTAACCTATGAAGCATGTTTTTGGATGGTGGGAGGAAGCCGGAGTTCCCGGTGAGAACCCACACATGCACAGGGAGAACATGAACTCCACACAAAAAAGGTCTCTGTTGGTGTTTCTGATCCCCCGACTGGGATTTGAACCGGGGTCTTCTTACTCTGAGGTGAGAGCTCAGTCCACCTTCGATGTATAATATAGTGTAATGGGTGAACCAATGGGTTCATTTTTTAGGGTTTGTTAAACCTTTTTCTTTTTTCAATAGTTATGTGTGGCTGACACATTAGTTTGGTAGTGAGCGGACACAGTCGTACCCATGGTTCGAGCCGCCTCCATTTCATCTTTAAACAGCTCTTCGGTTCCAAACTTGAGGATGTCGTCCAGCTCCTGTTTGGACATGGAGCCCGTTTTGGAGCCCAGACCGGGCCTCACCACCAGGTGGGTCAGCATCATTTTCCTCTTCGCCACCTGAGTGATCCTCTCCTCCACGGAGCCCCGAGTCACAAAGCGATAGATCATCACCTTCTTGTTTTGGCCAATGCGATGCGCTCTGCTAAAAGCCTGGGGGAGGGGGAGGGGGGTAATGGAGCGACGCTGAAATGCCAAACCATTTAGAAAAGAGGCGGCAGCAAGCCCTCGTAGGAATCGGTACCTGGATGTCGTTGTGGGGGTTCCAGTCCGAGTCGTAGATGATGACGGTGTCGGCGCTCGCCAGGTTGATGCCGAGACCTCCCGCCCGCGTCGAAAGCAGGAAGCAGAACTGCTGCGCGCCCGGAGCTGCATCAGAGATTCAGTTTTAAGAGGGAGACGACGGGGAAAAGCAAACCTGCAGCTTCACCAGGTCACACCAACGGGTTCAGGAGGACAACCCACCGTTGAAGCGGTCAATGGCCTCCTGCCGCAGGCCTCCGGTGATCCCCCCATCAATGCGCTCGTACTTATAACCCTCAAACTCCAGGAAGTCCTCAAGCAGATCCAGCATCTTTGTCATCTGTGAGCAAGATGGGATTGTAATTCAGCAGGAAGCAGCAGATGAAGGAGCGGATTTAGTCTCTGTCAAACTCCATCACACAGGAGGCCGAAATACAAACACACCTCAGGAGAAACATTCACTCTAAAACGAAATGACTTTAAACAACTTTAAAAATGTAAATTTTAACATAATTATGAAATAAAACAGGCAGAAATATTATTGCAGAATAAATCAACGTAACCCCAGAGCTCCGGTGTTTACGTTCTTTGGTTTAATGTCACTTTTCAACCGTTAACATGATCATTTCAGTCGGTTGTGAAAGAGAAAAGCAGCTCCAAGAAGAAAAGAACTGATAAATTACTTTCAATATTCTCCATAAAAATAGATTTTGTCAAAATTATGCAAGTTAAAAATAAGCGCAACATGATATCAGAACATTAATACAGCTAAAATGAAATGATCTGGAGGGCCGGATCCGGCCCCCGGGCCTTGACTTTGACACACGTGCTCTACAGCCGTCATGTTTTTGTAGCAGAAGCTTTGACCTTTACCTGAGAGAAAATGAGAACTCTGTGACCTTCATCTTTGAGCTTCTTCAGCATTTTCTGCAGCAGCGTCAGTTTTCCAGAGGACTTCACCAGCAGGTTTCCGTCGTAGGAGCCGTTGGGGAGCACAGGAGCTTCCTTCAAGACAGCAGTCCATCCCAAACATCAGAAACGGATCATTCTCGCCGGTAGCTTCAAAAAACCCGAAAGAATCGTCTGGGTCGACGGCTCACCACAGCAGCGACAGGAAACAGGTACGGGTGGTTGCAGCACTTCTTCAGATCCATCATGATGTTGAGCAGAGACACCTGGTTCCCTCCACCTTTGGAGTTCAACGCCTCGAAATTCCGCGTGAGGATGAACTTGTAGTACTTCCTGCAGCAGATAAAGACACAGACGGGTGGCGGTCAGAGTCCGGGCGCTGCTCCACACGGGGATCTGCTGTCCCTCCAGCCGCACTTCTGCATGGGACTGAGCTCCACCCGGACGATCAGCTCCGTTTTTGCTGGCATGTTCTTGAAGACGTCGGCTTTCAGCCGTCTGAGCATGTGCGGGCCCAGCAGGTCGTGGAGCTTCTTGATCTGGTCCTCCTTTGAGATGTCGGCAAACTCTTCCAAGAAGCCCTCCAAGTTACTGCGGAGATGAAAGTCACAGACAGAACAGGATGTAAATCTGTGAGAGGAGATCCCACACGTGTCACAGAAGCTTACTTGAAGCGATCAGGGGTGAGGAAGTTCAGCAGATGGAACAGCTCCTCCAGGTTGTTCTGCAGAGGAGTCCCAGTGAGGAGCAGCTTGTAGTAAATCTTGTACCCATTGAGGATTCTGAAAAACTGAGCAGGAGACAAAGATTACTACCCGGCTGTAGGTCAGACTGAGTCCACACTGACCTTCTACCTTTGATTGGTTGTTTTTCAGTCGGTGAGCCTCGTCTACAACCAGGCAGGCCCACGTGACGGAGCCCAGGATGGCCTGATCGATGGTGATCAGCTCGTAGGACGTGAGCAGAACGTGGAACTTGATGGGAGTGTCTTTCTGCAGAGAACATCACAAGGTTCAAACTAACCAGCAGACACAGAGAGCATGCTGCCATGACCTTCTGCTAACTGCATCCTAAAGCCTGAGTCCCAGCTGCTACTACAGGTAGATACGCGCGCACCAGGGTCAAAACGGGCACGCAGGTAACCCGCATGAGATCTGAAGGTGGTAGATCACTCAGTGAATCCACAGAGAGAGAATGTTTATCTATGGGTAGGCTGCAGGCAACAGGTCACACAGAACACTTGTCCAACCGACATGTGCTGGCTAAGGATGTAATGATTCTTCCCTGATTGGTCCTTGTGCTGCACTTCAGCGATTATCCGTAAAAATGTTGAACATTCGGTGCATGCTCAGCGCTTTGGGAGGCTTGCGCTGAGCGGGCGCGCGTGTGGAGCGGTCCGTCACATGGAGCACAACATGAACAAAGTATGAAAGGATTTGTGATCATTTTGTATTTAATCCTTTCTGTTAGTAGGAAAACAGACAGGAGCAAAAAGATAACAGACTTGACCTTAAAATACTTTTAATTCATTGTGTTGAGAAAAAAAATGAAATAGTGACTTTTAAATTGTGAATCGAATCAATGGTTACATCCCTGTTGCTGGTAGTTCCCATCAAATCAGGGTCCACAACCTCCGGTACCGGTCCGAGAGCTGCTGTGCACCAGGCAACGGACAGGGAAGAATGCATACGCTAATCAGGGGACCCCAGCCCTCGGGACACAGACCAGTACCGGTCTCCTAAACCGGTACCCTAGCCCATTACCGGTTCTATGTCTGGTACTGCGTCCTGAGGGGTGGAGACCCCTAATTTCATGGGAGCCGCCAGCACGTCAAAAGATGACGAGTTGGAGACAATAAAACATCAACAGAGAGGCCAGAACCATAGGTCCATATATGACGAGTTGGGAGTGAGTTTATGTGGACACAACATGTAAGGGTAATTGAGCTGCATTCACACCACCCGCAGCAACATGCCTTCAAGCTACAACTACCAATGACATCAGTGCAGCCTCGGGAAATCTCATTTCACAGCAGGTTCGCTTAAGTCTGTTTTTAGGCTACGCACTAAATGAGAGGCCATTAAACGAGCACTGGAAGTTAAATGAGTTGAAGTTCGACCAATCAGGGACTTGGATTTGGTAGTAACATATGGATGGCGTTTGAAGACATAGAAGTGTCAAACATTTGAAACTTGATCATGGCGGAGAAAATAATTTCAGTTTATGTTTGGCTAGAATTCTATGACACCAAGTCTTCACATGGCTTTGGCTTTTCCTACTGAGTACACACGCTAGTGTCTGTAGTGACGGTACGGCGTGAACACGGTATGCTCAAAGTGTGTTAGGTGCGACACAGGCGTGTTGTACAGTGTTTTATCCCTCCTCAGACTGAACAAGGAGCCCGTCAGAGCTGTTCATGTGAGACGTTTGAAATGAGGAGTGTCATTTGTGTTAGACCAGGGTTTAAAGAATTGATCAATCGATCTGAACTGATCAGTAAACAAATAACTGATCCATAAAAGTAGAGATCAATCTATATCTATTAGTTCTGCCAAAAACAATCCTTTTTTGGTGAAGTTGACACCTTCTCTCACGAGAACCTCTGAGATGTAAAGTGTTCAGGAGAGGATAGAAGGTGCAGCATCCGGACTGAGGCTTTAAGAAGACCAACACTTGATCTGAACCCCAATGAAACCAGCTTGAGGAGAGAGAGCGACGTCTACCTTCATGCGAAACACTTTGCGCCCCGATTTGACGGCGCTGTCCTCGAAGGTGAACTCATTCTCCCTGATGACGGCCCTGCTGTCTTTGTCTCCGGTGTAAGTCACCACATAGAAGTCCGGGGCCCACATCTCAAATTCTCTCTCCCAGTTGATGATGGTGGATAGAGGGGCGCTGACCAAAAACGGCCCTTTAGAATGACCCTGAAACCACAGGACAGCACGTGTAACCATAGCAACAGCAAACAGTTTACAGACTTAACACACTGCCGTTTGTCTTCTACCTCTTTGTACAGCGAGTAGAGAAACACGATGGTCTGCACCGTCTTTCCCAGACCCATCTCATCAGCCAGGATGGTGTCGGTCCCCTGAGCCCACGAGAACCTCAGCCAGTTCAGGCCTTCCAGCTGGTACGGGTGCAGCGTCCCTCCGGTGGCGTTGATGTACCAGGGCTGGTGCTCAAACTTGATGGTGGGCTGTTAGCAGGGAAACATCGGCCTTAAACTGAGACGTCCTTCAGAGTGATAGTCAGCTGTGTCTGTGGAACCATACATCTATGATGGGAGCGTCCGGAGGAGCTTCTCTCTTCTGGTGGTCGTCCCGGAGCTTTTTCCCTTTCCTCACCACCAGGGGGCGCTGGTCCTCGCCTAAGATCTGCTCCCTGGCAGCACAAAGACTCAGAAGTCACAGATGACGCCTCAGGAGACAGTCAGACCAGAACAGAAGGTTTTGAGAGTCTCTGAACAAACCTGTGGTCCCAGTAAGAAGCTTTATGGAGGTCGTACTCTGGGACGTCAAAGTCATCCACCTCCCACGTGCACTGGTCGTACGGGAGGTCCCTCCACTTGATCAAGTAATGCACGTCCCCGTCCTTATCAAAACTATGGAGAGAAAAAGTTGTTATTGATTAAGAATCATGTGGTTTATATCCATAAAATGTTTAGGTCAGTAGCATCTGAGAAACTTCACGCGTTCTTCATCCAAATGAGCAGAGTGACCCTGAACTTCTCACCACATTACTGGTTCTGACAGACTACTTCAGAGCCTTGTTTCAGTCTCATTGACGAAAGAGAAAGAGTCATTCAAAGTGTTTTAAATCACTTAGAAGAATAAAATTGGCTGCAATCCGTTTACTTTATTCTTTAAAAAACTTTTTTTTTTTTGTTTTCATTCATTCATCTTCCTGTCCGCTTTGTCCCTTTCGGGGATGCTGGGGCCTAACCCATCAACTGATGGGTGAAGGCGGGGTTCACCTGGACAGGTCTCCAGTCTCTCAGGGCCTCAGCCACACACACATTCACACCTAGAGGCAATGTAGAGTCACAGATGAAGCATGTTTTTGGACGGTGGGAGGAAGCTGGAGTCCCTGGAGAAAACCCACGCATGCACGGGAGAACATGCTAACTCCACACAGAAAGGTCCTCCGTTGGTGTTTCTGATCCCGCAGCCGGGATTTGAACCGGGGCCTTCTTACTGTGAGGCTACAGCGCCTCACTGTGCAGCTTCATTATAATTTCATTCAATATAAGAAAAAAAACATTCAATACAACCTTAAGTTATAAACTCAAACAAAAAAAAAGGGACAAAAGGAAGAAAAGCTGATATTGTCTGCCCCTTTTAACAAATCAAATCAATCATTAAAAAGGAAAAACACAAAACATTCTGCCGATTTAGGATACAATGAGAGAAGATTGGGAAAGAAAGAACAAAAATGTACCAATACAAACATTAACCGGTGCAAAAGAACACCTTCGATCGGGGATGAGTAGTTTTGAAACAAATTGGATTGATTTGTAGTCATTGATTGAACTGTTTTTAATCTAGTTTTTAAAACTTGATATTGTTGTAGCGTTTTTAATTTCTGTGCTCAATTTATTCCATTTATTGACTCCATATACACACATCACTCCTGTAGAAGTATTCTGTGTTTTGGTTTAATAAATATATCATGCTCTTTTAGATTAAATTTGCTCTATTTTTTTATTAAATAGGGAGGAAGGCATTTCATGTTTACAATACGTAAATTTTAAAATATTAAAGCTGACAAGATCCTAAAATTTTAATCATTTTAATTTGATAAATAATGGATTAGACAGGTCCCCTATAATTACTTTTTGTTATTATTGCTTTTTTTAGTAATATGTAAATCATATTAGTTCAAGTGCTCCAAAAAAAACCTGACAGGCTCATTATACTCCCACCACCGTGCTTTAGAGTGAATTTTGAAGGTTCCTTCAGTTAACCGAGGCAGCATCTTTATCCTTAAACTTCTGAGTTTTGGACCTATCGACAAACATTCTTTGGGTTTCAAATGAGAAAACATGATCTGATGAGAGATGAGCTATGAGACAACGGTGGTGCAGAAACGGCGAGTTCAGAAGCCGTAAACGTCTTCAGAAATCCTGAACTCTGAGCTGCAGCTTTCCATCATCTCATCGGGTCTCTGATGGAAGCTGGAAGTGTTGGGGGTGGGGTGGGGGCGTGGCACCTGTGGTTGAGTATCCGGTGAATGACCATCCACTCGGGTTTGATGCCGTAGCGGTAGAAGCGCTCCTCCATCACGGCATACTGGGGGTCTTTGCTTTTCCTCTTCTCGTTGTTGATCTCCTCCTCTCCGGAGCCGTAGTCATACGGGGGGGGCTCGTCCATGTCGTTCTTCCTCTGGTAGTTGCGGTACATGACGGTGTGGTACAGCTCCAGCTGCACAAAACACAACCAGTAATGTTGAATTAGTAATGTCCGAAATTGAAGACACTACGACTATGTCAGAAATCCACCTTAATCCTGGACTATATCGTGTCCTGGATTTTAAAAGTAATTTGGACACCATGCTTACTACTTTTTGTTTTCTAAACAGTGGATATGTCGTCACTGATTTCAGAAAGTGAAAATCTAATCAAACTGAACTTTTCACAGCATCTATTTGTGACTCTACTGTGTTCTGATGATAAAAATCTGGATTAATGAATAAAAATTACATTTAAACTTGTTTCTTTTTGCAAAAACTGTTCAAACACAATGCACTTTGGTCTATATTCATTAATGTAGTGAGTGTCAATGCACAAGGGTTTTTCACAAAGTCTTCTGGGAAATTTCAGGGGCCCTTGATTTTGGAATTGTCGATTCAGGCAGCACTAGAAAATGGAGAATGCACTGTATAGTGCGGGGTGAAGCAATTCAGACACAGCCTGTTCTTCAATGTGTCTCCGGCTAGAGGGTCAGTGTCGGGGTAGGGGAAGAATTCAGATTCAGCCTTGATGAATAAAATGTGAGAGTTTAAGAGAAACACTACTTTTGTGAGCTCGTCATCTGCAAACTTAAAAACCAGCATTTTTCCCAAAGAGCTTTCCAATGATGCTTGAGGAGTTGGAGGTAAAAATAAAAATCTCTGGAGTAAGTTTAAATTAGTAAAAGGTACTAAAAGTGATTTTCTTTTCTTTTTTTTTCAAGATGGTGCCCTCTTTCAAAGGTCAAAGGTTGTGGTTGTGACTTAAGCTGGTGGCATTTGTGTGAAATTTGGTGAAGATCGCTCCAACAAAAGCTTATTTTTATCATATTTTGAGACTTTTAAGCAAAACAATAACTAAGTTGTAGAGAGAGCCATTAATATGGATTATTATGTGGCCATCCCATAATAATTTCTAAGCTTCCTGTCTGCCCAACAGAACCGGCAGCTGCTCCGTCAGGCACCGGTTTGCCCACCAGACCTGGTCCGGGTGGTTCTGGCGTCTCACCTGCAGCTCGCTGACCCAGGAGCAATGCCAGTAGGACAGCCCCGCCCACTTCACAAAGAACTCCCTCTCCGAACGACCTTTCAGCGGGGGGTTGCTCAGGGGATCGCACGGCTTTCCGTCGGGCCCCGCCGGCGGCTCGGCCGGCAGCGGGGGCTCTCCCCACATCCAGTGCAAAATCTTCTGAACCTTTCCTTTGAGAGGAGGACACTGAGGGAGGAGCAGGAGCACGGCGGTCAGATTCAGCCTCGGTCGGAGCTCCAATCACAGAAGCTTCTTGAATCCTAACGTTCAGTAGCAGAAGGAGGCGGGGCTTACCATGCAGCGGGGGCATAGCCACTCCCCGTTGGGGATCTCCGGAAGAGGCGGGTTGAGGCAGTGGATGTGGTAGGAGGACGGACAGGTGTCGCAGCACAGCAGCTCTCCTCCATCTTTACAAACTCGACAGAACTCCATGTGGTCGTCCTCCTCCTCTCCCGCTGGCTCCTCCTCGTCCTCCTCATCATCTTTGGCCTCCCACTGGATTCCCTCCTTCTCCTGAGGAGCACAACAAATGGGAGTCAAAACAAAGACAGTTTTTTTATTTAATTTGATCAAACAACATCATCCTGGTGACCTGAGAGTCTGAAAGGACAGAAAGTCCAGTGTGTTCTTGATAGCTAGACTGTGTGACCCAGCAGAACCGATCCAGAACACGGATCAGGACTAAAGTTTGGTGACTGAAAGGAAAGGATGGAATCTGGAGACGATGAGGACCGCAACAATGATCAGGATAAATGACCCAGATGAAGAAGATCAGGAGCAAACAGAGAAACTGGGTCTTCTGCATCTTTCCTGCATCAGTTTGTTGTGTCAGAGTCGACCTTCTGGGTCAGAGTTGGACCTCCTCCTTTTTTTGCTAGAATGAAACAATCAACTCAGTCTTAAATGGTTGAAAATCTTCAAACAATTAACCCTTTAAAGATTAACACAAATCATATTCTGGGGCCTTTTAAGCTGTTTTAACCTACAATTTACAACCTCAGCTTCTTCTTCTTAATTACAAATATTTTTATGATATTACACAATAATTCCACAATGAACCTCAAACTGTCAAAAAAAAAAAAAAACTAAATTCAGAGGTATATGTTGTCATTTTTTACTGCGAAAATCACAAAAATTGAGATCAAACAGTTTTTTTATGCTTTTATAACGAAGATCAATGAGTTGGAGACAAAATATAATTATATAAGTAACTAAATAAAGCAAACAAAGACAACAAAGAAAGAGGTGAAGTTCTGCTAAACGGGAGGGGGGAGAGGGGGCAAACCGACCTGGGGTGGGTCATATCCAGCCCATTAAACCTTTTCATCTTGCCCGCCAAACTGGAACAAATGTTTTTGATTATTCGTATTATCGTTTAATTTTCCCTGTGGTTTAGGTATCTCCCCACAGAAAGGGATTCTGCATTTACTGTCTGTAGTGTTTGAAGATTTGTTGCTTTTCTCATGTTCTTATGTGATTTTGGCTGTGGGGCTGCTGGGAGTGATGGATGGAGATGGAGAGAGTGCTGTGGATGGACCGCTGAGGCAGAGGGACAAACGGGACAGTCTGTCGTGGAGCAGTAAATCTGATAGGCAGACAAGAATTTGATGCATCGGTGGCGTTTGGTGAGATGGAGCATGACTCACCTGTCACCCACCTGCTCCTTAAGCAGCACTCAGAGCCTCACTCAGTGTGAAGTATTGTTTGTGCCTCTCTGCCTGCATTACCGAGCGTTTCTATCTTTATCTCTGATTGCCTGCCGCCTGCCCTGACCCTCGCCTAGACTCTGACAACTCTAGTTTCTTCTTGGATGATCCCATGGTAGTGATTGACCTCTGCCTGTCTGACCCTGATTTAGCTTTGTGGACTTTAAGCTGTGCTTAGCTCCTGTCTGAACTAATAAACCTGATTTACATGAACCAGCTGTCTGCCTGACACAGAGATTTGGGATTATCCATTACAGTGTTCATGTAAAATTATAAATGTATTTTTTTGTGTACTTTGCAGAAACTCATCCATATCTGAGATCCATTCTGTTAAAAGTGTGAAGTTCTTGTGGAAAAAAGCCACACTAAGAGGTTTTAGAATAAAATCCCATTTTTCCTGAGTCAGATATCCTCTTTAAAAATATCAATTAAGTTTTGAACCAGAAAAGATCAAAATAAAACATATTTTTCTGTAAAGCAGCAAAGATCAAACGAGCTGCTGATCCTCTTTTCTCAGCTCGTTTCCATTTGGGCTGGGGATCGATTTTAATTTACAGAAATAATTTTATTCGATTCACAAGAGCCTGAATCGATTAGATTGCAATTTTTTTTTCAATTCTTTCAATTCTTCAATTGAATTCAAATTTGAGTTTACAGATGTACACACATTTGTTCAGAAATATGTGAATAATCTTCTATATGATTTGGAATATATTTATATAAATCTGTATGTTTATGCATATTTGGATTGACCCAGTGTTAGCTTTAGCCGTCCTATGGTTAGCATCAACGCATCATTTTTCTCTCTACAGAGCATTGCGCTCAGTTCCAAAAGCCACGCCCCCCCAGAGGATGTTTTCCAGAGGAAGGCTTCAGATCAGCATGACCGTTTTAAAGACGTTTAGGTTGAGGGATTTTGGTTAAAAACTTCAAGATCATAATTAAAACACTGTTGAAAAAACAATTGTCATAGGGGACTTTAAGGACTCTTCCAACAACAGAGACTCTTGCTGTCAGTGTAGAGAGTTTTTAAAAGAGGCATTGATCCCAAAAGTCTGAATCTGCAAACATCTAGCTAGCTTGACTGAATTGTTTTTATTGCCTCCTGCTTGAACTGCTGCTGTATTCCTGACATGTGGACTGCTAGTGGAGTATAAATAAGACAATAAGATTGAAACGTAAAGCTCGGATCATAATAAGAACAAATGAAATATCCGATACCAATCGCAGGACAACATCCGATATCGATTGACTCATCAACCACGTGATTGGACCGATTTTCAATAACATAATCGGATCAAGACATCCCAAGTTTTTATCCTTCTTTCATCGTCAGCAGACTTCACATGAGCAGTTCTGCGTGGACACCCACATCTGCTCGTCTGTAGTTTATGAATGTCATGATTGTTTGAGAGCATTAAGATTTCCTGTGTTCCTATTTTTAACATTAATTAGTCTAGAACACTGATGCTGTGAGAACAATGTTGAAACCATGTTGGAAACACGGATTCATCTTTTATGTGTTTCTGTTTGCTGCCTCTGCTTTAGTGGTATGTGTGGGTGTGTGTGTGTATTTGTATTACTGGTGGAGTGATTTGGTTTAGTTGGGGCTGATTGTGGTTACTGGAGGTGACTAATAACTGATATTTATTTACATAAAACCTAAAAATGTTGGTTTCAAAATATTAAAAAAACACTAAGTCCAACATGTTTTTGCTCAAAACATGTTTTATTCAAGAGAAAAACAAATAAGACAGAATTATCTCTTGTAATGTTGCATCAAAACTTCATTATCTCTAATATCTTACACTTGTTTTAAATCCAAGGTCAGCATCTGCTATAGAAGTCTGGAAAATAGAAGTAGAACATGCTGACGTTTGCTCAGATCATCATCATTTATGACTGCCCACAGTTGATGATGTCTGAAGTCTTCTCTTCATTTAATTCTCGTAGACGTCTTCATTAAAGACAGAATATAACAATCTGTCACTTTCTGCTTTCTTTAAGCTAAGAGGTTTCCTGCTCCTCCATGTGTGAAGACTCCCTTTAATCATGCAGTTCTGATTGGTTCTTACCTGTGGTTAGGCCAGTAGGGCTGGATATTGATGTGGTTATAATATCCAGAAACGGTTCGATTCCATTCACAAGAGCCTGAATTGATTTGATTCAGATTTTTTTTTATTCATCAATTCAATTCAATTTTGAGTTTACAGATTAAGACAAATTTGTTTAGTTAATAATAATAATAAACATTAATAATCCACTATATGTTTATAATATATTGATATAAATCTGATCCAGTTTGCATAAATGTATCAGTGTAATAATGAGATTGTTAATATCATCCAGTGTTCCATGGATTCTCTAAAGGAGAAGTTCTAACTAAAATGTTCAGATCATTAACATTGGAAACATTGTTCTTCTTCTCCTGGAGGAGTTTCAGTTTGGCCACTAGGTGGAGATCGTGCTATAGCATACACTTTTTTCAAGAAGAATAAACAAAGAATAAGCAAAAAACTGTGTTTTATACCACAAATGGTTACTTTAAAAAAATTCTCCTTAAAATATTCTGGAAAATGTTTGCCTGGGAGTTTATAAAGATGTTCATTTAGTCAGCAATGTATGTGTAGGTCAACCGAGTGTTAGCATTAGCTGTCCTATAGGAAATCCCATTATACGTTAGCATCAAGCTAGCGGACTTTAGCTTTGTGTGCTAAATCGATGTATATTTTTATGAATCAATTATTGATCTAATAATCTTAAATCGATTCAAATGGATTTATCAGTTTTATGAACCCAGCCCTGGTTTCCAGACATTCTCCCTTTTCTCCAGGTGTGGGTTTTATAAACCTTTCCAACTAGAACAGACCTGTGACCAGATCAAATCAACCCAAGAAATGCTGAAGAAGAGAAGGTGAGGTGCTTACACAGTGTGGGCAGCTCCATTTCCCCTCGGGGGCCTTCTCCAGCTCGGGGTCCAGGCAGACCAGGTGGTAGGCTCTTGGACAGGTGTCACACAGGATAATTTCCCCGCCCTGCTGGCAAACCTCGCAGTAGTCCTGGTGGTCCGTCTCATAGCCATCGCCGTCCTCCTCTGGAGGAGATGAAGAGGTAATTAAAGGAGGCGGCGCCCCGGCTCCGCTCTCAGCGGGAGACGAGCGAGGATGGAGGACGCCGCAGGAGAACAGCTGTTACAAAACCCCACCGCTGCCCCCCCAGGAGACATTTCTAAAACAAACAGAGCTCAGAGGAGGTGTTCCTCATTACCCATAATCAATCAGCTGGGTTCCTGAGGCATTTCATTTCAGAGGAAACAACACAGCGTACTTTTCCTTTTCTTGCGTCCACGCCGGGCCTTTTTCTTATTGGCTGCCCCCAAGGTGTCAGAAAGCACAGAGGCACTGTGGATGCTGATGTCATCAAAGTCCGACTCCTCCAGGAAGTCCTCCTCGCTCTGGAGAAGTAGGACAAGAGCTCAGAACGTCACCAGATCAGGAGCAGTGAAATCAGGCGGTCATTCGGGGAGGCGTGTGGAGGAGCAGCACGCACCGAAGACGCCTTCTTCTTCTTCCCGCTTTGGCCTGGCTTGGATTTGGTCTTTTTGGGCTTGGCTTTTTTCTTCACCTCCTTCACGGCCTTGCTTTTCTTACGGACGCCGGGTCCTGGGAAACACAGTTACCAAAGTGAGCCGGCGGCGAGTCGACCTGCAGGATTGTCACAGACGGACGCGCCTCACCCTTTCCCTCTTTGGTTTTGGCTTTTTTGATTGGCCCTTGCTGGGAGCTGGGCTGGCTGCAGCTGACGGACGTCGGCTGAGCCACGGTGACGGTCTCTACGGCAGCAGCCACGGCGGCGGCCACGGCGGTGGCAGACGCGCCCTTGAACGGGTTGTTGGCGCTGAACTCTCTCCATTTGGCCCCCAACACCGTCATCATCTTTGACATGGGGATCTTGGGGTTCTTCTTGGCGATGAGAGGCCTGCAGACCAGAGGGGGAGAAGACAATAATAGCAGCTTCATTATGTCACAGTTCATTCCCGCTGCTGGGATTCCTCCCTCCCTCAGGACTAATGGGAAGCGGGACTTGATTTGCTGAGCTTGCGCTGCCCCCTCACTCCTGCTCTATTTGATTTGCCGTGTGTCGTGTTTGTGATTTGTCAGGGAACAGCTTGAGGTTTGGCCTGTGAAAGGCGGCGGGTCAGAGCGCCGAGTCCCACAGCCTCCCGGCTGTCACCGCCATCCAGCGAGCAGCTGACTGCACACAGCGGCGCCGCAGGAGCTCATGCTCCACTTTGTCAGAGCACGGGCTTAGCAGAGCCAGACAGCCCCAGGTGAGTTCCACTCTTTATACCAACAGTGGATCCTTCTATCTCAAACAAAAAGAGCTGTGTTTGCCTGTCACGGCGCACGCTCGTCTCACTGTGGAGTCCTGCGAGGAGACTCTCAGCTGGGGGAGTCTGACAGTCCAAAGTAGGAGGATGCTTGCCTCAGGAACTGGCTGAAAGCCTTGTAGTTGGTGATGGTTTTATAGTCGTCCTCTGTGAAGCCGTACTGAACATCCTCAAGACCCCATTCATGCATCAGCTGGCTGGAGGATTTGGGTTCCTGTGCAGAGAAGACACACAAAGGGGAAGACGGACATGAATCAGTTATCCCTTTAAATGTGAACCTTAAATCAGCTTAACTTCTTTTACAGAAATAGTTTCTGATTATCTCCCGATCTATTTATGATTTCCCAGTTAATCTTGTTGATGCCATTTTTAGTTCAAATCTAAAAACCTGTGTGTTGTTTTTGGACATAGTTTAGAAAACCCCAATCCTAATCCCGCCCACAACTCGCCAAGCGTTTTTTAACGTATTAAATACAATCTTTTTTAAACTGATTTTTCTTTTATCTGTTCCTGATTCACAACTATTTAAAGGACTTTTACCATAAAACAAACTTTTTGAGATTTTAATTGTATAAAAATGTCCAACCCTCACTATAAAGAACCCAAAAGTGGTATTTTGATGCGTTTACCCATTTCTGAGTAATCCTCTAAAAACCTGCGCTCTCAATAGCAGCCCCTCCCATACCCATGAAAACGAGTGGATGGTATCGTGCTGATGTCAGCATGATGTGAACCGCCCTCTAGGAAGAGTCTGCTCTGGCAGCACCGTCCCCAGTCTAACACCACACCCAATTTCTCTACAAAGCTAACAGTGCTCAGTCGCTAGCCTCACCGCAGCTCAGTAGCAGCTAGCTCTGCTAATCAGCTAGCTCTGCTGCTAGCCCCACCCATCACTACAACCAGTGTAACAACGGACGGGGCTGCTAAAGGCAGATAGAAGGTATGCACATCCATCTTTACAAAAGTTCAAATGTTGTTTGTTTTTGTTGGAGGCCAGCTCAAGAGTTACGTCATAGAATGGCGGAACCCACAAAGGCGGAGCCTCAGGCTGTGTAGAAATTCCCACTCTAATCCATAACAACCAAAAAACCCTATAGTGCTGGAGTATATAGTGCCCTGGATTTTAAAAGTAAATTGGACACCACACTCACTATTTTGTTTTCCTAAAGCGGATGTGACATCACCACTTTCACAAGTAAAAATTGAGCCAGTAAAAACATTTTACATCTGTTCTTGAATTAATAGTGTTTTGATGATGAAAATATGAATGCTTTATTTACAAAATATTTAAAAATTACATTTAAACATTTTTTTTTAAGTTTTAAAGTACAATGCTTTGTGGTCTATATTAGCTAATCTAGTGAGTATTGATGCACACCTGTTTTCACAAAAACTTCTGGGAAATTTTGAGTGGACTGATTTTTGGAATTGCAGATTCACAGAGAACTAGAAAATAGTGAACACACTATAGAGTAAGTAGTGAAGGAAACCGGACAAAGCCTCGGAGATTGAGGTGTCCTTCTTCCAGGTAGAAAAAAAAAAACCTCACAAATAACTCCTTTTTCATAAATTGTTTGTTTCTCGTAAGCCAAAGGTAATATATGACCATACATGTGGATGTAGTCTACTCTGAAAGATTGAAGAAAAAGCACTTTATATGCCCAATAAATAAAGAAATCCTCAGAAATGCCTTTTTCGGCTTGTTTTCTTTATCCTCTATCGTCAGAAAAAGTCACAAGAATATGTTAAAAACACCAAAAACATTATTTTAGTCCCTTCCCATTACCACTAACTGAGAGCTCTCTGTTTACACTTTCCTGTTAGCTTGCAGCCTCTCAGACATCAGAGCTATCCAGCTGTACTTCTTCAATCCAGATTCTACCTCAGAAAAGGAAAACAAAGACGTTCATGGATCTATTTGTCTGCAAGTGGATGAATCAGAATGGGGTGGAGCAAAGAGCTTGTGGTCCCGCCCATCATATTTCTACAAGCTTTTTCAAACTGCATTTTTTTGTCTACTTCTGATCCATCACTGTTTGAAGAACGAAATACTCAGAAATGCAGTTTTAGCTTAATTTTCTCACATGTTCTGCATCATCAGAAAAATGTCACAATAACATGTTAAAAACACAATTTGATCAGAGAGGGTCTTTAAGGCTTCAGGGTTTACCCATCAGAAGTGAACCACAAACCAGCAGCTCTCGCTCACGTCTAACGTTATCAAAGGACCAATCTCCCAGCAGTTATCAGTCATCAAACCAGAACAACCTCCTTGATTCAAATGATTCTGGAGCTGCTCGAGTGGCCACTCCGCTGCCTTTGACGGGCCCTGGAAGCAGCACCGCCCTCCTTTTCTCCACCTCACTGCATAAACCAGGCCATTCCACCAGTTCTATTTCTGAGGAGGCTGCTGCAGCCGTGACACACTTCTGGAGAGAGACCAGCCGCAGTGTGTTACTGAAGGAGAGCGGGGTTCCCCCAAGCTCTGTGCTGGGACTCCTTCTCTTCTGGATACACAGCACCTCCTGATGGGGGGGTCATCATACTGCAAAGCTTTCCTCTTTTGCTGATGACCCTCTACTGTTTCAGTCATTCCAGTTCAGTCTCAACAGAAGTTTTTTTTTTTTAAATCCATATTAATTAAAGTCTAGACACAGCTCTTTATTTGTGGTACAACAGCAGTAAAAATGGAGCTCAAACAAAACTTTGTAAAATAAATAAATAAACTCAGAAAACTCAGATTGATTTTTAATTTTTTTTTCTCTACAGTAACAGTTGGAGAAGACCTGATGACTGCTTGAGCTGCTTTCTTTTTATTTGCTTAAATGTAATTTAGTTCTGATTTCCTACATTTATCTTAAAGGGAATGAAAAAAAAACAGATTACTGATTTTAAAAATAGACATTGAAAGTTTGAAAATAAAGTAACTGAAAATATTTAAAACAGCTTTTAGAGTGAAAGTACACATTGAAAAATTAAAGGACTTGTTGAAAACATGAAAAACAGAATTGTACATTTGGAAAAATTTATATTTTAAACTGAAAATAGAAAAGAAAATTGCATATTTCAAACTTGAAAATGAACACCTTAAACGTAACATTGTTAGAAAATAAAAAGGTTAAAGCTTTTCTTTTTTATTCAGATTTCAAATTTACAATTACAAATTCTTTAAAGCTTCAAATTTACATTTTTTTAATTCACTAATCTATTTTTCCAATTTTCAATAATTCTTTTAGTTTTAAGTATTTAACTTCTAGTTTTAGTTTACAATGTATACTCTAATGCTTAAAACAGTTTTCAAATGTTCCTTTTTTTAATCTATAATGTAAATTTTTCTGCTTTTTCATTCACTTTAAACTTATCCTGATTTGAACCAATAATTCTGCTTTCACTGTCACAAAAAAAAAAAAACTACAACAGGTTTGAATTTGGCCCCCTCGTTTCAGCTTATTGACCCCATATAACCACTCACATCACATCATATCTTATTGAAATAGTCCAAACTCTTCATTGAAACACATTAGATCTTAAATATGGACCAAGGTAATTAGAAAAGCTGTCATATCAAGGTCAACAGCTATCCAATAATTAAGCTTATTAAACAATTAATTTTTATCTCTAGCCAACATGAAGAACTTCACATAAAAATATGTACCTCTTTTTTTTTTTTTTTTTTCTTCTTCCCTAGATCTGTTTGCTCTAAATGTTTGTGTTTATTGTCTTCCTGTTTATTTGTCTTGATAAAAAAAAAAAAACTTAATAAAAATTGAGTTTAAAAAAAAAAGAAACACATTAGCTAGAACTTGGTCCAAGTTTTCTGCCCTGTAGTTAATCAAAACTCCACTAGGGGCAGTGGAGCGCCTTTTCCTGCTCAAGCTCTTCTAAACTTTATGGTGAGAACAACTCATTCATTGTTCTTCATTGACTTCTGTTGCATTTAAATCATTCAAACTTGCCGTTTGGGGTTGCTGGAGCCTATCCCCCCCCAGACTACTGCTAAGCAAAGGTGGGGTGTAGGTGAGAACACACACCCACTTCAATGCCTAGATTTAGAGCCACCAATGAAGAATGGACTGAATACTCCAAACGAAGACGAGGAGAACGTACAAACTCCACACAGGAAGAAAGAATCCAGCTGGGATAAATAATTGTAAAACGCTTTTTTCACCTTCCTCGAAACCCAAAGCGTTTCAGTCACAGACCACTTCACCCATTCACACTGATGGTGGCTCCGCTGCCAAATAGTGGCCCAACCAGAGGCAATTTGGGGTTCAGTGTCTCACCCAGAGACACTTCGACACATGGGCGGGCAAGGCGGGAATCTCCCGATCAGGAGTCGACCGCTCTACCGCTGCACCACAGCCGCTGTGTGGAAAGACTGCAAACCACCAGGGCTGCTCATTCCTGTCCACCAGATCTAACACCAGGAATGAGCAGCCCTGCACTAGCCCACCATGCAGCCCTACTGTATGTCCTATACGCTGAAGTATGTATATATATATATAGGTTATAAAATAATGTACCTTGATGCTGTGCATTTTCACCCTCAGTTTCTGTCAAACAAAACTTTGAGAATTGTTTCATTCAAGGACAGAAGAAATGTTTCAAACTGTTCTAGTTCAAGTTGATCTTTTGGTTCATTGGGTTTCATTTGAAATCACATTGAACAGTTGAAATTCTTCAAATAAATCAAACCATTTTGAATGATCAATATTATTCTGAAAGTACTGTTATAGATTTCAGATTAAAGGTAAAGTGGAGTGCAGGTTTCTCCAGAGTTGGAAGGTTTTCTGGCAGCTCTGCGTCTGAGCTGATGTCTGTCTGGCGTCAGACTTACTTTCATGTTCCCGTCGTCATCGCCGTCCTCGTCTTCCTCCCCGTCCCTCTTCTTCTTCCGGGGCTTTTTCTCTTTCTTCTCCCGGGGTTTCTTCTTCTTCTTCTTCATGGTGACATACGTGCTGCTCTCACTCTCTGAGCCGATGTCCGGGCGCTCCCGCTCGTCCTCCACCTCCGACGTCTCCAGGTCACTGTCCAGTCGGATGTGGAGTCCTGCCTGGATGACAGACAGGTTGAAGCTGCGCAGTAATACCTGCTGGAGACTGATAACTCTTCAACCGACCGCTGTAACTCTGCAGCAGAAATGAATCCTGGGTAATTGACATCTTTGCTTCGTATCTTCAGCCAAGACAATTAATAGAAGTATTTTAGAGCTCCACTTGACCTGATATTTCCATTCACTCAATGAGGAGAAAAACTGAATTGCATTTGATTTTTGTTCTTTGTCATTAAGCTCCATAAAATACTCCAGTTCATATTAGACAGTCTTCTTTAAAATGTCAATAATTTGACTTCAAAGTCCCCCTCCAAAATCCTGTTTTTAGAGTTAATAACATGTCTGTGTGTCATTTTTCTTCTCAAACAGAACAAATGTATTAAGAAATTGTTTAGTTTTTACATTTCTGTGTATTTCTCCTTTTAAATCTCTGTCAATCCAACAGTCCTGGACAGATTCTGTTTTTCATCAATCATCTTCTTTCTGCTGCACATGCACTAAACCCTCATCTGGTCCGGCTAGCGTGTCTAGTTCAGCTTCTGTTGAAGAGAAGATGCTACCTTCACATTGACTGCAGTCAAATGAGCCGCCGTTCACATTTCTGTGGTCCAATCAGTCGTCACTGGATTTTTGGTGTGAAAAAAATGGCTTTAAAGACATTTATGCTTTCTGATTTTGGTTAAAAACTTCATAATTAGAATTAAAACACTACTGGAAACATTTTTTAAAACAATAAAAATAAAACAACTTTGAACATACATTAAAGAGACTTTTTTGTTGTATTCCACTGCTTTGTAAAATATTCTCTTTTATTGATTGTGTAATGTCTGTCTTTCAAAAAGGTGACTTTTAAATCATTCCGTGTAGATAGATTTGTTGCATTTCTTTTGTCTTTCTGTTGACATGTCTGAACAGACGATCAACACTCTCTATAAACAAAGTTTCTATTGTATAAAAGACAGAATAAATGTACATTTTTATGTCATAATTCAACTATTGTACAAAAAGAAAAAAACTAAAGTACGATTCTGTGTTCCTGTCAGTCTGCACTGGAGAGAGGCATTTATTAGTAGGATTGAACAACGTGAATAAAAGTGCAGTAAAATAGGGTTTTGCTTGAGATGAATAAAGGAATTAAAGCAAATATTTTGCAATGAGTTTCAGCTTCATCCTGAAAACAGAGACGCTGATCTTTTGGCTCCTGGTGATGGACTGCAGTGAAGAAACAAGAGGATCAGCTTCAGCTCTGATCATTTACTGGATCTATGAATGTATAATGTGTGAGGAATAAAAAGAAAGCCCCGCCCCCCACTCCGGCTTTTCTGTGTAGTAGATGAGAACAAGTGTGTGTATGAATTTTTAATTGTGGGGGTGTGCATGTGGTTTTAATTAAAATGACATTTCTGAGGCATTTCGTCACTCTGCTGTTTGTGGACGTCTGCAGGCTGCGGTTGCTCCCCGCCGCGCCGTTCCTCCGCGCGCCTGTTGCTCGGCGAGCCGCCGTCAGGAGCCTGGACGGCATTTTGCTCTGCGGCGCATGCAGAGGGAAGGCTGCACGCTGCTGCAGCAGCCTGGCTGTGTTGCCATGGCGACCAAATCTGAGCAGTGTCTAGCTCAGCCCCCCCTCACACATCTCATAGTTCCCCTCCACCCGATGACTTTCTCTCACTCCGTCTCTGAACGCACCTCTTTTCTGTTTCCTCTTTCATTCTTCCTTTTTATCATCGTGCCCCCCCCCCCCCACACACACACACACACACCCCACACACACACAGACTCTAACACAGTGGCAGCCAATGGAACGGCGCCATCCAATCAGAGGCGTTTGCATAACGAGCTTGTTATGCAGAGGCCTGTGGTTGCAGAGCCGGAGCTCCAGCTCCCGTCTAGACAAATCTCATTTATGCATAAGGAGAAAAAAAGGGAGGCAGAGCCGAAAAAAGAAAGTAAATAGAAGATTGTGGGTGGGGGATGGGCACGGAGATGGAGATGAAGGGAAAAGCTAAAAGGAAGGTGAGCATCGGCCTGGTGGTCCAGAGTTGAGTGTTAAACACCGTCAGGTCGCTGCGCGAGCGGCTTCCCCGTCCGTCACGCTCCCGCCTCTGCAGAGCAGGCCTCCAGAAAACAGAAATCTGGAGAAAGATGGAGCTGGATGCTGCAACCGCTCCTGACGCTCCAGAGCAGCAGCTCTTTGCTGACTCACAGCCTCACAAGACGGTTTTCAAAACAGCCATTTTTCAGTCATACGGCAGAGCTACAGCAGCCTTCTGAAAGCTTCCCGCCGCCGCCGCCGCTGAAATCATGGCTGTTCCATAAACGCAGAGGTTTATCGCTTTGAAAGGCAGATGAGGAAAGGGAAAGCAAACACAACCATTTCCTCCACCTCCTTCTGACAGCAGCTTCGACCCCCGGCTGGGATGAGCCGCAGACAGTTTCTGACTCCAATTGACATGTGAACCCCCGTCTGACAGGAACATTTGAGGGAGGGGTGACTGGAAGGGAATTACAGCAGAGGAAACTGAGATGTATTTAAAACAGGACATAAGATGAAGATGGTCGACACTTGGAGAACAGATCTTCTCTTCTTACCCCAGCCCCCCACAGAGGGGGGGCATCCTCTCTGTTATCGACACTCGGAGCCACCAACAGCTCCAGAGGATTTCTCTGCTTCTTTGATTTCATCAGAAAATTATCTTCATGTGTTTCCTTTTGCTTGATAAAATCCTTTACCAGTCAATGACTGTACATTAAGACCATTTTTATTACAAATAATATTTTGTCTTCAGTTCCAACCATTGACTTTATATGAGAACTGGACAGAGTGAACTGGACCCTCCGTGGCGTTTACAAACAGGAAGTGGCTTCAAGAAGCCAAAATCCCACAGACTTCTATAGAGAAATAATCAGCAGTCGTTCTTTTGGTCAGAAGAACCAGAAGTGGGAACTTTGTGGGAACTTTCCTAACAATCACCAAACCAGGAGCACACAAAAAAGTTATTTCCAGGTTATATGACAGTATTCTGAGTTGTAAAAAAGATAGTACTTTTTATATCAAAAGCAAGGTGGGAGAGGAGGGTAATATCGTGATTTCTGAGAAAAATTGGATCTTATATGTGAAATCCCATGGGTTACAACTGGATCCAACATTTGGCGTGAATTCTGTTGGAAATGTAATACTAAGTTCTTTGTGACTCCTGCCCAAAAGAAATACCGTGGCACTGGAGAGTCTTGCTGGAGATGTGGGGAAGGGACTGCTAACCATTTTCATATTTTTTGGAACTGTCAAACTATTTCTCAGTTCTGGTCAAATATTCACGGACATTTACAGAACATTTTTGCTTTCTCTCTCTCTTGGACTTTGAAACCATTTTCTGTGCAACATACCAACGGGCAAACTGGAACTGAAAGATAAGAAACTTTTTTATATTTTATTGGCAGCAAGTAAAAAAGTGATAACACGGAAATGGCTTAATCCCGAACCACCAACAATTGAAGAATGGATAAACACTGTGCAGGAAATCTATAAAATGGAGAAGCTCTCTTTTTCAGTTAAACTTCAAAGGATTCATTCTACAGAATTTGGACAAAGTGGACAGAATATGTGAAGCCTGTTGACTCCTGTACCCTGTAAAAAGGGAATATATAATATATATATATATTATATATAAATGAATGTATACACAGATATAGATATATATTCTACATATGACTAAGAAATATGTAAATAATAGATATGAGTAATATGGCTACCCTCCCATGCACACTCCCAAATGTTTGTTTTTTTTTTTTTTTTTTTTTTTTTGTTCTTTGTTTATTTGTTTTGTTTGTTCATTTGTTTATGCTTATGTGCTAATAGAAAATTGTGATGATAAAGCAGCACAATGAATAGTGTACTTCTACCAACCTTCATTTGTCATTGCACTTTATCAATAAAACTTAAATGGGAAAAAAAAAAAAGAAAGAACCAGAAGAACCACATATTCTGTTGGGATCCCTCTCTGTTAGGCTGTGAGTGGAGTGCTTTGGTGGCCTCACCAATTACACAGCTGCCTCCAATCACCTGCTTAAGCCTCCAGTATAAAGACCCAGCTTCTGCTTCCACTCTCTGCCTGATTGTCTGTGCTCTTAGCCCAGCTCCAAGCCAGCCTGTCTACTCAGCTCCAAGCCAGCCTGTCTACTCAGCTCCAAGCCAGCCTGTCTACTCACTCCAAGCCAGCCTGTCTACTCAGCTCCAAGCCAGCCTGTCTACTCAGCTCCAAGCCAGCCTGTCTACTCAGCTCCAAGCCAGCCTGTCTACTCAGCTCCAAGCCAGCCTGTCTACTCAGCTCCAAGCCAGCCTGTCTACTCAGCTCCAAGCCCAGCCTCAAGCTCAGCTCCAAGCCCAGCCTCAAGCTCAGCTCCAAGCCCAGCCTCAAGCTCAGCTCCAAGCCCAGCCTCAAGCTCAGCTCCAAGCCCAGCCTCAAGCTCAGCTCCAAGCCCAGCCTCAAGCTCAGCTCCAAGTCCAGCCTCAAGCTCAGCTCCAAGTCCAGCCTCAAGCTCAGCTCCAAGTCAGCCTCAGCTCAGCTCCAAGTCCAGCCTCAAGCTCAGCTCAAGTCCAGCCTCAAGCTCAGCTCAAAGTCCAGCCTCAAGCTCAGCTCCAAGTCCAGCCTCAAGCTCAGCTCCAAGTCCAGCCTCAAGCTCAGCTCCCAGTCCAGCCTCACGCTCAGCTCCCAGTCCAGCCTCAGAGCTCAGCTCCAAGTCCAGCTCAAGCTCAGCTCCAGTCCAGCCTCACGCTCAGCTCCCAGTCCAGCCTCACGCTCAGCTCCAAGTCCAGCCTCAAGCTCAGCTCCAAGTCCAGCCCCCTATCTACAATAAACCAAACTTAATCTCTTTATCAAGTGTCTGCTACATTGATTCTCAGTCTCGCTCTTCATTCCAACAGAACAATCAGCGCCAATAAAATGATCAAGCAGCCCTCTCGTGAGTCCCAGTGCACAGACCCTGAACCGTTCTGTGGTGAGCCCAATTGCTGCCGTGGTTCCTGTTTCAGTGCTCTGCTGTTCCAGCAACGCCCCAAACAGTTTGTCACTGATTTCCAAGATCCACTACATGTGGGTTTGATGAGAGGTAAGGCCTACAATGGGCAGAAGCAAAATTCTCCAGAAATCGTGTCGAGGACACAAGTTATGATCACTTTGTCAACGAACTAAACTTGTTTTTGATCACCCGGACTACAACCTTAATTCATCTCTTCGTTGTTAAAGCTTAGTCAAGGAGTTAGGGCTGTCTCTGACTACACAATAGAGTTCTGGACGTTTGCTGCAGATGTCAGCTGGACTGAGGACGCTCTGAGGGCAGCCTTCATCAACGGACTGAATGATCAGCTGAAGGACGAACTCGCTTCCCGGGAGGACCTCCGACCTACGGGCTCTGGTCTCCTTAGTCAACCGCATCGACAACCGCCGTCAAACACGGCGTAACGAACGTGTCTCCAGTACCCCGCTAAGCACAAAGAGCCCAACGGCGGTATGTACCTCACCCCTTCCAGCACCCTTCTCTGCTCAGTCAGTCTCCCCACCTTAATGCCAGAGGAACCAATGCAGTTCGGTCGAGCCCGTCTCACCGGAGAAAACCAACGACGTCGGATTGCAGAGTATGTCTCTACTGCGGAGACAAAGGACACTATCTGGCTAACTGCCTGTTCGGCCAAAGACAGGACTCACCAGTAAGACTGGGGGTACTGCTGAGTCAAGACCCCTTCCCTGGTTCCTCCAAAACGCTGCAGATTCCGGCCATGCTTTGCTGTCAGAGCGATGCTCTGCCAGTCCAGGCCCTGATTGACTCCGGTGCTGAAGACAATTTCATGGACAAACAACTGGCTGAGCAAGTTGGCATCATCTGCAGACCCCTTGAGAGCCCACGACAGCTCTTGCGCTCGATCGGCAGGCCCCTGGCTAAGGTAACGCACATCACTGAACCAGTAACAATTGTACTGTGTGGCAATCATCATGAAAGGACGTCCCTTTTCATTGTTCCTTCATCCACGCCTCCTTTGATACTGGGCTTTCCCTGGCTAAAGAAAATAACCCAGTCATCGATTGGTCTGTGGGAAGGGCGGAATGGAGTCCTTTTGTCATGCCCACTGTCTTCAGTCTGCTTTATCTCTGTGCAGAACCAAGTGCTCTGATTCCAAACCACCCAAGGTGGACCCTGATGGTATCCATAGTGCCCTGCGGTGTACATGACCTAAAGGAGGTCTTCAGCAAGAAACAGGCACTATCTTTGCCTCCGCACCGGCCTTATGATTGTGCCATTGACCTTTTGCCTGGCGCACCTCTCCCTCTAGTCGTCTCTACAACCTGTCAAGACAGAGCGAGTGGCCATGGAAGACTACATCCGTGAGTCATTAGCAGCCGGAATCATTCGACCTTCGTCCTCACCGTTAGGGGCTGGGTTCTTTTTGTGGAAAAGAAGGACAAGACACTCAGACCCTGCATCGATTTCAGAGCCTAAACAACATAACAATAAAGAACAAATACCTCTGCTTTATTGACGTTTTTACCCCTCTCCATGGTGCCCCGTCTTCACCAAACTAGATCTGAAAAATGCCTACCATCTAGTGCGCATTAAAGATGGTGATGAATGGAAGACGGCCTTCAAAACTCCGCTTGGTCAGTTTAATATCTGTCACATGCCTTTGGCTTAACCAATGCCCAGCGGTGTTCAAGCCCTCATAAACGATGTGCTCCGAGACTGTCTCAACCATTTGTCTTTGGTACTTGGACGATATTCTTATATTTTCCAAAAACCTGCAAGAACACCAGAGGCACGTTCGAAGTACTTCAACGACTCCTGGAAAACAAACTTTTTGTCAAGGCCGAAAAGTGCCACTTCCACTCCAGTAAGTCAGTTTTTTGGGTTTCATTATTGAACCAGGACAAGTAAGGGCAGATCAGAAAAGGTTAAAGCTGTCTAGAGTGGCCACGACCTGAGACACGTAAGCAGTTGCAAAGATTCCTGGGTTTCGCAAATTTTTTAGACGTTTCATAAGGAACTTCAGTCGAGTGGTTGCACCTCTAACCCAACTGAACTTCCCCTAAGAAACAGTTCAGCTGGACTCCGGAGGCTGAGACAGCTTTTCTTCTACTTAAACGGCTCTTCACATCAGCTCCTGTCTTGCGACAACCGGATCCCTCCAGCAATTTGTTGTGGAGGTGGATGCTCTGATGCGGCGTGGGCGCTCCTCTCAGAGTATGGACCCCAAGAAATGTCTTCATCCTGTGCCTTTTTCTCTCGTCGACTTTCCCCCAGAAAAGAATACAACGTGGAGACAGGGAACTGCTTGCTGTTAAACTGGCCTAGAAGAATGGAGGCACTGGCTAGAGGGAGCAGAAGTACCATTCCTGGTGTGACGACCACAAAAACTTGGCGTATATCCAAACCGCTAAGCGCTGAACTCGCCAGAGGCAGATGGGCTCTTCTTTGCTAGGTTTGACTTCTGCCTCACTTATCGCCCTGGTTCTCTCGACACGTTAAACCCGATGCACTCCCGCCAGTTCTCTGAGCAAAGACCTCATCAGAGCCCGAACCCATCATCCCATCTACCTGTGTTATGGCGCCTGTGACATGGGAGATCAAAAACCTCATCAAAGAGGCAAAACACACACAACCGGATCCAGGTAACGGGCCCCCTAATCGAACTTTTGTTCTGACAGTGCCCGTTCCGAAGTCCTGCAATGGCTCCATGGTTCGGTTCTCCTGTCACCCTGGTCAACCGGACTCTGTCTTAGCTAAACGCCACTTCTGGTGGCCCACCATGGACAAGGACACTCGTGAGTTTGTTCTTGCCTGTCAAACCTGCGCCAGAGGCAAAGCATCCACTCCAAGCCCATGGGGCTCCTTCAACCTTGCCGATCCCGGAACGACCCTGGTCCCACGTTGCTGTGGATTTTGTTACCGGACTACCACCTTCTCAGGTAACACCGTCATCCTAACAATTGTGGACCGTTTTCCAAAGCGGCTCACTTTGTTGCTCTGCCAAAGTTGCCAACTGCAAAGGAGACTGCCGACCTGATGACTCAACATGTTTCAGATTACACGGTATCCCCAAAGAACATTGTGTCAGACCGGTACCAATTTACTTCGCAGGTCTGGCGTTCTTTTTTGTGAAGCTCTTGGGGCCACCGTTAGCCTGTCTCGGCTATCACCCGCAGACCAATGGGCAGACGGAGCGCACTAACCAGGATCTGGAATCCGCACTGCGCTGCATGACTTCCTCCAATCCTGCATCCTGGTCGTCCTATCTGTCCTGGATTGAATATGCCATAACTCTTTGGTTTCCTCTGCGACAGGCTTGTCTCCGTTTGAAGCGTCTTTGGGCTACCAACCACCCCTATTTCCGGCTGAGGAACAGGATTTGGCGTTCCCTCCATTCAGCACCACCTACAACGTTGCCATAACGTCTGGAAAAGGACTCGTGCAGCTCTCCTCAAAGCTTCAGCCAGGTCCAAAGCAGATGCTGACAGACACCGCTCGTCTGCTCCTCTTTACCACCCAGGTCAGTCTGTTTGCTTTCCTCTAGAAACATCCCCCTGAAGACGGATTCTCGTAAGCTGTCCCTCGGTACTTGGCCCCTTGTGATCGAATCCGTCCTCAGTCCCTCGCGGTTCGCTTTGAAGCTTCCTTCGACCCTTCCCTGTTCACCCAACCTTCCATGTCTCCCAGCTGAAGCCGGTCCGTGAAAGTGCTTTGTGCCCGCCTGCCGTCCCCCTCCTCCCGCAGCTTGTGGATGGCTTCCCTGCCTACTCGTGCGCCGGCTCCTTGGTGTCCGCAGACGCGGTCGGGGCCTCCAGTATTTGGTCTGGGAGGGTTACGGCCCCGAGGAGCGTTCGGGGTCCCGCGGGCTCGGATTTTGGACCCTGCTCTCATTCGGGACTTTCACGCCTCCCGTCCGGTTGGGCCTGGTCAGCCGCCTGGAGGCGTCCTTTGAGGGGGGTACTGTTGGGATCCCTCTCTGTTAGGCTGTGAGTGGAGTGCTTTGGTGGCCTCACAATTCACACTGCCTCCAATCACCTGCTTAAGCCTCCAGTATAAGACCCAGCTTCTGCTTCCACTCTCTGCCTGATTGTCTGTGCTCTTAGCCCAGCTCCAAGCCAGCCTGTCTACTCAGCTCCAAGCCAGCCTGTCTACTCAGCTCCAAGCCAGCCTGTCTACTCAGCTCCAAGCTCAGCTCCAAGTCCAGCCTCAAGCTCAGCTCCAAGTCCAGCCTCAAGCTCAGCTCCAAGTCCAGCCCCCCTATCTACAATAAACCAAACTTAAGTCTCTTAATCAGTGTCTGCTACATTGATTCTCAAGTCTCGCTCTTCATTCCAACATATTCTCAATAATCCTCATTTTATTATATTATTATGATATTTTTTCTGTAGTTCAAGTTATAAACTGACCCATCAGATCGCTCAGTTAAAGTGGGTGGAGCCTGTTAGCCCCTCCAACCAACATTGAAAGCGTTTATTCGACAGAATAAGAAGTAGACCATTTTCTTTTTTGGGGGGGGCGTCACAGCTACTCATTCCCGTTGTCAGATACAGTCAATATTCATCACTCCGAATCACGTAACGCATGCGGCGTTCTCCTGTTTATTGCGGGCGATAAGTTGTATTCTAGATGTATTAAGGCTGTAAAACTCCTCACTTCTGGATGGAATATGCTGCCTTAGATATCCCTGAAGCAAAATGCCATTATAGGTTCAAATTTTATCTAAAAGACATCATTCAAATTTAATTTCACTACTTGGGCCCAACGTTGGGGGGGTGCGACGGTCCACCATCAGGGGTCAGTCGGACAACTGCCCCCAACGTATCCCCTTCCTCATACAAATATCCATTAGGGTGAAGGGGGGTGGTTGTATTGCAGTGTGCTGCGGGGGCTGGACTACCTGCCAGTGGCCCTCTTCCCGTGGCCACTGCATGGATTTCCTTTTCCCTTGGTTTTATTTGCACCTTAGATATGTCGGACCCTTGTTGGGGGGGGTGCTTGGACATCACTGCCAGCAAGCAGTAGATGTCCTCTCAGTGGCCTTCCCGCCAATTTTAAACTACATCTTGTAGGGCTGTTGGTGAGAGGGTGACGGGGCATCACTGTGAGCGATCAGGAGATGTCCTGTCAAGGCCCTACTCACCAATTTTAACTGCACCCTTTAGTACACACCCCCTGAACCTCCCACGGCAAGGGCGAGTGGTGCCTGAAGCTTGGGTTGGGTCTCCTTTGGGGGGCCCTGGCTCATACCTGGGGTGGGCCGGGAGAATGCTCAGCGCTGCTGGTAGTATGGATGTGGATGGAGCTTGCTCTCCCCTTTGTACATTCCATCAACATCCACATCAGCAAAACATAAACACTCACCTGAGCACAGGTGTCAGCTCACCTTTGCACTAATAGTATGCGTGACAGAATGAAAGACTTCATTTCTATCGGTTAAGTTAAAATAAATAATAAAAACAAACATACAAAATTGCACACAGCAGCTTCCCATGTAATAGTTTACATGTGAGACGTGTTGATGTCATGGGGCATCAGACCACCACCAACAGGGCTGGGGGGGTTACAGTGTACCCTGAAGGTGATAACTCCTGACCAAACCCAGAGGATCCGCCGGCTGAGACCAACACATGACAGTCTGAGTGAAGGCTTCATGTCATTCACACTATAGTGATCCTCCTGCTCCTCTCTGTAGGTTTTTTGGCACATAAAGATTCTATCACACTTTCAGTGATTTCATCAATCTTAGTATCAAACCGTTCAGCTTGTTCAGGACGTTCCTGCTGGTGGTTTTGGTATTGATATATTTTACGGTTTTTAAGATTTAGTGCGATTTTTGCGGTTTTCAGACCCATTATAAAGATATATAAAATATAATATTTATTAGTTGATATTTTAGCATTATGCTAACTGTTTTGCAAAATTTGACTTTTTTCCAGTTTTTTGGCTCATTTGGCATTTAGCTAACCTTTTGACTAGCTTTCAGCTTGAGTTTTTAGCTTCTAGATTCAGCGTTTTCCACTATCAGCTCCAGCATCTTCAGCAGCCACATACAACTCACGGCATTCACACTAGCATCGTTGCAGGTAATGTTATGTGTCTAGTGCATCTTTGGTCTTGCATTTATAGTCTATACTGTTGGCTTTTCTTCACCAGCGTTTTATATCTTAATTGTTATGGCTCCATTTTGGTCATACTCCTGTTTGCTCTGTCTGGTGTTCTGTGGTGAAACGACAAATGAAGATCCTGAAACTTTGGTGTCAGACTGTGATTGGTTACCAATCTGACCCACTGTTTGTCAGTTTCCATGAGAAAATGATGTAGGCACATTTCCTAAACATGCAGAAGTTCTGTTCACGTCTCATAGTTCTCTTCATTTCAAAGCCTTTTTGAGGCATCAGACAAAAGATGCTTTTTCCAGCATATTCACCTGATATTTTTTGGTTTATTCATAAAAGAAACAACCTCAGATAATCATCAAGTAGAACATCTGAGTGACTTGGGGACAAAGGATTACCCTCCATTAGTGGATGTGTGTTAATGCTCCTGGCAGAGAGGATCTCAGTCAAAGCTCTGACTCCTGATGTGAACTTGGCTCAGATGTTGGGCTGCAGCCGCTGCCATCAGCGCCGGCACAAATAAAACTGCCGCCGTGTGCCTCCAGTTTACGCTGGCAGAGAACCGCTGCCAGCCCCGCCGGGCCGAGACGCTCTGGCGCTTCTCGTTTAGGTTACAGAGGCGGTCGAGCTGCCAAAACACACCTCTGACATCAAAGGGCCACCGGAGTGAGAACGCCAGGCACCGGCGGAGCCGGCTCCACCTGTTCTCTGCGGCCGCGACCGCTGACGGGTTAAGAGGGAATCATTTCCTACCTCTTTCTTCCTCTTTTTCACTGAGGATAGCTTCCCCTCTCTCATCTTTTTGGGCTTCTTCCTCTTCTGTTCTCTGAGGGAATCTTCATCAGAGAAGAAGCTGGCGAGGGGTGTGAGGGGGACGGCGCTGCGCTCGCCGTCATCGTCCTCATCTGCACACAGAAACAACAGATGATCAGCTTCCATGAAGACCCTGAACAGAGACGGCTGGAAGAAGGACCAACGCTCAGATGAAAACTGAAACTTCTTCAGAGCCTAAACCCTTTAACCCTCCATGGATTTACCAGCTGGAGTTCCAAAAATGGGCTGCAGAGTGGTCAGTGGTCAGCACTCTCATCTGGGCCTGGTTCAAGTCTCAGCTCTGTCCTTTTTTTGTGGAGTTTGCATGTTCTCCTGTGTTTTCTCTGGACACTCCAGCTTGCTACTTCTACAGACCAAAAACAGACTTTAGAGATCAGTTGGTGACTCTAAATTACCCCGAGATGTGCACATGAGTGAGTGCGTGCATGTGAATGTGTGGCCCTGCAACAGAGCGGGAACTCTTCTGAGAGAAGCTGGGATAGGCTCCAGCAACCTGATGGGTCCCTAATGACCCGAAAGGGATTTAGTGGGTTCTGGATGGATGGATGGATGGATGGATGGATGGAGGATGGATGGATGGATGGATGGATGGATGGATGGATGGATGGGTGGGTGGGTGGATGGATGGGTGGATGGATGGATGGATGGATGGAAGGTTTTTACCCAAGGACACTTTGACACCTGAGCTTCAGGGAGGAACCCAAACAGTGATCCTCTGATTAGAGGTCGACCGCTCTACCTCTGGACCACAGCCACCCGCCAACCAAACTAAGAAAATTGGTGGAATGTATTTTCATTGTATTTGTTTTATTTGTCTTTTATGGATTTTAGTGCCATCCATCCATGCATCCATCCATCCATTTTCTAAAACCCTTTCGGGGTCACAGGGTTGCTGGAGCCTGACCTGATCACCTGTGGGTGAAGGCAGGATACACCTGGACAGGTGTCCAGTCTGTCACAGGGCCTCAGTCACACACACATTCACTCTCACATTCACACAGAGGGACAATTTAGAGTAACCGATGAACCTATGAGGCATGTTTTTGGACGGTAAGAGGAAGCCGGAGTCTGTGGAGAAAACCCGCACATACACGAGGAGAACATGCAAAGTTTAGTGTATTTTCTGAGATTTCATTTACTTCGAGCTATTGAAAAAAAAAGTGCAGTAAACTTTTTCTTTACTTACTGCTGAATATAAACCTGAATGAATCGATTCAAGATCCAATACAAACATTTACAAAGTTATTCAGAAACTGCCCTGGGCAGCAGCTACACATCATCTAACAGCATCGAATTTGGGTTTTTAACTTTTTCCAAAATGCAAACAGAAGTTCAAACATAAGGCCAAAGTTTTGCTCCGTTTTAGAAATCTTGATGTTTAAGTGTTGATGACTTAATGGTCAATACATTTGTTTTATATTGGAAAAATTAAATTATGATGGAAGTAGAAATATTAAAGTGTTATTCAAAATATTTCTGGAATAAAAATTTTTAGGAGTAATACTTGATAACAAACTTAGTTGGAAAATAAGTAAAAACACTGGTATTTTATATAAAGTAAAACATATTCTTGATAAAGATGCCCTATATATATTATATAATTCTTTAATTGTCCCATATCTTCTTTATTGTAATGAGGTGTGGGGGAATACTTGTAAAAGCTTTACTAGCAGATTAACTTTACTCCAGAAAAAAGTGATGAAAAAGTGATCAATCATACAGGACCAAGAGACCACGCCCACAATCTCTTGGTCAAATCTAACACTCTGAAATTCACAGATCTTGTAGAGTTAAATACAGTGGTGACCATGTGGAAGATCAAAAACAGATGGCTCCCAGAACATATATGTGGGAAGTCATTTAATAACTGATTGTAATAATTATTTACCCTTTGTACGGACTGCATTAAGACAAAGAGGATTTGTGTTTATAGGAGCAAAAGAATGGAATTCTTTAAATACTGAAATGAAAACTTCACAAACAATTTTTTTATTAAAAGGATTGTATAAAAAAAGCAGTGACTGAAAATAATAAGTTGTGTTAAAAACATAGAAGTCAGAATGTAAATGCATGTGACCTGAATGGCCAATGTTGTGTTTTTGGTAAAGGAGCATAAAGACCTGGTCCTCATCATGCTCCCTTCACACACGTGTTACGCTGTTTGATTTATTATGGATTTTGTGGCACATGAGAGAAGAAAATAAAAAACAAAAAAATCAAATGATAAGTTTCATTTTAAAGTTCCCCTAAGGACAATTTTCTTTAATTAAAAAAAATGTTCCCAATGTTTTAATCATGATTATAAAGTTTTGAACCAAAATCCCACAACCTAAATTTCTTAAAAAGCTATTTTTTTACATGTTGATTTGAAGCCTCTGTTTCCAAAATCTCCTCTGAGGGGGCGTGGCTTTTGGAGCTGAGCAGCTCCGCCCCTGATCCCCACTGTTAGATTACAATAGCTCTGTCTTTCCAGCGTTCTCAGACTGCTACCGTAAGTATTGGATGAAACTCAAACCAAAAATCCAGTGACGGCTGATTGGACCACAGAAATGTGAACGGCAGCTCATTTGACTGCAGTCAATGTGAAGATACCATCTTCTCTTCTCCAGAACCTGAACTAGACACGCTAGCCGGACCAGATGAGGGTTTAGTGCATGTGCACCAGAAAGAAGATGACTGATGAAAAACAGAGTGTGTCCAAGACTGTTGGATTGACAGAGATTTAAAAGGAGAAAAAAAAAGCAAAGGATTTGTTATTCTATTTGTTTTCTTTTAGAAGAAAAATTAAAGACAGACATGATAAAAACTCTAAAAACAGGATTTTCATCAGAGGAGATTTTGAGAATCTGATCACGTCTCAGATGAAACTAAGACGGCCTTGGAAATGTTGCTTAAGCCTAAGAATGATGCCAGATTTAAATTAAAGTGATCAAGGATTTAATTTGAAGATGAACTTTGTTTTTTCAGAGCAAAGTGGAAAAATCAAAGATTAAAGAAGAAGATCTGATCTGAGTCACTGCAGGATTTAAAAACCAAAATTCAGAATAAATCCCAAATTAAGGATTGAAGAGGTAAAAAGAAAAATCCGATTATCTCTGCGTGTTCAAACCGAACCAGCTTCAGTGAAATCTGCCTCTTTAGACCAACATTTTGATGCTTTATAGATTAAACGCAGCAGAACAGCAGTGCGGTTTGTGATGTGGTTTCCATGGTTTTAGGCGGCGCAGAAACATGTACAGATAAAAGCTTAGAAGAGATGCAGAATATAATCAGGATGACCTTCTACTTCCCATTTATTTTGCAGAATGTATTTCTAATGCGAATGCGAGAGGAAAAAAGAAAGCACGTTGTTGTGTGATCTCCACCACAATGAGGATTCAGTGAAAAGCGTCGTGACTGAGTTGGAGGCTCCACCCAGAAACCACTGAGGTGCTGTGAGGATTTAGATGCAGAAGATCACTTCAGGTTTTTAAGGAAAATCTGTTGTTCTGAAGCCTCTCAATGGTGTTTTCAGCAGATAAATCCCTGCTTTAAACTGGCAGAACTCTGACAGACTGACCTGCCCCCATGCAAGCAGTGGAAGATGTTACCTGTGAACTGAAGCAGACTCACACCTGTCCGGACCTGTTCAAACTGTGTGGCTGGTGTTTCCAGAGGCAGAAGTCAGTGAAAACAGGACCGATCCCTTACGAAACAAAAGTATATTGCAATATACTGGGAAATATATGGAGATGTATTGATAATATATTAAGAAATATATCAGCCCTTTTCCCATATATTTCTGTATATATTGCAATATATGGATGTTCAACCTATTGTTAGGTTATTTTTTTTTTATATTGATTCATATATTTTTAAAACCTCCTCAGTGCCATTTTTTCAATGGATCACATGTCCATGCCAGTTTTTAAACAACCTTAATGTTTACTGTAAATACTATACGATTACTTATATCAGTCAAAACAGGAAAAACTTCTTTGAGTCAAATTTTTTTATTCATTTTCAGAATGACAAGTTTTCACAACATTACATTATGTTACACATTTCAGTCCTCCACACTTAAACGTGGAGGACTACATGCATAAAGACAGGTATACTGTGGCAGATCAACAATCATGCATTTCTTCTGAAATTTTGTGACTTGAAAAACTTTTTTCCTGCCCTGTAAGCCCCTATTTAAAGCTATTGTATTTTCCAAATTAATAAGTGTATTGTGTGACTTGTCATATTGTCTTAAGAGCAAAACATTTTTTGTCATCACCATTCTGTACAACAATGTAATAGTAAACTGTGATTATTTGTCCATTTTCTAACAAAACTGAAAAACTATTCCTCTTCCTTACTCTAGTGAACTGCTCAGAGTACAGAGTACAGAGTACAAAAACCAACACGAAGGACGCTTTATCACTCCTGTGATGAAACTGAAAGCAGTCTGTTTCCGCGCGTGCGCAAAAGTCGTCTTCTACTTGTTCGGACAGGAATGTGGCTGCATTTTCTGTATGCTTCCGTCACTTCCGCTCTTTGCCCACTATACGACGGAGTCATTTCCAAACAGTAAAACGTCTTCATCACAAGAATTCATGTTTTTCTGAACACCCGAGAGCTTCTCCTGACTGGATTACTGTGCGAAAAAAAGCCACCGAGTTACCGTTAAAAACGAATTTGGATTACTGGATAAAATAAAGTGTTTTGAAGTGGCGCTGTTTCCTCTTAGCTTAGGGAGGAAACTGCCGTCATGTAAAACTGCAGAAGAAGAAAACATTTGTAGTCCGTTGTAGCCACTTTAAGATCGTAAGGTCCTTATCCTTAACGTGTCCTTTTTCCTTCGTTTATTCAGCAATAAGTGAATGTTTTCACTATGATAAAAAATTTGTGTGCTATATTAGCATCCTACGAGGTTATTATTGTTGTTACCGTCCAAAGACCGTAAAACGCTTTAGCGGAAGTGACGTGTGGTTCGCGCATGCGGGAGAGCGCTGCAACCGATTTGGACTGATGGTGATGTGATGGTGTCGGCCCATTGCTGGGAGACGGCGAGGGCCCAACCAACGGCCAAAGGAATGGCACGGACCCTGCTGCTGGGCCTTTTTAGTGTTGAGGTCCTGTTGAGGTCCAACCTTACAGGAGGGCTGAACAAGGTGGAACCTTCAGCCGAACGACGTCAGGCTCTGGACCCCAGAAGCTAAAGGCTCTACTTGGTAAAGTTATTTTTTTATTTAATGTTTCTATACCGGATATGGTGCTTTAAATCATGATTTAGGCTTACAGTGTTTGTGTACTTTATCTTTTACAGATGCTGTCATCCAGCACCATCCAGATGCAAAGGTGGCGGAGATAAGGTCAAACATAAATAAAAAAATCTGTGAGCTCCGGCACCAAGAAAAAAAGAAAACAATGGACAGTTGTAGCTAAGATTTTAGTTTGAATTTAAAATTTTGTGTGATGTTTTTATTTGAATAAAATTCAAACAATCATTTCTGTGTTATTGAATGCTTTTTCTAAAACCTGAAATATATCTGATGTTGCATAGCATCTTTGCATGTAAGGTATTATCTTGAAGGACATATCTGGTATAAATGCCAATATATTATAAAGCATATATCAAGTATACACAGCAATATATCACAGTATAAACCGTAGTATATTATGTAGCGTATATCGGTATATACAGCAATATATCACAGTATAAACCACAGTATATTATGTAGCGTATATCGGTATATACAGCAATATATCACAGTATAAACCACAGTATATTATGTAGCGTATATCGGTATATACAGCAATATATCACAGTATAAACCACAGTATATTATGTAGCGTATATTGGTATATACAGCAATATATCACAGTATAAACCACAATATATTATAGAGCATATATCAAGTATACACAGCAATATATTACTGTATAAATCGTAGCATATTATGTAGCGTATATCGGTATATACAGCAATATATCACAGTATAAACCACAGTATATTATGTAGCATATATCGGTATATACAGCAATATATCACAGTATAAACCACAGTATATTATGTAGCGTATATCGGTATATACAGCAATATATCACAGTATAAACCACAGTATATCATGTAGCGTATATCGGTATATACAGCAATATATCACAGTATAAACCACAGTATATTATGTAGCGTATATTGGTATATACAGCATATATCACAGTATAAATTTAAATATCATAGAGCATATATCCGTATATGAATCAAGATATTACAGTATAAACCACAATATATTAATTGGTATATTTCAATTATACGAAAACGGCAATAATAGGTGTTTTCAATATATGGAAAGTATATAGCTTCATGTATGGAATATACTGTAATATATTGTTGCTCAATATATTGAAAAATATATTTTTATTTCGTAAGGGATTCAAACTGCAGAAATCTCTTCTTTGTTTATTACTAAAGCTCTTTCTGAGTGCCAAAGGCTTTAACAATAAAATCAGAGATAAAAAGAAAATTAGAACTGAGCAAATAGGATCAAATATTGAAACTAAAAAGACAACCTATCCCCCTAACAACGGCTCCGGAGCCTCGTGTGGCTCGTTTACCTGTCTGCTGCGGCTCTGGATAAATCAAAAGTCATTCTGAAGAGGAAAGTTGAATCTGAATTTGTCATGCCTTTGAGTTTATGCCTCAGGTACTAATATAGCAGTAGAATAAAGAGTGGGACGTTGTTCCATCACTGGAAAGCCTCCCTCCCCCCCAGAGGAGATTTTGGAAACAGGCTTCAGATCACCATGTAAATGGCTAACACTACTGGGAACGTTTTTTTTTAATTAAAAAAATAGTCATAGGGGGACTCTAAAGGTTTTATACTAATAACTGAGCCGGACCTGTGAGAGGAAAGCTGTGAATTGACTGCTGGACCTGCTGGAGAGCTGAGTAAACTCCATAATGACACTTCACTGAGCGCGGATCAGCTTTAATCACAAACACGCAGGTAAACGCACGCCCGGCCCGCCGTTAAATAGTTCCTCCTGGGAGTGCGGCGTGCATCAGCTCTGCTTCTGCCGCTCGCTGCGAACAAAGCGAGCATCTGCAGGTTGTCAGCTGCACAGCTGCTGAGAATAAACGCGCCGACTGCTGAGCGCAGCAGACCCGACTGATGCCACAGCGGGTCACGCTGAAGTAAGCCGAGGAGACAGTCGATCCCAAACAGGGACGAGCGGACCAGACGCCGGCGGCCTGTAGAGCATGATCTGATCCTCCTCTGTGCCTCTGATCCATCTATCTGCTCCCCCCTCCATCACTTACTGACAAACTGCAGAGCATGAAAGATGCAGCACATGTCTGGGAGTCAATCAGCCAGCACTAGTCCTGCAGCGCTCCCCTCTCAGGGTGGGGGAATATGAAGGATTCTGCTGAAGCTGACACACAAAGCAGCCACTTATCTGCTGCTTAACCAGGTTGGCAGGAGACCCTCCACATGTGCCATCCCAAAGCTCTCATTTTAGGCGCCGCTGACCTCGTTCTGCTGCCGCTGGCGATTGGCTGGAACGTGCCAACATGTCTGCGCTGCTAACTGGAGGTGAAGCGAGCCTCCATGACCCCAAACTCTCTGCCTAACGGCGCCTCCGGAGAGCAGACGAGGCAGCTGCTCCGCTCTTTTCCTCCATCAGAGCTCGGCGGTTCAGCGACTTCGCTGCCAGGCAGGAGACGCGCGTGCAGGCGACACCACCTGTGGCCTCCCCACAACCTGTGGAGCCTCCACCTCAAGGTATGACGGCAGGGACGGGATGCAGAGAGGAGGCGGCTCAGTACGCCAGAGCGCCACGACCGTCACTCTGCAGGGCGCTTCTTGAAACAAACCAGTGCCGTGGCAGAACGTAGATGAGCAGATGACCTCACAATGAGAAACTGAAAACCAGACACTGAGGTTGATTAACTAAATGAAGACATCTGTGGATGATGAACCTGAATGTGGTGAGACTGACAGAAAACAGAACATGACCAAACCTAAGCACTGAATCATGTCAGGAGTATTATTCCAGATTAAATCAATTTAATCCTTTAACACTGGAGCTCCAGCCTTTATGCTGTTTGATTTACTGTAACGTTTGACTCGTTAACACGATAATTCCAGTAGATTCTGAAGGAGAAGAGCAGCTCGTCAAGCCATGGTAAAGATTGTTTCAGATTTTATGGTTAAGCGTCATCGATGAAGCCTCAGGGTTAAAAGGTCAAATAACTTTCAATATTTTACTCTCCATAAAAATATATTTTGTCAAAATTATAAAGTTATAAATAAGCCCAAGATAACCTCAGGTCATTAATAACAATACAATAAAATGATCTGGAGGTCCTGATAGAATTACCCAGAGGGCCAGATCCGGCCCCCGGGCCTTGACGTTGACACGTGTGGTCATGACAGTGGCTCCTAAAAAATTCCATCATAAAACAGCGAGTTCAGTCAGAGCAAATAGGATGTTGCAATCCAGAAAATTTGAATTCACCAGAATTAGGCCTTAAATGGAACAGAAAACGGACATGTTTTCTGTTCCATTCAAGGAAATCTGTAGTAGGAAGTATTGACATTATTATGGGATGGCCACAGAGCTGCTAATGTTTGCACAATTTGTTCATCTTAACAAAAATTCAAACACATGCCACCAGTTTAAGTCTACAACCATCACCAAAGTATTGACCTTTGACGTCGGGAAGAGGTCATCATCTTGAATTTCCCCCCCCCAAAAAATCTCCTTTATACCTTCTACAAACTCTAACTCCTTCATCTATCACCTCCTAACACCTCCAGCATCACTGGGAGGTTATTTAGGGAAAAAAAAAGTTAACTTTAACATTTGTAGATTTAAAACGGCGTTAGCCTAGCGAGCTCGCAAAAGCAGCATTCCCCTGTTCCACATACTTTTTACCAAAAGGTTGTGAAAATTGAAAATATGAATCGTTAGCTTAAGCTGAACAAAACGATATAACATAACATATGAGCATATCAGGAATGTTGGTGAGGTTAACAAAAAAAACTTCCGTTGCCAAGGAAAATCTAAAATTAACTTATGCCGATTTTTCCAAAAACTGCATAGACCTATGTGTCATGTCCAGGCGACCAAAAAATAAAATGGTTGCTATGGTCATCTAGCCAACAGAAAAGCCATCATTTAGAAAGAAAGTGATTATTTTTTTTATTTTTTATGAATTTGTAGATTGGAAGATGCTCTTGTCAATGGGGGGTTGGGGGGGGGGTTTGTTGAATTTTTACCAAATAAGCAAATGTCTAAAAATTACAATTTTTAACCTGAAACCGTTTACAAATAAAAAGCGTTAATATAGGAATAATGACAGAGCAAAATAATGTTAAGCTAATACCTCCTTATGAAATAAAAGGCTGTATTCATGTGTCATTAATGCAGCACTTTGGGGTAACTGTCTGCTTACAGACTGAACCCTGCTCACAGTAAATGGTGTGTGAAATCCCTGCAGGGAAAAGGGTTCTGCTTGGCCGAGTGACCGCCAGCCGGGAGGGGAGGAAGTGGCTCGGTCATGTGACAAACGGCGGCCTGCCACTTGATTAGAGGGACGAACAAATCTGCACTTGGAGATCCCTCCCGGCACTTCACCAGAACGGATGACAGAGAAAGTTTTTGACCCCCTCAGCTCCTCCCTCAGGCTCAATAACCGACCCACTCACAGGGAGATTTATCGGAGGCTCCCGTTGGATGAGCTGGGAGGCCATCCATCCTCTCTCAGGCGCACCTGAGTGGAAACAAGTGCTTAAAAGCAGGAAATGAGGAGTGTTGTTTCCTCCCCGATAGTGCAGAGCGAGAGCGCCGCCGCAGACGACCACATCCACAGCCTATTGTTAGAAAATGAAATCTTCAATGATAGGAGATGAATCGATTCATTAGTGTCACTTCTCCCGGTTTCACTCTGGGTCCCGCGTGAGGAGAGGAGCCGGTTTGAAGAGCTGCTGCTCATTTGCAAATCCTCCGACAGTGAAGGCTGCTCCGTCTGGGTTTGTGCCGGGCAAAAACATAAAAATAATAGAGACAACTTTCACCAAGGGAGCTAAAAATAGAACATTTGCAGCCAGTCGCACAAAAGCCTGTGATAATCTCACACAAGGCAATTATAACAAAGAAAACACAACTGTGTGACAGAGGCGCCTCCAGAGGGAAACTAAAGGGACGAAGGCCACTTTATGTCTCAGAGCAAAGGAAGGCGGTGATGGGACGACAGCCATCGCCTCAAGCACCTCCCCACCGCCATGTCTGAACGCCACAGACGCTAACGTCTGTTCTAGGTCTCTGAATATCTTCATGATGATGAAAATCAGCTATTGAGGAACTTCTTCCTGTGGAAGGAGCGGATACGCAGCGTCATGTTAAAAAGACAACATGAAATGACTAAAATCCAGCAATATGAAAGAAAAACTAGAACTCATCCTGAGGGTCACGGATTGTGTTCAGCCCAAAAGCCAAAAACAGAACATCGTCATCAAATCTACCTTTCTGTCCACTTCCAGCTGATTCACTTTGCAGTCACATGACACTATATAAGAGATGAAACCGCTGATGGTATCAGAGAACTGGACCGAGTGATGCCATCCATAGAAACGGTTTCTGCCTCCAACCAAATGAAGTCAATTCAGTCACCATTTTATCAGATCAACCCCTCCTCTCTCTTGTTCCAAACAGGAAGTACCTGCAGGTTTCAAGAAGGCCAAAGTTCTATAGACTTCCTTTGATAAATAGACCGTTATGTCTCAGTCATTTTATGTGTCCAAAGAGGAGTCTGCAACCTTTGGCTCCAGATCCACATGTGTCTCCTTTATCTCTCCATGGTGACATAAAATAATTCATGTTGACCGTCTGAGTCAGCAGCTCTCTGATAATGTCTGCTTAACCAAAACTACCTAAACAAAACAAATAAACAAAACCTGTAAACTAAGACTACCAAGATCCAACCCCAAACTAAAAGAACAAAACCCAGCAGTGGAAGACTGCTGAGGACAAAGAGAGGGGGAAAGAACAAGAAAAGAAAGGAATGTAGGTAGGTATGTCGGTTTTTACATCCGTGTTGACCTGAAGATGTCTTGTTTGTTCAACTCTACCTCCAGAATGAACAGATTTTAGACGCAGAGCAAAACTTTGGTAAAAGTTTGATCTTTTAGGAGTTAAAGGCACAGATTATCTTATGTTGCACAACATTGGTCATAAAAAAATAAAAAATTTAAAAAAAAAAAATTTTAAGAGATGTTAGGTTCTTCTTATATTTTTTCTTTTGTTTGTGCAAAAAATAAACATAATTCACATTTATTATCAAAAAACAGAAGGTCATGTATGCAAATCCAAATTTCTTCATGGCTTAAGTAAGACTATACGTGTCCTTCTAGGTTTGGATCAGCAGGAATCCAGCCCAAACGGCTCTGTGTCAGAATAACCATTCTTGTTCTGATACGTTCTTCTTTTTAAACATATTTTTTCACTTATTCAAGTTATAAACTCACCAATCAGATGCCTCAGTAAAAACATGTGGTTCTCACTAGCCCCGCCTCCAACAATTGATTGACAGATTCTCCTGGTATGGTTTCAGTGGTGGGAGGGGTCTGGACTTTGAACAAGCTCACTCATAATTGGTTGACAGTAGTTCGTCTATGTTGAAGGCTGGCAATCGCAGTATGGCGGTAGACGTGTCAGGAAGTGACGGCGAAGGCTCTGGCCTGATTCACCAGGGCTGGGGGTAATGCATTTCCTATGGGGGCCTCAACACTTGGAGCCAGACGTTGTCAGTAAGCTGTGATTGGTCTATATCGATCCACGTTTCTATGGCAACCATTCTCACCAATCACGAGTGAGCTTGATGCTTGGTGTGAATGTCGCACTATAGTGATCCTCCTGCTCCTTTCTGAACGTTTTTCAGAACATAAAAACTCAACTCAATCACATTTTCAGTGATTTCAGTAATCTTGGTGTCAGAACGTTCAGCTCGTTCAGGACTTTACTGCTTGTATTTTTGATATTCATAAACTTTATAGGTTTTGAAATATTGAGCAAAATATGCCCCCAAAGGAAATGAATGAGAAAGTCTTCAAATTTCATTTTTTAAGTAGATTAGCAACAAGCTCATCTTTCAAAAAATGAGAGTTTAGCTAATATTTTAGTAACAGGCTAACGTCTTTGGCTAATTAAGTTTACTGAGGAATATTAGGAGTTTAGCTAGCATTCAACCCTTTAACATCACCAATGACACGTAAACACTAAATCTTTCACATACTGTAACTTTTCAACCATTAACACGATCAACGTGATTCCACCAGATTCAGATTGTGAATCTGCTCGAATTATGCTGATCGTGTTAACAATAAAAAAATTACAGCAAGTCCAAGAAAATAAACACCTTAAAGGGTTAAGCATTGTGCTAGCTTTTTTTTTTTTTTTTTTTTTTTGGGAGGGGGGCTATTTGGAGTTGAACTCATCTTTAAGCAACACAATAAATATTTTTGAAAATTTGGCTTGCATTAGGGATTTTTAAGCAATTTTTCTACAAGTTTTTTAAAATTTTGGGTCAGCTTCAGCACTCTTTTATAGTTCTTTTAATGAAATTTCCAGTCTTTAGCAAATTTAACAAATTTAACAAAATTCAGCAAATCATTTCAGCAATTAAAGTAAATGACATCACCATTTTCAGCAAAAAGCTTCAGCATCTTCAGCAACTACTTTCAGCAAAAAGCATTCACAGGTAATGAAACTTTTCTAGTTCTCTTTGCACTGATGTCTGTTGAGGAAAGTCTTTTTTTACACTCACATTTAGTAAATTTCTACAAGATCTTCACTTAAAATTATTTAAATGTTTTTGTGCTTTATTTTTATTCATTTAAAGTGATACAAAAAGCTGAGCAATTATGACTAAATGATGAAAGGTTTTCCAAGGTGCACCTCTTGGGCCCCCGTAACCTGTGGACACGCCCCTGCTTGGACACGCAGGTGTCGATTAGATCATTTAGGAAGAACACCTGGTCTGTTGGCATGAATGTGGACGTTGCGTCTGCACTTCAGGCTCGAGGGTTGGAGGTCATTGAGGCTGCCGCGTGACCCTGAGGTGAGACGCCGCGGGGGCCTAACGGCGCGTGATCCGTGTTTACTGTCCCGCACGTGGCTGTCACGCCTCTGCGGCCGGTGAGCCGGTCACCTCACGGAGCGGCGGGTCTGAGGCGCCGACGCACGCCGGGGACGGCTGGAGAAGATGCCGAGAGAGGAGGCGGGAGAGCCACGCAGGGCGCACGCAGCTGCGTCTCCACAAAGCTGAGCTCAGAGCAGCCTCCACCTAACGCCTGCTCCCCGCACCTCCTCCTCCGCCCTTTTCCCTGCATCCGCGGCGCAGCGCGGCAAACTGCTGTGAAGGACACCCCGCCCCCCGTCCCCTCACCTGGCAGCTCCTCTTCATAATCCATGTCGTCCTGTCCCTCCTCTTCATTGCTCAGCGACCCCGGCATCTTTATCTCCTCGCCCCCCGAACCCCTCTGAGGCAGGAAGGCTGGAGTTAACCCTCCAGACGCCGGCGGCGCACAGCCGCTCCTCATCCACACAGAGGCTCTCCTCCGGTCTCCTCCTCAGCTGGTCTGACCGGATCTCCGACGGTTCACCTCCGCCTTTCTGACCGCGGAAATATTCTAGGTTTCCCGCTGATCTCTATCCAGGTCTCCCGGTCTGAAAAAGAAAGACAAAAATGGAACACACATGCCCAGATTGTGACGTCTGGTCTGTTGCCATGACGATGCATCCCATAATTTCCCTCATTACTAGTTAGTCATACTCTGCTAGTTACCGCTTCAACTAGTAGTGTGAAGAAGAAAAAAAGGCACACCGAGCGGCATCTCCCGCCTCCGCGGCTCCTTTCAGCGCAACTTTCCGCTTTTCGCACCGGTTCTGACAGACCGTCCCGGAAACGGACTCAACCGGAGCAGCCCCGCGCGCGCGGCGTCCCGAGGACAAACGTCCAACTCACTTTCTGAAATGATCATTTTTTAACAGCTGCTTAACGCACACGTGCGGGCGGCTTCAAGGATGCCGGTGATCTGTTGTCAAGGTTACCGGGATGCTCCAGGAGGCGCAGCGGACCTCCGGTAGGAAAAGGCAGGAATCGAACCGTTCCACCCTCATCCACATCTGCTCTGAACTGTCCAAACATCTCAGAGGAGCAGAGCAGTCTGCGCAGACGGAAGAGCAGTCTGCGCAGACGGAAGAGCAGTCTGCGCAGACAGAGGAGCAGTCTGCGCAGGCAGAGGAGCAGTCTGCGCAGACTGCTCTGCTCCTCAGTCTGCGCAGACAGAAGATCAGGTTCACCTGATGATCTAAACCTGACTCATACAAGCATTACTAAGCAAAGACGATTCCTAGAACTGAAAGTTCTCATAGAACCAGACATTCTAGATGTTTCATGTTCAGATCTCAGAGAGAGCTTCTCCTCAGTCTTCAGTCTGCTTGTTCCTTTGACCTTCAGCACAACAAAACCAGAAGAACACAGAGGGATTGGTCTGGAGACATTTTATTTTAAGAGTGATATTTGGCTCAATCTTCTTCCTCCTCCTCTTCATCCTGGTTGATCTGGAAGTAGCGCAGCTCATAGCTCTCCTTGGTGTTGGCTACGACCCGCAGCCAGTCCCTGAGGTTGTTCTTCTTCAGGTACTTCTTGGTGAGATACTTCAGGTACCTGACGGACGAAGCAGAACATAAAGTTATGAGAGAACCCTGAAAGCAGCACAGACGGTCTCAGATGCCTCTCATTTCCCAGATTTGTCTGATGAACAAGTTATGGACTCAAATGAACAGATGTGGATACATGTCACTTACATAAGTGCTGGTTGTCTTACAGGTTATTATTAAAAAAATCAAACCCACTATGTGTGACCCAGCAGGGTTAGTCGCCCCCTGGTGGTGTTTTTGTGGAAGTACAGGTTTTTTCACTCCAAAACTCGAAAATCACAGATGTTGGCCTGTAGTTACTGTTAAGTTTATATAAATGATCCATAAGTTTAATAAATAAAACACTGAAATATATTTCATTTTATATTTTCATGTAACAATTTTGATTTTTACTTTTGACGAAGATGTTTGCTTGGAGCCACTCAAATGAAAATCATGTTTTTTGGGGTTATTGTGAATTTCTATTGAACTCCTGCTACTGTACAGAAACTATGTCCTGGAAAATCAGTTTTCTGCTTTAGGCTAAAACTGCATTATTAAAAAATTACTGGGAACACCAAAAATAGATCAAAAACAAAGAAAATGTCATGACTTAAGCTTCAAACTTCTCACAGAAGTCATTTGCTTCAGTGAGATAAACCTCTGAGACACAGGATGTCTTATTTTGAAAGGTATGAACCTTTGTTGAAAGAAAAATGTTTCACATCCAAAAAATAAGGGTTTTCTCTTCATATTTCTGCTTTTATGCATGCCAAAAAATAAATATAATGTATTGATATTCTAAAAGTTACAAAAATACAACTTAAAAGATTTTTTAAAGGTTGAAATCAAACTTTACGGCTCCAGCTTTGTTTTGATCAGACACAGCTTCCTGGATTAAACAGTACCTTCTGCGAGTGACTGAATGCGCTGCCCTGATCTTATACCTCTTTGAGAAGGGGACTTCAGAGTTCACTGCGATTTTACTCTTGCTCCTCTCGATGGACACCACTCCACCTCCGAGAGTTCCAGCTTTGCCGTTCACCTTGATGCGCTGCTGCAGAAACTGCTCCTGTAGGGGTGGAGACACGCAGTCAGGCAGGCATCTGCTACAGTCCAGCAGCCGTCCGTGCGGGCCTGTGCGGACGGCGAGCGGGCCCGTGTGGACGGGCCCGCCCGCCGTCCGCACGGCCCCGCCAAAAGCAGTTATGTGCTTCAACATTATTTATGAGTTTTCAGAACTCATGTCTTGCAGTTGGAGTTAGTTCTACTAACTGTCATGCTTTTGTTGTGAAGTGGTACGGTGAGTTGGTCTTGAGGTAGTCTCAGTGTCTGCTAGTACTGCTTGGAGGTTAAGCAGCCTGCCCAGATTAATGTTCCCTCCTATTTATTTTGGTTCAAATAATGTTGGAAATCAATTCTTAGTGTTTTTTCTGCTATATTTAGCTAACAACATTAAAACTTTATCACACGTTTTCTGCTGCAGATGGTTGAATACATCCTTCCCTTGAAAAATGTCGGCATTTCCCCCTAACTATTTAATGTCTTATTATAGCTTTAGTCACATCTATGACTGACTGACATCTCATTTTTTCATTATTGAGAGACTAACTGCTAGCTAGTGCAGCCAGCAGGATGGCTCAGCGGGGTGGGTGGAGAGTTCTCACACGGGATACCTGGACTCATATCTCAGGGTGTGCAATAGACCTAATCCAGTGAAAAATAAGCATCTAAAATTGCTACAGTTTAAAATTTTAAGCCTGTTCAACTTTTGTGCGAGTTAGAAAAACAGAAAATTGAAAGTAAGACAAACTTAAAGCATAACTGAGAATGTTGAGTTTAAGTGCTCACAATTCCTTACAATTTTGAGTTTGCCTAACTTTTCTTTTTTTAAAGTGCTGTTCTGAGTCAATGCTCTTTTTTCGGATGTTTTCCACTTTCCAGTAACGTAGAACTACATCAGGTAAATATGCAGACTTGAAGACAGAAGTCCGACTGTTGTGAGTGGGCTGCTGTTCTCTTCTTCCTTATACCTCCATCTTTGTTGCTTCTCATTGTGACACGGTGATTGTGTTTAAAATCTAGTGTACAAACTCTGGGTTCTTGTTGTTGGACTGTGAGCAAACATTCAGAGGTCTTTAAACTGCAAACAGATTTAACTGCAGGACAGAACACGAGCACGTCTGACAGTTCTGGACCTTTTATAACCAACAAGGAGCAAAGGGTACAAAAAAACCTGAGGATTGGAACGAGAGAGACCAGGACGGAGGTTGCCCACCTCCCGGGTCTGTGCTGCCCCAGGAGCGGTGGACTGCGCTAGAGCCACGCCTCAGTGGGCGGAGACAGAGACTAGCTTCGAGATCCTGGACAGGAACTACTGCCAGACAGTGCAGAGCAGTGATGTCAAACTCCAGGCCTCGAGGGCCAGCCTCCTGGTGGTTTTCCAGAAATCTGCTGCCCCGGGATCAGGTGTGTTTAACCAATAAGGAGCTTCAATGGCAGGTTGGTCGAAAACTTGTTGGACACCAGCCCGGGACGCCTGGACTCTGACATCCTGCTCCGGGGAAGGAAGGAAGCGCGCCAAAAGACGCATAGTCAGAACCAAGAAAGGAGGAGCAAGTTGGACTGGCAGAGGGGAATGCCGTTCTCTCAGGAGTCTTAGAGCAAAGGCTCCTTTCTTGTACTTTTTTCTTTAACAATACAACTAAAGGGACTGAAAGGAGAACCCGAAGACTGGCACTACAAGCAGATTGGAGGATTACTGCAGAGCCTGTTTCCACCAGTGTTGCATGTTTTGTTTTCAGTAGAGCTTTCATCCAAACCCAGCTCCACTTCATGTGTGGATAGAACTTGTTTTCTGCCACACAGATCACAACTGCAGAGGGTGTCACTGCACATGTTCACTCCACCATTAAACAACTTAGTCTCTGCAGTGGAAAATGTACAATGTTAACATAAGAATCGAGGTGCTCACTGGTACAGTGGCCTTAGTGAACATTTGTGAGCCAACGGCAGCTTTCTGATGACTTTGGATCAATTTCAAAGCTATGTAAAATGCACAGGATGAATAAAGACCCCCAAATCACAAGGGCTGTAACAATCCAGGTGCTCGGGTACTTGCGACCTGCTCCTGAAAATTCAAGTTCAAATATTCACTGATTCACAATCTTTATTAATACAGTAGAATGTAGTGAAACATTATCAAAATATTATCAGGGTACGATGTATTTTAGCTCTGAAATGCAGATTAATGTTGGATTTTAAGTTTATGAACTAAAACAAAGCCAAAAGAGCGGCGGTACTGCCACAGGAAGTAAACATCTTCATGACGGTGAACTTCTGGTTTTCAAAATAAGACTAGCGAGAGCTTTTTTTTTTTCGTTCAGAAACTGAGACTGAAGCTCCACTCACTGACATAACTTCTGAAAACATAATTAGCTTGAACTCCAGTGTGGAAACTCTTCAACAGTTGACACAACTAACGAAACTGCATCTTATTCTGAAGGAACGCAGCCTCGCGCTGCTGAAAGGAGGATGGAATCAACATGAATCAGCTGACAAAAAATACTTCTTTTATACGGTCTCAGCACAAATATGTAATGCTTGTAACGTGATGTTGAAGAACTTTGAGGATGAAAAACTATGGAGAATATGTTCAGATTTTGTAATTAAATGATCAAAAACAACAATGCATTTTATCCTCTGTTGTTTATATTTTACTGCTGAACTGGGGCCCGTTTCAAGAAGCAGGTTCAACAAATTTAGAGTTGAAACCTGAACTTCGAGTCACTGGACTCAAAATTCTCAAACTTAGAGTTTTCGGTTTCAGAACAGCTGAAAATGTTTGATTCAATCAACTTGAAGTTGTTGGAACCAGAATCAGGTGCAAGCGTCGCGACCATTAAAAGCCCTGATCAATGGAGCAAAGACAGCACGATTCACCATGGCAACGGGAACACACTTCCGAGTTTTGTAGGCCACTTCCGCGACGGAAATTGATAAGTTCCTAAAGCATATTGGAACTACAAGAACATTTTCAGCAAGATAATAAACCCAGCTGCAGCGGTAAAACAGAGAGAGAAAACATCTGCAGAGTTAATGCATACGTCTACATTTGAATCATTTCATTCATGAATAAATAATATCAGAAAGGTTATTTTGTCACTTGTAAAGTAAAGAATGGTTCTTGATCTGTTAATAGTTTAACCAGTCATCTCCGTAATTGCATGAATGACCGTTTTCTTTACCCCACCCCCACATACACACACGGATATCACCGCACGCTAAAACGAAACACTGTAGCTGCCATATGTTAAAATAAGCTTTTACTTAAATGTAATTCTCAAGACTTGAAAAATGTTAGCTGATAAGTAGTTTTTTATTACATAAAAACGATGTACCGGGACCAGGATTTGAACTTGGCACGTCAGAAGCGGAGGCAGCGTCGCTGACAACCGAGCTAATTCTTCGACTGTGTGAAATGTTGTATACGAGTTGAAAGCCCCTACCAGTTTTTGAGATTTAATTATTTCGATTTTTAAGGGTTTCAAATGATGAAAATAAAATTCATTATTAATAGCAAATCCCTGGAATAACTCACTATTTAAAATATCGCTCCAATAAAACTGAATCGTAGAAACTGCATCAATCAACTCATGTCCTCAAATCCTCTCCAGACATAAATAACATTTCCTCTGGATTAATCCAGCCTCCTCTCTACATGATCCTCTATGAATGGACATGTCATTTTGGTTTCTGCTGGTGGAAACGTGACGTCTCTAATGTGAATGTTCTCTAAATATTAATGAAGATCTCATATTTGAACATCTTTCACTTTAAAAAGGGGCGGAGACCGCAGAGAACTCTAAGTTTCCTGAAGAAAACCTGCTCCAGACCAGGTTATGTTCACAGACTCAGTTGCCACAGTGATTGATTCTGAGTTCAGCTTAACCCGCTTCTTGAAACGGGCTTGGTTTCACCCACTTTCACGGGTTTGAGTTATCTCTCTTTCTGAAACCGAAAACTCAGAGTTTTGCTGAATTTGGAGTTCAAGAACTCAGAGTTCCAACAAAACCTGCTTCTTGAAACGGACCCCTGAACCCGAAGGCTGACCAAAAACAAAGTTTAAAATAAAAAATTTCTTTCTATCTGAATCTTTGGCTTATTTTTTTATATCAGTTTTGTTGATTCTGATCTCCTGCTCTAAATAAAGGTATAAATGATGATTAAAACATATAATTTCAATTTTCATGCATCCAGTAAATAGACATACACACAGCAATAAACATTAAAAAGTAAGAATCGTGGTTCGATTCGTGAATCGAATCAGATGGGCACCTGAGCAACGATCCACAGCCCTACAAATCAAATCACCCCCTAAACGTTGAGGAATGTTGAGGTGTGCACACCTGGGTCCCACACGCCACATCATGACAAATAATGAGTGAGGTGAGCAGAGATCACAGGCTTCAGAATAAAAAGCTTTGATCGGCAGACATAAAGCATGTGCTAAATTAAATAATCCTCTGAAAATATTTTTATAATATCGTTATTCTCTTGAATAATGTCTTGTGACAAATTGATGATGCTTAGAGAACAACTGATGAATGCGTACTATCTAAAAAAAAAAGACCTAAAACAGTTTGGTATTTCTATCTATGATTAACAAGTGTTCCCATCGTTTCCTTTCAGCAAAACAAAGGCAACCATAATGAATTGCTTAATATTGGGTCTAATGAGCCATTTCATGTTCAGAATTGGAACCTCTATCACTTGTGATCCCTGCTGGTCTGGAAGGACTTTCTCACCACAGACCTGCGCACAACATGAACTTCTATTACTTACAAAGTTGGCAGCATCCATGATGCCATCTTCAACAGGATGGGTGCAGTCCAGGGTGAACTTCAGGATCTGCTTCTTCTTCTTCCCTCCCGGTTTCCTGATCGCCTGTTTCCTCTGAAAGCAACAACCTCAGAGTTACTCCAAACAACATTCACTTTCACTAATGTCATTTCAAACAAACGTCAACAACAATCATGCAAATTTACCGGACACGCCTACAAAACCATGACTGTATGAACTCAAATAATAAACTATTCACACAAAATAATTAGCAATATTAGCATAAGTTGCTAGCCCAACGTGGTTGCAGGAAGATCCGGATGTTACTGTCTAAAATGTTCAAACTCAACGCGGAAGTTTCGCTTCTTTGCTTCGGTTACAAACGGAACCGCGAACGAAAATCATAAGACTACAAAAAAAACGATTTATGAGTTTTATTCCTCCCGTATCTTTACTCACAGTCGGAGCCATGGCTAACAGTCAGCAAAAAGGAAGTTGCGTCAGCTGCACCGGAAGTCATGAGCGAAGGACTCAGGGTGACGAAGTTCGTGTTCGCTTCGTCGATGCCACAAAAACCTTTATAATTACCAAATTAAATTATTTTTGAAGTTCAAGTATATTCACTATTATCTATTAGATCATTTTAGATAAAATTATTGATAATGTCGTTTTAGAAAATGTTTGGAAAGAATTTTAGAAACCAAAAACACAAAGATCTCATTTTAAATTTTCTTTTGATCAGAGGAAAATGTTATGTTACGTTTCTCCGGGTCTACGGAGGGGATTATGAGTATTGTTCATTTATTATTATGATTATTAATATTATAATAATAGTCATAATTATTAAATTTGACTGGAGGTTTAAAAAATTAAAGTGGGCCAGTTTCTACAAATCATGAACTAACTTCATTGTCCTTTAACGTTACAAATACGTTTATTTAACGAAATTATAGCCAAAAGGGGAGTTAAAACATGTTATTTCATTAAATAAGAAAAACAAATATAAAGTTAAATTTAAAATGTTATTGTTCTTTTAGGGTAATAAAGATCCTCCTGATTGGTTAGAGTGATTGCAATAGAAATTTAGACAAACTCGCACCAATCGCTGCTCACTGATGACGTCTGGTTCCAACATGGCGGCATCTGTATAAAAACAACAAAGACAACAGAATTGACTTCATTTGGTTGGAAGTAAAACGTTTTGATGACATCACACAGTCTAGTTTGTGATTATAAAATATCACAATTATCTCAAATTTTATCACTGTCTAAGTATAATATGAAAAAAATGAACAAAGTATCTAGTGTAAAATGTATATTTAATGAGTCTGAAAACATTAGCAGCTTCTTACATGTGTGTTTCAGACTGAGATCATGTGATTTGAAGCACGTTCCTGTCATTGTCAGAGCAGAGCGCCATCGTTCAAGGTCTTCTGCAGCTTCTAAAGACCTGATGAGATCTCTGCTGTTTCTCATCAACATTATTACACCCACTAAAACAGTAAAAAAAATGATTTTTAGAAAGTGTGGTGAGCTGAACGCTTTTTATGGGCTGCATTGAAGAATCTTTCAGTAAATATTTCTCCTGCTTCTGGAGCTGTCGGTGTAAGCGTGGTCACAGCAGAGCGTCTGAGTTTGATGCCGTTTGCAGCAGCAATATTAAATGTCCCTCTTGAACTGCAGCAACACGTGGGGCTGGCATGGCGAGCGCTGTGTGCTGACAGCTGTTTGCCGGACAGAGCCCATCGGCCTGCTGTTGAAGAGTTCCTGCATTGCCGTCATTCCAGCTGGGGGTGGCTGATAGCACCACCGAAAGGTAAGACAGAGGCTGTCCGGAGCTCTGCTCTTCCTGCAGAGCAGCCCACTGCACCAGCGGTACGGTGTGTTTACAGGATGTTATGCTGTTGTTAAGTATTGATTAATCTGTGGATTGCATGTGCTGACAGCCTCTACAGACACACTGTCCACGTCTGACCAGGTAGGTCAACACAGTTTGGCGTATTTCAAGTCACGTTTTTGCCCTGGAAGTTTTGAATCTGAACATATCAGGAATATTTGAGCTTCAATCTTTGAGAACCAACTTTTCTCTGGACGAGCTTCGCATGACCCCAACGCTGTGCTTTCAGATGGCAGGAGGGATCTTCGGCGGCTTGGAGAAGCTGTGTGTGGTGGACTGTGCCAGCGTCCACCCCCTGGTCTGCCACCTGTGCCGGGAGCAGTACAAATCTCCGTGCTTGCTGGACTGTTACCACATCTTCTGCGCCCGCTGCCTGCGAGGTCGGACCAATGACAGCCGCCTCAGCTGCCCCCTCTGTGGGTAAGAGGTGGTCCGGCCCAGTTCCGGGTGCTGGAGCCTTTATACCTCAAATGCCACTAATCCATAAATCCTCCATCAAACTGAAAACCCTTCGGCTGAAGTCAAGGAGTAATGGTAGTCTATAAATACCCCCTGATCGGAACCAGGGTGCAGATTCCTTCCAGTGGAAGCAATATTTAGGCTTGTGGTCCCAGCATCAGATTTGGGAGATTCCCATGAGGTCTCTCTAATGTGGCCTGACTATCGGTGACCAGGTGTGTGTGAGTGGCTGAAGCAGCTGCATGTCACCCTACTCTCCTTTGTAATCCTCTGAGCCCCACGGCTCTGACGGGCCTGACGGGCACAGCGAGTGCCATTAAGGCTGGTCGCATAGCAGACAAAGCATTCGGGTATTTGGCAGCAGCGCCAGCAGCTTAGCACCACCGCAGTCACATGACGGCGCTCCATTCATCCCTTATTAAGAAAGGCCCGGTGACTCAGTCACCTTCAGATCTGTGGTGACATCTTTCTCCACTCAGCAAACACCTGAAGATGTTAGACGGACCAGATTTCTTTAGATTCCATCACAGAGTTTGGATTCTTCTTCCAGATGCCTCAGAGGACGTTCTGCAGAACCTGTTGAGCAGAATCTTAGCTTAACTTCCTTTGATCCACTTCAGGCCTGTTTCAGGGCTTGGTAGAACATTTGGTTCTGTTCGGAACAACCCAGACGGCAGCACAGAACCAGCAGAGCCAACAGCCAGAGTCCTCTGGGTCCTGCAGAAAGCAGGACGATCAGGGGGTCTGCGTGTCTCTGTGGGGTCCCACTCTGATCCTCTTTTGATCTCATTTCAAAGCATTCCCAGTAGAGGTGTGTATTGGCAAGAGCCTGACGATACGTATGCCGATTTGCGTCTCACAATACATGTTGCAATACATCCCAAGCCAGTACCAGAACAATTTTTCACAATTTTCTTTAGAGCATGGCACAGAAAAAACTCCACCTGAATGTTCATGCTCCTTTCATGTTTATAAAATGGTAAAAATTAATTTTATTTAATGATCCCAACGTTAAGCCCTGCAACTGTGTTTTTACCAAAGCAAATTCATGCTTCTTTTCTTTTGCTAAATTAGGAAAAACATCTGTTCTTAAAAGGAACAGCCAATATTGTCTGATTTACACAACAAAATATTTTTCAATATAAGGAGAAACAATATGGAATAAATGTGCCTTAACCAATAAGGTTCTAAAAGTATGATTGACATAAAGTGCTGCGGTCAGGGCTTTAAATGAAAAACAAAAGTAAGATGCTGAACTACGTTTGCTCATAAATAATCAAACATCGTCTCAACAACATGTTAAATCGATACAAGTAAATATCGCCTAATCAAGTCTCCACACAGCCCAAGTTCCAACCGGTCTTATCATTATGATGATGCTGTTTTAGCTAAAATGGAAACATCTGTGTTGTTTTGTGGGACATAGTTTCTGCAGAGCTGCAGCCGTATCTCTAAGCTGTGGGAGGAACTGTTGGCACAGAGACTTTCAAAGCCCCATTTATAGAGGTCAACAGCCAAAAGAAGTTAATTTAGGGTTTGGTTACCCTTTAAAGTCTAACATTATGCTTTGCTAGACAAAAAAAATTCTTGATTCAAAAAGCAAATGAAGGCACTTCCAGAAAGTGACCATCATGTGAAGGATCCGATCAGGACAGAGGTTTGCAACCTGCGGCTGCAGAGCCTCATGCAGCTCTTTAGCTTTCAAGAAAAATGACAATGATTCAAAGAAATTTAAGTCAAACCTCAGAGCAAAATGAAGGATACACATGTCATTTATGGCCATAGAAATTATGTAAAAATGTTCTTTAAATGGGTTTATTGTATAGTAATTCAAATAAAAGTCTCTACAAGTCTTATATTTTGGTAAATTACTCTAATGTGGTTCAAGTTTTAAACAAATGCAGTTTAAAACATGACTTAATGATTCAGAAATGAGAATAAAAAGCTGTTTATTTTTTAATGTTTTTACATATTAATTGGATTTTACTTGAATGTTGTTTATATTTGACAGTAAAAGGAGAAAAATGATGCACAAAAATCCCAATAATAATTAAAAAAAACATCTTGTTTGCCTAAGCATTTTATTTTGAAGTTACTCACCTGCTGAGGTTACAGTTTATATTATTTTGAAAGGAATTTGTGTGGGCTGTTGTTAAAAGTAAAAGCAATAAAAACTGTTGTGGACGCATATAGACAGTGTTGTAATTCATTAGTGTATTGTAATATTTAAAAGCTGATTTTCTGAAATTATTTAAATGATCACAAAAACATAAATATTGAGTATTTTCTAAACTATGATGAGGGACTGTCCGGCTGTCGTTGGGTTCTTGGAAACTGGACCAAGTGGTTCTGTAAGTGGTGAAGGTTGGAGAGCCCTGGTTTAGGCTCAGAACGGGGAGAACTGCAGAACCGATTGGTTCTGTTTCCATCGGAGTTCTGCACAGCGGCTGAGGCGACTGTCTGCAGAACAAAGCTGCCGCCGGACCCACTCCCATGAGAAGTCTGTCTTTAACATGCTCTCGTGGGATCTTTCTGATGACATGCATGAAGAAAACTAAGATTAAAACGACATTTCTGAGGAATTCTTTCTCAAATCGCTGTGAATCAGGAGCAGACAAAACACTAATGAGGTTCAAATGTTAATAACTTTTAAAATAACTCATTTTCCACACAGTCTGATCCTCCTGAAAAATATTTAATCCTTTCCAGCAGTGTCAGCACAGCGCCCCCTTCTGTCACAATAAAGCAAAGAATCTCCTTAACATCAGATGTCAAACACATCCGGATACTTCCACATTACCTTTACATTGTATTTACAACTTAAAAATGTTTTTACGGTTCAGGAGACGGCAGTCTTTCTGGAGGCGAGAATCCTCCCAGTTTGAAACATAAAGGATGAACCTGGGAGGAAAGGACTGGAGAAATAAAAAGAATTCATTTTCAGGACTTCTCCTCTTGGTAGCCTTCTGTCTTCATGTCGTTCAAGCCCAGGTCCTCGTTCTGCTCAAACGTGCGCGAGTACTTCTCCACCACCATCTCCGGGTCTTCATCTGGAGCGTAGACGTTCTGCAGGTAGCTGTTCCCAGCCGGATCGTCCAGGATCAGGTGGATTTTCAGCTCTCCCGCCACGATCTTGTCTATTTTTTCCCCAAACTGGGCGAGTTTCTGCACTCGGTCCTCCGCGCCGCTGTCCCCGCAGACGAAGGGGTTTTTGACCACGATCAGGTCTTTGATGTCCTTCAGCAGACCCTCCAGGGTGGTGAATTTGCCCCCCAGAGCCGCCATGCCCAGCTCGAACTCCAGCTCGGGGATGATGACGGAGCAGGTCTCGGACTTGAGCAGGTCTCGGGTCATGTCTGAGGGGTCGGTGACGTGCAGGCTGATCCTGGTGCCCAGCTCCTCGGTGGCTCCTCCGGACTTCACCTCGTTGGTGCGATGGCCGCAGCCGTCGCAGTTGGTGGCCATGATGATGACCTCCTTGAAATGCGGGATGTTGACCAGCTTCATGTTGGTGGAGGCCGGCGCGCCGCATTCCGGGCAGTTGGTGTTGAAGACCAGGACCTCGTTCCTCATGGTTTCCAGGTCGTCGCCGGCCGGCTCTTCGTCCTGGTCCTCGTCGGCCCGGATCCCCAGCTGGACGTCCTGCTGGACCGTCCGCTTGAAGCGGGTCACGGCGAGGGCCTCGTCCCTGTGGGGGGCCGAAGGGTTCTCCACGAAGCTGTTCCCGGACGGGTCCTCGATGACCAGAGAGAACTCCTGCTCCACGTCCTTCAGCTTCTTCAGCTTCAGGATGAACTGGTCAATCTTCTGGGCCAGCTCCGGTTCTGCTGCTCTCCTCACGGGCTGCTCCTGCTCCAGGCCCGACACCGCCCTGTCCAGGAGGCCCTCCACAGTGGAGAGGGAGCCTTTCTGGGTGAAGGGGGGGATCTCAAAGTCCAGCTCGGGGATCCTGGTGGTGGCGCTGTCTGCCTTCACCACCTCCCGGTTCAGGTCCTGCTTGCTTCGGACCCTGAGGGTGTAGCAGACGCCCTGCTCCTGGATCTGGCCCGCGGACTGGATCTCGGTGTTGGCCCAGCCGCAGGCGGCGCAGCTGAACGAGCTGAGAATGATCTCCTTGAAGAAGGGGATTCTGGTCAGCAGTAGGCGGGTGGTTCCGTTCTGGAAGCAGTTCATGCACAGACTCTCGAGCTCCGTGGGCTGCAGGTTTTCGTCGTCGGCGCTGATGTCCGTAAACACGCTGCTGCCGCCCCGCACCTGTTCCTCCGATATCACGGACATTTTCCGGGACGAACAGAACCCTTTCGGTACAAATGTTCACGCGCGCTGCAATTGTGCCGGGACAGAACTCCTACCAGAACTTTCCAGAGTGCTCGCTTGTTATCTCCACGTTAGTTTCCAACTTGACGGGCACTTCCGCCTTTTCTTCTTCTGCGAAAACAGCAGAGCAGCTAAACCGAGCTAAACCCTCTGCTGCTGTCTGGTGCCCTCTGCTGGCCAGTCTGAGTCACTACACCAACGAGATCCTGATTAAACACAACAGAATCTCAAACTTATAATAACAATAATAATAATAATAATAATAATATAGTAACCCTCATTTATCAGATGAAGGCTCCCCTACAAGATAGTTCATAAAAAAACATCAAACTAAATGAAACTAACCGACCCACAGACTGACTACAATAATAAAGGTTTTAAATACAACTTACCGCAAAAAATGTTGAACTGTTCTGGAAAACCAGAGTTAGATTACATCAGTAAAAAAAAAAAGACATACAGAAAAAAAAAGAATATGCTAATTCTAGTGTTTCCAAGTATTCCTTAATGAATTATATAATTAGGAGAATATTTACTGAGAAAGAAAAAAAACATGAAACAACTTTATGTAAAAACAACCCAAAGCAGTCTGAATTAAGGGTTGGAATAATACTTTTTTTATTCAACCCACTTCTTTTTTTCTAGCACTTTATCGTTCTCTATTCATCACGTTTATTTAACTCTTTTTTATGTTTGAAAATAAAAGGAAATAAATTCAAATTAATTTTAAACAATTTATAATAACGTTTAACACAAAAATCTTTGCATTGACAGTTTCTTGTAACAATAATGATTTCACATATGTTTTCAAAAAGATAAATGTTAAATGTTAAACAAAGAAAATTAATGAAGAGGATTAATCAACTTAAGAACAGTGAAAAGTTTGGTGAAATGAAGCTACTTTCTGAATTTTTGTATTTGTTTAGATGCAAAAAACAAAAAATCTGGTAAAAAAAAACAGAAACAGATTAAACATATCATTATCTTAAATTTATTTTATTTTATAATGTTTGTTTTTAAAGTTTCTTGTCCTTCAATTACATATTTTTATTTAAAAAAAATCTAACGAGAAAACAAACAAACAAAAAATAATCAAAGTTGTAAAATTGTTTCGGCCAATCTGAGTCTAGATAGTTTCAGTAAAATATCAGGCAGACAGAGAAAAATAATGTGATATTTCTGGTGTTTTTGAATTTCAAATAAAAACTCACAATGTGTTTTTTTATTTTCTTAGTATGAACAAACCGTTTATCTGTGTTTATGATAAAAGAATAAAAGTTTAATGTAAAGAGGATAAAAGAAAAAGTGTTGAAGTGAAGTCATGTTGTTCTTTGTTACACAACCAAAAGGTTTGTAACCAACAGAACCGTCTCTCTGGACCCGGGTCTCCACAGGTACCAGTCAATAGTGAAAGGGAACGGCCTCCCACCAGAAGACCGTCTGCTGAAGTTTCTGGTTGATAATAGTTCAGATGCAGAGGAGAACGTGCAGTGTGCCAACTGTGACCAGGAGAGCAACACTACGGTGAGTTCACACAGACATCTCATCACAGACATGTCATTTCTCATCTCTGAGATTTACAACAACAATGTAAAAACTGTCAGACAACGATTCATGTTGTGATGATTCACAGTTTGTCATTCCATTTAATTGGTGATTGTATTAAGGTGGATGAATGTTGTTTTTTTGATTATAATATTGTTTGCGGCCATATTGAGCAGGTCACATGTTTGTGGGCGGAGACACTTTTTCTTGAGATCATAAACTCACCTGTTGATTTTGCACCTGTAAGTTAGAGGGGAGAGGGGGAGCTGGGTTACCACAATTTTTGTTGACTGCTGTTTTTTTTTTTTTTTTGCCCCTTTCAAACTTTGGGGGGCAGCCAGCTCAGCTCCAAAAGCCACGCCACCTCAGAGGAGAGGCTGAAGCCTCTGTTTCCAAAATCTGTCAGATCAACATGAAAAATGCCTTTTAAAAACATTTAAGTTGATGGATTTTGTTAAACACTTTATAATCATATTTAAAACACTACTGGGAACGTTTATTTTAAATGGTCATTGTGGACTTTAAGATTTCATTTACTTCTTGTCTCAGTAAAATTTGGTTTCAATCCAATTTAGATCATCTTTATTTAAAAACCCATTTACAACCAAGACATTGAAGTATTGGGATGATGAGCAAAAAGCAAATGCAAACCTCTAAAACAAAAGTCTGAAAAAAAACAAATCAAAATTCAGTATAAAAATGTTAAAGGACATGATGCTGAACTGAGAATAAAACTGACTTAAATCTCTTTGTTCTGCAAAAACAGGGTCCAAAATCCTCAGTGACACCTGAACACTAAATCTTTAAGATACGGAAACTTTTCAACCGTTCTTGGAGCTGCTTTTCTCCTTCACAATCTACTGGAGTGATCGTGTTAACGGTTGAAAGGTTACAATAAATCAAAGAACTGAAACGTTGGAGCTCTGGTGTTAAAGGGTACATAACTAAAATATTCTCCCAATAAGATAAGAAAAAAAAAAAAATCTTATTTTAAGAATTTGTTTCGAGCCACTGAATTGTGTTTTCAAAAACTAAGATTATTTATCTGTAGAAAAACTTTTCCAATTTGTTGGACAATTTTTCCTGACTTTGCTGCTGTTCTGTTTTGGCATTCTGCTCTCATCCCCAAGTGTCATTTGCAACTTAATGCTGATATTTCAGAGAAATAAAGCGCTTAAATGACTAAATGTGTGTGTGCACACAGGAAACTGGAGTGATGTATTACTGTAACACCTGCAGTCAGCCGCTCTGCGCCGCCTGCAGAGAGCCCACTCACAAGGCCAGGATGTTTTCCCACCACGAGATCGTCCTGCTGGCCAAACGCACTAAAGCCAAACACAGGAAGTGCTGTGAGCGCCACCTGCAGACACAACACCTTCTGTTCCAAAAGGACACCTCCTCTAACAAATGACGTGTGTCTGCAGCTCTTCACGACGAGCCCTACATCCTTTTCTCTACAGAGAAAAACTCCATGCTTTGCATCAAATGTTTCAGAGACATGCAAGTGTGAGTTCCTCCACAAGTCCGTCTCCGAGATCATTTGCTCCATTTCTGAATGAGTGTCCTGCCTCTGTTTTCTGCAGGGAGAGTCGGACTCATTGCATAGACATTGAAACGGCGTACGTGCAGGGCTGTGAGATGTTGGACCAGGCTGTGCAGGTGAGGCCATCTCCATGTTTATGACTGTATGATAACGTGACGTAGACCCGAGGAGCAGGCGTGATCAACATCTGCTGACAGAACACACAAGGAGTCTTCGTCTGTCTGGTTGTGGATTCCTCACAGCCGCAGAACCTCAGCTGGAACTTTCTCATTTAGGATGTGATGAAGACTTGAGCCTAAATGAAAATGTTTGTGCTGATATCTGCAGGTGACTTCAGCTGCAGAAACATGAGCAGCTTCATGAACCCAAAGTGGTTTAGGACAAACGTGAAGCTTTTCTGTGCAGGTGGTGAAGGACCTGCAGAACTCCACCGGAGAAGCAATCCACCTGCTGAGAGCAATGATAGGAGAAGTGGGTCTGAACATGGAGGAGGAGGAAAGTGCGATCTGTAGCCTTTACAACAGCTTACAGGTCAGAGGAAGAGCACTGTGTTCGGTTTCACACTAGATTCTTTTATTTTAAAGAACAACACATCAGAAAACAAACAAATGTTTCTAATAAAAGTCATGCAGATGTTGATTTAAATAAAAGAAACTCTGGATATAAAAGTTAAGAAACATGAAAGATGTTTAAAAATGAGCAGAAGAACAATGTTATGTTAAGGGCACGCAGAACAAAGTGTCAAAAAGTATTTTTTATTTTAAATAAAGTAAAATACATATTAGATTATAAAAGCAGATATCTATTATATTGTTCTCTGATCTTACCATATTTGACGTATGGTATTGAGATTTGGGGAATAATTATAAAACAGCATTACAACCTTTAATTTTCAGTCAAAACGTGCAATAAGAATTATCCATGGAGCTAAATACTTGATCATACAACGATTTATTCCTCCAATCTAGACTTTTGAAATTATTTGATTTGGTAAAATTTCAGACAGCACAATTTATATTCAAGGCAGATAGAAATTCACTACCAAATAACATTCAAAACTATTCTTTGAAAATAAAAAAGGGTACAGTTTAAGAGGATATAAAAATTTAAAATACAATTCGCAAGAACTAACAGAAATATTTCTGCATATCAGTGTGTGGCATCAAACTGTGGCATATGTTAAGTGAGGACCTCAAACAATGCTCTAATATCCATATGTTTAAAAAAATATACAAAGAAATGTTATTGTCCCAGTATAGAGGTGGAGGTGAATAATGGTCACAAGGGTGGATGGACATAGTGTTGGATTGTGGATGGTGCACTGAGGTGAGATCTGAAAGCGTTGGTTGAGTGGTCTTATAGGAACTGTATTGATGTATTATTATTGATAAGGGTTATTGTGATTACTGATATAAATATATAATTTGATAAAGTTAGTATTAGGTACTATATCTAGGAAAATGAAAATATAGCAACCATGCTGTCAGTTATGTAGATGATAGAGGGGAAGGGATTAAATAAGCTTTGCTTCTTCCCTTCCCGTTTCAAGCATTGACCATTGAGTTCTTATAAAGAAAAGAAAGATATCAAAGAGGTACCTGGAAGTACACTCTTTGAATCTGAGGATAAATTAATTTTGGTTATTTACATTTATGATTTGTCTATGTCGGTTGAAATAAGCTGTAATTGACCATGCTTGAAACAATGAATGAATAAACTGAAACTGAAAAAAAAAAAAAAGGGCCATAAGCCTATCAGAGTGAACTATATCTATATATAAGATCATATATTACCTTTGGACCACTAAAAATGATTTATTTATGAAATATTAGTTAAATTTCATGAGTTTTTCCTACCTGGAAGTAGAACGTCTGGATTCCTGAAGCTCCGCCTGCCGCTGCGTGTTGCTGCTGTCCACTTCATGATGTCATCCTAGAGTCTGTGGGAGTATCTTTGTATTTCTCCCACGAAAATAATCCAAACCTCTTCAAAGATGGATGCATCCCGATATATCTGCCTTCAGTTGGCCTGGCCATCACTTCACTCCTTCACAATGCAGACGCAGCTCCTTCACAGGAGCCCCGCGTTTAAAGTAACAAACTCCTGTTTGAGCTGGAATTTATTGAAGACCGGACACAACTGGAAGATATACGGTATTCTGGATCTAAAATGAAAGTTTTTCACGGATCATCACCAGCTCAGTGAAGAAATTAAGGGTTGTGTTAGTCTGGGGGCGGAGCTGTCAGAGAAGACTCTTCCTGGAGGGAGCTGATGGCATCGTGCTGATGTCAGCACTTTTCCAACCGCTCGTTTTTGTGGGTATGGGAGGGGCTGCTGCAGACAGTGCAGGTTTTTACAGGATTACTCTTAAATGCATGAACGGATCATTATGGTGAGGAATGAACAGTAAAATGATTCTGAAACCTCAAAAAGTAGAATTTTCATGGTAGGGCCCCTTTAAGCAAAGATAAAAACACAAGAAAATCTTAAAGGATATTAAAGGCTGAAAAGATAGACGAGAAGAAACAGTAAATGCGAATACGACAGCTGTCAGATGTACAGGAAATGATAGAGAAAGGCAGCAGAGGCAGAGGATGCAGGTTAAACAGGGAGGAGTGATGCTGAAAAAACATCTTTAAAACAAAACATCACAAGAAACTCAAAATTAACTTTTAGAGAAAAGAAAATCAAATGTTTTACTTTAAAACTCAGAAAAACAAACAGAAAAATCCACTAAATGTAAAGACAATAAAACAAACATGAATGCAGCCTTTTCTTCTTTTACACTTTAAACCAGCAGCGTTCCTCTGCAGCATCTGCAGCATTTCCTCTGCGCCGTGCGTTCCTCTGCGCCGTGCGTTCCTCTGAAGCGTCTGCACTGCTCGGCCACTGGATGTCTCTGTTATTCCAGCTATGAAACTAAAGGCGCAACATAAGAAATCCACATCCTTTGTTTTTTTTTTTTTCTTCAAAAATTAATTATCAGAGAGCTGAAAGCCATCTCCTTCGCAGCATGAGGAATAATAAATGCTTTCCTCTCATCTGACAGGAAAAACTGGCAGAGAGGAAGAAGATTCTGCTGAAAGCAGCTCAGAGGTAAACCAAAGAAAAGTTTGTGTCACATTTGTGTTCTCCAGCTGCCACCAGTGGACGGTTGTTGCTTCATGCTGCGTGGTATTCAAGGAGATGAATGACATCTTGTGAAAGGATCTCTGCACCAGAGATGGTTTCATGTGAACAAAACACTGAGCTGAAACCTCCTCAGCTTTCAGAACCCGGTTTGCAGAACCAGAGAGTTTCCGGCAGATGAAGCATGTGCTTCAGTAGATGATCTGAGGTCTTAAACATGAAGAACAGGACAGCTGCTGACTGTAGGCTTTTTCAACTGCAGCTAAAATTGATTTATTTCTGCACAAACTTAAGAAGTAAATGTAAAATAGTAACATTTACAAAGAAAAGTTAGTAAAAAGCAATGAATTGATACAGAGAAACCCTAAGGCCAAAAGAAAAGAAAATTTAAACATGGAATGAAATTAATTGCATTTTAATGGATCATTTTGAAGCTAACTACAAACAGGTGTGGTTTTCTGTGGCAGGTGATTGGAGGAAAGGAAATCCTTTGACTTGGTGTTTGGTTGTCTGTGCATGAGTGCATCAGGAGCAGAAGTGACTGAATCCGTCTCGGCTCCGGCTGATCTTTGTGGCCGCAGTCGTCCGTCTCTGTCGGCCTGGTTTCGCCTCGCTGCCTGGAAGCCGGCGGGCGGCGAGCTTCCCAGAAGGATGTTAGAGGCTATTTATGTCACCGCGTGTGTCCGTGCTCACGCCGTGTGTTTATCAGGAGAGCAGACACAAACGTGGATTATGTTGTTGATGCGTGGATGTGTGTTTACATGTTTTTGTGTGTTTGCAGTCAACATGAGGAGAAGGAGCGAGCATTAAAGGAGCAGCTGTCACACCTTACCGCCCTCCTGCCGACCCTCCAGGTGAAGAGCAGACTCTGAAAAACACTCCGGCTCTGCTTCAGTAAAGTTTCATTTGAGAATGTCAAACAAATCCAACAAACGTAACCAATAATAGGAGAGAGATGAGCAAACAGTGATGGATCTGCATGTGAATGATGGGGCTGCTTCACAGAACCTGCAGACGTTTCAACCACAGACCCCATGTTTCTGCAGACTTCCTGTTGGAGAAATCTTAGTTTGAAGCCTCATTTTTTTCTATTCTTATTTTCTTTATATGATTTAATACCAAATCCATCACATTTCAATGATTGTTTAAGTAATTCAGTCAAACTGACACTTTGACAGATTTAGAAAACCTAAAGAAATCTTCATGAAGGAGAAATTAAAATCCAACTTTGATCATCTTTTGATCTGTTTACAAAGCCTTCCCAGAGTTCCCAGTGAGTGTTTTTTTTAATAATAATAATTTTAGCCAAAATCTAAAACGTTTTCTAGGACATAGATTTCTAGGTCCAAAGTCGTCCCGTATTGACGTTTGGTTTAAAGACCTCCGCATCACTTTTTGGTGTTTTAGGTGTCCCCAACTCGTTTTTTGATCTGCTGGCTGTTCCAGTTAAATCACGGTCTGGTAGTTTTGTTGGAGGCGGTACCGGACGGTTCCTGAGGTTCAGTCTGAGTCCAGTATCAGTACCCCAACCCTAGCCCGGTCTGCATCCAGTATAGCATCTGGAACCAGTCCTGACCTGGATTATGGTTAGCGTACTGGTACCGGACGAGGATAAGTACTGTTCCAGATGCTGTACTGGTACCCTAACCCGGTACCAGACCGGTGATGGTTTGCGGGACAGAGGTTAGGGAGCCTTGATTTAATTGGAACAGCAAAACTCCTTAACAAAAAGAAGAATACTCGAGTTTATTTCAAGTATACTTTTTTTAAACTAAACTTAAGATAGTACATTTTAAGTAAACTTTTTATTTACTTAGAGATAAACTACAAGTTCATGTTAAGTATATTGTTTATACTTAGAATTACACTACAATTCTAAATGAATTTAGCCTTAAACTTTTTGTCAAGATATATTTTAGTGTAGATATTGGTGTACAAGTATTTTTCTTTTTGACAGTAGCTACATTATTTTTAATGTTCTTCATAGAAGATATGTTCAGTCATCTATCTTGTAGGTTTGTAGCAATACCAAATGGTAAACTAAAAGTATACCATAAAGGTTATTTTAAGTATAGTTTCATAAACCTAAGCTTACTTATAATAAACTTGGAATAAACTTATGGTTTATTGCCAGTGAACTAGAAGTATACCAGAAAGTTTAAGTATACTTTTTATAAAGTAAAAGTGGGCCAATTTAGTACAAAGAAGTATACTTGGTAGTAAACTTCCAGTATACTTTTTAAGTATACTTGGTGTATACTTTTTTATACTTCCGTATACTTTAAAAAATGTACTTGATGTATACTTATTTTTGGTAAGGGCTGACGAGTTTGGGACACCCAAAACGTCAAATTTGATGCAGAGGGGTCCTTGACCACTCATCAAAATATGATGAGAGTGTGTGGACACACTTATCTTTCAGTTTAGTGATCAGCAGTCTGGACCTTAAAACAAACCACACGGTCTCTCTGTAAATGTATGACTTTAAGACGTTTACAGTCTTCAGATGAAACGTAGCTGTGTTAGAACATTTAAAACCTGTTCAACAGAACCTTTTCTGTGTAAACAAACTTTGAAGTAACTTTCAGAGTACTGATCGTACTCTCAGTTGAAGATGAGGTTCCTCTGTCTTCTTCATGGAGTGATAGCGGCGTGCGCTAACGGTCACCTCGACTGTAAAAGAGAATCCGACTCAGACTGACTCTACCTGACACTGAACATTACATTTAAACACATTTAGAAACACTCTGCTGTGGAGTCATTGAAGCACAACTAACAGGTCAGAAAGATAAAGACACAGATAATCAGACGTGTCTTTCATGCTAGTTAGCATTAGCAACAGGATTCACACATAATTTTCTAAATACTGCAGTGAGTTCTGAACTTTTTTCTTGGCTGCACAGATCCGGAGTAAAGTTAAGGTTAGGATTACGGTTCCAGTTCAGGTTAATGCTCCAAATGGTTCCTGATTGTGGTCGCAGCTGCAGCCGCGCTCGAGCTACGTGACAGCTAACAGAACTTAATTAAAAACTGTGACAGTAACAGCATTCAGCTTTGGATTCACATACAATACGTGAAACAATGCAGTAATCTGCATCTTTGCTGCACCTATCAGGTGTCTTCAACATGAATTCCCATCAGCTTTAGAGCTGGTTGCACGTAAACATGTTTGAATAACATCAGTCTAAGTAAGTTACCATTGATGATGCTATATAGGAAAAACAAACACAATTTAAATGCATTTTAGAATTTTATTTTTGACTTTTTTGCTAGAAAAACAAACAATGCATCTAACATAATTTAGAGTGATTCTTGGTAGCTCCAAAAAACATCTTTAAGCTCCAAATACTCTGATATTTCCACATAAACAATAGTCCATGCCCCAACCAGGAATGACTGAGCGGTCATATACCGAATGTGGAAGTAGGTCACGCAGAAAAATTCATTCCTCCTTCATGATCAATTTTCAAACAGTTGGTACTCTCTTGAATTAAAGGAACAGCATCCATACAGCTACCACATCCCAGTTCCTGGTTGGTCAAGGTTTGACCTGTTTTATCTTTAATGTGTGCTCAGTTGTTGCAGGTTTTACACATAGAGCCCAAAAACAGTCGTGAAATTTTGCATGGCTGCACGTAAACATGAGAGTTTTGAGAGCGGAAGTTTAAATTTAAGAAGTTTCATTGGAATTGACCACTTGAACGCGCGCTTCCGAGGGCGTTGTGAATGTGGCCGTGAAGCAGGGACGGAGTCGTTTGGATCCATACACAAACATTTGAATGCGGTAGAGCATCAGTCGTTCCGGTTCCGGGTCACGACGAGCGGACGTGTGTCTCCAGCTCTCAACTCCACGGCTTTTCAAGTCTTTTAAAGTTGCCCACAAGCGACTTTAATCACAGAGCTGTTGCAAAACAGCTGCCACAACGAGGAGAGTTACTAACAACTAGAACAACCGTGGGCAAAGTTTATGACTTGAGGGCAACAAAGCCTTCTAAATTTGACAGAAGGGCCGGACCAGAGAAAGAAATAACACGAGTTCTGGATGAAAACATGCTTTAAATTTGATTGAAAATTAATATATATTTTATAAAACAGAACATTTTGGAGTTTTTGTTTCAAAATTTGTGACTTTTGTTCTAATTTTAGTGCCATTGCATGGAAAGCTTCATATCCGTCAGGGAAAATGCAAACTTCAGAAAGGTTGCGTTGTGTGGTGTTGGATCGATCGGGAAAATGACCGTCCATCTTGGAAAACAAACACAGAAATACAGGAAAAATAAAATATTACTAAGGCTTGTCAATGCAATCTATTCTAGTTAGGCAGGCCAGATTAAACAGTTTAACGGGCCACATATGGCCCCCGGGCCGTAGTTCTCCCACCCCTGAGTCAGGCATAAGGACATTGGACCACAATGGTATGTTCCATTTCATGACACCTCTACAGACACTCCCCTTAGGTCGTGGTTGCCCCTCTCCAGACCCTCTACGGGCCAGACAACCCAAAACAACTTTAACATTTGGATTCGTGAAGAAACGATGTGCTCTTCATGTAGTCTTCAGATGAACGGCCAAACAAACATGTTTGAGGTCACGCAGCATATAAACAATGCATGACAGACGGCACCAGATAATGTGAGAAAATGACATCATCCGTAACAGAATTTGTGCAGTAAAAATATCTCACTCCACAGTCTGTTTGCACATTCTAAATAAACATTATTCTCTATAGACGATGATAAAACTCTTCCAATCTCAGGGGTCAAAAGGGGAATTTTAAACCCAAAAATCTGTTTATTCCAAAAGTGCTGAGGGGTCTCGCAGCAGTGGGAGCAGTAATTCTGAATCCATTCTGAATCTGTCTTCAGGCTTTATTCCTTTTTCATACTCATTTCTCATCTCTGTGTGGACCAACTGAAAGACAGTTTTTCCCTTGAACCTGTTAACATGCAGACCAAAGCAGAGCGCCGCTGCTGCTGCAGCTTCTGCTGCTGCAGCCGCTTCTGCTTCAGCCTCTGCTGCAGGACTGCTGAGCAGTTTTGAAAGGTTCTTCTGTTCGCGACCTCTCGTCAAACTGAGGTTTTTTACACCTGAGTGATGCCTCTGTCTTCTGGATGATTTGAACTTTCAACTTTGACTCTTTTAGGTCCACCTGGTGACCTGCTCTGCCTTCCTCAGTTCAGCCAACAAGTATGAGTTCTTGGACATGGGCTATGTGAGTGTCAGACCCTCGATCATCTGTATGTGTGCAGACTAAGCAAGTTAACAGGAATCAACAGCTAAATGCATAAACACAAACAATTGGATCAATGAAAATAAAGTTAGACATTATTATTTCAAAGCTTTCTCAGTGTTTTTTGTCAGGAGTTTTCTGAGAGATGTTTCTGGTTCTGGAGAGAAACGCTTCACTCCATCCCTCCTGACTCTTCTCATTTATGCAGCAACTCATGGAGCGGCTGAAGAAGGTTGTGAAGCTTCCTCACCGCCTGCGACCAGTGCAGAGCAGCAAAGTGAGCAGCCCCGCCGCATGCATCCACGCAGAGCGCCAGGCGCCACGTTTTCTCTGCTCCCCTAACACTGATCAAACGACATACTAAACATTAGAGTGTCACAGATAAAACTAATGTGATCTGATCTCAGGTTCAATCACATACATTGTCATTGTTTTAATGATGCCAAACCTTTCAGTTTTAGAAAGTGGTATTTTCCTCTTTAGGATGCTGCAAGAATAAATCTGTTTTTTCTTAAACTTGCACAAAAATAGCAAAGCCCTCCATGTAAGCAGCCACACGTTTTGTAGTTTTTTTCCACAGATAGACAGTGGTCTCCAAATAGTTTATTTTCTTCATAATTCTTCACAACAGTTTGTTGAAAATCTCGTGTTAGCAGCACAAAACTGAGAGATCCTGGGAAACTTCCAGGATTGCATGTTACAGACACGCTGGATGCTGGGGAATCAAGTTCAGCTTCACTCATCAATCAATAGAGCGACCGACTGACTGACCGATCGATTGATCAATCAACAAACCAGACACATTAGAAAGAAACAACAATGAAACAGACAAAAAAAAGAAAATAAAAGAAACGCTGTGGCTAAAACATCCATTCTTTCTACTAACTCCTTGATGCTTATCCATGCAAATATGCATCTAAGTGCATCATCTCCAAAATTAGCTCAATTTGGCATCAACTTGAAAATAAAATGATGTTTTCAAAGCTGGGAATACATTCAGAAATCAAGGAGTTGAAGAGGTCTTTGCTTGTAGTTTCAGACACTAACTGCATTTTTATTTTGAATTTATTAATCAAACCCTGTAATTAGTTATTGTGATGAATCCCTAATAAGGTGGAGTCACATTGAACGTGGTTCACATGACAACATTGCGTGCCCCGCCCCTCTTTGGTCGCATGCCAAATTCGCTGCTCGTTGCCTGTCAAAAAAGCGTTCCTGAGTTTGATGCTGCAGCCGCATGTGGGAGGAGCTACCAGCTGATGAACTTTTAGGAGGATGCTATAAGGAACAGTGTCTGTGGATATTTCATTAGAACGTATGAAGACACAGAAGATGCTGAGAATTAAATCTGGTTTATTTATTTATTGTTTACATTGGTAATCACGTCTCCATGTTTAAGTTTAAATGATTATTATTAAAAGATTTTCCTGGTACAGGGGCTGTGTCTGTATGACAGCCACTTCCACTGTGTTTCTGTGTCTCTGTGGCTGAGCTTGAAGCCTCTTCGTCTCCTATTAACTCAAGGGGAAAAATTGAAATTAGGAGACCTTTTTCCTTCTATTTTGATGTCTGGGCGGGCAGCCTCTGCACCCCGATACGCCGGCAGCCTCCGGGCGTATCGAGCGAGTGAGCGCCACCACTGAAAGTGTCACATGCCCACAGCTGAGTCCCTGATTGGTTAATGCACTGCAGCGACCTTTCAAACCACCGATATTTAAATTTTGGCTGTGCCGCCCGATTGGCGTCTTGTTGCTCAAATCAAGCTGCTGGCAGACCTTCACGCCACGCCTGTACCTCAAATCTCTTCAGATCCCTCTATGTGGCGTCTGATCTATTGACTTCACATTGAAACTTGCCGCCTCCACCGCGTGAATCACGTTGGGTGTGTATGCACCTTTACACAGCAGGTAGACTCTTGTCGCCCGCTTTAGTGTTTCCTTTGGGCTTTAGGAGATTCTGAACCTGCTGCTGTTCTCTGCTGCTTTGACAGATCAACACGGAGTTCAGAAGTGAGTTTGCTCGCTGTCTGGAGCCTCTGCTGCTGATCGGACCGCGATGCCCCCCCTCTGTCACCGGATCGTCCAGCATAGTGACCAGGTAAGGCCGTTCGAGGGTTGACCCGTCCAGGTGTGTGGGTTGTCGGGGTCATGGAAGGTCGTAGGGAAGCGGCTGCGTCATAAGGAGAGCACAGGTGTGTCTAGCAGTTCCCTTGAGACTCGTATGACCACACGAGGGACGTCATGAAAAGGGAAAATTGTGCTTGTGATAAGTGTAAAGTATTGGTAAAGATGATGGAAGTTACACACACTTATGACGTAAGAGTGATGCTGTCGTACGGTGTTCCTAGACCACACTAGGTGTGAGTACTGGCTCCTTATTGACCATGTGATCTGTAAGTGCCTGTAGGACGTCCACACAAACTGATCACATCTGATTGTGTGATTCACTTATAGCCTGTAGTGAGGCTGCAGGAAGTGAGCGTGCACGTATCACCTGAGCAGCACTTACAGGCTCCTTGTTCAGTCTGCAGGATTTGAACAATGAACAATCTGTGCGACATGCCTCCGTCTCACCTCATTCCCCCTTACAGGTTGCATAATATGACCTGTCTCCTGTAGCATACCCATAGAAAATATGTGCATGAACATTAGCGGTCCACAGAGCGGTCTACAACCTTCATATTTCCTGTGGGTCCTGGACCCCCTTTGACTTTTCTTCACCCCTGAGGGTGATGGGGACTCAGACTTTAGATCATTAATTCCATCCATCGATGAAGTGGCACAATAACAGATCGTCTCCACGAGCTCTCCATTTTGGAGTCTTTCTGCTGCTTGAACGTGCGTCTGAGGGATGTCTGGAATTCTTCTGAGAAACCCGAACGGCTCGGTTGGAAATTTCACACGTGGGAAGCGTCCAAACTCAAAATCCCCAAAAGGTTTACAAGTCCGGAGGGAGTGGAAAGACGGCGCCGCGCTGAATGTCAGTCATCCGGTCTGTCTGTCTGTGCGCCGGACACTGATCTGTTTACATAATTCACCTTGATGTGGGGGGCCCGGTGGGGAGGGGGTCCTGATTTAGAAAGTGCTACAGCGACCAGATAACGTTCAGGTGATGGATGACCCCCACATCAACAAAAGGGTCTGCTTCAGCTAGACACTATCAGCTGATCCCACAATGCATCACTCTCTCGGTCACTCTTTCCTCAGATTCTATCAGTTTAAGACCCATTCTTTTTGAGGACTTCCTGCTTCGTTTTCCTCCTCTACACCTCTTCAGACGCCTCTGAAGAGGTCGTTTTCCTCTAAACACACCCAGCCCTCTCTCCAAAGTCCAAAAGCCAGAGCCGGATGCAGGGCGGGCCGGGGCTGGTGCTGCGCCGCCAGCACTATTTTTATCATAATTTCACAGAACTCTTTAGGATTCAGCCGTAGGTTGGCTCACAGGAGCGGCCGGGCCCTTTTGTTCCGAGCCAATGGCGTGCCTGCTTTAGCTCAGGCTGCGTCTTTATTTGGCGTCAGTGAGGACAGAGGCTGTCCGTGCACAGACGGAGGGGGTCATGCTGGAGGTCTGCTTCAGGACAGGAAGACAGGTGGACCACCACCAGATCACAGGTAAACCTTCAATTCAGGTTGTTTGGAAATATTCTGCAGCTTCTCTTCAATTGGAAAAAACATTTGGAGTGTGAATTTGGTCATTTAGTTTATTTAGTTAAATCCTGGAGCTGACTGGTTTACAACCTGCAGCTCATTACCCAGCATGCCTGTATGGTTTGACAGCAGCGTTCTGGAAGCATCCTGCCTCCTGCTGCATCAGCCAGAGAGGCCGGGCAGGCCTTGTTTTTGTCATAATCCAGGGGAACAGAGGATAAGTGATCTTGGCACGTCTTTTAATGTAAGAGATGCAGCTCTGCTGCTGTCAGAGTCTTCTGCTGACTGGCGGGTTGGGATGCAGCCTCAGCTGCCAACACAAGAATGAGAACAGTTTGACTGGAGCAGCACTGACAGCTCCACGTTCCTGTTTCTGCTGAATCTGATGAGGAAATACTGATATGATGACAGTTCAATACAAACTCTTTGACATACTGTAAGTCTTCAACCATTAACACAATCAACATAATTCCAGTAGATTGTAAAGGAGAAAAGCAGCATGAAGACCTTTCTCCTTCAGAATCTGCTGGAATTATCGTGCTAACAATTAAAAAAGTAAATCTAAATCCTGGAGCTCCGATGTTAAAAAGCTATCTTCAGCTCATCTCGTTTCCTCTTCTAAATCTGTCGCATTTACATCAAGTCTTTCCTCTCAGCTGTCGCCTGCTGCTTCATTTGTGTTTCGACCAAAATGAAACTAAATTTGAATGTAATCTGGATTATGTAGACAACTGTGTGAATACAGTTACAGTTTACTAGTTGTGTGAATGTTTAGTCAACATTAAAAAAGATTCATAAAGCAGGTTCTCCTGCTGCTTTATGTATGTTTTTCAGCACTTAAAAACTAAATTAGCAATATATGCCCCATAGGAAATGAACGGGGAAGGCTTCAAACTCGAGCATTTTTTGTAGATTAGCATCAAGCCTTTAAACATATTCATGGTTATGTTTTTGTCTTTAAAGTAATTTTAAAAATTGGAGTTTACCAGATATTTTAGTAACAGGCTAAAGCTTTTAGCTACTTTGTAATCAATTTTTAAAGGCTAATTTAGAGTTTAGCTCAGTGAGTTATATATATCACTAGAGATGACATGCTAGCTTGTTGCGTACACAAAGTCAGACGCCATATTGGAATGGTCTGTTCACTGCTGTGTTACAATTGTACAAACAGATCTGGAAAAACAAGAATGTGACTTTTCACTAATAAATTCTTGCTGTCAGCTGATAAAGGAGAACTTGTAGAAAACATTAGAACCAGATCTGAGAGAGTTTACTCTCAATAATGAACGTTTAGGATGATCTTATCCACCTTGTTCCTGGGGCCGCTGATGTAAAACGGGTTATGGGTGTAACTTCCGCTATAGCAACTGGAAGTCACACAGCGCTGTTTGTTTCCACTGAAAGTTGGTGGTTTTGTTAACTTTAGCGGTGCATACAAACTTTAGAAGCGTGTTTTACTTAATCCCTCAAAAGTTTCATAAATGTCTTTGTGCAGCTCAGGTTCATGTTGTGCAGCTCGTGGTTGTTCTAACACCCAAACTAAATTAAATTTGTGTCTTAAGGAGCGTTGTGTGGAACATGGACAGTAGTACAAAGCCTGCATGATAAACCTGTAAAAGTCTTTTTCTTCTCTAGTGATAACCTCATTGGTTTAGCTTCTGTTTTAGCAACATGCTAACTTTGGACTAATTTAGCTTACTGAGAATTTTTAGGCTATTTAGGAGTTATATAAGTACTGTGCTAGCTTTTATCAAGCTAATTTGGCATCTACTGAGGTTTTTAGGGATAATTTGGTGTTTAGTTTATATTTTAAGCAACACACTAAATATTTTTGTTAAATTGTCATTTAATAGGGATTTTTAGAAATTTTACTACAAATTTGTCCAAAATTTAGGTCAACTTCAGCACTCTTTCAGTCCTTCAATGAAATTTCCAGGTTTTTAGCAAATTTAACATTTTTCAAATAGCTTTTGAATCTTCAGTAAATCCCTTCATTAATTAAAGTAAATGACATCACCATTTTCAGAAAAAAGCTTCAGCATCGTCAGTGACTACATCTAGCAGAAACGCATTCACACGAGCATCACAGAAAACGAAACTTTTCTAGCTTCAGTTTGGTTTTGTTCAAATTCAGTTTTGCTTAAATTGTCACTCCTAATGCATGTTTACATATAAATGTGGGGTCTGGTTTTGTGGTTCACATGTATCATGAATCCCTTTGACACATTCATGTTGAATTTTGTCTGATCTTCCACACTTGTTTGCTGCGTATTCAGAAGCCTCTCTCTGCAGCAAAGCGAACGAGCGCACGGATGGTCATTGGTCCCTCTCTTTCAGGCTCCAGTCTCCTCTGTCTGTGACCTGCCGCTCCCCATCTCTCAGTGACATGCCCCTCAACTCCGCATTCGGCCGAAGGCCCACGTCTCACCGCAACATCTGCACCAAGGTGCTCCTGGCTGAAGGCAAGGAGACGCCGTTTACGGAGCACTGCCGCAACTATGAGAACACCTACAGGGTGAGAGACCTCCGTCAACACCCACAGAGGATCCGTTCATACACGTAAACACGATACTGTCTGATCCTATCCACCAGATGAAGGTAATCCTTAGGATTAGCAGCAAATTGAAAGGTTTGATTTCGTCTTAATTTACATTTTCTTCAGTTTTTACATCAGCAAACTTTCCTGAGAGGAAACAAAAAAATCGTCCAGTTAACTGTGACTGCTGACATCAGATCAGATCACTGCAATTATCACAACTTATGTTATTATTATAATATTTTATTTATACATTATTTTTCAGTTTCCGATATACTGTTCAGATAAACACAAATGACAGAAACTGATGCGAAATGTAAAAGTTGGAATTCCAAAAGATAAATAATTGTTGACGTTCCGAGCGTGGAGACGTGAGGATGAACCAAACAGCAGTTCCTTACAGCTTTGAGCTTCTCATCTTGACACCGTCGTGTGAAGAGGAGTTCGGGCAGGGGGGCATCTCTGAACAAACTCTTCCAAGAGTTTCTCCGTTGACCTGCGTTAGCTTCAGGTCAGCCTGATCAGTAATTCAGGTAACCTGCTGGCTCTGAAGAGCCTCGGATCACCTGAAGTTGTGTTCTCCAACCCAAATCGTGGTTCTCTGAGTCTTCCAGGAATTACACAGAGCCTGTTTTTTCTATCAGAAAATTTTTGTTTTCAACAAATATGAAAATATATACATTTAAACTATTTAAAAAACATTGTCTTCTTATTACAGTGTGTTTGAAACAGTCTCACCCAGCCATCAAATCAGTCACATCCTGATTCAAATAAGTCAATGTAATATTTAAGGTGTTTCACTTCCTGTTTAAAATGATTAGGATGAAGAGAAACGTGAGTGAAATGGTTTAAAGGAGCGAGCTTATTTAGGACCGACGTCAGTCTCAGACTAACTGTGTGTAAAACATGTGATCACACTTCTGCTGGCACTCTTCATGTGTGGGAAGTGTTTCTACTTTATTCTCTGGACATTAAGACAACTTCAACACAAGCTGGAGGCTTCTTATCACACGTCTGCAGTTTACTCGCTAAAAAATAAAAGAAAATATTTTGCATTTATAGTTTTGTTTTTCATTTCCTCTTTAAACACGTTTCTATGAAAAACTGAGTCTGCAGACTTCACTGTTACTGCACTGAAGGGTTGGAAGTTCCTCCTAAAAGACAAGAAACATTTGCGTGTGTGTGCACGTGTGTGTGTGCACGTGTGTGTTTCCAGAGCCTGCAGACAGAGATCCAGAGTCTGAAGGACCAGGTTCAGGAGCTGCACCGGGATCTGACCAAACATCATTCCATCATCAACACAGAGAAGATGGGAGAGATTCTGGACAGATCTCTGCACATCGACAGTCAGATCGGAGTCCAGTACTCCACCGTGGAAACCATGAGGGTCATCTTTGAAGAGGTGAGCCTGGTGACGACTGACCCTTCTCTCTGCTGCGGCGGATCAGAACCTAAAAGGCTGTGGAGGTAAACCGAGGAGCATCCTAACATGCTCTGAACCGTGTCCTCACAGATCTGGGACGAGACCTTTCAGAGGGTCAGTAACGAGCAGGAGATCTACGAAGGTTGGTCCTCACCTGTGACCACATGACTCCACTTCCAGTCCCTCTTTTCTATACCTTCAGTGTTATTTCTGACTGCAGCTCAGCTTCAGGACTTGATGCAGCTGAAGCAGGAGAACTCCTACCTGACCACCATCGCCCGACAGATCAGCCCCTACATCCTGTCCATAGCTAAAGTCAAGGAGAGACTGGAGCCCAGGTCGGGCGGCTTCACAGCAGCTCAGCATCAGCCGTTTCCTCATCATAGATATATGTGCATTTCAGAGGGGGTTTTCTCTAGATTTGATAACTTTTATCTCACATACACTTCACTGTTAAAGATCTAATGTTATCTAATGGAAAAAAATAATTTTTTTTTGTTTTTATACAGTCAGGCTCCCTCTACATTATTAAAGGTTTTCCATCATTAATAGATTTGAGATCAAACACCAAATTCTTGCTGCGTTTTTAAAGCTTCTACATGCATATTCATTTAAAGGGGCCCTACCGTGATTTTCTTCAGCCTTTCAGAGTGAACTATATCCATATATATTACATTTGAACCACTCAAAAACAAATTATTTAAGAAATATTAGTTATATTTTGTAAGTTTGTTCATACCCGGAAGTAAAATGGCTGGATTCCTGAAGCTCCGCCTCCTGCTGCGTACTGCTGTCCACTTCATGACGTCATCCCAGACAAAATCCATTTTCTCCCATGAAAATAATCCAAACTTGGATGCACATATGGTAAATCTGCCTTTAGTAAGTCTGGCCATCGCTGAACTCCTTCACAACACAAACACACACGGGTTCTGCACGGCTGTGGGGACCGGGTGTTGGGGAGGGGTCTCAAGGGTTTTCATACCATGAAAGTAGAGTTTTCATGGTAGGGTCTCTTTACAGATTGCTATCATTAAAAAAAATTTAAATGTGATTTGTAGGTTTCCTGAGCCCAAAGAGCTGGAGGTTGATGACCGAACAGAGACGATGCTGAAAGTCTACGAGGACGGCACGACGCCAAAGGAGAAGCAAGGCAGGTATTCAACCCTCCACAATATTTACACATAAAAAAGAGTCATTTGAGTGGATTGATCATTTGAGTTAAAAACAGTCTGTCTCTTTTTGTTTGATATTACACTTTACATGAACTTTTGTTCTAAAGGATGAAACTAAAGATTAAAGCCGTGAGCGGTGTTGAATGGCCTGGAGGCGCTACCCGCCTTCACCGTCCACCTCTATGCGCCACCGCCGCTCTCCCCGCCCACCTTTGATCCCACCTGACTAATTAAGCAGTCATTACACACTTCACTTTCTTTCTGTAAAGCTTATCCGAGCTGCTTGTGACAAATTAATGCTAAAATCACTTTTTTCAAAATGGCAGCTTTTCTGTTGGTTTGGTCTCCATAGCAACCATTTTATGTTTGGTCACCAGGGAAACCAAACTGATCTCTGTAGGTTTTAGTAGAGGTTTTTGCTAACCACGCCCACATTCCTCTTATGCTCATATCCTGTGATGGATCATTTTGATCCTTGCATCATATTTTTACAATATTCATTTATTAAAAATCTGCGAGTCATAGGTGAACGCCACTTTTGCAAGCTCGCCAAAATTGTAGTTCAAATCCTACAACTTCTGACTGCAAAATGGTTTCACCAGGTACTAGGTGTGCGCACATTTTGTTGAGTTTTCATGTGCGTGGTGGTGGTCACATTTTGCTCAAGAAGCAGAATTTCAATGAAAGTTTGACTCTTATCTGCACAGTTAGTCCTAAAAATGAACTGTCTGCAGGCGTCATGAGAGCAGTGCCTCTGGATGAAGCTCCTCCTGTGTTCTCATTGGCAGTGACAGCAGCACCTGTGTCCCAGAGAACAGCCGCCCTCTGACGCTGGAGGGAGGGGGAGCCCCGTAAAGACCAGCCGCTCAGGACGGGGGGGGTCCCGCCGACCCGTCCACCAACAACGAGCGTCCTGCTTTTCTGGGGTTCCGTGTGGAGGCGGCGGGTGGATTCCTGAGCTGTCCTGGCTCGGAGCGATGCCTGGCTTCTCCTCAGAGGAGAGCTGTCAGGGCCGGGACTGACACTAACTGGATGTAGGTGTGTGAGCTGTCAGAGGAGGATGAGCAGATTCTGAGCTGTGCAGCAGCCAGAGAGCAGGCTCTGGAAGATTTCTTTGAATTTGTTTGTTTTTGAAATGTTTGTGACTTTTAAAGTCTCACTCCAATAATCTTTTTATTTAATCTCAAACCCATCCCAGTGCTATTCAAAATCTAAAACCTGATCCTTATAGGACGTAATCTCTGCAGAGGGGCAGGGGTTCATTAGACTGTTGGCGCATAGCCTTCCCATCCTTTCTGTCAAATATATAGATCTATATATAGATCTATATATCAGAAAAATGTCTCTAGAACATGTAAAAATAACACTGTTTATTGTAGTGGGTGTTAAATTCCTTTTCATTATGCTTGAGTGAGTTTTTGCACAAAATATGTGAGCATATGATGATGGATTCTGTCACAGGTGAAATACCTGCAGACGGTGGCAGTGAACGCAAAAAAAAATCACTTCAGTGACCTTATGTGACAATTCTGTTATTTTAAACTTTTTTTTCCACATTTCTTTTGTCAGTATTTACCACAAATAAAAGTGTTATTATCTGGGATTTGGAGGTTGGTTTAGATCACGTGTTAAAGTCGAGGCCCAGGGGCCGGATCCGGCCCTCCAAATCTTTTTCTTTAATTGTTATTAATGACCCGATGTTATCTTGGTCTTATTTCTAACTTGTATCATTTTGACAAAATATATTTTCCTGGAGAGTAAAATATTGAAATTTATTTAAGGTTTAAGTTGATTTATTCTGGAATAATATTCCTGCCTGTTTTTATTCAGAATTATGTCATTCAAATAAGCTTAAAAGTTTAAAAAAATGTAGTTTCAGTTTGTTCAGCCCGCGACCGACGGTGTGATTGAGTTTGACACTCCTGGTTTAGATGCTGAATATACCATCACCAAGTATGAACGAGGTGTGAATGAATAACAGATATTCATTGTAAGCGTTTTGAGCGTCTGGAAAAGCGCAAATACATCTAATCCATTATTTATTATTATTATTATTATTGTACAGTATTCATGTAAAACATTCTGTTGGGTTTTTAGACCAAAAGCTTCATGCAAAAGTGTGAAAATTGTTCCTCAGAATTTAACCAAATATTACAGAAAAAGTTATTGTTGATAAACCTTTGCAGGATGAAGACATTTTTTTCTTTAAGGAAAAGCAGAACATGAATTCAAGGTGAAGCTTCCCCATCTGCCTCCAGCTGAGAGCCAGCTGAGCTGTATTCTCGGATAATAATGAGCAGGTGGACGGACGGCCTCAGCAAACACCACCAGAAGGTTGTTTACTTTGCATATTCAGAGCTGCAGCGCTCCCTCCTCAGGAGGAATCGGGCCGGGCCGGCCTTCAGGAGGTGCAGCTCTGCGGCGGAGTCAAAGGTGCAGATTCATTAAAAATACATTTGTGACAGCAGAGTGGGGAGCGGCTGCGCCTGCGTTCTGCTGCAGAACTTCCTCCCTGTGGTCGTCCATCATCTGCACTCATCCAGCTACAACCCGGCTCCTCATTATTCTCCCGTTTGTGGCTCCTCGCCCACAGGAGGAGGAGGAAACTCCTGCGTTGGCGTCTTTTAACATTAATGACTCTTCACAGCAACGATCCTGTATTTGTCAGGCGGTTGACACCCTGCAGGAGGCTGCACGTCCTCTTTTAACAGCAAACTCTTAAGAAAAAGGAGAATACAATAGAGCTGTGATGAAAGTTTAAAGATCTTCAGGCAAAAAGTGGGTCATTATAGAGAATTATGAGGTTTTTATCTCACATTAATGCAGATCCAACGTGAAGCTGAGTCAATATTGTGGCACATGGATCTGTAATTAGTCTGAAAGATTTACTGGCTTTACAGTTTCATTCATTTTTTATGGGTTTTAGTATTTTTATCAATGCGTCCCTGCTTTAAATTCATACTCGGGTTATTTTAGAGTCACTTACTTTTGTGGAAAGTCACACTGATAATGATGCTCAGATGAATTTTGCATGAAAGGATTTTGTTCCTGAACCGTTTCCTTCAATAAGAAAGAACTGTGAGATTGAAGCTCGACTGATGAAGAATCTTCATCCTTCATCCTGCAGTTGCTGTGAATTCTTTCTGAATCTCTGCTTAAAGAGGATTTTTTTTTTTCCAAAATAAAAGAAACTAAAATCTTTTGTGGATCAGGAAACTGTGAATGTGTGTAAATGTGACAAATCAGACAAAGTTGATATTTTCTATTTTAATGCTGCGTCTGTTAAAGTGTGTCCCTGCTCTGTGTGAACTGACATCCTGCAGACGTCAGGCTGTTTATTACCACTGAGGTTCATTAGCAAGCCAAAATTTCAATATGGCCCCATACGGTTTAGTGGGCTGATTTGATGGGCCCCAAGTGTCCGCAGGCCCCAAATGTTTTTGGCATAGTGGATACCAAGTGGGATTTGCCTGCAGTTCAGTCAGCCTAAAAATATGTAGGACCCATCAAAAATACAGGTGGGATCCAGACGAGGCCCATTATAAAGTGGGTCCCAAGTGAGAACGTTTTTCTAAAATGGTTTTCAATGGAAGTGCTTGAATACCTGCCTGTGGTGGTCGATTGAGGAACTAAAACTTTTGTTTCTTCTGGCATTTAGTCACATTCAAAAGAGAGGAGAGGGGATGATCCTGACAAGACTTTTCTTCATTTAGAGTTAAAATATAACCTCAAATTCATTGAGAAAAAGTTCTAAAAGAAAAGAAAACAACCTTAATACTGACCAGAGGTGTCGGTCTTCCCCTGAACAGACAACTGTCATATCTGATATGAGATCTTCCAGTTTCACAAAAAGAATTTACTTCAAATGTAAAAAACTGATTTTAAGACTTAAATGACACCCTTAAGATGGTTCCCATAGGGCCATGGGGTGAAGGGCATTGGCTGCAGCTGGTTTCATATAGACAAACCCACTGAGACCCACATTGCATTTGTGATGAGCCTCATCTGTGTCATCCTATAACACTGTTCAGCAATAGCTGAGTCCTGTTGAGGTGGAATGCTGCGAACGCACTGCTCTCAGAAATACAAATTTCCTCAGAAGCGACCACTACTTTTTTCTTCCTTTTGATCTTTCTTTCATTAAGCATCAGAAACATCGGAAACACAAAATTATGTACAGAAAACAACACAGTTCTACAACTGTTCATGAGGTTCATGATCTTTATAAATATAGTCAATTGTAGTAAAATATGATCAAAATATGATCTGGAGACGATGTATATTTGCTCTGAAATGCAGATTAATGTTGTTTTCTAGGTTAACAAACTAAAACTTCGCCAAAACAGCAGCGGTACCGTCACCGGAAGTAAACACATTTTCATGTCGGTGAACTTCCGGTTTTCAAAATAAGACTTGCGGGAGCAGTTTTCAGTTCAAAAACTGAAAACTGAAGTTCTGTTCACTGACAAAACTTCTGAAAAAAATGAATTAGCACATTAAACACCAGTGTTTACATTCTTTTGGTTATGGTAACTCTTCAATGAATGATGAATTTATCCTTTAGGATATGAATAAAGTTCAATTCAACAGTTGAAGCAATTAATGAAAATCTATCTTATTCTGAAGAAACGCAGCCTCACGCTGCTGAAAGGGTTCCTGTTCAAATGACTTTATTTCATTAAACAATTGAATCTGTCCCAGCAGAACTCTGGAGGAGGATGTTGACCAGACCTGGGGCAGACTTGATTAGGCAAAGGCAGACGATCGCCTGGGGTCCCCAAGACTCTGAGGGCCCTGAGCTGAACGCTAAAGAACAGTGTCCAAATACATTTTAAGCCCATCATTATTTAATTTATAAAAAATAAAAACATGGAATGGTGTAAGACTGATCATGTGAAAGTGTCTCATTCTCCTACTGCTAGATTCACACAGGCCACAAAGCGCCACAGAGCGCCGTGTGCGCAGCATCCACTCTCCCGTTCAATTCACACCAGGCGAGGATTTTTCTGCGACGGTCGACGGGCGCTTCTGTTTGAACCTTTTTTGTTTTTGCCATCATGGGAAAGTTAATGACCTAAAAATATGACCCCACGTTTCTGCTAAGAAGAATCAACTAGTTAGCAGAACTTCACTTCTTTAATGTATCTGTTGTTGAGACACACAGAGAGAAATGTAGGTGCATGTGTGTGTCTATTTTTAGTTTTTGTTGTGATTGTGTGTTTATTTCCATGTCTAGAGTCTGTTTAGATACAAAAACATGATCACATTTGTCAATCAAGTTTTATTGTGAAAGATTGGTTATAATTAGAAAATAAACCAGATTTTCTCATTTATCTTTAAGTAACTTTAAGATTACTTAACTTCCTGTCAGAATTGACGTGGATCGCTCGCTGCTCGCGCACAAAATTGACCAGACGGTGAAACAATCCGCTCCATGGCGTGAGCTTTCCACAGTGGACTGCGGCGCTCCGTTCCTGGTGTGAACCAAACAATATAACCTATGGTGTATGACCTAAGGGCACCGAATGGAAGCGGCCTCCGTTCTGCAATACTTTGCGGAAATTCCACGTCCAGCGTGAACCCCGGCGTAAGTCAGGGGCGTCAGACTCATTCGTGCAGGGGTCCACAATCCAAAACACCTTAGGTTGCAGCCCGAACGCGATAAACATTTATTGAACAAAATTAAACTCAATTCTTAAAAAACATAACTTTTTAACAAAACCATGAATAACCAACAGGCAGGAATTTCCAAAAGAAATTTACTGAAATCCTAAATAACTTTCAATATTTTATTTTCCGTAAAGATATGTTTCATCAGAATTATACAAGTTAATAATAAGTGAAAATAAGCGCTCTATTAATTACAATAAAATAAAACGATCTGGAGGGCCGGATAGAATCACCCGGCGGGCCGGATCTGGCCCCAGGGCCTCGACTTTGACACGTGTCCTAAGTGGTTAACAAACTAGCACATTCAATAAAGCTAATGTTTTTTCCCCAAGTAGAAATAATAAATATAAAATTAATTTCTTTTACATTTAGGTGTAATTTTAGTTTTTAAATGAAAACATTTAGATTTTTGACATTAATGTTGTCTAAAAGTGAACCAGTAAGTTATTTTCTGCTTCATCCTAAGTAAGGACTTTTATTTTGTAATTTATACAAATGGTGCATTTCATGTTTTTATTATTGACTGCCTCTAACTGCTGGATCAGACTCAGATCTTTCATGGACAACAGATCTCACCCACTGAGCTGCCATGACGAGTCAATGTGTGAGATTAAATAAAGTTTAGTTCTATATAAAGAACAGAAACCCCTGCTGGTCACTCTGGACTGTGGTGAGGGCAGATCTACTCGATTCTAAGGCCTTCATCAGCAGTGACAGATGCTTGAGGCTCAGGTGTGAAAAGGTCAGAGGTCAAAGGCCCTCTCCCAGCGGGTTTGAAGCGCTGCAGTCCCCCTCAGATCAATCCCTGTCTCTGCTCGGAGGCTGGCCTCCTACTTTCTCTGAGCTGTTTCGGTCTGAGGAGGACGCAGCTCCTGTCACTGCTGGAAAACTTTGCTCTAAATTTGAAAGCAGAAAGCTTTTCTCCGGATTTATTCATTTCTAATATTTATAGAATCTAAATATGCAGCAGCGTCTGGGGGCCCGCCTGATGTGAAGATGGTTTCACATCTTCCTTCAGAGGATGACAGATGACAGAAGAGGCTGGTGAAGGGAAAGTGGGGATCATAAATTGTGAATGGAGGCTGTGGCCCAGATCATTTTGAAGTGTGAAAGGATAAAGAGGCAGAAACACACAGGAAACTTAGAGGACGTCGGAAGCTTTGATAGCACTGGAATAATAATTTATGATGCACAGCAGCGGAGCCCAGAGGAGCCGGAAGTTTTCAAAGAGAATCTCCTTCAGGATGAATGAAGGAGAAAAACGTTTCCTTAAAGATGAACATCGATTCTCCTGAGGAAAGCGCTGGAAATACGAGGCGAGCACCTGAAGGCCACACATTCTTCATGAAGGCTCTGGGGATCGGCGCTATCGCAGAAGCATAAATAACACCTGACAAATGGAGGTTTTTACCCAAGTCCGGTCAGAGAGGGGGCCTGGGGGGATGTGTCCGAGCCTCCGGGGAGGCGGCGCTGGGACCCCCGATTAATCATCTGCTAGTTCAGCAGCAACCTCCTCCCCCAACTCCTCCTGTGCGCCTCCTCCCATCACCTCCATCCACAGCAGCAGCAGGAGGAGCTTAAACCAACAACTGGAGGGCGACCATCATCATCATCATCAGAGACATTCACAGGTAAAGAGGCTGCTCTTCATCAAAACATAAACAGATCCTCAAATCTGGATCTACTGATCTCACTGCTACTTTTATATTTTCAGAGATGTAGTTTTAGTGTCCTATTTATGCAGGAACTTTATCAAAAAAGAACTTAGAAACACTGTGGATGCTTCAATAAAGAGAGATATAAAAAGAAAAGAATCTGAAAATCAAAAACAACATCCTTAAAACACAAAGAGTAATAAAATACACGGAATGCAAATAAAATCAATCAAAACAACTGAGTTAAAAGTCATTTGACAAAGATCATTTTTAATTGGATATTTGAAATTCTTCTTCTGGTCAAATTCTGGAGGAAAATTATTCCAGCAAAGGAAAAGGTGACCTCCATGTTTCTATGGTGATCTGGGCACATTAGGTAGCTGATGGTTGGCACACCTTAAACTGTTAACCTGGGTAAAATCACATACACTATTACCAAAAGTAATGGCTCACCTGCCTTGACTGATATAGAGTGAAGTCCCATCCCATCTGTGATGCTGGTCCACCTTTAGCAGCTGTTCCAGCTTCAACTCTTCTGGAAGACTGTCCACAGGTAGAGGAGTGTTTCAAGGAGTTCTGGACCAGTCTTGGTCCGGTCACACACTGATGCTGGTGGAGAAGGTCTGGATCTCAGTCTCTGCTCTTTTTCATCCCAAAGGTGTTCTATGGGTTCAGGTCAGGACTCTGTCCAGGTCAGGACTCTGTCCTCCATGTCTTTATGGACCTTGCTTTGTGTTCTGGAGAACAGTCATGTTGGAAGAGGACGGACCGCTCCAAACTGTTCCTACAAGGTTGGAGCATGGAATTCTCCAGAATGTTTTGGAATCCTGAAGATTCAGAGTTCCTTTCACTGGAACTAAGGGGTCTGAAGAACAAGCCCACACCATCATTCCTCCTCCACCAATGCAGTTTGAAAAAGCATCCACACTTTGTACTTAGTGATGTGTGTCTTGATGCAGCTGCTGCCATGGAAACCATTCATGAAGATCTCTGTGTACTTGGACTGATCTGAAGGTCACATGAAGGTTGGAGCTCTGTAACGATTGACTGTACAGAAAGTCTATGACCTCTTTGACCTCCACCATCCTCTGACCTCTTTGACCTCCATCATCCTCTGACCTCTTTGACCTTCATCATCCTCTGACCTCTTTGACCTTCATCATCCTCTGACCTCTTTGATCTTCATCATCCTCTGACCTCTTTGACCTTCATCATCCTCTGACCTCTTTGACCTCCATCATCCTCTGATCTCTTTGACCTTCATCATCCTCTGACCTCTTTGATCTTCATCATTCTCTGATCTCTTTGACCTCCATCATCCTCTGACCTCTTTGACCTTCATCATCCTCTGACCTCTTTGACCTCCATCATCCTCTGACCTCTTTGACCTTCATCATCCTCTGATCTCTTTGACCTCCATCATCCTTTGACCTCTTTGACCTTCATCATCCTCTGACCTCTTTCACCTTCATCATCCTCTGACCTCTTTGACCTTCATCATCCTCTGACCTCTTTGATCTTCATCATCCTCTGACCTCTCTCCATCAGTCTTCGTGGTCGACCACTTGGTGTCTGAGTTGTTGTTGTTCCAAACTCTTCCATGTTGTTCTGATAGAGCTGACAGTCGACTGTGGAAGATTCAGGACATTTCAGGACTGGATTTGTTGTACAGTCATCCTATGACAGTTCCACTCTGGAATTCACTGAGATCCTGAGAGAGGAACATTCTTTCACTGATGTTTGTAAAAAGTTATAAACTGACCAATTAAATGCCTCACTAAAAGTAGGCGGAGCCTGCTGGCCTCCACAGCCAACATTCAAAATGTTTGACCAGCTTATTCTACATTTTCAGGTGGTGGGGGCGTGGCCTCCCAACAACCCCACTCCTGATTGGTGAGAGTGGTTGCCATAGAAACTCAGAGCAACTCTGACCAATCACTGCTTACTGATGACGTCTGGCTCCAACATGGCGGCATTTATATTGTGAAAAAATGGCGACTGAACTGGCTTCATTTAGTTGGAGCCAAAAGAAAGTGAACCATGTTGTATGGATGATGTCACGGTGATTTGCCAATATTTCAGAAATGTGGAAAACTTTGACAGAAACTGCTAAAAGATATTAAGATAATAAAAAATGTTTAAATTAGCAGGAAAAAAAATACAAATAAAAATATGCTGACTTTGCTTCAAATTATTTGTGAACAGATATGTTTCTAACAGGCTAAAATGTCCAATCAGAGAATATAACCATTTCTGAAAAGCCTTAATAATGGCGTTTCTATGGCAGCATTCCTCATCCTTCTCGTCCTTCAACTCCTCTTTTCTCCAAATCTGTGCGTCACTGTGAAAATGAAAACGGCTGCTGGTGCTGAAAAAACAGAAGCTACTAAGAAATGACGGCGTAAGGCGGGAGCGAGCTCATTGCTGCACATCCTTGAAGTGACACAACTTCCTTTCAGCTTTCCTAAGAGGGTAAAAGGTTGCAGAACGTCCAAAAAGACCCCAGGGTCACCGAGACTTACAATAAGAGAAGCCAAACCTCCAGCAAAAGGGAAGAATCTGTGCATGCTGAAGGACGATTACAGGAATAAATGAAGCGTAATAAATGCAAAATGAGAAAACGTCTACATGGCAGGAAAAAAGACAACGAAAAGTGGGAAATGTGGAATTTGGGAAGACCAGTAAAAGTGGAGAAACATCACTTTTACTGGTTGGAGATTTAAACTGAACAGGAGTGATAATTAAATTCCCAAATAAAAAGAAAACACAGTTTGAAGCTTAAATAAAGTCCAGCAAATAAGGGTTAGGGTTATGAGATGATTTTAAGGATCAGCAGATTCCTACTAATCTCCTGCAACAAAGTGACAGAAAAACAGCGAAACACAGGAAGAGTTGACACATTTCCTTCCTGAGACTCTCAGTCATGAAACTGAGACTGAACACCTCAAACTGCTCTCTCTGGATATGAACACAACCACGGGAGTGTTTCTAAAACCTGTGATGGAAGAAAAGCTCTCCAGATGACTGCAGACCTGAACTGAAGCTACAACATGATTACAAAAAGTGATAAAAACTAAATCATGTTTTTTTAAGTCAGAAGTGAGAACCTGACTTCTGAACTGAGCAGACGGTGGTGTTTGATTTCAATCAGGGGTCCCCTCTGATGTGGGGTCCGGTCCGGTCGGTATGTAGGCTCACAGTAGAAGTGTAACAATCACAGCCTAAACGTGAAGGTTTATGCTTTTCCAGATAGCAACACAGCTAAATTTTAAATTAGACATTTCTGTAAACTTCACAGAAAAACATAATACTAAAACATTTTAGAAACTATAGCATTACCTACAATAGATTAATAGCTGAAGATGCTGAAATTGATAGCTGAAAACACTGAAGCTGACTAAAATATCAGCAAAGTGACAAATTAGCCTAAAAAACTCAAAAAATTCTAAATTAGCCAAAGCAGCTAGCATGTATAGGAATTATTAGCTAAATACCAAATTGTCCTAAAAACTGAAATAAATGTCAAATTAGCCAAAACAGTTTGGGGGGCTGGGTCAAATGAGGAGGAGGGCAGGATCCGGCCCGCGGGCCATAGCTTGGAACACCAGTTTTCAAGCACATGTCAAAGTCAAGGCCCGGGGGCCGGATCCGGCCCTCTGGGTAATTCTATCCGGCCCTCCAGATCATTCTATTTTATTGTTATTAATGCCCCAATTTTATCTTGCGCTCATTTCTAACTTATTTTGACTAATTTTGATTAAATATATCTTTACGGAGAGTAAAATATTGAGAGTCATTTTTACCCACACCTGAGGTGTCGTTAAACAAAGGTGAGCCACTTCCTCCTTCACAATCTACTGGAATTATCGTGTAACGATTGAAAACTTACGGTAAATAAGACGAACATAAACACAGGAGCTCTGGTGTTACAGAGCTAAGGTTTAAGTTGATTTAATCAGGAATAATATTCCTGCTTGTTTTTATTCATAATAAAAGTACAATATTACATTTATGAAGTTTTAGAGTGTTCTATAAATGTTTATCCTGTTCGGCCCGTGACCGAAAGATGTTTTGAAAGATATCAATAAAAGTATTTCAATGAATCTTCATACAGAAAATGAAGCAAAAAAGTATTAGGTTTAATCCTTTAGAGAGGACACATATTTAACAAATTAAAAAAAAACATTATGTGTATTATTCCCTCCAAAGTGTAAAGAACCAAAAAAATACAGATTTTTTTTTCAAAGGATTGAAGTTTTTCAATGAGCATTAAAAAGCAAAACGTTTAAAAATAATAATAAAAGGAAGAAAAACCAAAACATTTATCAAGAATCTTCAGATTTCACCAAAGATAAACCAAAAAAGGATTTTAAGCATCTAAACACAATAAATAAACTCGTTTTAGGTGACGTCACACATAACGGTGAGTGTGCAGAGTATTATTACGGTTATGGTTTAGAACAGCAAAGCTGACAGCTGAACGCTGTTTAAAGCAATTCTACGTAAAAAATGAAAGGTAATCTAAACAATTTTAACTTAAATCTGTACAATAGTTATAAATGTCAGTATTCCTCCTGCAGAATGCTCCACAGCTGCTTCCCCAAAATCCTCTGGATGATGTTAAACCATCGTGGATTATTTCTCTGACTATACGGTCCTAGTTAGACGAAGGTTACAGGAACCTCATTGAATGCTGCTGTTTGATTATGAAGGTCACTATGACTTTATTCTTCCAATGCTAACGCTAGCTTTCCACGACAGGAATGAGACGTAGATCTGCAGATGATCTTTTCTGGACAGTTAAAGTTGATTCCATTTCTATGTTCACAAAATCCCTAAAAACAGAGATAAAGTTAGACAATTTCAACGTGTCTGATAATAAAGATAAACTAAAAACTGTTGGGTTATTTCCTGACGTAGCTCCTCTTTGCTGTTGCTCATAACCGTGTCCGATCCCTGCAGATTAAAAAAAGGATCAAAGTAATTTAAACCATCAAAAATAATATTCCTATTAAAGCACTCCTTAAAATTACCCCTTAAAATGCCCCAAAAGCAACAAATACCTCTTATCACAACAACTACATTAACCTTGGGTGAAGTTAAAACAGGCGCGCCCAAAATGCAGCAATCTGCATCGTGGCTGCACCTGTTGAATGCTGCCAACATGAGTTTCTATCAGTGTTTGTGCTGATCGCACTTATAACACGTGTGAATAACATCAAGCAAAGTAGAATAAGATCTGTTCAAATGAAAGGTCAATATTTTTAATAACACCTCCAAGATTGAAGGATAATTCAAATTTGTATTTAGATTTGTGACAATCTAAGACAGGAAATGAAGATACAGTTCAGCAGGACATCCATAAAATAAATATTGTACATTAATCTGTTGAAATTGGTGAGATTACCTTTGATTATTTATGTAAAATTATGTCAAACAGAATTCAGCTGTCAAATGTAGCCATGAGGAGGCCAGGGTCTCATTGTGCCGGTCCCAAGCCTGGATAAATCCAGAGGGTTGTGTCGGGAAGAGCATCCGACCTAAAATCTTTGCCAAATCAAATATGTGAATCAGACCTACGATATCCATACCGGATCGGTCGAGGCCCGGGTTAACAACGACCACCATCGGTGCTGTTCACCGACAGGGTGCCGGTGGAAATTGGACTACTGTTGGTTGAAGAAGGAGAGGAGGAAGGAGGGTTCATAGAAGAGAGAGAAGAGGAAAGTCACTAGTGTTGGACTGAGAGTTGGAACTTTGAATGTTGGAACTATGACAGGAAAAGGTAGAGAGTTAGTTGACATGATGCAGAGGAGAAAGGTAGACATACTGTGTGTCCAGGAGACCAGGTGGAAAGGTAGCAAGGCTAGAAGCTCAGGAGCAGGTTCAAGTTGTTCTATCATGGTGGAGATGGAAGAGAAATGGAGGAGGAGTTATCTTAAAGGAGGAGTTTGTTAGGAGTGTTGTGGAGGTAAAAAGAGTGTCAGATAGAGTGATGAGTCTGAAGATAGAAATGGAGGGTGTGATGTTCAATGTTGTTAGTGGGTACGCCCCACAGGTAGGATGTGAGCTGGAAGAGAAGGAGAAGTTCTGGTTGGACCTCGATGAAGTGATGATGAGCATCTCTGGAAATGAGAGAGTTGTCATTGGTGCAGATTTCAATGGACATGTTGGTGATGAGGAGGTGATGAGGATAGGATCAGGAATGAATCCATCAGAGGGACAGCACATGTTAGAGGTTTTGGAGATAAAGTCAGACTGAGATGGTTTGGAACATGTTCAGAGAGAGACAGTGAAGATATTGGTAGAAGGATGCTGAGTCTAGAGCTGCAGGAAAGAGGTCTAGAGGAAGACCAAAGATGCAGAGAATGAAGACATGAAGGTGGCTGGTGTTAGAGGAGAGGATGATGAAGACAGACTTAGATGGAGGAAAATGATTCACTGTGGAGACCCTGAGGGAAAAGACAAAAGGAAAAGAAGAAGAAGAAGCAGCGTTCAGCTGTCAGCGTTGCCGTTCTTAACCTGAACACCAGAAGTCATTTCACATTTTCAGCCCAGTCTCCATTTTGTCTGATGTTACCATGAAAAGGGTCTATTATGACGTCGTCGGCTCCATCCTGATGACAGTTTAAAGGGGTATTCAATAAGACACTAAGCATGCTGGGAAATGGAGTTTCTGTGTTGCTGTGGAGGCATTTCTGCAGCATCAGTTCCATTCTGTTACAAAACTCCAGCCCCAAACGCTGATTTTTCCATCATTTATTTCAGTTTGTTAAAGCAAAGAGTTCCTGGAAAACAGTCATAAAATACTGCACAAAGGTATAATTCACAGAACTGTACGGTCTGTAAATGCCACATAAAAAATAATCAACCGGGCAGCTTCACTGGAGTCTGCTGTACTACAATGTCTGGTAACAGCATCAGAGCAGCAGAAGGTGGAGAAGTTTCCCTGAAAACCTTCAGCCACTCTATCTAAACATGACATTCACTGACAGACGAGGAGTTAACCCAAAATAATCAACCAACAGAAGACCTGTGCTGTTCTGTCACCCCTCGCTGAATAAAAAGTCAGAACGCTGCGCGGTTGGCGTCTGGCGGCGCTCAGTAGGTGCGCGCTCCAGGCCGGCTGTCCTGGGCCTGGTTGAAGGGGTTGGCTGGGCTGGACGACTCGTCCTGCTGGTCGATGGACTGATAGGCTTCTCTGTTCCGCGACACTGAAGGAAAACCTGCAGACAAGGCGGCACAAAGACATGACTGCACAACCGGCGGACTTCTCCTTCAAGCTGGAGCTTTTTGCTGCTTCATCACGTTTCATTTCTCTCACTGAAGTCTCACAGTGTGAATGAAAGCTTTCACACTATAGTGATCCCGTGTCTCTCCATTTGTTCTTCCATATATTTTTTTTATTCGTAATAACTCAGTCACACTTATGAAAACCCTCAGCTTGTTCCGGACTTTCCGGCTTGCTCTTTTGGTGTTCGTACATTTCACGGTTTTTAACATTTTACACAACTTGAGCGATTTTTCAGCCCCGCTAAAATTAATGGCAATTTTTTCAAATTTCAGCATTTTATGCAGTTACAAACATTCAGCACGTTGAGGAAATCGTACTTTGGTTATCGTTACATATTATGCAATTTGTGAAAAGTAACAATTTTTTACTATTTGTGCGATTTTTTTTAACAAAATGTAAACAATTTTTGTGCACTTTGAAACCTATGCAATATGAGTATCAAAACATTTAGCATGTTAAGGACATTATGAGGTTTTTAAGGATAGTTTTGAGTTCAGCACCACTATAATGATTTTGGCTCATTTAGAATCTCATGAAAAGTTTTGAGATTCTGAGTTAAGCTAATGTTTTAGTAAAATGTAAACTTTTTTAGCTACTACTATGGAATCTACAATTTTTGAGCTAACTAGGAGCTAAGCTAGTATTTAACATCATGTTAGCTTTTTTGGCTAATTTGGCCGCCTGCTGCTAAAGATTTTTTGGGCTAATTCTGTGTTAAGCTAACTATTGCTATTTGCTGTTTTAGCAAAGATTTTCTAAAACACGATAAAACTATTTTTTAATGAAATCCTTCAAATTCTTTGTGCACTTTCTGTAAATTATGCAAATTTTGTAATCAAAATGTTCAGCACATTCATGACATTATTCAACAATTAAAATACATCACATTCAACAAAAAGCATTCACGCTAGCATTACTGCAGGCAAAGCAACTTTTCTAGTTAAGTCTTTGTTTTGAGTGGAATGTTAAAAAGCTGAGACCTGCATGAACACCTGAGGCAGACATGCTAGCATGCAGGTAAGGACTCCCCAACAGCAGACGCTGGGCCTGCTCGGAATATTAATGCCGTATATTTGAAAGCATTCTGATTCAATTATGCACATAAAACCACTTCCCATTTACTTTCAATTAAGAGCCAGCCATATTTTGATTTTAATTAGGCTTATTTCAGAGTCGCACATGCAGGAAAACACAAAAACACAACACACAAATGAGGCGTCTGGAGACCAAGTCTAAATAAAATATTCTGAATGCGGTCAAACTTGCAGGCATGAACACCAACAACCTGCACACAAAGACTGGAAAGGTAATGAGGACAGGTGAAGGTGGCCTCACAAACGTCATGTTTGTGTTTCTGAATGTGGCGACATGGACTGCTCTGCAGCTCATTTAGTGCTGCAGCTCTAGCACGCCGTTCAAGCAGGAGGAGATCCTGTTTGTGCATCTGCAGCAGACTAAAGATCATTCACAGATCAGAGCGAGAGCAGAGAGGACGGATCAGAACTTCAACACCACACAGGGAAAGAGAAGACTCCCTTTCTCCCGTCTGTCTGTCAGTCTGATCAGAGAGCTTACTTCCGAGCTGAAGCAGGACCGAAGAGGGCGATGGGGGAAGAGAACAGATAGAAAGGGAGAAGCCGGCGATCAATAACGGCGGCCGAAAAAGGCACTGTCAGCACTGTCCGTAGTGCAGCGACTGTCCACGGAGGTCTCTAAGTCTGAGGGTTGGAGGGAAAGCGGTGAAGGAGGAGAGACAAGAACAGAAACAAAACATCAAAAACAGGAAACAGCAAACGCAGGAGCTGGGAGGAAATCTCACCTGACAGGTAAAAGGACACGCCCACAACTCAGACATGTCGTCAGATTAGCTCTCTGTTCAGACTTAACAGGTTTCAGGTCATAAAAAAGCACAAATTTACCTCTTTAATCAATTTCAAAAACTTAAATTACATAATTTTCATTGACTGTGGGAGAACTGGAGTAAGTGACTCCGCCCCCTGGCGTTTCAACCAGGAAGTGGCTCCAAGAAGCTAAAATGTTCTATAAAAAAATAAACATCTATTACTTTAAAACATCTACCTGATAATCTTTGATTTTATCTTTTTTTTTTGTTATGAACTGGCCAATCAGACACCTCAATTAAAAGTAGGCGGAGCTACCTGGCTCCAACATTCATCTCCAAAATGTTTGACAGATATGGTGTAGCTCGCTTTCAAGTGGTAGGGGCGTGGCTTTCCAACAAGCTCACTCCTGATTGGGGAGAATGGTTGCCATAGGAACCCAGATCAACTTGGACCAATCACTGCTTACGGAGAATATCTGGCTGCAATATGGCAGCTGAACTGACTTCATGGATGATGTCACACCCGTTCAGTCCAGTTCTCCGATACAGTCGATGTTCATTTGGTATTTTTCTCTCTTCTCTAATCCATTCATTTCATTCACTTCTCTATCAATTTCTGTTCTTCTTTGTTTGTTTTTATTCAAATGATTAATCCTCTAGTGTTTATTGCTCTTTTTTTGTTTTGTTTCACCATAAAAAAAGCTTTAAACCTTTAAAAAACTGAGGCGTCACCGGTGACGCTTAAACACAAAATCTTACTAAACATACTTTATAAATGTTCTCATCTCACCTGCCTGATGTCCAAATTAAATACAAAATAAAACAGTTAAAATATTTTTTTGGTATTCATTTTTCTATTGAAACTAACTGTGTGAACATTGAAATAATTATTATTATTATTTGTAAAATGTGGCACTGCCGCTCCCGTTTTTACTGAAGTATTTTGGTCTCTTTGGCTTGCCATACAATCGTCCCCTGACGACACCGGCGAGTCCGTAATGGAGCTGTAGCTTTCTCCTGTGCAGGACAGCTGCTGCTCCTTATTGGGAGATTCTTTGAACCCAGTAATGGAAATGTGTGTCGATGCTTTAAGTCAGCTGTTAAAATTAAATAAACCTGATATCTATCGATCTGCGTCCTTCAATGAGAAGTTGAGAAAAGTTTTTGACAGAAGCTCCTCCCACACGCAGCGGAGATTCAGGTCAACAGACGTTGAGATGACAGTAAAGCAGCTACTTTAGGACTTGTCTAAACAAAGAGGATTTACATTAATTTGACGTGAATTCCATTCGATGTGAACGGACAATTCATTTAAATTATTAAGGGCTGTGAGCGCACGGGGGGTGGGGGTTGGGGTGGTCCGCGGTACACACGTGTCCCGTACTGTGGCTTCTGATCCGTACGGACCACGGATTCTCCATGATCTGTTGCACCCCTATCTAAAAGACTGCTGGGAACACTTTGAAACCGATCAAAAGGTGATCAGGACTTTAAAGCGTCAGGAATGACCGGTAAAGTCTGCTTTCCTTGAAGTTGGAGACACATCAGTGGATGGACAGCAGACATGACTTTTTGTTTTTTCTCCCTTGAAAACATTAAAATCTTCTCTGTCAAACAGACGCTTTTATTTTGGAGTTTTCAGGAAGAAATATGTACATCCACATCTACGTGGCTCCTCCCCTCATTGCCAGTGACTCACGGCTGATCTCTTCAGACACTTTGATGAGTAGAGTAGAATGTACCTGGATGAAAGAGAACCTTCAGCCAGCATCCCTTTATTTAAGCAGCTGGTTGATTGAATGTGGAAGTAACCCTCATTGATATTTTACACGCACTCCTGCTAGCTTACAGCCCCTCACAACCCTGTGCTAGCATTAGCGGAACAACAAAGATGGTGGAAATAACATTTCTATCCAGATTTCAGCTCAGACAAGGAAAACAAAGGCGTTCATGGATCTATTTGTCTGAATCAGTATGGGGCGGAGCGGGGAGCTTGTGGCCCCGCCCACTTCTGTTGTTGTGTCACAATTGAGAGCTTTTTCAAATGGCAGGTTTTAATTTGCTTTTGATCCATCTCAAATGGATCTCAGTCATGAATTCTTTCATACATCATCGGGAAAATGCTACAAGAACTCCATCAGCGCCATTTTCATGAGAGTGGGTCTTTAAGGACCCTCTAGTGGAGGTGATGCTCAGCGCTCATCAGAGCAAACTCCTGCTGCGCTGAAGCTGAACGCAGCAGATTCATCAATATTCAATTATCCTCCAACATCCAGGAGACGGATTTTGTCATTTAGAAAGACTCTTTCATCAGCTCTCCGAGTGAGAAAACTGCCCCCTCGGGGGGTAAATCAGCATTTGGCAGCATGCCCCCCCCCCCAGATTCCTGTGTTATCTTTACATCTCACTGATTTGTTTGGTGAAAGCAGGCAAAGATCTGAAAGAGCAGCTTTTTATGGAGCAGCCGGATTTTTTCCTTCAGATTCAGACAGACGGCGGCTGCTGGTTCAAATCCCAGTCGCTCCTCTTCACCTCCAGCTGCAATGCTCTCACACGTGCTTGACTGGAGAAGTGAGGAGTCTCCTGTGAGCAATCATCCACAAAGAAAAGCTTAACACCCACACAGACTGTTCTGAGCTCTGTTCACTTCCACCTTCTGATCTCATATCTGGACTGAGCTGCAGGTAAAAGCTTTCATGGGTCTGGTGGACTGAAGCTCTTCAGTGAGAAGGAGGAGTCTCCTGATGGAGTTTGTGCTGCTCCTTCATGACAACCATGTTTTCATAGACAATGATGAAGAGTTTCAGCCTGTTTCTGATTTTTATGAATGTAACAGTGTAAACACAACAAAAAGATCAAATGTCGCTGTTCTCTAAATGGAATCCTTTTTAGCTAAACTAGGTGATGAGATCAGCAGCAGTGAGGTGGCATGGCAGGAGCAGAAGCGAAGACTCTGAAGAAAATTATCATGAACATCAACCCACGAGTGCTGAAGCAGCAGGAGGGAAACCAGCAGCTCCTCCTTTCTGTTGAACATCAGTTTGAGAGGAAGAACCAATGAGGTCCAGAAAAAGTCATTCCTGCACAAAGATGCTGAGAGACTCTGACCAGAGGTGGTAAATGAGCATCAATTCTGAAGATTTTCACAATAAAAGAGCCAGACTCTCATGTGGAGAATGCAACATTCATCTGTGCTCACACAGAAACAGAAACTGCTTTACTGCAGATCAAAACTAGACTGAAGCGATGCACACGTTCTGCATTGAAAGGACAATTACACTGAAATGTATGCTTATACAACACATTCTCATTCCCGACTCGTCACTTATCTGCTCCGTTTACGGCGCTGACGGGACTCACCGAAGTTGACGCTGTACTCGCCTCCTCGCTCGCGGTACATCTGGTACACGAAGAAGCAGGACGCGGGTTTGAGCAGCAGGTTGAGGATGGCCATCCCAGCACTGAAGCGGAACACGCTGGAGTCAAAGAGGCTCGAAGAAAAGTAAACTCCAAAGTGGATGATGTCGGTCAGGATGGTCACCGTGATGCCCACGAGGAACTGCAGTAGAAGAGCGGGGTTCTGTCAGAAGAAGACTCCGACTTTTCTCTGCTTTTATTAGAATAATGTGACAAAGAATCCAGAGAGAGCAAAAACCAGAAGAAAACGTCTGCTTTCAGAACGCAACACTGAAATAAAAACAGAGAGAAGAGGATCTGATTGTGTTGGCACTGTAAACACTAACTTCTGAAGGGAGAAGTAAAAACCAAAGTTTGTGTCGTCCTCAGGAGGAAGCCTGCAGTCGCTCTGGTTTACTTCCTCCTGACTGATTGAAACTGAACTGAAGAAGAAACTCCAATTGTTGCGTCAAAGTCACTTCAGGATCAATGTTTCTGAAGAAAACACAAGTTTTCAATCCGCAACTATCAACCCTCCCCCAAATCAGCAACCTGCGGCTCTGGAGCCACATGCGGCTCTCTGGTTACAGAAAAAGGTTTTAATGTGAAAAAGGAAGCAGTAAAGTAAAAAGAAGTCAAGTCTCTCAAACTGCATTCAGTTCATTCACAAACATGTGAACAATAGTAAATATCAAAAGTCAAACCTGTCTTTTAGCTGCTGCGTTCCACAGAAAATCACGATAACCAGAGTTAAGGCATACCGGATTATAAACAAGATTTTTAAAATCTTTTTTAAGTAAAAAAATACAAGTAATTGGCTCCAATTTCATTTTGATTGACTGTGCTCAGCCAAAAACACCCTGATAAAACACTGAGTAGTTAGGATATGATAAATCAGAAAACACTTTTCTACTTTGTTTTTATTTGATTCTATTAAAGACATCTTGATAAGGACGACAGTACTGTGATTCAGCTGAACGCTGTTTTTAAAGAAACCCCTCTCCTTACACTCCACCGGTCCTTCTTGGAGGTTTGAGCATCATCAGTCTGACCAATCACAACGTTCTCACTTCCTGGTTCCGACTTTTCTCAAAGTTCTCAAGATCATGTTTCCAACGTGAAAGGATAGAAGTGCAAGAACCCGAGTACATAAGCTGCATCTTTTCATCCTAAAAATGAAAAGGACTTTTGATAGAAAGCTGTAATGTCAATCTTTTCTATTTTTTGTTTACCTAAAACTTTTCAAATAAAAAAACAGATAAAAAAGAAATGAAAAAGATCGCACTTGTGATGTAGAAAATACGCTGGTGGGTCATAAGCTCCCAGCAGGGGGAGAGGAACAGGGGACGGGGTTGCTCCGTGTCAATTCAGAGGTGAATTTGGAATGAACTCCTGCTGCTCTACAGAAACTATGTCATTGAAAACAACACAGGTTTGAAGGTTTTGGTTAAAACTGTCATAACCATTAAGGCCATGTCACACTGCAGGTTTATACCAGTCGTGCTTATATGTGAATATACGGGAAAAAAGAGAAACGTGTTCTTTTACATGTAATTCTCACAGACAATTCATGAATGAACAACATTTAAACCATGAAAGTACAACCAAACCTTTTAAAGAGTACGTAAACTCACGCTTCATTGAATATCTTTACTTCACGCTCAGATGAGCCGGACGGGGGAGCGAGAGACCCCCACTCGGAATAGACTGCTGGGGGTTGGGAGATCCCCTGATTTAAAGTCACAGAACACACGAATCGTGCATGACCCTTATGTGATTATTGCACTGCTTACAATATAAATTCATTAGGAGCTTGTTCATCATTTACATGATATGTGCGCTGCTTACGTGATATAAAAGTTATACATCAGTGGTACATGCTTGACAATATATTAGATGTACATGAAGCAATTGTGAAAAGCCACAAATTTGGGTATGAATCTTGCAAAAATCACGCAACATTCTGTTGGTTTCTGCCACATTTTTGACAATTCATAAAAAGCTTGTTTAATTCCTGAAATTACAGTCAAAAACAGTCTGTGTGCTGCCCCCTACAGGTTGAAGCTGCAGCTACAGTATAAAAGCCCCGCCCATCTTTGATTCAGTAACAGTCGGTCGATAGCGTGTAAGCATGGCTTGTAGGTGTTCAGCAGAAGATGATCCAAGCGGATCTTTAACTAACAATAGAGTGGTTTCTTCCTCAATCAGAGGCAGAATTTTCTCCCTCTGCCAGAAAATAATCAAATTTCAAGAAAAAAGACAAAGAGAAAGAGGTTTTTGCAGTACAAAACAGAAACTGCTTTTTTAACCAAACAAAACAAAACAGGTGCTGAGTTCTCTGTGTTACATTCCACTTTGGTGGTAATCCTCTCTACTTTTTTCTGCTGAAATACAGAAGTTTACATTTAAATGTAAGTAATGACTTTATGTTGTCTCATGACCTTTTTAAAGTTATAAAACAGCTGTTGTTATGGATATTCAAGCGCTGGAAGCTCCGAGCTAAAGCTAGCGGACCGGCCATATTGATGACATCATCGAATGAAAGTCACGTCTGAAATATTAGACACTGTTTTTTGATCACCCTCCGTTTGGAGCAAGAATGGAGGGATAAATGAAGGGGAAGAGCTAAGGGGGAGGGAGAAGGGGAGAATTCGGATCGGGCCTAAGACTCACCATGAGAACCGCCGCTCCACGCGAGTTCCCTCTTGCGATTGCACGCCCTGCAGACACAACACCCACAGCAGCGTTCATAACACTAGACGCTGGAAAATTCCCCCACATAAAGGACAACGAGGGCCACGCCATGCACGCCCTGCAGACACAAACCCAACAGCAGCGTTCATAACACTAGACCGCCAACATCCACAGATGGAAAATTCCTCACACGTGTGAAGAAAGGTGTTCACACTCACCAAACAGTGAGCAGCCAATGCACCACGACGATGGCCTGCAAGAAAAGAAAGATGCTGCATTGTTCACGTCTTCTGCATACAGAAGCATCTTTTCATTAAAGTCCCCTCCCATGAAAATCCTGTTTCTAGAGTTTTTATCATGCCTATGTGTCATTTTTCTTCTGAAAGAGAACAAATGTAATCAGAAATCATTTAGTGTGTAGACAGGCCCCGCCCATTCCAGATTGTTATTTAGACCTGGTTGTTATAGGATGTTACTACTCTGTGTTACCTTCTTTGTTCTCTTAACCCCACTCTTTTATTACCCCCCCCCCCCCCCTTGTTTCCGTCCGGTCCAACAAAAAAAAAAGAAAAAGATACAACATAATTAAAATAAAGTTTAACATGAAATTTATTAAGTATAAACCCCTGTTGGGACAATAAAATCTGTCCAACGCAAGAGGCTCTCAGCCCGTATCTGCTTGCTCAGCTGTTGGACAGGACAAGTTTAAAAAAAAAAAAAAAAAAAAAAAAGAAATCATTTAGTTTTCTGAGTATTTCTCCTTTTAAATCAATCCAACAGTCTTGGACAGACTCTGTTTTTCATCAATGATCTTGTTTCTGCTGCACTAAACCCTCATCTGGTCCAGCTAGCGTGTCTAGTTCAGCTTCTGGAGAAGAGAAGATGCTATCTTCAAACTGACTGCAGTCAAATGAGCCGCCGTTCACATTTCTGTGGTCCAATCAGCCGTCACTGGATTTTTGCCGTGAGTTTCATCCAATACTTACGGTAGCAGTCCTGAGAACGCTGGAAAATCTCCACCAGACTCCACGGAGCTTCTTGATGTGACCACGGAAATGTGAACGGCGGCTCATTTGACCGCACTTGGAAAGGATTGTAAATCAATGAAAGAGCATTTGGATGTTAGCTTTCATTATTTTCTGCTCTGAGAAACCAATGGATTGAATGGATTGATCACAGCAACGTCAAGAAACATCAACGAGTCTTTGGTGAACTGGATCAGAACCATACGGCTGGACATTACCCAGATTGATGGAGGTTTTTATGGAGCAGCAGAGAGGATTTATGCTAGAGAGACACAGAGCTATCATAATCAGACAGGGGGATCAGGGGCGGAGCTACTCAGCTCAGCTCCAAAAGCCACACCCCCTCAGAGGAGATATGCAGGATTGTTTTCTCCTGATTCATTTATCCCGTTATCTCACACTAACATGAACAGCTCTTTCTAGATGTTCTTAGGTTCGTCCAGACGAGGAAGGAGCAGATTTCATCTGAATTCTTGCCATTTTATGCACAGAATCATATAATCTTCATTTCACAGCAGTACAAAAGGCTCACAGGGAACTCCAATCCTGCATGACGAGGACTTTCTGAAGCTGAAAGTTTCCCAGTAACACTTCAACTCTAAGTCATCCCAGTCAGTCAGTCAGACAGACAAACAGAGCTTCCTTTGTGAGGAGCAGCAGCTTCTACTTCAGTCCAGATCTGACAGAGGAAACTCTTGAGAAATTAAGCATATTATCTCAGCAAAACACCTCGCTTCTGTCAGGAAGTTAGCTTTTAGGTTTTTCAGGATAAAAGTTCAGCTAATGGGATTTCTGGCAGACGTGCAGCAGTGCATGATGGTTAGAAATCTGTTGAAAGCGGTCCCTGTCACATGACATGAAAACAACAGGGTTTTTTCTGACTTTTGACATCAGTGGAAAACACTTTTAAGAAAAACGTAAAGATGACAAAACAGTTTTAATGTTAATGAATGAAACCAAACCAGCACAAGGAGCTGCTGCTCTCACTTCTAACCTTAAACTAGGGGTGTCAAACTCAATCACACAACGGAGAAAAAACCAAACACACCTTAGGTTGCGGGCGGAACAGGATAAACATTTATTGAAACTTTAAAAAATTACATTTTTTACCTTTAATAAAAACAGGCAGGAATATTATTGCAGAGTAAATCAGCTTAAACCTTAATGCTTTAACACCAGCGCTCCAGTCTTCATGTTCTTTGATTTATCAACCGTTAACATGATAACTCGACAAGCCGCTTTTCTCCTCCAGAATCTGCTGGAATTATTGTGTTAATGATTGAAAAGTTGCAGTGTGTTAAAGATTTTGTGCTGAAGCGTCACCGATCAAGCCTCAGCACTTAAAGGGTTAAATACATTTCAACATTTTACTCTCCATAAAAGATATATTTTGTCAAAGCTATAAAAGTTTAAAATAAGAGCAGGATAAGATCAGGCCATTAACAACAGTACAATAAAATGATCTGGAGGGCCGGAAACTATCACCCGGAGGACTGGATCCGGTCCCGGGCCTCGACTTTGACACGTGGTTTAAACTCACCTGAATGCCTTAAAGGGGCCCTACCATGAAGATTCTACTTTTTAAGGTTTTAAATTCATTTTACTGTTCATTCCTCACTATAACGAACCCCAAAGAGGTATTTTGATTCGTTCATGCATTTAAGAGTAATCCAGTAAAAACCTGCACTGTCTGGAGCAGCCCCTCCCATACCCACGAAAACAAGCGGTTGGAAACGTGCTGACGTAGGATCGATGTCCACGGCTCCCTCCAGGAAGAGTCTGCTCTGGCAGCTCCGCCTCCAGTCTAACACAACATTTAATTTATCCACAGAGCTAGTGGTGATCAGTAAAAAACATTCATTTTAGATCCAGAATACCGTACATCTTCCAGTTGTGTCCTGTCTTCAATAAAATCCAGCTGAAACAAGAGTTTGTTACTTTAGACACGGCGCTCCTTTAAGACGCCCGGCACAGTCATGCAGGAGCTTCATGTTTGTGTTGTGAAGCAGTGTAGGCAGATATATGGTATGTGCATCCATCTTTGAAGAAGCAGAGACACTGCCACAGACTCAAGGATGACATCATGCAGCCACACGCAGTGGTAGGCGGAGCTTCAGGAATCGAGTTGCTTTACTTCCGGGTAGGAAAAAACTCTTGAAAAATAACAAATATTTAATTTCTAGTGTTCCAAAGGTAATACAAGATATTTATTGATATAGTTCACTCTGAAAGGCTGATGAAAATCAGTATCGTCTGTAAAGTCAGTAGATAAACATGAAGAAAGCGCTGTGTTTACCGTGAACCTCAAACTCACATTTCCTCCATGAAGTGCAAACGCAGTAGCCATTAGGCCACTGAAGATGACTGAATGTTTTCAATGCTCGTATTTAACACAAGAAGATGGCGCTATGAACGGGCTAGAACAGCGCTTTAGACATATGGTTTGTATGCGATAAAACTCTGCTTTTTACACCCATCAAGGGACAACTTCAGACTATGTAGTACAGACAGAACAGCCATTTTCTTACTGTAATTATCACAGTTCTCAGAGTCAATGAATCCATCGGGACTGAAGTTACCACCCTCATGGATTTTGATTGGTCCTTTGTGTTAGCCCCGCCCCAACCTGCCACGACAGGCCAAAAATTTTGAAACTGAAATTTTTAGATTTGAAAATGGAAAAAAAGGGTTGAAAGTGGGGGGGGAAGTTTTCAAATTGAAATTTTGAGTTTTGAAACCTAAAAAAACAGAAAATTTGAAGCTGAAAATAATTATGTTTGTTTTAAAGTAGCAAAAGGTTTTGAACATTTGACATCTTTTTCGGCCAAACATTTGTTTTATCTGGGTTTCAAACTATTTTCGCTCCAATTTAGCTCCATACAGTTCCCGTGTGGAAGTGACAGGAGCAGGAGGTGTTTTGGTGAGGAACCTGAAGGTCAGACTGCCGCTCCTGGACATCCAGACTGTCCTGACTCCTCCTGAAGGACCTGGACGCGCTTTTAGACCGCATTCAGTGTTTGGACCGAACACGAAGGAGGAACCACAGGAAAGCGTTTTTAAAACATGACTGCCGTCGGCTTCCGTAACTTCCTCTTCGATACAAACTTTACTGTCTTTAAAAACGCCGCAACTTGAACTAAAGCCGCGCGCTTCTGCGCAGGTGCAGTAACCGCAGACTTTCCTCTGCTTTAGCGTCACGTGCTCGTGAACAGGGAGCGCGTGAACGCGCGGCAGACGCTCACCTTCAGGTTGATGGCAGGAACCTCCATGGCGGACAGTCTGGACCGAACGGTTCCTCCTGGTCCGGGTATGGCTCTTGCACCGACCTCCGTGCGGAGAGCCTTCCCTCCTCCTCCTCCTCCTCCTCCCCCTCCCCCTGAGACCTGCAAACATGAACCATGTGACAGCAGCCTGACCGCTGCCCATGTGACCCCCGCCCCCCCGGAACAGCACTAACATGATTTACAGAGAATTCACTTTCATCAAAACACCAAAGTAACAGTAAAATGAGATACTTCTATTTTTGGTGTTTAATTAAGTTTCATGTAGAGGAACTGGTGGATTATTGTCACTGCTCTGTTTAATAAAGTTTGTCCAAAAATCCAAATAGAAACTTTTTATATCTAGTCTTATTGCATTTAATTTATTTCTCAGTTCTGTAACAGTACAGAACCAGCAGCTCCACTCAGAACACATCAGGGTCCAAATCCTGGAAGGTTTTCTGAAAAAAAAGAACAATTACTTCATGAACTAGAAAAGTTGCATTACCTACGATAATTCTAGTGTGAAAGCCACTAGCATTCGCACTAGCTAAAATCCAAAATAGCCTTAAATACCTCAGTAAGCTAAATTAGTCAAAAACGTTAGCATGGGCTACAATAAAAGCTAAACTCTAAATTAGCAAAAAAAAAATAAAAAAACCTCAGTTGATTACTAATTGGCGAAAAATGTTAATATGTTGCTAAAATAGACTAAAATTCCTCAGTAAAAAAATTGGTCAAAAATGTTAGCATGTAGCTGGAATTGAAGCTAAACTCTAAATTAGCCCTAAAAAAAAACCTAAAAGAACGGGAACCGTGCCACTGGACTGGCAGATGGGGTGGTGGTTCCCCTTTTTTCAAGAAGAAGGACCGGAGGGTGTGTTCCAACTACCGGGGAATCACACTCCTCAGCCTTCCTGGGAACGTCTATGCCAGGGTACCGGAGAGGAGAGTCTGTCTGATAGTCGAACCTCAGATTCAAGAACAACAGTGCGGTTTCCGTCCTGGTCATGGAACAGTGGACCAGCTCTACACCCTCTTCAGGTGCTGGAGGGTTCGTGGGAGTTCGTTCATCCAGTCCATATGTGTTTTGTGGATTTGGAGAAGGCGTTCGACCGCGTTCCCCGTGGTGTCCTGTGGAGGGTGCTCTGAGTATGGGGCCGGGAGCCTTACTGAGGGCTGTCCGGTCTCTGTATGACCGGAGCAGGAGCTTGGTCCTCATGGCCGGCAGTAAGTCAGACCTGTTCCCGGTGCATGTTGGACTCCGGCAGGGCTGCCCTTTATCACCAGTTCGGTTCATGGTCTTTATGGACAGAATTTCTAGGTGCAGCCAGGGGCTGGAGGGGATCTGGTTTGGGGACCACAGGATTTTCTCTCTGCTCTTTGCAGACGATGTTGTTCTGTTGGCTCCATTGAGCCAAGACCTCCAGCATGCATTGGAGCGGTTTGCAGTTGAGTGTGAAGCGGCTGGGATGAGGGTCAGCACCGCTAAATCTGAGGCCATGGTTCTGGAAGGTAGTTTGGTAGTTTGTCCTCTCTCGGTGGGTGGAGTGCTCCTGCCTCAGGGGGAGGAGTTTAAATATCTTGGGGTCTTGTTCACGAGTGAGGGAAGATCGGAGCGTGAGATCGACAGGCGTCTGCCATTTTGCGGTCGCTGTACCGGTCCGTTGTGGTGAAGAGAGAGCTGAACCAGAAAGCAAAGCTCTTGATTTACCAGTTGATCTTCATTCCAGAACTCACCTATGGTCATGAGCTCTGGGTCGTGACTGAAAGAACGAGATCCCGACTACAAGCGACTGAAATGAGTTTTCTCTGGAGGGTGGCTGGGCGCTCCCTTAGTGATAGGAGGAGGAGCTCGGTCACCCGGAGAGAGCTCGGAGTAGAGCCGCTTCTCCTCCGTATCGAGAGGAGCCAGTTGAGGTGGCTTGGGCATCTGATCCGGATGCCTCCTGGACGCCTCCCTGGAGAGGTGTTCCGGGCATGTCCCACTGGGCGGAGGCCCCGGGAAAGACCCAGGACACGCTGGAGAGACTGTGTCTCACGGCTGGCCTGGGAACGCCTCGGGGTCCCCCCAGAGGAGCTGGAGGAAGTGACCGGGGAAAGGGAAGTCTTTATGTTTGATTAGACTGCTGCCCCCACGACCCGGATGAGTGGAAGAAGATGGATGGATGGAAAACCCAAAAGAAAACAAATTAGACAAAAAACTTGGCATGTTTTAAATATTAGGTAAGCTTCACTTTTTTTGGAACTTGCTCTAAAAGATGAAAACATGACCCATGAATATATTTAAAGGCTTGTTGATAATTCACTAACATTTTGAAATTTGAAATTTTTCTCATTAATTTCCTAGGGGGCATATTTTGCTCAGTATTTCAAAAACTATAAAGTTTATGAATACCAAAAATACAAGCAGTAATGTCCTGAACGAGCTAAGATTGCTGAAATCACCGAAAGTGTGATTGAGTTTTTACGCGCTGAAAAACATATAGAAAGGAGCAGCAGGATCACTATAGTGTCAATGCTGACAGCATCACACAATAAAAAATATAGATGCAGGAATAAAAGATGAAGACAGATATAGATCTGCAGCTACAACAGCAATTATCATCCTCTTCTCCATTTATTCTTGAAGGAACACCACTGCAGGGGGTCTAACAGGACAGCCCAAAGTGGACTCATGTCCAGCTGAACCAGGCAGCTGCAGGGCTGAATTCAAGAATCTGCTGCTGTATAAAACTTTCATTAGCTCTGGTATTTCTGTATTTCCACAGACATTTCCCGTTTTTTCAGCTCCTGATCTGAGAGCTTTTTAATTATCACCTGGTGAGACGCAAACTCGACCCTGCAGCCTTTATGTCTGGATGAGACTCTGAGGGCGTCTGCCTCTTACAATGAACTTTTCAACGGAATCTGAGGTTTTACTTTGTTAAATTAACTTTTTGTTAAAAAAGAAACTAAAGGTTTAAAGGTGTCGACTTCTCTGTGGGACGTGACGTTTGTCCTGGAGTTTTCTGACTGTACTCCACAGCAGACATGAGTTAAATCAGCTTTACTTAATCATATGTATTTTTTTTTTTTATTTTAAATGTTATTTCCTTTTTCTCTGGTGTTTATGTTGTCACATATTCCACCCTTATAAGTTTGTTTGGTTGGTGATTAAGTCTTCCTGGCAAGATGGCGGCTGTGTTTGGCTATCACAGAAATTTACGGTTCTGTTTCTTTCTGTGCTTTTGGTTTTATTTTGTGCAAATGATGTTTTAGCTGCTTTGCTTTATGACTGCAAAGCATAATTCACTTTGTGATTTTTATCTTGAAAGGTTCTACAGAAATAAAGGCATAAAGGTTGTTATTATTATTTTTACATTTATGGCTCCTAAATTTGAACTTCCACGATGCGGAACACGAGCATTATTTTAAATAAGAATGTGTTCTTAATAGCTCACCTGGTTAAATAAAGATGAAAAAAAAAACTTTCAAAATAAACATAATTTTTTATCCCTGTTGTTGCTCTGTCCTGTTTTATCAAAATAACCCCCGATTTGGACCCCCGATGACCCCGGGGTGGCTCTGAGAAGCTCCTCTTTGGCCACAGCTGTCTGTGCAACCAAACGAGGCGTCCACTTGATGCAAGCACTCGTGAGACCTGCGTGAGACAGATTTCAGACACCTTATTAAATTTAAAGTTGTGCTGAGAAAAAGAAATCACATGAGAACCCACTTTCATTCACGATAACATTTTTTGGATGCTGTGATGCACTTCCAAAGCAAACGTGTAAACATCTTCTTTTATAAATGATTCCTCATTTTCCTCTAAAGTGAAGCAAAGATTTGAGCTTTGGTCCTTGCTGAACTTTGCTGGACATTAGAAAGAAAGAACTAAAGTGATTTTGCTGCAGACTTGCCAGGATGCATTTGTTTGTAATCTGTTACACGGTTGACTTCAGGCCAAGCATCACCGAGCCGCAGCGGCCCAGCTCGCTGCCGTCCGCGGTCAAATTCTAAATACATCAGCTTTGCCTTTTATTCTGCGGCTGCAAATCATGAAGGAATGTTCTCAGAGGGACTGCCCTGCTGCTTCAGAGGAGCGCCGCCTCGCACAGTCCTTTCCTCATGTGATGAAATATTGATACGCATGGATTGTTAAAAGGCTTCTGGTTCTCTGTGCCCAATCTCTTGCTCTAATGTTTCGTAAGCTTTATACGGAAATACCCGACAGCTAAGGATCATTAAGAAAGAGCCAGATGCATGAGATGTTTTAATGCCTTTATGGTCTTTTCCTTATCGGTGTATTTATGTTCAAAGAGGAAAAAAAAAGAAAATCCTCAAGATCAACATTGAAACTTTTTATTTTCTCTTTTTAAAGTTCTGTCCTTCTTTAAGTGTGTTTTACTAAATGAGTCAGGAATGATGGGGTCAGAGGTGCAAATGCAGAAGACTGGAAGATTAGTGAAAATATTAAATTAAACTCAACAAAAAGCAATAAACATAAAATAAACTGATACTTGTAATGTGACCCAATTAAAGGGCAAGACAGGAAGATTTGACCCAGAACGACATCAGCCGGAGGTTTGAACGCCCTCAGAATACTTAAGAAATGCAGCTGGGGGGACTGAACTATGAAACAAAACCTGAAAAGCCCCCAAATCAAGAAAACTTAACTTAAAGGACACCAATCCCTGAGAAGGAACCTTTTTGTTCTCCATGTTTTCCAAGCTTCAACCATTTTCAAACCAGATTAATCCCAGGGTTGCTGGAGCCTATCCCATCCTCTGTTAGGTTTATCCAGGATTGGTCGTTGGTCCATAAAAAGATCAATGTTTGATTAGTGCAATCAATAAAGCAGAAAAATGGTTTAAAACTAGGGTTGCAAATATCGTTAACGCGCATGATTAATATGTTGCAGGAGGCGCCACATGAGGGCGCTGTCATCAGTCCTGTAAAAAGAAGGCCGAGAGAGCAAGTGAGTAATCCTGTGTTTGACCGAAGCGCTTCCAGTGAGTCTTGGTAAGATTGATTGTATCTTTTATCTCTAACTGTTTTTGTATTTATCATGTTTTTAGGATCTTCTGTATTTTTATGTGAGGGTGGACTGTGTGTGGGAGTGTGACAGTGCACCAGGTGACAGAAGTTTGAACTATGCGTCAAATGATAAGTATTAAAGTTTTGGTAAATCCTGTGTGTAGTGATGTTTGTATTTCTGTTTTTAGTGCCATTGCTGTAGCCTGCTGTCCTTTTAGAGTAGTGCTCAGCCAGTACCTGTGCTGTTTGCGGGTGCACGTTTGCTCTGGCTGCATGACCTTAGGTTTGCTGTGACAAGAGAGTTTTTGTGACACATCGCAGTGGTGTTTGGTTTTGTACAGGAACAGCCGGAACAGCTGATGACCTGCAGGAAGAAGAACTTTGTCAGGAAGGCTGGGTCAAATCAAAGCCACTGCTGTTTCAGTCATTTTGTTTTACACTTAGCTCTGCTTACAAATAGAACATAATTAATGTGTTAATATTTATTAATCGCCCAGGCTTTCTGCTGCTCAGCTGGACGCCGTGCAGCCTGCAGCTGTGACATCAGCGCAATAAAACTCCTTCCAAAATAGAATTATATTTGTTTTTTTAATTTCTCTGATTGAGATTTGATCAAATTAAAGATACATATAGCATTTATTTGTAGTTTTTGGACAAAAGCGATCTTCTATTTTAATACACAGCATCAGTCTGACAGCTGACAGCTGTAAGCGAGCATAAACTGACCTTATTTTATGTTGGGACGGGGATCGACATGAATTTTCCACAATAACAAGCACCGACTTTGTTTAAAAATTGCAGAAACTCCACGGTTCTCTACGGAAGTCCCGCCCACCAACCAGAGCAGTCCTGAATGGACAGACACGCCCCCACCTGGCGTTTCACAATTTTTCACAAAAACAGTAAATGAGAAAAAAGAAAAAGCTGAAAAAAAATACAATATTCCAGGAAAAATGTCAAATCGACAGAGTGAGAAATTCTTCTTCTTTGTGCTGCCTGGTGTGGCTTTACCCCAATATGTTTAGTTTGTCGACAAATTTTATTCTTGTTTTTAAAAAATTACAACTAAAACTTTTATTCTGTGTTGTAAAAATAGTTTGTGAAACAATTTTTGGGGTTTCCACAGCAAAATAAATCATTTTTTTCTTAAAAGAATTTTCTGTTTTTGCATGATTTCATATTTAGTGTGTGAATATAACGTGAAAAATGACAAAATAAAGATAATTTTACATAAGTGTGGTTGCAAGCAAGCAAGAAGGTATTCTTTCAAATTGAAAATACAGAAAATTCAATTAAAAACAAAAACTGAGTTTTAGACTTTAGGTCCCTTGTTTATGATTATTTGCAGATAAAAAGAAGCTGGTAAATACTGTAACTCAAAAGAAAAAATAAAACGTATGAATTTTTTTCCAGATTTGCAATTCATTAGTTAATTCTTTTTAATCGGTTCCCAGTCCTACTTAAAAGATAAAAGTTAATTGTGTAACATCTTCCTTCACATCTCTGTTCTGAAGACTCACAATCCCTCACAGAAACAATAAAGTACATAAAAATGGTCATTCTCATCATTTCATATTTATAAATGCATAATTCATCATAGTAGCTCTGTGTCCTACCTTTATTGATTTATTTTTACTTTTTTTCTTCTTTCAGTTTTTTCCAGCTTAAGTTGAATTATATGTTTATTAGTATGTATTTTGTTTTGCTACAAATACAAATGAAGTAAATTCCTAGAAGCTCAGGAGCAGGTTCAAGTTGTTCTATCATGGTGGAGATGGAAGAGAAATGGAGGAGGAGTTATCTTAAAGGAGGAGTTTGTTGTTTTGTGGAGGTAAAAAGAGTGTCAGATAGAGTGATGAGTCTGAAGATAGAAATGGAGGGTGTGATGTTCCATGTTGTTAGTGGGTATGCCCCACAGGTAGGATGTGAGCTGGAAGAGAAGGAGAAGTTCTGGTTGGACCTCGATGAAGTGATGATGAACATCTCTGGAAATGAGAGAGTTGTCATTGGTGCAGATTTCAATGGAGATGTTGGTGATGAGGAGGTGATGAGGATAGGATCAGGAATGAATCCATCAGAGGGACAGCACATGTTAGAGGTTTTGGAGATAAAGTCAGACTGAGATGGTTTGGACATGTTCAGAGGAGAGACAGTGAAGATATTGGTAGAAGGATGCTGAGTCTAGAGGTCTAGAGGAAGACCAAAGAGGAGGTTTCTGGATGCAGAGAATGAAGACATGAAGGTGGATGGTGTTAGAGGAGAGGATGATGAAGACAGACTTACATGGAGGAAAATGATTCACTGTGGATAATCTGAAGGGAAAAGCCCAAAGGAAAAGAAGATTCCCCTTTTTTAAATATAAAATCAAAAAAACATTCAAAGAAAATAATGTTCCTAATGGTCTCAGGGTTCCTAAAAAAAATTCTAAACGAAGCCATTCACAAAAGAACACATTTACGGTACTGGTAGCCTGAAAGTAAAACAAGTTAATTTTGTTCTTGTTTTTGAAGAATTAACAAAGTTTAAGAGAAGGGGATTCTGGGAATAAAATTCAATTGGAGGCTGTGGTGTCCCCCTCCTTAACACAAGAATCATTTAATTACAATATTTTCATGCTGTTTAACAAATCCCCATCACAAATCCTATCAAACAGCCTCTTTGACCTGCCCCCACTTTAACCTCTGTTAAGAAAATCTGTTTTCATCTTCATTTTTTTCTGTTTGTTTGTTGGAAGTCTTTCAGTTTCTTAGGTTGATTTAGATCATTAAACCAAATCAGTAATCGTAGATATACTGACTGTTCCTTATAGTTGTATTAACATGGTTAAACATAGTTTAATGAAGTCTTTAAGTTGACAGAACATTTAAACACTCTATTCTCTGTTATTACATTTATAGAAACATTCAATCTGCACCCACTAACAGCAGCTTCAAAACAAGCCCAGCTCTGATGTCATCTTCCTCAGAGCTGAAGGTCACAGTCGTGTCCATGACAGTATGACTCACTGCCATTTTCAAATGCACCTTCAGTGTGTTCAGAATGAATGGAACCATAGTCCGTCCGCTCCTTGCTTGCAAGTAAAACCTTCAAAGATAAGTCTTTGACTCTAGAACTTCTTGAATTTCTTTGCATGCCCAATCTGACTAACCCCAGTTCACTCTCCTCAGATTCTAACTTCTAGCAACTACTTGGTATTGTCATTGAAATTGAATTCAACCATGTCAATAGTAATGGGATAAAGTTCATAGTATCTGTAGTATTCATAACTTTTTAGATGATTTTGTGATCAGACACGATTTAAATCATACCTGACATGTTTTAACAGAGACGTTCCGTCTCAACCAGAGAGTGCTGACGACTAGTTAAGGTGGAATGTCACATATAAACCACAGCCGGGGGAGTTGGCCATCTTGGCTCGGTTTACCAAACTGACTTACTAGGTATGAATATTTTGGTGAGCTTCTGAGTTTGTGGCGAGGGTCACATCCTGAATTTCCCTGAGGATTTCCAAAGGGATTAATAACATATTTTCTTTTCTAGTATTTTCTATTTTCCCTCAAAGGCGCAGTAAGACAGAAGAATGGTGGACACAATCAGGACAGAACCAGAACCTCTGCAGGACAGAAGAGTTCTGCTGCTCAGGCAGATGTTTGGCTAACCTTTGTTTCTGAGGAGCAGCTACATTCACATCACGTTGTCTAAACGAGCACCTGATGGATGTGACGCATTCATCCAAAAGCTCCTCACATTCAACAATGATCATCATTAAGCTCATGGAGTGAATCTGCAGAAGCCACACCTCCTCTGAGGGTTTAATGAAGCCCCCCAACAGGAGAACCAGACTCCTCGGAGGAGGAAGACCCAGCAGGAGGACATGTTTGATCTTTGAAATGAGCCGCTGGCAAACAAACGTTCCACATCATCGTTCCAGCTTAACGGGTCAACAGAACCTGAAGACGCTGTGCACTTCTGAGACGGAGAGAAGCTGGAGCATCAGCATGTGAAGACGTATCAAAGCGCTGGAGCGCAGAGACGGCTCAGCAGGGAGTCCACTCCGCGCCACCATCCGCGCTGCACCGCCATCCACGCCGTCATCCACGCCGCAAATGAGATTAAATAAATCTGGATTTCAGAGCGGTGTCTAATCGTCATTTTGCAGTTCTTTGCAGGAAAGATGCAGATTATATTTTATACCATCGGTTAAACACAACAAGAGTCTAAACAGTAAAATGGATGACTTTAATTCAACTGCTATTCTGATTACTAATCATCAGTCAAGAGAATTTTAAAAACAGTTTCAAGACCTTTTCATGCATCCCTATCAGCTGGTTTTGTTTACCTTAAATAACAACATTATAAAAAAGAAAAAAAAAGTCCTTGGCCTTTTGACTAACTCTAGATTACCATGAAAGACAACGACAGGCCTTCCCGAAATGATTGCTGGACAGTTTGGAGGAAGAGAGACAAAATTTCTGTAGATTTTAAAAATATTTTTCACTTCATCACTAAAAGCAGGAAAACAATCTGATCTAGAACAACAAAGAAATGAACTGCAGTTTCAGCAGAGTTTAGCTGGAAACAGGAAGTGACAGATTTCAAAATAAAATACTTTTTTTGACCAAATTAAACCGGACCCACAGCAACGATAATAAGAGCAGCAACGATAAACATGGAGTTGAGCTGTGACTGATCAATGGAATTTTCTGAACGAATCGTCCCATGTGGAGACCTGGAAGGAACCAACGGAAAGAAACAGAGGGGGTTCCCCCGTTTATGTAAGAGTGAGCGGATCAAAAGCAGGGCGGGGTTTGGTCCGTTAGTCGGGTTATTGCTGTCCTGTCAACTTTTCCAGAGTCCCTGTGGTTGTTTTCCTGTTTTCTCTCCTCCTCCTCCTCATATAGTGATGAAGCCTCCTTGGTCACTGCTGACAGAGTCCGGCAGCACGCAGCGACCCCGCCTCCTGGTCACGCGACGCTTCCGGTGGAACTTCGCATAACAGCGGAACCCTAAAGAGAAATGTAGACGAATGCTAAGTTACCAGAACCTTGAATCAAAGTGGTGATCTGCAGACGTCTGAGATGCAGGAGACAGGAAAGCAGGAGATCAGTGGACAGATGTTTGAGAACTTTAAACCACAGCAAGTCCATGTGAGCACGTGCAGAACACACACAAACTGCAGCTTCATCATGTTTGATCTTTGAAGCAGAATCCTGTCTGGACCAGAGCCTGAAGGTCCTGAAGGTCCTGCACACTCACCTTCCTCACACATGCAGTCATCGTAGCATTTGTTGTTGAGTCCTCTGTTGTGAGCTTTGCACTCGTGTTGTCTCAGGTCACAACAAGAACCTGCATGCAGACCAAACGTTTGACTTCTCTCAGGGAACTTCTCTCGCAGATTTGACCTCACGACCTGCTTCATGTACCGACCTGGGAGGCAGTCCAGGTGATGGTCACATGGCTCGGCGGCGTCAGCATCCAGAGTCCCGTTTCCACTGCTCAGGTTCTTACTCCTCCTTTTGTCTGCAGCAGGAAGGTCGAAACACTCGCTTTCATCAAAACTCAGCAGCATCAAAACCCACACTTTTCTGTCATTAGAGATAAAATCAAAAGAAATATTCTGCATAACCTATAAACCAAGATGACAGAGAACCATCCGGAGTTTCTGTTAAAACTGGAGTGAACAGAAACAAACTTCTGTCACCTCATAGTGGATTCAATAAAGACCAGAGAAAATTCAGAAAATACACGTTTTTGTGATTATAAGAACATTTAAAAAACAAACAAAAGACTGTAAATAAAGAGGAGTATCCTCTGAGTTTTTTTAGGCGGAAAACTCCTTCACACGTTTACACACATTCACACACACAGTCACACACATTACCACGTACTCACTCACATTTATGTACAATTACACACACTGCAACACACATCTATTCCAAACATTCACACACATTCACACACGACCACTTATTCACACATATTTACATTCATTCACACACACGATCACACATATGTTCACACGTCTTAACACTCATATTCACATACATTCAGACATAATCACACGTGTTTGCGCTCATTCACGTGACTCTTCCATCCCTTCACAAACCTTTCTTCTTGGATGAGGGCCAGGAGTCTGCAGGTTTCATGTCCTCATAGTCCGTCCAGTCAAAGAGCGCCATGTCCAGCGTCGGCATCACTTCTCCTTGTCCTTTTCCTCGTCCGGATTTCTGAAAGCCAAATTCTACACACGTCAGTAGCAGCTTTAAACCACATGAAGCTGCAAGTTTCTACCATAAAATCTTTAACCAGCTGACTATAGCAGTCTGGATTTACAATTACAGGTTTCCATCCTTTGAAAACTAAAATCAGATTCTGACGGAGGAACCTGGTGTCTTTGCAGGAACCATTTCTGTTCAGTAACTTCAGTCCATTGTAGTGAGCACGGATTGACCAGTCTGTCTGGACATTCTAGGTGTTCTTATTAAAGCAGCGAGCAGCGCAGCAAAACGGATTCATTGGTTTCACTGCAGCCATCGCAGCAGAGATTTAAGAACCAATCGACTGGCAGAGGAAACGGCTGCTCGCCGGCCGGCATGCCAAAACAGTTCAGACAGCATCCGTGCTGCTGATCAGAGCAGCGTGTTACGCTCCACCACGACCAAAGATGTCATTACTGGGGGGTAATGGGACACCAGATCTACCCCCACTCTGAAACAGCACCGCATCACACGTCTGATGACTTTTTTTCCAACTTCCTCTGTTCTGAAGTTCCATCAAATAATGTGAAGTCAATGACGGCACTCAAACATCTTCACCAATAACTTCCCTCATTTCTGTTTGTATTTGATGTGAGAATGATCCTCATTTTACTGTTGAACGTTTGGATTCAGTGTGATGCGTGTCCGTGCATGCTGGCACGGAAAAAGTTACCGGAAATATTCTGAATAAATGATGGAAAAGGTATGCCAAACATAAAGGATGTCTATAGGAGAAAAGTGATTTTTCTTCTAAATAAAGTCTCACTAACCAATCAACAACAGCAAATCCTAACATGAATAGACACAATTATGAATCATTTTTGCTTTTTCTTTAAAAAAAATGGAATATCGTAAATCATAACAGATAAATTCTGCTGGTGAAGCAGCAAAACCGTTTTTTAACACAATTGTGGATTCTTTCAACTCCTTCGTTTTATCTACTACTCATGACTTCTTCCTGATTACATTTGTAACTTAATCACACAGAGATATGTTCAATCCCATGCTTTGCGTTCCAGTAACCATTTGTTACTCTCTGTTCCTTCTGTTTGTACTGATCTTGGGAAAAAGGCTTTTTTCTCATCTGCTCCGTCCTCATGGAATTTACTTCAAAAGAACTTGCAACTGAGAGAACTTATCTCCATAAATGCTTTTAAATCTAGATTAAGAGCACTTGAGACTGCTTCTTTAAATTGTACATGTTTTAGCTAATTCATTTATATGAAATTTTAACTATCATTGTAATTCTGTTTTATTTGTTTAACAATTGTATTTTATTGTTGGATTGATTCCTCC